>OU342741.1:170668624-171268624 GCA_910589775.1 Avena eriantha | reverse complement strand
ACTCCCGGGGCCAGAATACGAGACGGAGGGGGCTGGGCCTAGGCCACACGACCTGGCCGCGGGGGCTAGGCCTGGCCACACCGTGGGGTGGTCTGGCCGCCCCAGACACCCCCTCGGTCTCCCTCTTCGCCTATTAGATGCCTTCTGACCTAAAAACTCAGGGGGGTCGACGTTTTTCCAGAAGGAGTTCTGCTCCGCCGCCACCACCAGATTCCACGAAACAGCACCAGAAACTCCGTTCTGGCACCCTGCCGGGATGAGGAATTGGAGGAGATCATCGACATCATCATCACCATCGCTTCTCTATCGACCATCCATGTTTCCCCCATCTATGAGTGAGTAATCCCCAGTTGTAGGCTATGGGGATGGTAGGGATTGGATGAGATCGTTCATGTAATGGCATTAGATTGTTAGGGCATGGTGCCTAGTATCTACTATTAGTACTTTTTGACTTTTTTGCGACTTGTTATGCTTAATGCTTATTAGTAGGGCCTGAGCGCCATGATTTCAGATCTGAACATGTTATTGATTCATTATGATAGTATTGTTTTTGGTCTTACCTGCAAGTTGTATACACACGTTGTTGTCCAGAACCAATGGCCCTGAAGTGACAGAAATCGGGATAACCGGAGGGAATGGCTTTGATGTGAGGATCACATGTGTTCACGGAGTGTTAATGCTTTTCTCCGGTGCTCTATTAAAAGGAGTACCTTAATTGCCAGTAGTTCCCTTGAGGCCCCGCTGCAAATGGGCTGGCAGGACAAAAGATGTTGTGCAAGCTCTCATGGCGAGCACGTATGACTATATATGGAACACATGCCTAGGATTATCTAATACTTGGGTGCTTTATCTTATTTATCTGCAATTGCCCTATGTTATGGTTGCTATGTGAATTGTCGTGTCCATGCAACGCCCGTCCATCCATCCCTATGCCTACCGCACTCGAATCCTACTATTTACTGCTATTGTTACTACTGTCTTTACTTTACTACTGCTGTTATTTTACTATTCCTACTACAAAACTGTTGCTACTGATAAACTGCTGTGAGCAAGATTGTTTCCAGGTGCAGCTGAATTGACAACTCAGTTGTTAAGGCTTATAAATATTCTTTGGCTCCCCTTGTGTCGAATCAATAAATTGGGTTTCACTTCCCTCAAATATACTGCGATACACCCCCTATACTTGTGGGTCATCAGACAACTACTCAAGAACCAGATCTTCAGGACCGTGGCATAGACCCGCACGAAGATGGAGTAACATTGCTCCAACAGTAGACCAAGACACCATTGCGGCAATGGTCCAACCTCCCCGGCGACAGTCGAACAATCGCAGGAAGATGTAGAAGCACAACGTCGGGAGCAGGACCGACAAAGGATGCCCCCTCCTAGACACACTAATCGTCCAGCTGAGCCACATCACAATGGCGGCAATGATGGATGAAGGAACGATGGACATCGTGCTAGAACAAGCCGGCATGGTGGCCATCATCATGAAACCCCGGCCGGGGGCAACAATCCGCCACCACCTTCCCCGCCAAGAAGTCACCACAGCGGCACTCATGGAGGAAGCCAAGGGGGCGCTGTGGTGGAGATGGTGGCAGAAGAAGCAGGAGTCCGGCTCATGGGCATCATAGCGGCAGTGAACAACCAAGACAGCGTGCCCTATCACCAACTGGCGCTAGGCATAAGATCAATTCAAACATTGAGACGCGGCTCTGTGAGTCGGACAATATCTACGTAGGTCCAAAATGCTTCGGACCGCGTGTACGACAAACAAACTATTCAGAAGGGTTTGCCATTTCAAGGCACATCCAGCCCTACGACGGTGTGGTTCGGCCAAACACCTGGCTTCAGGATTTCTTCCAGCCCTGTTGCATCGCCAAAGGAAGAAACAACTTGGTCGCGACCCGGTATCTCCTGCTTATGCTGAGAAAGATGGCTTGGTCATGGCTCAGTGAACTCCTGGAAAACACCATCCACAACTGGTATGATATGCAAAGTGCTTTCTTTTGGAATTTCGAGGGAACATACAGGAGGCCCTACACGGTTGGAGATCTGCAGCGTTGCACTCAGAAACCCGGAGAAACTTGTCGGGACTACCTCAGACAATGGATTGACACGAAGACCTCATGCGAAGGAGTAAAAGACCAAACTGCGATTGAAGCATTCATCGTGGGACTCCCAATTGGTTTGTTGTGTCACCGCTTGAAGTGAGATAAAGTGACTGATTTGGGAGAGATGATATAGGCGACAAGCAAATATGCTGACGCCAATGATGACGAGGAAGGACTGCTCAACGTGCTGGTTGTACCATAGTTGGCAAAACAACCAAAGCAGCAAGTGATACGTTGCAAATGTATCTATAATATTTGATGTTCCATGCTTGGTTTATATCTACTTTCTTATGTTTTGCCAATACTTTGGAGTACTTTTTATACACTTTCTTGTACTAACCTATTAACAAGATGCCACAGTGCCAACTGTCTGTTTTCTGTTGTTTTTGGTTCCAGGAAAGTCAGAAAATGAATATTCTCGGAATTGGACGGGACAAAAGCCAAAGTCAATATTTCACCGAGGGGGACACGGAGCTAGAATACGAGACAGAGAGGGGCCAGGGGCCAGCCACACCACCTAGCCGCGTGGCCAGGCCTGGCCCACACTAGGCGGTGGTGTGGCCGCCTAGGGCACCCCCTCGGCCTACCCTTTTGCCTATAAGATGCCTCCGATACAGAAACCATAAGTACCTAATCAAAAAATCCACGAAAGAGTCTGTAGCTGCCGTCATCTCCATCCCTAGATCGGGAGGGATCTGAAGCTCTTCCCGGCACCCTGCCGGAGGGGAGAATTCACCCTGGAGGCCTTCTTCATCACCATGACAGCCTCCGGTGTGATGCGTGAGTAGTTCATCATTGGACTATGGGTCCATGTAGTAGCTAGATTGTTGGTTCTTCTCCTTTGTGCTATCATGTTTAGATCTTGTGAGCTACGTTCATGATCAAGATCATCTATTTGTAATCATACATGTTGTGTTTGCGGGGATCTGATGGATATTGAGATGCTATTTTAGATTGATTATTGATTCTATCATGTCTTTGTTATTTGTGATCTTGCATGCTCTTTGTTGTTAGTAGATATCTTGTCCGAGTAGATGCTAGCAACTCCAAGAGGGAGTATTTATGCTCGATAGTGGGTTCATGCCTCTAGTAATATGGGGAAGTGACAGAAATCTCTAAGGTACTAGATGTGTTGTTTCTACTAGGAAGAAAACAACAATCCTTTGTTTATAGAACAATCGTATTGTTTACTTTACACGCAATGCTTAATGCAATTATCTGTTGCTTGCAACTTAATACTGGAGGGGGTTCGGATGATAACCTGAAGGTGGATTATTAGTCATAGATGCAGTTGGATTATGGTCTATGTATAATGTTGTAATGCCTAATCAAATCTCATAGGAGTCAAGATGATTAGTATATGCATGTATGCTTTCTCGATGTTTGTCAATTGCCTCGCTATATTTCGTCCACCCAACATGTCATCTATCTTAAGGAGAATCACCTCTAGTGAACAATGGACCCCGGTCCTTTCTTTTACCATCAATCTAAAACAATTTACGGTTTTCTATTTACTTTCTGCAAGCTATTACTTTCTTCCACACAATACGTTTAATCCTTTGTTTTCAGCAAAACTGGTGAGATTGACAACCTCACTGTAAGTTGGGGGCAAAGTTCTGTGGTTGTGTTGTGCAGGATTCCAAGTTGGAAACAACACCTTGGAGGTGTTTCCTTGCTCCTACTGGTTTGATAACCTTGGTTTCATAACTGAGGGAAACTTGCTGCTGTGCTCATCATACCTTCCTCTTGGGGTTCCCCAACGAGCTCGATATAATTCGAGCCAGCAGCAAGCCGCAAAATGCAAAAAACACCTCGGAAGAAAAACCCAATCCGGAAACCACATCGGTCAATGCAACTTTCGGGTCTGGAGGACGAGGAGGCTGCGGAGGCAGTTGAGGATGAGGCCATGGAATTTCCAGAGTCCAAGGTAGAGGAGACCAGCAGCCTGGTAAAACCTATTCTTGGGCCGACATCACCAATAATCCATGCGTGCATCACCCAGACGGCAATAGGGGCTCAGCCCACACCATTGCTGAGTGTCGTTTCAATGACGACATCGAGAAATACGAATCCGCTAGCTACAGGGCCAAGCGACAAAAAGGAAAGAAAAATTCCAACTAAGACAAAGAGACCAAGGAAGATTCCGACATGGAGGAGGCAGAAGCCTCAAATCCTAAGTTAGATGGAAAGAAGACTTTCCCAACAAAGAAAGACACTTATGTCACTTTCCTTGGGTCTCAACCAACTAAGTTCAAGAAGGCAGTGGTGCACGAACTCAACACAACTGTTCTGGCTGTACCTCAGTTTCTGGATTGGTCGGAAGTTATAATCACCTTTGACCGAGGCGATCATCCGCCTAAGCTACATAGGCGAGGAAAGTACGCTCTAGTCATCAATCCACTTATTGACGGCTATGGATTCTCCAGGACCATCATGGATGGTGGCAGCAGCATAACCATTATCTACGTCGAAACACTACACTGAATGAGGATATCAGAGACAAGGCTAAATCATAGCTCTATGATCTTTCATGGAGTTTTCCCTGAAAAGACAAGCAAATTCTTTGGGAGAGATCACTTTGGATGTTACCTTTAGAACTCCAAAGAACTACCGGACAGAAGCACTTTCCTTCGAAGTGGTCCTGTTCAAGATCGCATACCACGCTATCTTTGGGCGTCTAGCTTACTGGGATTTTATGGCTCGCCCTTGTTATATTTACAATATGATGAAAATTCTAGGTCCCAATTGCGTGATCATGATCCGGGGAGACCCGAAGAAGGCATGATAATGCAAAGACGGAAACACCGCCTTTGCTGAAGCCGTACTACATGCTCAGGAGTACCAGGATATCAAGAAGAACATCGACCCATCCGAGATGCTCGCAACGAAGAAGGAGGTGACCAAGCCAAATCCAGAGTTCAAGGCATCGGAAGAGACGAAGATGATGCCATTGAAGGATGATGACCCCTCCAAGGTGACCCAGGTAGGTGTAGGTTTAGACCATGCATAGGAAAGCGCACTCGTTGAGTTCCTCAAAGACAATCAAGATATCTTCACATGGCATCCATCTGACATGACCGGAGTACCTAGGGAGCTTGTCGAGCATAGTCTAAATGTATACCCAAATGCTAAACCCCTCAAATAGTCCTTACGATGTTTTTGTGATGAAAAGCGAAAAGCAATATCTAAGGAACTAGCTCAGGTCGAGTTAGCCGGATTCATAGAAGAGGTCATCCATACTGATTGGTCGGCCAACCCTATAATGGTCCCTAAAAAGGACACCACTGATTTAAGGATGTGTGTTGATTATACCGCCTTGAATAAGTTTTGTCCCAAAGATCCATTCACTCTGCCTATGATTGATCAAGTGATTGATTCGACAGCAGGCTCGGAACTCCTCTGTTTTCTCATTACATATTCTGGATATCACCAAATTTGGATGAAGGAGTCAAATAAAATAAAGACTTCGTTCATCACACCTTTCGGAACCTTCTGCTATGTTACGATGCCTTTTGGGCTCAAAATGCAGGAGCTACGTACCAGCGCACTATGCAGTGTTGCCTCCATGATCAAATCGGACACAATGTACATGCACATGTGGATGACATAGCTATGATGTCGAAAAAGAAGGAAACACTAATTTCTGACTTGGAGGAAACGTTCAACAATCTACGTAATATAATGCTCAATCTGAAGAAGTGTTTCTTTAGAATCCTAGCCGGAAAATTATTAAGTTTCACAGTGTCTCAAAGAGGCATATAGGTGAACCGTGACAAAATAAAGGCTATACTCAACATTTCTAGGCCAACTCGCTTGAAGGACGTACAACGACTAACTAGCTGCATTGTTGTAGTAAGTCGGTTTGTAAGCCGGCTCGGCAAAAGAGCCACACCACTATACAAACTCTTGAAAAAGACTTAGAAATTCGTCTGGACTCATGAAGCTAAAGCTGCGCTACAGGATCTGAAAGCCGTACTCTCATCCGCCCCTATCCTTGCACCACCGGAGCCACAAGAGCCGATGTTGCTATACTTAGCTGCGACAAACAGAGTCGTCAGTGTTGTCATGGTGGTGGAACGGCCCGAAGAAAAAATAGGAACACCTGGTAGAGCGTCCGACTTACTATCTCAACAAGGTCTTGACTGAATCAAAGCAAAGGTACCCTCATTACCAGAAGTTAGCCTATGGTGTGTTCTTCACCTTCAGAAAGCTACGACAAAGAGCATAAGATTACCATGGTGAGCACAACTCACATGAGAGAGATAATCAACAACAACGATGCCACAAGACGCATCGCTAAGTGGGGAATAGAGCTAGCAGCTTTTGATCTAGATACAAACCATGCACATCAATCAAGTCCCAAATTCTTGCCGACTTTGTTGCTGATTGGACAGAGACAATCGAAAACACAGGCCTCCTAGAGATGGAAGTTTGGACTCTACACTTTGATGGGTCTAAAGCGCTCGGGGGCTCGGGGGCTGGCGTGGTGCTAAAATCACCCCAAGGTGATAAACTATTCTATGTATTGCAGATCCACTTCACAGCGACAAACAATATTGCTGAGTATGAAGCCCTGCTACATGGAATTCGAATCGCAAAAGACATCGGCATTCACCGACTAATGTGTTACGGAGACTCAGATTTAGTTGCTCAGCAAGTATCTCATATCTGCAATGCCAACAAGCACATGGCAGCTTATAGAGCCGTCGTGGAAGAACTTTCTCAATCATTCGAAGGTTTGAAGTCCAATACATTCCCCGAACAGAAAATGAGGAAGTAGATGCTCTATCAAGAATAGGCTCTGCATGGAAACAGGTCCCATATGGTGTTTTTTTAGAGAACTTAAAAGTTCCCTCTATCACAGGAGTTGATGAGGAGTATCCGACCAAATCTGACTCATCGCTCATAGTAGTCCTGGTTGTAATTCCCAGTTGGACAAAACCCTACCTATATTTCTTGGTAGAGAGAAGATTACCCGAAGATGAAGTCCTGAGCTGACAGATCATCCGACGAGCAAAATCCTACACAGTAGTTGTAGGTGAGCTCTATAAGCGGAGCACATCTGGGGGTTTTCAGCGCTGCGTTTCTCCGGAAAAAGGCGTGGAAATCCTAAGGGAAATTCACGAAGGCGAATGTGGCATCACGCCATAGCCAAATCTTTAGTGGCAAAAGCTTTTAGACACGGATTTTTCTAGCTCACAGCTAAGGCAGATGCCGAACGGCTGGTCAAGACGTGTAATGGCTGCCAAAAGTACGCCAAACAAGCTCATGTTCCGGCTGATCAGCTGCGAACAATTCTGATTACATGGCCTTTTGCGGTCTGGGGGCTTGACATGGTAGGACCATTTAGACGATCTCAAAGTGGATACACTCACCTACTTGTAATGGTGGATAAATTCACAAAGTGGATTGAGGCAAAACCTGTCACAAGTTGTGATAGAGCAACAGGCAGAAAATTCATCGAGGATGTGATCATCCGATTCGGGTATCCACAAGTATTATTACTAAGAATGGGAAAAAAATCCATGGGAGAACTAGTCGAATTATGCAATGAACAAGGGATCTGACTTGATATTGCATCATTCGCACATCTACAAGCCAATGGACAAGTCGAAAGGGAAAATGGTTAATTCTTCAAGGCTTGCGACCAAGACTCGAAGCACCACTACATCGTGTTGCGGGGGCTTGGGCAGACGAACTACCATCTGTAATATGGACCTTACGAACAACTCCTAACAGGTCAACCAGATATATACTTTTTTCTTGGTCCACGGTGCAGAAGTTGTTCTTCCAAGTGATCTTATTCACATTTCTCCCTGAGTCGATGTGTATGTCGAAGAGGATGCCAAAGTTTCTCGACAAGATGACATCGACATGCTTGAGGAAGTTCGTGTCGTTGCTAAATAGAGATCTATAGCCCGTCAGCAAAAGTTACGCAGATATCATAGTCAGAGAGTCAGAAATCGGACTTTTAGGAAGGGCGATTTGGTTATTCGACTTGTGCAAAAAAGAGAGCACAAACTTGCCCCTGTATGGGAAGGTCCCTTCATGGTAGTCGAGTATTACACAATGGTTCTTACTACCTAACTGTTATGAGGCCAAAAAAAGAGAGACCTGCTACTAAGAAGAGAAAGAGAGCTGGAGGCAGTACAAACTCGGACGAGATAGACCGTCCTTAGAATATTGCTCAGCTACGTCCCTTTTATTCTTAAAATTTCTTTCTTTGTAATAATATATGTGTACATGTTCAAAGTGAAATAAAGTATTGGTATCCTCAATGTTTTTACTGAGATGTTTTAGTTACCATCTTATTTCTGAATGATCATGTCACAGTCGAAAATCCCAGAATACTTGAAAGTACTTTATGCTCATGCTTGTTCTGGTTAGATTTCCAATTCTAAAAATGCTACCTTCGGGTATAAGTCTAAATGTTTTCTAGTTTATACTTGGGTTTTTGTCTGATTGCTAGATGCGGGTATTTTCCGAGTAGTGAATTGTTGGTACTGGAAGCCGGCTTTGTTTCCAGGTTTAAATTGGTTTAGCAGTTGAGCTCCATTGCTCGGCAAAGTTTCCGTGCTAAAGGTTTGCCAGCTCATGAAAGGGACGAGGTGGAAAGCCAGATAAACGATAAGTATAGACAAAACAAACAAGTGCTTATGTAAATTTTCAGGCACATCAAATAAAAAGGAAAAAGTGCTAAAAGGGAGTAAAGCATAAATTCTTACAAACTTAGCACTAGCAAAATAATATACTACTTATTACAATCAGATTGTTTAGAATAACACATTGCTTTCTCTGATATATTATGATGCAGGTGGAGAGGCACGATTTGTCGGCTCACTCGACACATCATCCATATCACCCCTATACCTTTCCGAGACAAGTAAGGTAGACTCAGTCTGCTCATCATCTTCGAAACTTCACCAACTACTTCCTTTGGGTTGGTGGCGTTTCCACGGGCGTGAGGAATGGCTCATCATAGTTGGTCAGCTCGGCCACATGTGAGGCATATCCGGCACAGGAATCCCAGATTTACTTGATGTTTTGCTCCTTGCCGTCTTCATCGACAGTCAAATAACCCCTGGTAACTTGCCATATTTCCATGCTTCCATGGTGGCTCATTACCATTGTCAGGTCATTCTATGCCGCGGTGTGTGCATAGGACATATTCCAATCCTTGATGAGCTGGGGAATATCCTTTGCCTTGTCTCATATCTCAAAGGCCGACAATGAGTCTAGGCCTAAGAGTCGAAAGGATTCACCGAAATCCTCCAAGGAATGGCGGAAATCGTGGATCAGGTCCCCAATGGGTACAAGCCGGCGGGTACGAGGCTAGGATGAAGATGCATCCAACATGTTGATAGGAACTATAAGAAAGAAAAACAAGGTCAATATTCATACATATCAGAGTCTCACAATTCAGAAAAATAATGGTTCAGGGATGGAAAATTTACCAAAGATAGCATCATCTACTCTGACTCTCTCCTCTCGAAGGCTCTGGAGTTTATTCTGGAGAGCTTCAGTGGTGTCCTTCTCCCTGTCCAAGGCATCTTGCAAGTCCGATATTGTTTTGTCCTGTTTGGCGATGGTACGGTCACGCTCCTCAATGGCATGGTTGCTGGACTCAAGAACACTAGCAATGCTAGTCTCATGATCCATCTTGAGTTTATTCAGCTCTGCACGCAAGTCAGCGTTCTCCACTTCCAGGACTTTATAATCTTTGGCTTGTTCGATCATGTTGTAGGATTGCTTCACAAGTTCTGGCAAGATAAGAAAGTCGGATAAATATTCAACTAAAAAGATCAATAACAAATTACACAAAGGAGGTCTGAAATGTTTACCTTCAACCTCATCTTTGGAGACTTTCAGTTGAGCATTTTCAAGCCGGAGAGCTTTGATCTCTCTCCGTTATTTACAAATATTCTTCAATAATTCCTGGTTATAATCATTAACTTTCTGTAAGGCAGAATAGTAACCAGAGTCAGAAGTCTACTAAGACTCGGGCTAATATTTTAACTAAGTTAAATATCAGCACGGGCCTTGGGGGGCTACACTAAGTTCATTCTTTGGCATTCTATAAAAGCATAAATTCGGATTTCCTACCCAACTTCATGCTTGGGGCTAGAGGATATGATATAAAATACAATAAAAAGAGGAGTCGGATTATGACTTATATAATGTTCATGAGTTAATTTATTGAGGCTCATGTTCACCTCAGTCGAAACCTTCTCAGCGAGAGTCAAAGGAATTATTGGTGGTGGCGGAGCCACACTAGCCCTCAACTTCTCGTCACGGAGACGAACTTGATCAAGAAGGTCGGCAAATTTGACGTCTTCAACTTCTTGAGCTTCCTCCTTCGCTGTGATATTCTGGGTCTCCAGGCAATGGAGAGCCAGCTTCTGGATTTCTTCTACACTTTTCCGAGTGAGGCCAAGTTTGGCGAAACCCGGATTTTGCAGAAGGTTATCTACAAAGGTCTAAACTGAGGGATCATTACCCTTTGAGGGCTCACCCTTATCAAGTGTCAATCCACTCATGGTGACTTCGGTCTACGAACCTAGGTTCGCTGGCTCTGAGGTATGAGCCAAAACATCTTCAATGCACGGGGAAGAGGTATCCTCTGGCACTAATGATGGCCTTGCAGTAGGAGTCGGAGGTGGGACAATGGGAAAACCTAGAGTCAACTTCTGCTGGCGCAGTGCTTTCCCCGGTTTTCCTTGCCCCTTACCCTTGGCAAGCATTTTGGCCCTGGATGGTAACAGAAATAAGGTCGTTGCAATTCAGGGAGGAAATACGAATTAACATTCAAAACCTTGTAAAGAAGGTTACCTCTTTACAGTGGGTACCTTTTGGGTGCCCAAAACAACTATCGGAGCCTAGCGCTTCCGAGTAAGTGCGTTCAGCAATGGAACTAGTTCTGCATCCTCCTGAGGAGCCAATCTCTCGAGTGGATATCCCTCGAGAGGAGAAAGCTCTGACTCGGGGAGGTCAGCAAGCGGAAAGAGATATCATCTCAGTATTGCGAAAACTATGACAAAGTACGAATGAGCACATATTCAAACATGAGAGTATCAGCTAGAAAACTTACTGGTGTCAAAGGATCATCAGCCGTATACATGTCTAGAGAAAGATCTGGAATCTTCCTCTAGACTCGCTCTTTGACCAACCATTTAATCCAGGACTGGTATTTTGTTCGGGACTGATTTCAAGCAGATCCTGAGGTTAACCGTCTTGCTTTTAGTGATCGTGTGCATGAGCCGGTCACCATGGTGGTGGAGGGGTTGAATCTGGCGTGCCAGCCAACAGTGGACCAAATCAGATCCTGTCAGACCCTTGTGCTTCATCAGGTACTCGATCCATCTCTTGGCGAGAATCAGATCGTCAGGAAGAGCCGGAGATTCTGCATCCCAGGACTCTTGGGGCGTGGCAGCACCGTCAATAAAATTCAGCAAAGTAGTTTCTTTGTCGGGAGCCATTCTATGCTTATGATAAAAGAACATGGACGACCACTTTTTTACGGACTTACTAGCCTTAATCTTGGGGTATACTCGGTCTATCTTGAGAGTTACGCTAAGAGTTCTGGTAACGTAAGGATTACCGGAAGTGATGGAATTTCTCTGGGTACCAAAGTAATACCGGAACAAGATGAGGCTCGGTTTTATTCCGAGATAATCCTCACACAAAGAAGCGTAAGCGCTAAGTTCTAAGATTGTGTTTGGGGGGAAGTTGTGGAGTTGAACTCCGTAGTAATCTACAACCTCAGAAAAGAACTCTGAGGAGGGAAAGCTCAAACCTCTATCGACGTGAGTGCCAAAATGCACCCTCTTATCGACGTGAGGGGTGGGGATGATCTGGTTGAAGCCACTCCGCCAGTCGCCGGTGCGGAGGATACCTTCCTTCTCGACCAAGTGAGGTTTCTCGTCCTCAAGGATGCACGAGATCCATACTTTGTGAAAGTTCTCCTTCTCCACCACTGCCGAGGTTGCCGCCACGGTTGCCGCCGTACCATAAGAGGAGGCGTCAGCCATTTTTGGGGAAAAGGGGACCGTTGATGGAGGAACAAGGAAGAAGTGACACTGGTAAGGAGGAACGAGGAGATCTGAACCCCTTATATCCCTCACTTGCGCCAAGATTCGTGTGAACTAAACAGTAAACCGTGACACGCGTCGTGGAAGGGGCAGGGTAACCTCCTCGCAAGGATTGCACCTCCTCGATCTCTGTGCATGCATTAAAACGACGCCTCGATTCCGCGATAAGCGGACCCACCAACGGTCGCACTGTTAGGAATGTCTGTCAGTGACATGACTTGACCTTGACTAATGTTAGGTTACGTCGGGGACCAGGTTCCGGCTTGATTTGAATTCCAAGTTGGAAAACTGAATAATGTACTCACATGTCCGACTCGATTTGAGACTCGGATCCTACCTTTTGTTTTGAGTTTCAAGAACCCTTCAAGATTCTGTGAGTCGAAGATAGATCAAGCTAGACGACGGAATCCGACTCTAGATCTTGGAGGCTTTCAGGGGCTACTGTTGGGGATATACTTTCCAGGTATACCAACAGTGACTCATTGTCCAGGGTGGCCCAATTTGGGTTAGAGATTTGCTCCACGGGCGTCCCAGTCAGGGAGAGAAGACGGAGGTCCATTCGGCTATGGAAAGGCCCAGAAGACTTATCGACTTAGGCATGTTTAGTTACTTGTAGTACAAGATGTACTCTGTAACCGACTCTAAGTCATAGTTGGATAGGTCTCTCCTGTAAACCCTAGGACGAATATCTATATAAGCCGTCCTAGGGACCAGTCTTTAGGGCAACCCAATATTCTACAATCTCAACTCGCACACGCGACACCCTTGTAACCCATATTCTGGCTCTGCCGTATTACTAGATTGACAGCATGAGTAGGATCTGTCCAAAGCCGGCGGATTCGATCCTGGGAAAATCTTGTGTGCTCACCATCTCGGAATACCATCGCCTCACATCACCCTTTCTCCACACGCCTCGAGGACCCCCTCTTGGCGTACATGTCTTCAATCCGATGACAGCGCCCTTCTTATCTGCAGCCGCAACCACAAACCATAGCTCTGCTCCCCAACGGTGGCACCTTCCTCTGTTCACCTTTTTTTCCTTCCCCACCAAAATCCACCCGAGGGCACCACCATGTTCTTCAGGTCGACCAAAACCTCGCCAGGGCACCCCCAAGCTTAACTGGTTGTGGGAATTGAACCGTGATACATTGCAAATGTATCGATAATTTTTGATGTTACATGCTTGGTTTTATCCACTTTCTTCTGTTTTGTTCCAACTTTGGAGTACTTTTCATATGATTTCTTGGACTAACCTATTAACAAGAGTCACAGTGCCAGCTGCCTGTTTTCTACTGTTTTTGGTTCCAGGAAAGTCAGAAAATGAATATTCTCGGAATTGGACGGGACAAAAGCCAAAGTGCCTATTTTTTCGGAAGTGATCAAGTGCCAGAATATGAGACGGAGAAGGGCCAGGGAGCCACCACACCACCTGGCCGCGCGGCCAGGCCTGGCCCGCACCAGGGGGTGGTGTGGCCGCTCCCGGCACCCCCTCGGCCTCTCCTTCCGCTTATATATTGCCCTCGGGACGAAAACCCTAAGTAGCCGATCAAAAATCCACGAAAGAGTCTGTAGCCGCCGTCATCTCCATCCCTAGATCGGGAGGGATCTGAAGCTCTTCCCGACACCCTGCCGGAGAGGGGAATTCACCCTGAAGGCCTTCTTCATCACCATGCAAGCCTCCGGTGTGATGCGTGAGTAGTTCATCCTTGGACTACGGATCCATGTAGTAGCTAGATGGCTGGTTCTCCTCCTTTGTGCTTTCATGTCTAGATCTTGTGAGCTCCGTTCATGATCAAGATCATCTATTTGTAATTCATACATGTTGTGTTTGCGGGGATCCAATGGATATTGCGATGCTATTTCAGATTGATTATTGATTCTATCATGTCTTTGTTATTTGTGATCTTGCATGCTTTCCGTTGTTAGTAGCTATCTTGGCCAAGTATATGCTAGCAACTCCAAGAGTTAGTATTTATGCTCGATAGTGGGTTCATGCCTCTGGTAATCTGGGGAAGTGACAGAAATCTCTAAGGTACTAGATGTGCTGTTGCTACTAGGGAGAAAACAACAATCCTTTGTTCATAGAACAATCATATTGTTTACTTTACACGCAGTTTGTAAAGCAATAATCTATTGCTTGCAACTTAATACTGGAGGGGATTCGGATGATAACCTGAAGGTGGATTATTAGTCATAGATGCAGTTGGATGGCGGTCTACGTATTATGTTGTAATGCTCAATCAAGTCTCAAAGGAGTCAAGATGATTAGTATATGCATGTATTGCTTTCTCGGTGTTTGTCAATTGCCCCGCTGTAATTTGTTCACCTAGCAAGTTATCTATCTTAAGGAGAGCCACCTCTAGTGAACTATGGATTCCGGTCCTTGTCTTTTACATACAATCTACAATCTTTTACTGCTTTGTGTTTACTTTCTGCAAACTTTTACTTCTTTCCATTCGATACGTTTAATCCTTTGTTTTCCGCAAAACACGATGAGATTGACAACCTCATCGCAAGTTGGGGACAAAGTTCTGTGGTTGTTGTGTGCAGGTCTCCATGTTGCTACTAGCACCGGTGGTGCGCCCTGCCAAAGCTCAGCTAGTAACACCTTTGGGGTGTTTCCTTGCTCCTACTGGTTCGATTAAACCTTGGTTTCATAACTGAGGGAAACTTGCTGTTGTGCTCATCATACCTTCCTCTTGGGGTTCCCAACGAGCTCTACATCAACACTGATCTATCAAACCGCGTCACCTTCCTATTTGTCCTCGCCAAAGATCGTAGCCAGATCTGTCCCCGAGCATCGACAAGGTCGCCATCATCCACGCCGGAGTTGTTCTGCACGTCTCTATCCAAGAGGATTGTTAGAGTATTAGGTATATACAGTTGATATGGTAGTTTAGATAGAGTTAGGATCTCTTTATGTATAGTCCTAACTTGAGTTGTACTCCAAGATGATCCTCTGTACGCCGAAATATACTCGCTCATGAGCCTCAATAATACATCCATCATATTCCGTCAAACTCATACTCTTTCATGGTATCAGCCTAACCGGTCCACCCTAGCCGCATGCTTCCGCCGCGCCGTCCCCGAGGATCGATCTCCATGATCTCCACCGGGGGCCGCGCGATCCGTCGCAGGGTTCGTCCTGGTGAGTCTTTTCCAATCTCTAGATTGGTTTTTCTCTCTGTGGGTGGCTTGGCCGGTCTTCTTTTTTGGTTTACCGAATCATTGATCGGATTGAGTCGCCCGCCGCCATCGTCATCACCGCGCCTCTACTCCGACCATTGGCGTCGACGATCTACACCGCGCCCGTGCGCCTGCCTCCTCCGCTGCCACGCCTGCCTCGGCAGGCTGCCGCGGCCTCACGGCTGGCTACAACGCACCTCGGCCGGCTACTACGCCTTCCTCGGTAGGCTACTGTGGCCGTCGCCTCTCGAATTGTATTTGTCGTCACCACCCAAGACTCCACTGACAACGCCGCTATCGACTTCGATCTGCGTGTCGTCCATGCCATGGCACATACAACGCACCGTCGGTCTGATCATCTGATCCCGCGCCTGTCTACGCCAAGCACGTCCCCGAGTACGTGCCTACCACCGACTGAGCTATGGGTTGCCGCTGCGTCGCCCCTTCGGGCCGCAGCACCGCTGCCTTTGGTCCATGCTACCGACTTCCAACGCGCCTTTTTAGCGTGTACGTCATTGGTGGTTTCTCAGTTGCTGCATCGACTCGCGCCATGCAGCTATGCCGCTCCATCAGGTCATAGCATCGTTGCACACAATCTACATCGCCATCCCCGCGCACCGACGTCGCAGGCTATCTCCGCGCCACCTCCGGTGCGGGTCGCCTACGTCCACGCATGGTCTTCGTCATGCCAGATTCTTCTTCGCCAACTTCAAGTACCGCCCCCGCGCCACTCTAGGCGTCCAACATGACCACTCTAGGATGCCATTGGTTTCACCGCCTTCTACATCTTCGTCCCTAACCTTGCGTGACCGGTATTGGCAACACCGGTGCGTGCATTCGGCCCCGGCGTGTCCCCGAGCCTGGAAATCTCGGATCGGCGCCTCGTCTTCGTCGGCCTCGACAAAGTCTTCTTCGCCATCGACACCTTCCTCTACGACTGCCTCGACCGCGTCATAGACAAGCTCTTCTTTGCATACTCGATTCTGGCAAAACTGGAGTGTGCATTCGTCCCCGACGTGCGTCTAGTTCTGGCAAAACTATGGCCTCACCTCGTCCTCGACGGCTCGGACTGCATCGACACCCCTCAGCAAGCTATTGCGGTCTCACGGCAAGCCTCCGCGGACCCTCGGCAAGCCCCCCTGGGCAAGCCTCCGCGGCCCCTCGGCAAGCTGCCGCGGCCCCATAACGACTGCCTCGACGCGTCTCCGTCATCCTCCTCGCACACTATGCGCATACGGCTTCACGTGCGGCTACCTCGACACCTGCATCCCCGACCACGACATCGACCACGGCGTCCTCTCACAACGGCTACCCTGACCTCGGCACCGCCTCAAGTTCTTGCCTCCCTCGACATCGGTACAAGGGCTATCACCTCGCTTGAGCATCTCACCAGCTTCCTCTACAGTCCAAGCTACCGCGACACGGCACCATCCACGACGCCTCGCTCGGACTGCGGGGATATCATCCCACTGGATGTTACTTCGGTTTATCACTAGTCTGACCGTCCGCGACATTTCAGTTGTTCACGACGCTACCGCTACGACTGCGAGAGGAGTGTTAGAGTATTAAGTATATAAGGTTGTTATGTTAGTTTAGATGGAATTATGATCTGTTTACGTATAGTCCTAATTTGACTCGTACTCCATGATGATCGTCTGTACGCATATATATACTCGCTCATAAAGGTCAATAATAAATCTATCATATTCCGCCAAACTCATACACTTTCAAGGATGTCCGTCATCTTCATCTCATCGTCTACTTCTTCATCTGGTTCTCCTCCGACTCTCCCAGGCCCAGGGGAGTATGGCAACCGTCTTAGCCCCTTGTTGCATCTCCATGTCCCGGTAGTAGTTCTTACTGTCTTCCTCTTCCAAGCGCATGCTCGCCATGATAGCACACACGCAGCAGCAATGCTGGCCCCAATTCCCTCGTCTCTCCCAGCCGTCACGTTTCTCTTCCACTGCTAGTCCATCGAGCTACGCGTAGAGGAATCAACCAGCTACAGCTAGGATCAAACGATGCTCAGTTTGATCCAGAAAATCGCTTGGAAACATCATCGCAAGATTGCAAAGATCTCACTGAAAAACTGCCACAATTTGACAGCTTTGGGAGCCATGTTTTCGTCTCTGTTCCCTTCATGATTGCTTCCTCCTCGGGCCTTCTCCGGGGATCCACAACACGTTACTGTGAATACAGTACTTCCAGTTTTCCACATCAAACCACGCTCGATTTGGTGCACTACAGCTCTCGAAATCCTCCTCGAAAATAATCAGTATATCTCGCTGTCAACTACGGTTCAGTTTGTCAGTTTACACAGTTGCGAATACCTCTGTTCATCATCCTTTTTCCGAAGATTCAGCAATCCTCCGACGATAAACTTCACGGCCCTATCCTCTCGGATGTACCCTCTCTACTCTTCTTCAAACTTTGGTCGAAACGGTGCACGGAGCTTCTCCAAATCATCTAACCAACTCAGAAGAAGTTCAACCGAAATCTGACTCCAATTTTGAGTTGATGTGCGCGATACAGTCTGTTTCCGGCCTTTTTCTCGTATTTTTTCCGTTCAGCTCAAGGGTTCTCCCTAAGATTTTGATGCTCGGAGAATCCCCTACGTTCCTGATACGCGTAGAGACAATCGTCACTAAATTCGGAGCTCCCAAGCGTTCGCAATCATCCCGAGAAGATGGGTCGAGCTAGCAGTATCGCTTGATCAAATTTCAGATTTCTTCAGTACAATCCCGATCGTGCTCTTGTCAGTTTTCATCAAGCTCCCTGGCCTCTTTTTCTTCTCAACCCACAGTCTCTATTTTGCTTCAAGAATCGTGCAGAGACCCCTGACACTTTGTCAGCTGGTCAAAGTTTGGTCAAACGAATTTAAAACCCAATTTTAAATATGTTATTCGAAGTCAAACCATATGTGAACTTTGACCAGATCACTAAACAACTACAGAATTCGAATTTCGAAAAACTTTTAAATTGAATAAACTTTAGTAATATCCCACTGGTTTTATTTAAATAATGTTAAGTAAATATAATTATATTTATATTGCTATTAAATGGAATAATTCATATCTTTTGCATCCTAACTCGGAATTAAATGAATAATATGTCTAAATCGATCACCGCAACGAGCCCATTCCAATTATACTATCCATACATGATTTTGCATTCTGTTTTATGCAATTATAATACGTTACTACATAAAAATTCATTGATAAAATGGACAAATAACATTGGAATTAATTCCTTATTGTTACTAATGCCTCACTAATATTGTATCATCAATGTGCATTATTTTTATCATTAACTTTCCATTTCATGTATTATATCATGATCATGCCGGTTTTTCCGCATTAGTTGTATTTGTTGCATCGCTCCTTCCTTTTAGTGTTTTGCTTCTTCCCGGATAGAATAATAAGATGTTGTGAGATTCGACTAGTTCTTCGGCTATGTATCTTTGGTAGTTTCTTCAGGCGACCATTTTCCCCTTTCTACCTATTTTGCATTTATTGTCTTTACTCCCTCCTGTTAATCTATTGCTATCTGTGTTGCGATGCTTTAGTTTATGTACCATATATATTTTCTGCAGCCTATATTGCCTTAGATATCTCCTACTGCCTGTTGTTTGGTAGATAGTTGGCCTTGCGAGTCATAGTTGTTTTCTTAGGTGTTGCTTCGCATCGTTGTTGCGAGGTTGGCACATGCTTAACGGTGGAGATGATCATGGCTTTAATTACAACTTGTCAATTAAAATGCTGGAATATATAATGCAGAGACACTGGTGGGTAATAGATGTTATTTGTTTTTACCCGTCCACTTGTGTCCACCTAGGACCCGAGTTCTTGACACCTATTTCGCGATCGAGCACGCTAACCACATGTGGGGTGTGTGGGCACCCCTATCTCCTTATTACCTGATTTCAAAGTACCATACCAGGGGCCACAAAACTAGTTCGGACTTTATACGTTACCTACTGTACCTATGTCATGTATGTCATGTTTATTACTTGTTGCTCGATGAGCGTTTATTACTATTGCGTAGGTGCGGCACTATATCATAGGAATATATTGTCTATGGCATATGCTCGCGTGACAAGTGAACGCAACCTCAGGGTCCGTACGAGGATTAACTATACCTTGTATGGGTAGCTCTTTCGGGTGGCCCCCATGTACTTACTTTGGATCAGGGAAAGCGTCGTGCCTGAAGCCCCGCCGACATTCTGATGGGTGTATGTTAATTGATCTGGCAAAAGGGGCAGAAGTGCGTGTGAAAACTTTGGTGCACCCCTGCAGGGTTAAATCTTTTTGAAAAGCCGTATCCACGGTTATGGACGACTTGGAGCACAGTTTCTCGATCATATACAACTATACTAAAGAATACGGTTATAATTTGACTTGGATCTGATATGACTAGTAAGTTGGATAACCACCATGGAATGAATGAATAAAACTGTCAACTGCGTGAGTTTCCTCGGAAGGACTTCCTCGTTTATTCTCAAGGGAAAAATATCAGGATGGGTATGTTTGGTGTTAGTATCAGGTTGATTTCGAATAGGTCTTTCTTATCCCTCTTTAATAGCCAATAGTTGTATTGAGTCTTTATAGATTGTTTAATGCATGCTTCGCTGCCGTTTCAGTCCACCTTACCTATATAGGTGAGAGTCGCCGAATTCTAGACTCGTAGTGTACTGGCTTCAATACTGACCGCTCTCTTTTCCCTTGCCCTTTGTCGACACCCCTTTTGTTTTAGCAGGATTGAGATCGACGTTGTTAGCAGGGTTACCCTTCTGGCTTGGCCTATGCAGGGTTACAGACGCCATTGATTATTCTTCAGAACTCTTAGTCCAATTTGCATCTTGTCCGTACTCGGATGTTGTATCGTTTTCAAGGTGATTTGGATCTTTGTACTTTATATATGTATTCTTGACTCGTTGAACCGTTGTTGTATATATATATATATATAATATGTTTCTGTGGGATCTATCGTGGACTATTGTGTAATGATATTACTTTGTTTTCCACCCGCACGAAAGTGCCTGGTGGGGTTCTTTGAATCATTTCTATGTGAGTTTGGCGAGAATCGCTAAAAATTGCATAGGGCTTATTTGAGGGTGTTACAACCTGCTAGCGCAGCGGCTGGGCGCAGCTAAGTGTCGCTCGAGCGCGCTAGCCGCCACCCGCCCAAGCTCGCTCGTGTGGGCTGAGTCAGCGTGGCCCAGTAGCAGCAGCTATAGTAGCTTCCCGGGGTGGCCTTCCTCTTGGGCAAGTTCTCTCCGAGGATTCGGCCCATGAGTGGAAGGTTGCCCATAATATTAATTTAGATATTTTATTTATTATATATTAATTCATAATTAACATATATAAATGTATATTTAAATCCCTATTAATTTGAAACATCTTTCGGCTTATTCCTTCTTCCAATACAACTTTGGATGCTCTTCGGAACTTTTTGGCAATGTCTCATCGGAACGATTTCGATAATTTTCTTTCTCATCTGTGATCCCTTCGCTTCCATAACGATGTTAGAACGTTATTGGACGTTTAAGTGTGTTACCCTATGGTTTGGGAATGGCACAGTCATGATCGAGATCACTCTCGATCAATGATCAATAGAGGGGCCATGATGTCCATAATGATCCCCATGGATTCCACGAAACTTTGTCGTGCTCGAACCATAAACTCCATGTCCCTATCCCTTTATTTCTTCGATATATGACTTGTTCAAGATTTGATCTATGGTATCAACATACCTATCTCATTACCAACAAGTCGACTTATCTCGCCATCGTGATATTGTATCCCATGACCTAGTCAATGGTTGCAACCTATTGGATACAGACTCACCGAATGGGCCCGGTGTATCTTCCCATCACGCGGGTGAACAAATCCTGATTTTGATGCACATGCCTCAACTTTTCTTATGGAATACCCGATACACACTTTTATAGCCACCCAGTATGTACATGATGGTTGGTGTGATCAAAGCAATCATGAGAGACAGTAATTAATATGGTCTCACGATCACAGGAGAAGGTCACTTAGTTTCTAAGGATTGCAACGATAAACCATGTGACTTGATCACACTACAATACTTAAAGTGGATACATAATGTCTATCATATTATTCTCCAATGATATGAATCTGTTGTCAACTGGTATAAATGCTCCATGATCAGGAAATCTTGATCATCGGTTGACCGACGAACTAGTTGAATAGAGGCTACTAGGTACCTGGTTTGTTTACATACCACACCTGTATCAATGTTTACTCTTGATATAGTTATAACACATTATGAAACTAGTATGAACTAATTTGAGATATGATAATAAACCTATTTATTATTTACCCCTAGGGCATATCTCCTTCAGTCTCCCACTTGCACTAGAGTACAAATAATCTAGTTGCATGTTTACTGATCATAAACACAACTATTTCGATCATGCTTTCTTATAGGAAACTTTCTGTGTTTGATCTATTTTACCAGATCCATATGTATTTTGCAAATCATTAAGCTTCTCCTAATGCTACACTTGTAACATTATCTCATAATGTACCCAGTTACCCATTTGGTGGCAAAGTGAGACTTTTGTTTTATTATTAGGAGCTAATTTGGGATATGATAATAAACCTATTTATTATTTGCCTCTAGGGCATATCTCCAAATAGTCCACGATGGAACCCATAAGAACATATATATAACAACGACTCAACGACTCAAGAATACAGATCTACATTTCAAAGATCCAATCCATATTAAAAACGATACAACTTCCAAGTAATGATAAGATGCAAATTAGACTGAGAGTCCTGAAGAATAACCAATGGCATCCATAAACTTGCCCTGGCCAAGCCGGAAGGGTAACCTTACTAACATCATCTAACTCATACCTATCAAAGCAAAGGGGTGACGACAAATGGCAAAGGAAAAAGGGAGCGGTCAGTACTGAGACTAGTACACGACAAGTCTTAGAATTCGGTGGCTCTTGCCTACATGTGTAGTGGACTGAAGCGGCATCAAATCGTGCACTAAACAACCTATAGAGACCCAATACAAATTTCAGCTATCAGAGAGGGGTAAGATATACCTATTTGGAACCAACCAAATACTAACACCAAACATAACCCATTGTGGAGGTTCCCCCTCGAGATCAAATGAGGAAGTCCTTCCAAGGAACTCACTCAGTTGGCAAATTTATTAATCATTCCTTATAGTTGCAATACTTACTAGTCAGATATAGATAGCATAATACATACCAATATCACAAGTTATTTGCACATTTAATTAACCATTCCGTTGTAGTGGAGCTGATTACTAGTCAAGCCAAAGTCAAATTTATAGCACTACTTTAGTTTGAGTTGTCTATGGTTGAGATAATGTGCTCCTAGTAGTCCATAACCACGGACATGGCTTTTCGATAATATTTAACCTGCAGGGGTGCATAAATAGCAACACACGCACGATCAACCTTGGGGAAAAACAAATAAAAGCATGAGGCATCATGACAAAGCATTCATAATATTAAAAAATGATTTCGGGGGCCCACCCGCAACAAAGTCGGCTGGCTTCGAGACAGACCTAGGGTTTGTGGCGACGACTATAAATGACTGGGAACCCGAAAGTGTGACTAGTATTGTCGATACGGCGGAAACGTGGCACACGTCCTAAACATCACAGTAGTAAACCGCTCCTCCAGCAACATTAGTAAATAAAGCAGTAAAACATGGCATAAGTACATGATAGTAGTAAATCCCCAAACTAATTTTGGCCCCCCAAAATAAGATGTGAATCAAGCTCAGGCGAAGGAGGATCCATAAAGTCTCCCATATGTGGATTGTTCGATAGTAAAGGAACAGACATCAAGTACTCGGGTCCTAGGTGGACACAAGTGGGCAGGATAAAAAAGCAAAATCTCAACAATTACCCACCGTGTGCCGCTTTATTAGTTATATTTATTCCCAACATTTTAGTTATCAAGTTATAATTAGAACCATGTTTATCTCCACCATTAAGTATGTGCCAACCTCCCAACAATAGTGGAATTCGACGACTCGAACTAACACCTGAGCAAGCAACTACGACTCGCAAGGCCAACTATCTACCAAAACAACTAACAATAGGAAGTGGCCAAGGCAATATAGGATTCAAGGAGTATAATGGCATGGAAACTAAAGCATCGCAACACGGATAGAAATAGAGAGGAGTAAAGCCATAAAGTGAAAATAGGTAGCAGAGGGGAAGATGCTCACTTGGGAACCATTGCCGAGATACACCAGAGAACTTGCCGAAGCTCGCATGAACTCAATGTCCTAATCCAAGAAGAAGCAAAGCATTAAAAGAAGCATCAGATGCATGATGACCCACAAGTATAGGGGGTGTATCGCAGTATTTTTAATAAGTAAGAGTGTCGAACCCAACGACGAGCACAAGGTGCTGGCTAGTGGTATGGATCAGGAATTCTCTGCAAATACTTAGCAAACGGATTTTTAGAGGTTTTCGATAAAGCAAGTAAACAAAGTACGAGTAAATAAAAGACAGTAGGAATAAATGCAGCAAGTGGCCCAATCTTTTATGCAGCAAAGGACAAGCCGGTTGTATTACTTAAGATGACCAAACGTTCTCGAGGACACATGGGAAGACTATCAAGTGCTTTCGCTTCATATAGTTGATTAATCTTCTTTAGCTTGCTAAGTGTTGTGTGGGTGAACCTGTGCTAATGTACCGATCCATCCAGGACTAATACATACTTGTGATTATACCCCTTGCAAACATCCGTAAGTACAAGAAAGTAATTAAGGTAGAAACCTAACCACAGCTTTAAACTCTAAGACCCTTACGTCCCTTGTGCAATGGTTTCCTAATGGGGGTTCAGGTTTCTGTCACTCCGGCAACCCCTACGATTAGTAGCCAAATACACAATGCATTCCCCTAGGCCCATATAGGTGAAGTGTCATGTAGTTGACGTTCACATGACACCACTAGAAGAAGTACACCACAACTTAAATAACAATCTATTGAATCTTTCTCAACACAACTCCACTACTAACAACAAGACTTCTCCCATGTCCTCAAGAACAAAACGAACTACTCACAAGACATCATATGGATCATGATCAGAGAAGGAATAATGATGTATAACAATCTAAACATAAACAATAATTCAAAGGTTCACTCAATAGCATCAACTACAAAGAGTAATCAACAACGGGAAAGTTTCCCCTATGAACTATGCAAGATTCAACTCAATTGTTACAGCAATATGGAGATGGTGATGAGGGTGATGATGGTGATGATGGTGGTGATGATGATGACGATGATCCTGATGAAGTCCAGCTTGATGGTGGTGTTGATGGCGACAATCTGCCCTCTCCGGGAAGGAATTCCCCCGACAGATATTTGTCTGCCGAAGAGATCTTTCTCTCTCGGTGTTTTCCGCCCCGCGGAGGCGGCGGAATCTTTCTGTGGTTGCTCCCCGAGTCTTAGGGTTTCGGGAGGATGATATACGCCAGAGGGGAGAGCCAGAGGTGGGCCAGGGTGGCCACACCACCTGCTGGCGCGGCCTAGGGCTGCCCGCGCCAGGGGTGGTGTGGGCCCCCTGTGGCCCATCTCCACTCCGTCTTCTGGCATCCTTAGTCTTCTGGAAAAATAGGATTTTCCGTATATTTTCTCAGATTTTTTGATCTTCGCGAATTTTGCCTCCAAACAGCACCTTTTCCATCAGAATCCTGACTACAGCGGTCCATGCTCCAAAAGTCATCAACCATGCAAAAACAGATGAAATAACATAAGTATCACCTCTTAATACGAAATATATCAATGAATAATAGTGAATTAAGACATAGAATAGTGATGCAAAATGGACGTATCAATGCACTATTTAAAGACATGACAAAAGATTCGACATGATTATGATATGATGTATGTCATGGCAAGATGTAGTACAACTTGGCAATATTATGCGAATCGGAATCCCTACAATTACTTAGATGGTTCAGGTTATTTAGTACCCTGCAATTTAAATGTTGAATTAACAAGGCAAGACATGTCATAAATGAGCTATTCAATTTAAATAGAGCCGGAATAAGACAACAATAGCCCGCATATACACTCCATATTTAATTTAGGTGAGTTGCTATTTAACCCTGAACAACGTGATATGTATGGAAGAATGAACAATTCAATATGCAACATGATAGATTGCAATTTATAAAATAAGGACGGGTTTGGGGTCACACATCTCGGTTATGAAGATCTTGGTTCGGAGGAGTTCGGTCTTCAGATTAGAGGGGAAGAAGACAAAGCCAGGGTTCAATGGCAACGTCCTTCAGGGTCCGGGCTTTGGATCCATGAAGGAGTTCTTGTTCAATGCCAATTGTTCATCGAGGTTGTTGTCAGCGTGGAACTTCTCTCATAGAGTCGAGATCAGAGTTTTTGTCTGACTAGTCGTTATTGTCACCACGAAAATCCTGATTCATGGCATCACACCACCTACATCTTGCATTCTTCGGAGCCAAGTGGTCGTGGCTGAGAGCAACACCACCATACTACAATAGTATCACCACTCTACATATTCCCATCTCGAGTCAGAGGACCTAGGCCAAAAAGAACCATAGGAGAATCGAGTCAAAATACAGGGATAGATGCATAAACGCATAGGGGATATCCATCTAGAACAAAGACATTGTAGTGTATTAAAGGGACATACCAAGAGAAGTGTCAATCAGCACAAGCATGGGAGTAGCATGGATGCGCGACTGGGTTCCTTGGTAACCAGACAAGGTCGATGTCGAGTAGAGGAACTATTGCACATTGAGATGGAAGAAAACATGGCCAGTGGGAAGAGGAAGCCAGGGGCGGCAACCAAACTGGACCAACGTGCATGCAACATGCAAGCAACAGAGGTAAACAGAGCATAGAGAGGTGGAACGATTCTATATGGGTCTTGTCGAGGCAGGAGAAGGACAACACGAGGATAGAGGTGGGTCGGGGGTGATCTAGTGAGCCGAAGCAACCCTACGGCCATGCCAGCCTGCGATGATTGAGGATGGACGGGGTAGAGCCTACTACTAGAGTCAAAGAGGCGGACGAGGCGAGCATAGTAGGAGATAAACACGAGCGGGCATGCTGCAGAGGTACTAGTGGTAGCGGGCGGTGAGGACGAGGATCGGTGGCGTGCGAAGGATATGGACGGGGAAGTCATGGAGGAGGACCGGTGGCGCTCACGCATGGATGGGGCGAGCTCGGGCAGCTGGCGGCCATCGTGGCGGCCTATAGAGGCGCGCAAGGTCGGGGCTGGCATGAGTCGGTGGGGAGGAGGTCCTGACAGCGGTGTTTGACGAGAAAGGGCGTTGGGACTCGGGATCGACGAAACCGAGTGGGGGCTCACGCATGGCATCTGGGAAGGTCGGTGGTCGGTGGTTGGTGGAGACCTAGGAAGGGATCACGATAGAGGAGACGCGGTTGGTGAGTTGTCGAGCTTGCGTGTGTGGGTTCTCGCGTGCATGGTGTGTGTGGCATGTGTTAGTGTGTTCAGTGTGTGTGTGTGTGTGTCTATTGCGTCGTGTGTTGAGCATTGTGTGCCTACACGGCTGTTGCGGTGGCGCATGGTGGTGTGAGTGCGTGTGTTGCGGGTAGGTCTTAGGCTAGGATTTGGTTCGGTTGGGGTTGTAGGCTACTAGTTGTCGGGCTTTAGGCCTGACGACCGGTGGCCTCCCCTAGGAAAAAAATAGTTTCTTTTATTTATTTATGTTTTGTTTTTGTAACACTTTTGTAAATGGATTTTAGGAAAACAAAATATATTTTTAAGTTGAAATCAGGAGGGAATTAAAGTAGAAGTCAAAATAGGGTTTTAGTAAAATAGTTTTAGGAACAAAACAACTGCATGATGTCATGATGATGCACAAAATGAAAATAACAGACGATTTCTAATTGGGAATCTTTCTAGGGTGCTACAGTTCTCTAACAAACTTGCCATGACTTGTTTTTGTGGGTTTCTATGGTTGGTGGTAATCTAATTGTCTTTGATGCATTTCGGTTTTTGACATTGTTTTTTAGATGCCAAGAATCATTAATGTTCATCTTGTGGACAAGGCCGCTTTCTTGAAAGGCAATACCGAGTGTGACCCAGATGAAGTATTCATGGTGTTTAGCACTAGTCCTACCTATGCCAATATTGTTGAAAACGTGAGGATTGATATGAAATGGATGGACCCTAGTGATGTCTATGAGATAGATATTAAATGATGTAGCATCATGCGGCACCTCAGGATGAGAGACCGCATTTGAGTTTTCAATCTCCTCAATCTTTGCATACCACTTCCGAATGTACTTGTGTTGATATGTACCCTAATTTATTTCCTTCTTCTGCTTGATCTTCTCCAATATACACTCAAATTCATCACAATTTTAGTATCATCACACAGCCCAAAATAGCAAGTTAGGGTATGCGGATCACTTACGCGTGAAGGGCTATGCTAGTGTCCTTGTATGGTAGCGGGGTCTACTGGAATAAGCCAAACTGCATTATCACCCGCTGTGGAAGAAGGAACTCAACATCATATACACATATTAGTGGGGAATGGATCTGTGAGAGATGTGCTTCTTCCATACATTTGCAGTTCAGACCGGCCTGGAACCAGACACCTGTACCCGCGTTCCCTCAAGTTTTGTATGGATCCCATTCCACCTGTGAGGAACACAAAATTAGCATGTTGGTTCGATGTACATTTGTAGGAAACATGTAACATTGACACCAATCAAATTATTACTTTCTCAAGGGTTAGCAAGTCGATTTGGTTGGTCTACCGCAAGTAGCATTCCACAGATTCACTGTGGAAAACTTCTGTATTACCCCACAAGTACGCCCATGTAGGCACGCGAACATGGCTATTGTCATGATCGTCTGATGACCCACAAGTATAGGGCGTGTATCGCAGTATTTTCGAGGGAAGTGAAACCCAATTTATTGATTCGACACAAGGGGAGCCAAAGAATATTTATAAGCCTTAACAACTGAGTTGTCAATTCAGCTGCACCTGGAAACAATCTTGCTCACAACAGTTTATCAGTAGCAACAGTTTTGTAGTAGGAATAGTAAAGTAACAGCAGTAGTAAAGTAAAGACAGCAGTAACAATAGCAGTAAACAGTAGGATTCGAGTGGTAGGCATAGGGATGGATGGATGGGCGTTGCATGGACAAGACAATTCACATAGCAATCAGAACATAGGGAAATTGCAGATAAATAAGATAAAGCATCCAAGTACTAGATAATCCTAGGCATGTGTTCCATATATAGTCATACGTGCTCGCAATGAGAACTTGCACAACATCTTTTGTCCTGCCAGCTCGTTTGCAGAGGGGCCTCAAGGGAACTACTGGCAATTAAGTTGCTCCTTTTAATAGAGCACCGGAGCAAAGCATTAACACTCTATGAACACATGTGATCCTCACATCAAAGCCATTCCCTCTGGTTACACTGATTTCTGTCAGTTCGGGGCCATTGGTTCCGGACAACAACGTGTGTATACAACTTGTAGATAAGACCATAAACAATACTATCATAATGAATCAATAACATGTTGTAGCATCCCAATTGTCTAACAATTGTAATGCTACTTGTTCTAGTAAGATATTGGCTACTTCATATATATTATTGTTGCATCATAATTATATCATGCTCATGTCATCATGCCACCTTGCATTTGAGCATCATATAAAACCCCCTTTCTTTTGGTTTTTCTCTCATATGCATTATTAATTGTATTTGCCTCTTGATATTGTATTTGGTTATTGATATATTGTTCAAATGCCCAAGTTGAGTTGGGGGCATATCTTTTAGTTCAATTCCATCACCTTTCTTTTCCACCACTTTATAATTCCACCATCCTACTAGTCCATGAGCTTGTTTGCTTTATTTTGGTTTTATCTAGCTCATGGGCAATAGGGTGGATCTAGTCCTTTAAATTCTTTTGCTTGGCTTTATTCCATTTCTTGGAAATGCATAAGAATAATGCCATAATATTATTATTGTTTTCACAAAATAAATCATGGCATTATTATTTTGCATGGGCCATGCAAACTTCTTCACCACCTTTTACTCCATTGGTTTTCCTTTTGATTTAATGGATCCTATCTTGGTGGACCATCTCCTACCATTCCACAATCCCCATAGTCTCATTCACATCATTTTCTCTTATTTTTATTTCTCCATGCATGATCCATATGAGGCCTATTCCATAATTCTTTTCCGTTTCTTTTCTTGGTTTCTCATTCACCTCATCTTAGCCTAACTCCAAGCCCTCACCCTTACCTCTTGGGTTGCTCTTGTAAACAAGTCTAAAACCTAATCATCTAACAAAAACCAACTTAGCTTTCTATCTCTATTTTTTTTCTAATCTAGTTACAACAAAACCCTAACCTTAACCTCACCTCTCTCTCTATATCTCTCTCTACCATGAGGGCCACCTGACCCCTCTCTCTCCCTGGCCCCACCTCAGCTAACCCTACCCCTCTCTCTAACCCTAGCTAAGCCCTAACCCGAGCCCCATCTAACCTAGCCCGAGCTACCCCCTCTCCTCTCTTTCTTTCTCTACCGGCCGAGCTAGCCCAACCCTGCAGCCACCACGCCGTCCCTGGTCCACCTGCAGCCTCCCCTCTACGCTGCCCAGCCCCAGGACAAGCCCCAGCCCGCCATGTGAGGAGGAGGAGGAGGAAAAAGTGGCATCCGAGGCCACTTTATCTACCCCTGCCACGCCTGCCTTCCTCTCTCTCCTCTCACTTTTCCCTCGCCCACATGGCTCTCCTGCATCGCCAGATCCACCCCGAGCCTCCCCTCTTCTTCCCCTTCTTCCTCCCCGACGCCCAGCTCCTGCCGCCGGTCGCCGCCAGCACCACCTCGCCCCCGTCGTTCCAGCGGGTCAGCGCGACGTGGAGGTGGCCAGGAAGACCGAGGATGCTCCACTGCATCACCATGTCCACGCCAACACGAAGAAGGGAGCCCCAGCACCGCTAGATCCTCGCCGCCCCGACGAAACCCTAGCCGCAAGAGCGTCTGCGTCGTTGTCAATCCGCCGCGCTTCTCCCCGATCCGACCACACCAGCCCACCCGCGGTGAGTCCCTCGACCCCCCTGACATGTTCCGCCTCGCGGTACCGCCTTAGCCCCGCCGTTCGTTTCGTCGAACGTCCACCGTGCGCGCCGCTTGTCGGAGTCTGCAAGCGTTCCACGCCACCTAGCACCTCACCTAGGCCCCAGCCCCTCTCCTAACAGCTCCCTTAGCCCGCCGCAGTGGCTCCGCCCCTCAGCGCGCTCGCCCGCGTCCCGGGTTCGACTCCCCGCCCCGCGCCGCGCGCGCGCTGTCGCCAGACACGCTGTCAATTTCGTCAGAAAACGAGGAAGAGGAACAGTGCGCGATGACACTTTGCACTTACCCCCCCCCCCCCCCAACCTTTTTATTCTTAACCCGCGCTCCTAGAGACCCCACTAGTCAGCCGCACTAGAATTTTTGCAGAAAGCCCCTTTGTTTTCTCGGACCGTAACCCGCGCTCCCGTCACGTCCCACCTGTCAGCCTCTGGGGCTAAGCTCCACTGGCACGTGGGCCTCCAGCTGCTGGCCCGCCTGTCAGCCTCAGTGGCTAGCCCAGCCCGCGGTGGAAAAATGTTTTCGCGCGCGTGGCCCCAGTCAGCGCAAGGCCCACCCGTCAGTGGCTGTGGCTGGATCTGACTGAGTAAGAAAAATATTTCCTGCGCCTGTTTTAATTAAACCTTTTCAAAATTTGTTTTTAAATTCAAATTCAATTCAGATTCAAATAACTTTTCAAATATAAATCCAAATAATACAAGTAATATATGTTTTGGAATCAGAAAAATGTGAGGAATTCAAATATGACATTCAAAATATTGTTTGAGCACTTTAAATTTTCGAGATGATTAAAATTACAATAAAATGCCCTTTTCCTTAATTAATTAATAACTTTAATTCTATAACTCCAAATTGGGCAAATAATATGTCTAAATCGATCAGCGCGACGAGACCGTTCTATTTGTGCAATCCTTGTTCTGAATTGAAGCATGCATCATGTCATTCTTACAAATCTGAACTGTTTATGGCAATAAATATTGGACTAAATAAATAATAAAATGCTTTAATTCTTGCACCACACCTCACCCTTGCCATGCTACTTTAATGCCATGTAAATTGTGCATCATTCATCATGGCATGCTTGTTTGCTTGATGCATTTTAATTCACATGCTTGTGCACTTTATTTATGTTGGCCCTTGTTTGTTTGGTTCTTCTTCGAATAGACGCCCAACAGGAGAATTACCAGGAATCACAGGAGTACTACCCAGATCCATCTCTCGCTTCAACTGAGCTGCCAGGCAAGCACTACCACATGCTTGCATACATACAGTACCTATTGCCTCTATCTTACTCTTGCATCATGGAGTCGCGATTGCATTAAATTGAATCCCAAGTACTGCATAGCCTTTACTTTTAAACCCCAACGAAGCTGTTCCTCCATCCCATGAGCCATTACTACAGGAGTTGTTTGAGCCATGCGAGTCGTAGAAAAGCATGAGTAGGGTATGTGAGAGTCGGATGGACAATGAGGTACCTAAACAACATAACCTGAGTAGTAATGGGATAACTAATGAAAGAGGCACCAGTGGGCAATATCTGCTATTTGGTTTTTCATGCTCACTTGTGTCCCGTAGGACCCCGAGTACTTGATTCCTGTTCCTTGTTTATTCGCACTATCCACATCCGGGAGGCCTTATGGACCCCCCTGAGCCAGAGCTTGATTCATTCTTATTTCTTGGGGCCACAATTAGTTTGGGGCTTTATTACTATCCTGTACTTATGCCATGTTACTGCTTTATTAAGATTGTGCGAGGAGCACCTGTACTGTTTTGGATCGTGACACATTTTCGCTGTATCGACAAGCCTAGTCACATTTTTGGGTTCCCAGTCATTTACCGCCGTCCACACAAACCTTGGGTCCGTCTCGGAGCCAGCCAACTTCGTTGCGGGTAGCTTAATGGGGTGGCCCCCTGAAATATTTCTGAATCCTGTGATTGCTTTGTCGTGAATGCCTCGTTGGGTTTTGATTTGGTTTTTCCGAGGTTGATCGAGTGTGTGTTGCTATTCATGCACCCCTGCAGGGTAAATCTTTCTGAAAGTCGTGTCCGCGGTTATGGACGACTTGGAGCATAGTTTCTCGATCATAGTCAAGTATAACTAAAGTACCACTTTTAATCTGACTAAGTACTTGACTAGTAAATAGTGCAATGCTCATGGAATGGTTAATAAAACTGCGAACGGACGATGGGGGTTGTTCGTCCGCTTCCTCGTTGGTAAGCGAGGAGGAGGATGGATCTGTTAATTATACTGGTATAACTGTTGTTCTCAATTCACGGACTTTCGTCTATCACTGGTTAGGCGGAAGGTTAGCGAGTATCTGTAGAATTGTTAGGTATTATCTTTTGCTGCAATTGCGTCACCCCAGGTTGTGTCCCCTTAGCGGCATAAAGACTTGCTGAGTACCCCTAGGGTCTCACACGATAAATTGTTTGATTCAGATGAACATGTGTACCCGCAAGATGGATACTGGGTGGAAGAGACAGGTGATGTTGGCAACGATCATTCGGTGTAGAGATTCCGGGAACGGGGATCCGTGAGATCTGTGGGCAGGATGTGTTTATTTATGGGGCATCTTATGCCAATTTGCTTCTTATCCATACTCGGATCTTGTTTTCCGCTTCCGCCTGATACTCTGATGTGTGATGTATGAGGAGCTATCCTAAATTATTATATCTATCTAGGACATTTGGATCTTGCCGTATGGCGTTGCAATATTTCTATTTCTTTTAGATGGAATGGCTCTGAGGACTGTTGTATGTGGCTTGCATACATACTCATTTGTGTATGTAGTTGATCCCTTCGCCTGTCGATTACGCCGCTCATTCTTGTCCCATTGTCTGAAAGTGGTTAGGACGGCCGAAAGGCCTACCGTGAGTGGCCCTGGGCCCCACCGTACTATTTTAACCACTTTCGTTCATCCAGGCATGTAACTAAGAGCATAATTCACCGAGGTAGTTACAATTGGTATCAGAGCCATCCCGCCCTTCAGGGTCTCAGCCAAAATGGTCGTTGTCAGTCTAGCAAATATTTTGGTAGTTATGTATACTAGGAAAAAACAAAGCGTGAGAGTAGGACTGCTTCCATTTTTCTTCTTACCCACCCACCCACCCTTTTCTGGTAAGGAAGTGTAACATTTTCAATCCTCTTCTAAAATTCAAACTAGGATTCACGTGTTCTAGGTTCCGTAGTACCATAGGTTGTGTTTGTGTGTGTGTGTGTTAATTCTTTGTCTATCTGTTGCATCCAAATGTTATCACTATCTGCCTTTTGGTTATCAACTGTTGGTACATTTCATACCGACAGGCCTTTGTAAACCGACGTGATCTATTCTGATTCGTTGTACACCGATGCGATCTATCTTACTCTTTGTTATCCGACGTTATCTTGTTTGGCGTGTTCGTTTCCGTAGTTACCAATCTTTAGGTTCTCCTTAAGAAGAAGGTGTTGAGATATGTGTTTTACTGATTCATGTGCGGAGTAATGATTTGAGTGCGGGATGGAGTCGCGACCATATCACTACTTCTATCATTTGCTTTTGTATATTGAACTAGTAGAGTTACTAATCTTGATTCGTTAAGTGGTTTTGTGCATATAGTGGTATTTTAATGCCGAAATTTGCGGAATTTTTTTCTTTGTTAGTTATGTACCACACTCCTTGTTCAGTCGTGTGCGTTATGCTTAGTATCTTCTAGTTGCCTTGAACTTTGTTGATATTTTAATATCATCTCAGTGAATTGCATTCTTTAATCTTGATTAATTCCATTTTGGTACTATTTTGGATTATTATCATTCTCCATTATAGTACCGACTTGTGTTTTATATCAATCACAGGATGGCACCACCACGCCGTTCTGAGGAGGACATACCACCTGAACTTGGGGCTGCTTTGGCAAGTATTGCAAATGCTTTGGGCACTATGCAGCAGAACCAGCAGCGCTTCGAGGAAAGCGTGAGGAGGAATGAGTTTGTTCCGCTACCTCCACCTCCCAAGCGAGGAGACATCAAGAGTTTTCTCAAGTTCAACCCACGCCAATTTGAGGTGTCTGATCAGCCACTTGATGCAGATGATTGGCTGCATGAAGTGTCAAGGTTGCTGATGACTGCAGATGTTCCCGAGCAAGAATGGGTCAAGTGTGCTACTCACCTTCTGAAGGGAGATGCAGCTCTCTGGTGGGAAAATTACCTCAAGGCAGATCTCTCTGGTTTTCAGCCTACTTGGGAGCGGTTCACTGCTGCTTTCAAAGAGCAATATCTGTCAGAAATTGTCATGGAAAGGATGAAGGAAGTGTTTCTCAACCTCAAGCAGGGCACTGACAATGTCAACACCTACATCAGAAACTTCATGAACCTGTCTCGTTATGGTGGCGATGAGATCTCTGATGACAAGAAGAAGCAAAAGAGGTTTCGGCAAGGTCTCAATGCTTCCATCAAATATGCAATCACTCATGCAAGGCCGGCATCTTTTCTGGAACTTCAACACACAGCTCTGCAGGAAGAAGCAAGTAGGCAAGAGTTTGAGGAGTCAAAGAAACATAGCCGTGATACAGCAAGCTCTTCTGCTATGACAGCTCCTTCTAAGCGTCGTGTCTGGGTTCCTAACACCCCACCATCGCTCCCTGCTCCACCAAGACCGTCAAGCTACGCACCAAGGCCACCAAACTCCTTCACTGCGGCTCCCAGGGGCTACAACCACAACTACCCTGGAGCGCCTGGCGGAGTCCCTGGCTACGTTGCTCCACGTCCACCTGGTGCTTGCTATACTTGTGGAAACACTGGGCATCAACACTGGAACTGTCCAATGAACAACAAAGCTCTTCCACCACCACCTCCAAGACCTGCGGCAAGTGCTCCTATGATTCGTGCACCTCCACCTCGGGCTCTCAACATCAACACTAAGCCGGGGTCTACGGTTGCTCATGCCAACTGTGTCAACGCCGCTCAAGCTGAGCATGCACCTGGAGTTGTCATGGGTATGCTTCCTGTTAACTCAGTTCCTGCACGAGTTTTGTTTGATTCTGGTGCTTCGCATTCTTTTGTTTCTCACAAGTTTGCTCATGAGCAAGATCTGGCTATGGTTCCTTTATTACACCGTCTTGTGGTACAATCTCCTGGGTCAAACATGAGGGCTGCTCATATCAGCCATGGCAATCAAATTGAGATTGGTGGCTCTTCGTTTCCGGCTTCCTTAATTATTCTGGGCAATTCTGATATTGATGTTATCTTGGGCATGGATTGGTTGACAGCAAATGCAGCTGTGATTGATTGTGCTGAACGTTCAGTTTATCTGAAAATTCCTGAAGGCCATATAGTCTATTCTCCAAGTCTGACTCCTGCAATTCAGCTTTATTCTTTGGCGGCTCTGAATAATGATGCTATGGAAGGTATTCAGAGTGTTCCTGTAGTCTGTGAGTTTCCAGATGTCTTTCCTGAAGAGTTGCCAGGTATGCCTCCGGATCGTGAGGTTGAATTTGTCATTGAACTTGAACCTGATACCGCTCCTATCTCCAAGCGGCCTTATAAAATGGGTCCTGCTGAGTTGGCTGAACTTAAACGTCAGTTGGATGAACAAGAGAAGTTGGGTTTCATTCAGCACAGTACTTCTTCTTGGGGTAGTCCAACCATCTTTGTGAAGAAGCGAGACAAGACTGATAGACTTTGTGTGGACTATCGGGCACTCAATGCTAAAACAATCAAGAATAAATATACCCTTCCGCGGATTAATGATCTTTTCGATCAGCTAGCTGGAGCTGTGGTATTCTCTAAGCTTGATTTGAGAAGTGGTTATCATCAAATCAAGATCCGCAAGGAAGATGTTCCTAAAACAGCTTTCACCACCCGCTATGGCCTGTATGAGTACACGGTCATGTCTTTCGGTCTCACCAATGCACCTGCCACCTTCTCGAGGCTTATGAACTCGGTTTTCATGGAGTATCTTGATAAGTTCGTTGTGGTATATCTGGATGACATTCTAGTCTATTGTAAGTCAAAATAAGAACATGAAGAACACCTTCGGTGTGTCCTAAACAAGCTTCGTGAGAACCGCCTGTATGCAAAGTTCTCCAAGTGTGAGTTTTGGCTGCCTCAAGTCACCTACCTTGGTCATGTCATATATGCCAAGGGCATTGCCGTCAACCCAGAAACTATTAAGACAATTATGGACTGGCTTCCACCCATAAATGTCAAAGAAGTCCGGAGTTTCCTTGGTTTGGCCAGTTACTGTCGTCGCTTCGTTCAAAATTTCTCAAAGATTGCGAAGCCTCTTACCGATCTCCTCAAGAAAGGCAAGAAATATCTTTGGACTCCTGCATGTCAAGCAAGCTTTGAAACACTCAAAGAGAAGCTCACTTCCACACCAGTCTTAGTTCCTCCAGATACATCAAAGCCTTTCCAAATATTTTGTGATGCCTCATTGCAAGGATTGGGTGCGGTCCTTATGCAAGAAAAACAAGTTGTTGCTTATGCCTCTCGACAGCTGAAGACGCATGAGATCAACTATCCTACACATGACCTCAAACTCGCAGCAGTTGTCTTTGCTTTGAAAGTATGGAGGCATTACTTGCTTGGCAACCATTGTGAGATCTTTTCTGATCACAAGAGTCTGAAGTATATCTTCACACAGCCTGATCTCAACCTTCGTCAGAGGAGGTGGATTGAAACAATCAATGATTTCGATTTGACCATCAACTACACCCCGGGCAAAGCCAATGTCATGGCAGATGCTCTTAGCCGAAAAGCTTATGTCAACAATCTCATGGTGGAAGAACAACAGCCTCTCTTGTGCGAGGAATTCCGCAAGCTCAACCTTGAAATTGTGGATCAAGGTTATCTTCTGAACCTTCTAGCAACACCTCTCTTGGAAGAAAAGGTCCGTTCCATTCAGCTTGGTGATCCTTACACTAAAAAGATCATCTCCAACATTCAACTTCCGAAGTACGAGTCTTTCCACGTTGATGACCAAGGCACTCTTTTCTTTGAACACCGGATGTTTGTTCCGAACTACCCGGGTTTAAGAGAGCAAGTTCTCAAGGAGGCGCATGATTCTGTTCTTTCTATCCACCCTGGAAGCACTAAGATGTACATGGACTTGAAAACACAATATTGGTGGCCTGGTTTGAAACGATATTGTGCCAAGTATGTCTCAGAGTGCGATGTTTGTCGCAGAGTTAAAGCTGTCCATCAGAAACCTTCTGGTCTTCTACAGCCGTTGAAGCCTCCGGAATGGAAATGGGAGAAAGTAGAGATGGACTTCATCACTGGTTTTCCAAGGTCGCAGAAGGGCAACAATGCAATCTTTGTTGTCATTGACAGGCTTTCCAAAGTAGCTCACTTCTTTCCAGTCAAGGAAGCAATTTTTGCAATTCAGTTGGCTGAGCTCTATATCAACAGAATTGTCTTTCTGTATGGAGTTCCTCTTGAGATCAGTTCAGACCGTGGAAGTATCTTCACTTCCAAGTTCTGGGGAAGTTTCCAAATTGCTTTGGGAACAAAACTAAACTTCAGCACAGCTTACCACCCTTAGTCGCAAGGACAAGTTGAAAGGATCAATCAGATTCTAGAAGATATGCTCCGTGCTTGCGTTATCTCTTTCGGCATGAAGTGGGAAGAATGTCTTCCTTATGCTGAATTCTCTTACAACAATAGTTTCCAGAAAAGTCTAAAGATGGCACCATTTGAGGCTCTCTATGGTCGCAAATGCAGAACTCCGATTGGTTGGTCGGGCGCAGGTGAAAGAATATTGTTTGGCCCCGACATTGTAACTCAAGCGGAGGAGAAAGTTCACATCATTCTTGAAAATCTGAAGATTGCTCAAAGTCGCCAGAAGAGCAATTATGACAGAAAGCACACAGACATGGAGTATGTCCCTGGTGATCCCGTTTATCTTCGTGTCACTCCCATGAGAGGCACGCACCGCTTTGGTAGCAAAGGAAAGCTGGCTCCTAGATACATCGGTCCTTTCAAAATTCGTGGAAGAAGAGGAGAAGTTGCTTATGCTCTTGAGCTCCCTAAACAACTCAAAGTCCATGATGTTTTCCACATCTCTCAACTCAAGAAGTGCTTCAAGGATCCCAGCAGGACCATGGACCATGAACTCATCAATCTCCAAGAAGATCTGTCTTATCAAGAGCACCCCATAAAAATTCTTGAAGTCGCAGAAAGAAGGACTTGCAACAAGTCCATCAAGTTCTGCAAGGTGCAGTGGTCGCACCATTCCGTTGATGAAGCCACCTGGGAACGTCAAGATGAGCTCCGTGCCAAGTATCCTACCCTCTTTGAGTCTTCTTCTTCCTAGAATCTCGGGGCGAGATTCCTGTTTAGTGGGGGAGAGTTGTAGCATCCCAATTGTCTAACAATTGTAATGCTACTTGTTCTAGTAAGATATTGGCTACTTCATATATATTATTGTTGCATCATAATTATATCATGCTCATGTCATCATGCCACCTTGCATTTGAGCATCATATAAAACCCTCTTTCTTTTGGTTTTTCTCTCATATGCATTATTAATTGTATTTGCCTCTTGATATTGTATTTGGTTATTGATATATTGTTCAAATGCCCAAGTTGAGTTGGGGGCATATCTTTTAGTTCAATTCCATCACCTTTCTTTTCCACCACTTTATAATTCCACCATCCTACTAGTCCATGAGCTTGTTTGTCTTTATTTTGGTTTTATCTAGCTCATGGGAAATAGGGTGGATCTAGTCCTTTAAATTATTTTGCTTGGCTTTATTCCATTTCTTGGAAATGCATAAGAATAATGCCATAATATTATTATTGTTTTCACAAAATAAATCATGGCATTATTATTTTGCATGGGCCATGCAAACTTCTTCACCACCTTTTACTCCATTGGTTTTCCTTTTGATTTAATGGATCCTATCTTGGTGGACCATCTCCTACCATTCCACCATCCCCATAGTCTCATCCACATCATTTTCTCTTATTTTTATTTCTCCATGCATGATCCATATGAGGCCTATTCCATAATTCTTTTCTGTTTCTTTTCTAGGTTTCTCATTCACCTCATCTTAGCCTAACTCCAAGCCCTCACCCTTACCTCTTGGGTTGCTCTTGTAAACAAGTCTAAAACCTAATCATCTACAAAAACCAACTTAGCTTTCTATCTCTATTTTTTTTTCTAATCTAGTTACAACAAAACCCTAACCTTAACCTCACCTCTCTCTCTATCTCTCTCTCTACCATGAGGGCCACCTGACCCCTCTCTCTCCCTGGCCCCACCTTAGCTAACCCTACCCCTCTCTCTAACCCTAGCTAAGCCCTAACCCGAGCCCCATCTAACCTAGCCCAAGCTACCCCCTCTCCTCTCTTTCTTTCTCTACCGGCCGAGCTAGCCCCACCCCGCAGCCACCACGCCTTCCCTGGTCCACCTGCAGCGTCCCCTCTGCGCTGCCCAGCCCCAGGACAAGCCCCAGCCCGCCATGTGAGGAGGAGGAGGACGAAAAAGTGGCATCCGAGGCCACTTTATCTACCCCTGCCACGCCTGCCTTCCTCTCTCTCCCTCTCACTTTGCCTCGCCCACACGGCTCTCCTGCATCGCCAGATCCACCCCGAGCCTCCCCTCTTCTTCCCCTTCTTCCTCCCCGACGCCCAGCTCCTGCCGCCAGTCGCCGCCAGCACCACCTCGCCCCCGTCGTTCCAGCGGGTCAGCGCGACGTGGAGGTGGCCAGGAAGACCGAGGACGCTCCACTGCATCACCCTGTCCACGCCAACGCGAAGAAGGGAGCCCCAGCACCGCCAGATCCTCGTCGTCCCGATGAAACCCTAGTCGCCAGAGCGTCTGCGTCGTCGTCGATCCGCCGCGCTTCTCCCCGATCCTACCACACCAGCCCACCCGCGGTGAGTCCCTCGACCCCCCTGACATGTTTCGCCTCGCCGTACCGCCCTAGCCCGGCCGTTCGTTTCGTCGAACGTCCACCGTGCGCGCTGCTCGTCGGAGTCTGCAAGCGTTCCACGCCACCTAGCACCTCACCTAGGCCCCAGCCCCTCTCCTAACAGCTCCCCTAGCCCGCCGCAGTGCCTCCGCCCCTCAGCGCGCTCGCCCGCGTCCCGAGTTTGACTCCCCGCCCCGCGCCGCACGCGCGCTGTCGCCAGACACACCGTCAGTTTCGTCAGAAAACGAGGAAGAGGAACAGTGCGCGATGACACTTTGCACTTACCCCCCCCCCAACCTTTTTATTCTTAACACGCGCTCCTAGAGACCCCACTAGTCAGCCGCACTAGCATTTTTGCAGAAAGCCCCTCTGTTTTCTCGGACCGTAACCCGCGCTCCCGTCACGTCCCACCTGTCAGCCTCTGGGGCTAAGCTCCACTGGCACGTGGGCCTCCAGCCGCTGGCCCGCCTGTCAGCCTCAGTGGCTAGCCTAGCCCGCAATGGAAAAATGTTTTCGCGCGCATGGCTCCAGTCAGCGCAAGGCCCACCCGTCAGTGGCTGTGGCTGGATCTGACTGAGTAAGAAAAGTATTTCCTGCGCCTGTTTTAATTAAGCCTTTTCAAAATTTGTTTTTAAATTCAAATTCAATTCAGATTCAAATAACTTTTCAAATATAAATCCAAATAATACAAGTAATATATGTTTTGGAATCAGAAAAATGTGAGGAATTCAAATATGACATTCAAAATATTTTTTGAGCACTTTAAATTTTCGAGATGATTAAAATTACAATAAAATGCCCTTTTCCTTAATTAATTAATAACTTTAATTCTATAACTCCAAATTGGGCAAATAATATGTCTAAATCGATCAGCGCGACGAGCCCGTTCTATTTATGCAATCCTTGTTCTGAATTGAAGCATGCATCATGTCATTCTTACAAATCTGAACTGTTTATGGCAATAAATATTGGACTAAATAAATAATAAAATGCTTTAATTCTTGCACCACACCTCACCCTTGCCATGCTACTTTAATGCCATGTAAATTGTGCATCATTCATCATGGCATGCTTGTTTGCTTGACGCATTTTAATTCATATGCTTGTGCAATTTATTTATGTTGGACCTTGTTTGTTTGGTTCTTCTTCGAATAGACGCCCAGCAGGAGAATTACCAGGAATCACAGGAGTACTACCCAGATCCATCTCTCGCTTCAACTGAGCTGCCAGGCAAGCACTACCACATGCTTGTATACATACAGTACCTATTGCCTCTATCTTACTCTTGCATCATGGAGTCGCGATTGCATTAAATTGAATCCCAAGTACTGCATAGCCTTTACTTTTAAACCCCAACGAAGCTGTTCCTCCATCCCATGAGCCATTACTACAGGAGTTGTTTGAGCCATGCGAGTCGTAGAAAAGCATGAGTAGGGTATGTGAGAGTCGGATGGACAATGAGGTACCTAAACAACATAACCTGAGTAGTAATGGGATAACTAATGAAAGAGGCACCGGTGGCCAATATCTGCTATTTGGTTTTTCATGCTCACTTGTGTCCCGTAGGACCCCGAGTACTTGATTCCTGTTCCTTGTTTATTCGCACTATCCACATCCGGGAGGCCTTATGGACCCCCCTGAGCCAGAGCTTGATTCATTCTTATTTCTTGGGGCCACAATTAGTTTGGGGCTTTATTACTATCCTGTACTTATGCCATGTTACTGCTTTATTAAGATTGTGCGAGGAGCACCTGTACTGTTTTGGATCGTGACACGTTTTCGCTGTATCGACAAGCCCAGTCACATTTTCGGGTTCCCAGTCGTTTACCGCCGTCCACACAAACCTTGGGTCCATCTCGGAGCCAGCCAACTTCGTTGCGGGTAGCTTAATGGGGTGGCCCCCTGAAATATTTCTGAATCCTGTGATTGCTTTGTCGTGAATTCCTCGTTGGGTTTTGATTTGGTTTTTCCGAGGTTGATCGAGTGTGTGTTGCTATTCGTGCACCCCTGCAGGGTAAATCTTTCTAAAAGCCGTGTCCGCGGTTATGGACGACTTGGAGCACAGTTTCTCGATAATAGACAAGTATAACTAAAGTACCGCTTTTAATCTGACTAAGTACTTGACTAGTAAATAGTGCAATGCTCATGGAATGGTTAATAAAACTGCCAACGGATGATGGGGGTTGTTCATCTGCTTCCTCGTTGGTAAGCGAGGAGGAGGATGGATCTGTTAATTATACTGTTATAACTGTTGTTCTTAATTCACGGACTTCCATCTATCACTGGTTAGGCGGAAGGTTAGCGAGTATCTGTAGAATTGTTAGGTATTATCTTTTGCTGCAATTGCGTCACCCCAGGTTGTGTCCCCTTAGCGGCATAAAGACTTGCTGAGTACCCCTAGGGTCTCACACGATAAATTGTTTGATTCAGATGAACATGTGTACCCGCAAGATGGATACTGGGTGGAAGAGACAGGTGATGTTGGCAACGATCATTCGGTGTAGAGATTCCGGGAATGGGGATCCGTGAGATCTGTGGGCGGGATGTGTTTATTTATGGGGCATCTTATGCCAATTTTCTTCTTATCCGTACTCGGATCTTGTTTTCCGCTTCCGCCTGATACTCTGATGTGTGATGTATGAGGAGCTATCCTAAATTATTATATCTATCTAGGACATTTGGATCTTGCCGTATGGCGTTGCAATATTTCTATTTCTTTTAGATGGAATGGCTCTGAGGACTGTTGTATGTGGCTTGCATACATACTCATTTGTGTATGTAGTTGATCCCTTCGCCTGTCGATTACGCCGCTCGTTCTTGTCCCGTTGTCTGAAAGTGGTTAGGACGGACGAAAGGCCTACCGTGAGTGGCCTAGGCCCCACCGTACTATTTTAACCACTTTCGTTCATCCAGGCATGTAACTAAGAGCGTAATTCACGGAGGTAGTTACACATGTTCAGATCTGAAATCATGGCACTCGGGCCCTAGTGACAAGCATTAAGCATAACAAGTCGCAACAAAGTCATAAAGCACTAATAGAAGATACTAGGCACCATGCCCTAACAATATGATGCCATTACATGAACGATATCATCCAATCCCTACCATCCCCATAGCCTACATCGGGGGATTACTCACTCATAGATGGGGGAAACATGGATGGTCGATCGAGAAGCGATGGTGATGATGATGGCGATGATCTCCTCCAATTCCCCATCCCAGCAGGGTGCCAGAACAGAATTTCTCGTTCTGAATCGTGGAATCTGGTGGTGGCGGCGGAGCGGAACTCCTTCTGGAAAAACGTCGACCCCCCTGAGTTTTTAGGTCAGAAGGCAAATTATAGGTGAAGAGGGAGACCGAGGGGGTGTCTGGGGGCGGCCAGACCACCCCCTGGCATGGCCTGGGCTTGCCCGCACGGCCAGGTGGTGTGGCCTGGGCCCAGCCCCCCTCCGTCTCGTATTCTGGCTCCTGGAGTCTTCTGGTGAAATAGGATTTTCAGCATATTTTCCGGGATTTTTCCTGATAGTTGACTTTCTGCACAAAAAGTAGACACCAGGGCAATTCTGCTGAAAATAGCGTCAGTCCGCGTTAGTTGCATCCAAATCACACAAGTTTAGAGGAGAAACAATAGCAAAAGTGTTCGGGAAAGTAGATACGTTTTGGACGTATCAACTCGCCCCCAAGCTTAGCTTATTGCTTGTCCTCAAGCAATTCAGTTGAAAACTGAGTGCGATAAAAGAACTTTCACGAACACATTTGCTTCATATGATGTATATATTCTTAGCATGTGATCAACTACTTAGACAATTCATAATAAAGAGTAAGCAACCAAGTTTACTTAATAGGCATTACAAACTATGAAGAGATCCCAACTTAAAAATAATAAGTAGCATGAAGCATAAACATAAGCAACATTACAATGCTCATAACAAGGTATGATAGAATGGTATCTCGCTTGCCTTTGATTGTGAATGCCAAGGCACCTCTGAAGTTCAGGTTAAGACTAGAAGTAAAGATATCAAAGATACAAGCATCAAAGTCATAGCACAAATAATCAAGTAATGAGACATGCACAAAGAATGACAACTATGCTCTCAAGAAGGTGCTCATAGAATAAGTGGAGACTCAACAAGGAAATGAAAAAGGTTTTGAAAAGTTTGAAAGGCTTCCAAATGCTGAAAGTACGGTACTCGTTAGCTTTGAGCTCTCATTGCCCCTATCATAAGCATCTTTAAATGGTTAAGGTTAAAGTGACACAACTAAGTGGATATGCTTGACAAGTTATAAATTGAAGTCTCATGCCCCTTACTTACGAAGACCGATCCTCATGCTACTCAACTTCAGTCACAAGTAAGCTCTTGTTATTGTAAGTATATACGTATCATAGAGAACCGCCAACGGGGTACCCCTTGCACATGATACAGGAGCTATCCCATAATCAAAATGACAAGGCAAGCAGACAATGAGCATCTTAGCGATCTTTTTATTTACTATGTGCATAGATTTTTATTGAGGATGCTTCATAGAATGCTCATTAAGGTTATGCTGCAAGTTTCCACCATGATTAGGCATGGCTTAGGCTAGCGTCCCAGGCGTTTCTCTAACATACATACAAACTCCATGATCTTACAGGTTCCACTTTTATTTCACACCGCCAGGATCCATAAGCAAAATAACATGATATCAACGAGGTACTAAGTACCAGTGCAATGTTGAAAGCATTCCCTATGATAAATGGTTCTGCTAACTTCAACTCATAAAGCGCAAGCATATACGCAACAAAGAAGGACGCAATGGTTCAAGTTTATTAAGTGCAAGAAAATAAGGTGTGCCATCAAGTTCGTGAGAGCTTACTAACTAACTTTCTCATAACAAGCAAACATTTTATTCGGAAGAAAACATGGCATACATAATATGCACGGAATAGCAAATGATGCTAATAGGTAGATATGGTGGACACTTTGGCAATATTTGGTTTTAGGGAGTTGGAAACATGAGTAAAACATACTCAGTGAAAGTGAAGGCTAGCAATAGTAAGGGAGCGACAAACGAGAGAGCAATAACTGTCATAATCATGCTTGCAACAAAACATGACTAATCATGGCATGAAAGTGCTTCAACATCCTCAAGGCAAAATAATTCATCGAGGCTTAACTGATTATTTCAGTCATATGCATGCGTGAGCATGTGCCAAGTCAATTCAAGTGAAACATTCAGAGGAGGATACCACGGTGTCATACCAAGTTATGAATAGAGTAATGCAAGCAAACATTCATAAGACATGCTACAAACTATTAGCGAGTTGGAACTAGTCATAAGAAAGCAAAAACTACTAAGCATCCAAAGATAACATACACCCTACACGAATAGACCAAGCATGCCCACAATGATGAGTATATGTACAATAATGAAAACAAATAGAGTTCGTTACTAGCCTCTTACCACACCTCAAGTTGTCATTAATCCTCATTATTGCTCTTCACTTGTGTGGCTTGAATAATAATATGAAACCAATATCCACTAAGGACTATTGAACCCTGCAACAAATTCACAAAGCCAAAGAAGAACAACAAATATTTTTGGTGTTTTCGATTTTTAAACAAGAAATAAAAAAGGGAAGAACAAGCAAAGCAAAATCTTTTTGGGCTTTTCAAATAGTTCAAACAAAGCAAAAAGGGAAAATCAAACCAAGCCAAAAAGAAGAAGAAGCAAACTAAAGAGCAACAACAGAAATATTTTTGGTCGTTTTGTGTTTTAGAAAGCAACAACAAAGAAAGAACGAAAACTAAAAAGAAAACGAAACATGAATATACAAAGTACCGACGCAACATGATAGGGAGATGAGTGCGATGTCGGTGTACTTCCCCCCAAGGTTAGGCTTTTGGGCTAAGTGGGTATCAATCCCAAGCTGGCCAGGATGAAGTGTCACCGTTGTATGACGAGGAGGTACCCTCGTCCTGGTGCGAGCTTGAGTACGTCCCTCCGTAGTGCGCGGAGTAATCGTAGGAGGGTGCATCCTCCTGATGCTGCTCGTGGAACCCAGCAAGCGGAGCTTCTCGTCCACCTCCTCCTTAGAGCGCGACCACGGTCTCCTATGAACATTAAACAAAGAAGATTGTGGCAAAGGGATCTCCCTCTCATCCCCGTCAGTAAACAACATCCTATATACTACACTGTCCAAAACAGAATCACCTGTGACAAAATGATGAGTTTTCATAGCAACAAGTTCAAGCCTTTATGGTACCAATACAGTATCATTGGGGTCCACTGAAAGTCCTAATGCATTGACCATACGTGAGGCAATGATGCCCCCATAGATAGGCCCCCTCGCAGCTAGGCAGCGAGCAATAAGCGAGCCAAGGTTGTACCGAGTATCATTGTTGAGCGCAGCAGGAAGGAAGGCTAAATAATAGTTGGAGATATTACTGTGTTCTCCCTACCAAGTACACTAGTAGCAAGATAATATGCAAAGTATCTAAGAGCAGGGAGTTGGATATTTCTTATCTTTCCGCGCTACGCCACGCGGTCATCATCATTGGTCACCCCTCGGTAAAGCTCCAATAAATCAACGGGTCGCCCTTGAATATTTTTCACGGTCCCTGTCATGCTTACACCTACAACACTGTAAAATCTTTCCAATGTCATGGTGAAGGGCAGATTATAAATTTTGAAAGAGACAGCGGACTGATATGGTGTGTTAGTAAACGCGAAACTCTCAACAAAGGTTTTGGTGAGCACAACATATTTCTCACTCTCATCTTGCATATATGAGGTTAAACCAACCCTCTCAATCAGTAGCAAGAAATCATCAAGAATCCCTGCAGCTTGTAAGAAAGTAAACACAAGGAAAAGTAGATGGGTGAGCATCCACATCGTCCCTTTCATTACCAATACGACTTGTAATGAGATCTTCATTGTACGATGGCCTAAACTGAGAGGCTGATCTTGAGGGCCTCGACCTCCTAGGTGCATCCCTCTCAAATATCTCTCCAAAGGTATGGTTGTTCATGCTTGGTATTCTGAAATTTAAACACCTATTAAACAAGTGATTGCAAAGTGAATAAAATGAAGGATTCTACTCATAGGGACTTGTAAGAGGCCTAAACATGTATCAAAACTATATCTCTAAGCATCAAACAAGCTTACAAGCTCTCATAACATATCACCTACAGCAGCAAAATACTCAAGATATAATCCACTAAACTCAAATCTACTTGGACAAGGGGAGGAGTCACATACCGGAGAACAAGTGCTCCAAATTTCAGCAACAAATATGGCCTGAGCAAGGAGATCGAAAAAAATCGAGAGCAAGCATAGCAAGAACGCGATTTTGAGCAATAAACTGGAGCTTACTCGGGAGAGAGAAGAAAGTGGCAGGTGAGAGAGTTAGTGGAGGGCCAGGGGTGGCCCACACCATGGCATGGCGCCACCCAGGGCAGGCCACGCCACCAAGTGGTGAGCCTTCCTGGTGGGTTCCCCTGGTACCTCCCAGGCACTCCTCTGCTCCTTTTTTCATGTAAAAATTTAATATGGATTTTCTGGAATTTTTCGAGACACTTTATTTTTTGGCAATATTCAGGAATAGAAGAATGATTTTCTGACAGACAGATTTTTTTTGAATGATGCAATGAAAAAACAAGGCTAGAACTACAGAAGTTCTAAGACACTCTGACATGCAAGCAACTAACAAGAAAAAGGACAACTAAATGAACGCAAAACTAAACGGAGATAATCACGGTGAAAACATTGTTTTGTTCAATGAAATCCTTTTGTTAACAAGGTTGATCAGGTCTTGTTACCAAAACAATTTCATATGAGACAAAACTTTGTATTCCACTAATGATTATGTTACCTCAACCTTGATAGCAATGGTCCCAATCATAACAGTTTCAATTTTTTCTCTTGGTATGGGACAATATATTTCTCCAACTTGAATGCCCTCAACATGTTCAATTGAATTCAAACCATAAGTCCTTTCAATCTTCTTGGGGAAATAGACAGTATGTTCCTTGTCATTAACATTGAAAGTTACCTTTCCTTGATTACAATTAATAACAGCTCCTACAGTATTAAGAAAAGGTCTCCCAAGAATAATAGACATATTATCATCTTCAGTCATTTCAAGCACAACAAAATCAGTTAATATCAAGCAATTATGAGCCACTTGAATAGGTACATCCTCACATATACCAACAGGAATAGTGGTAGATTTATCAGCCATTTGCAAAGATATATCAGTTGGTATTAATTTTTCTAGTTGAAGCCTCTTATAGAGAGAGAAAGGCATAACACTAACTCCAGCTCCCAAATCACACAAAGCAGTTCTAACATAACTATTCTTAATAGAGCAAGGGATAGTTGGAATCCCAGGGTCTCCAAGTTTCTTAGGAACCTTACCATTAAAGGAATAATTAGCAAGCAAAGTAGAAATTTCTTCATTAGGGATCTTCCTTTTATTCGAGACAATATCCTTCATATACTTTGAGTAAGGAGGCAATTTAATAGCATCAGTCAAAGGAATTTGCAAGAATAATGGTTTCATCCACTCACAAAACTTATTATAGTGTTCATCTTCCTTTGACTTGTGTTTCTTATCAGGGAAAGGCATAGGTTTTTGGACCCAAGGTTCTCTTTCACTACCATGTTTCTTAGCAATAAAATCTTCTTTAGTGTATTTAGTATTCTTAGTGTGGTTTTCAGGTTCTTCTTCAACTTTTTCTTCATTAGGAACTTCATTTTCTTCATTACCACTTTCAGTTTCAGCATCAGAGATAGATATACTATTAGGATCTATAGCAGGTTCAGAGGGTTCAACAACAGATGTATGTTTCTTTTTTCCTTTTCTTACGAGTAGAGCCACTATTTTCAGCTTGTTGAGAATCCTCCTCAATTCTTTTGGGATGCCCCTCGGGATATAGAGGATCCTGGGTAGCAGCACCACTTCTAGTTCTAATTTCATAAGCATGTTTTTCTTTAGCAGCATTAACTAGCAAGTCTTTTTGCACTTTAACGAGTTGATCTATTTGAGTTTAAACCATTTGAAAATGTTTAACAATCATTTTAACATCATTAGAGGTTCTCTCCACAATATCTTTCAACTCAACAATAGCTCTAGTGTTCTCCATTACAGGATTTTGCACCCTTTTATTAAAATTATCTTGCTTAACAATAAAGATATCGAATTCTTCTAAGCATTGATCATGAGGTTTAGAGTAAGGGATATCACCTTCATGAAAGTGTTGGAGAGAGTGTACCTCGATAGTAGATGAGTAGGGAATAGGCTTACATAATTCTTCAATAGGAGGTAAATTCTTGACATCTGCAGCTTTAATTCCCTTCTCCTTAAGACATTTCTTAGCTTCCTTTATCACTTCATCATTTAATTCAATAACTCCCCTCTTCTTTGATGTTGGAATAGGCACCGGAATAGTAGGTTCAGGTACAATTACTTCAGGTATAGCTTGTTTAGGAGGAGTCCAATCTTCATAATTCTTACTTATTTTAGGCATTAATTCCTCAGCTTTCTTAGGATTCCTATTCCTGAAAACACAATCAGCACAACTATCTAGGTATGTCCTAGATTCCTCGGTTAGTCCATTATAAAATATATCAAGAAGCTCATTCTTAGGTAATGGACTTCCAGCCTGTGCATGAATCAAAGCACAAAATCTTGCCCAAGATTCAGGTAATACCTCTTTTTCTCCCTGTTTAAAATCAAAAAGTTCCTGCAAAATAGCATGTCTAGCACTAGGAGGAAAATATTTCTGCAGGAAAGTACTAATCAAGCAATCAGGGCTATCAATAGATCCAGGAGGTAAATTACTAAACCAAGTTTTAGCTTCTCCTTTCAGTGAAAAAGGGAAAATCTTAGCAACAAAGTAAGTACGCATCTTAATATCATCAGAAAACAAGCCACTCATGGTAGAGAGCTCATTCATATGTGCTACCGCACTCTCATTCTTAGTCCCACAAAAAGGTTCTTTCTCAACAATAGCTACGTAAGATAGATCGAGAGAGAAATCATAATCTTTATATTTAATGTTTATGGGAGAAGCAACAAACTTAGCAATAGGAGACAATTTGGGTCTAATAGTACGCCTCTTAAGGAGACTCTTAGCAGCGCTCCTATCATGGGTGTTTTTACATTCTTTAATAAATTCATCGGTCATCTCAACATAACCATCTTCAATATCATAACTCTCACTGGACTCAGGTGAGCTAACAGGTGTAGTAGTGTCTTCATTAGGAGTTTCAGTATTGCCAGCTATAGTTCTAGCAATCGTAGCATCTAGGAAAGGACCTAATGAACCACTCTTATCAAGCATAGTAGAAGTAGCATCATAAGTATCAGAAGTTTCAGATTCAGCAGTAGTAGCAGTGTGTGTAGCATGTGTATGTGGTGGTGTAACGAGCTTACTCATAACAGATGGTGAATCAAGAGCAACAGAGGTGTTCAGAATCGTACCTCTTCTTGTAGTGGATGGTAAAATAGGAACCTTGCCATCACGAGACTTACCCATGATGGATGGATATCAACGAACAATAGAGAATCCAAGTGAACTTAATAAATAAAGCTATGCTCCCTGGCACCGGTGCTAGAAAATAGTCTTGATGACCCACAAGTATAGGGGGTGTATGCAGTATTTTCGAGGGAAGTGAAACCCAATTTATTGATTTGACACAAGGGGAGCTAAAGAATATTTATAAGCCTTAACAACTGAGTTTTCAATTCAGCTGCACCTGGAAACAATCTTGCTCACAACAGTTTATTAGTAGCAACAGTTTTGTAGTAGGAATAGTAAGTAACAGCAGTAGTAAAGTAAAGACAATAGTAACAATAGCAGTAAACATTAGGATTCGTGCGGTAGGCATAGGGATGGATGGACGGGCGTTGCATGGACAAGACAATTCACATAGCAATCAGAACATAGGGCAATTGCAGATAAATAAGATAAAGCATCCAAGTACTAGATAATCCTAGGCATGTGTTCCATATATAGTCATACGTGCTCGCAATGAGAACTTGCACAACATCTTTTGTCCCGCCAGCCCGTTTGCAGCAGGGCCTCAAGGGAACTACTGGCAATTAAGGTGCTCCTTTTAATAGAGCACCGGAGCAAAGCATTAACACTCCATGAACACATGTGATCCTCACATCAAAGCCATTCCCTCTGGTTATCCCGATTTCTGTCACTTTGGGGCCATTGGTTCGGGAAAACAACGTGTGTATACAACTTGCAGATAAGACCATAAACAATACTATCATAATGAATCAATAACATGTTCAGATCTGAAATCATGGCACTCGGGCCCTAGTGACAAGCATTAAGCATAACAAGTCGCAACAAAGTCATAAAGCACTAATAGAAGATACTAGGCACCATGCCCTAACAATCTAATGCCATTACATGAATGATCTCATCCAATCCCTACCATCCCCATAGCCTACATCGGGGGATTACTCACTCATAGATGGGGGGAAGATGGATGGTCGATGGAGAAGCGATGGTGATGATGATGGCGATGATCTCCTCCAATTCCCCGTCCCGGCAGGGTGCTAGAACGGAGTTTCTCGTTCTGAATCGTGGAATCTGGTGGTGGTGGCGGAGCGGAACTCCTTCTGGAAAAACGTCGACCCTCCTGAGTTTTTAGGTCAGAAGGAAACTTATAGGCGAAGAGGGAGACCGAGGGGGTGTCTGGGGCGGCCAGACCACCCCCTAGCACGGCCTGGGCTTGCCCGCGCGGCCAGGTGGTGTGGCCTGGGCCCAGCCCCCCTCCGTCTCGTATTTTGGCTCCTCGAGTCTTCTAGTGAAATAGGATTTTTGGCATATTTTCTGGGATTTTTCCTGATAGTTGATTTTCTGCACAAAAAGTAGACACCAGGGCAATTCTGCTGAAAACAGCATCAGTCCGCGTTAGTTGCATCCAAATCACACAAGTTTAGAGGAGAAACAATAGCAAAAGTGTTTGGGAAAGTAGATACGTTTTGGACGTATCATTGTCGCCCAACTGGTATGTGCAACCATGACCATATTGTGAGTAGAACCATAGGTCCACCAATAGTTGCTCCTTTTTCGGTCCTACAAGACGCCTCATCCAACTGCATATGGAGCAAGCATATGTAAGTATCAAGTTGAGAAAACATATTAATTTAATAGTATCATGCAATATGTATGGTTCATTACCTGTCGGTACAAGTAAGCGAGTGCCGCCGAATCCTAGATGTGCATATAGCCCCATTCCACAAATAGAGTGAGCCACATGAAGGATGCATTCCTTCCTGTGGCATCCGAGAAAAGTATCCTACTTATGACATACCACAAATATGCATGGGCATACATCTGGATCACCTCCGCATCGGAGTCATCGGGGCACTTGCTAAATTTTTTTGTATCCATTTGTAAGTATCACCGACAGACATCTTATCTTGCGTCAGCGCCTTACCACTTAAGTTAGTCATCACTTGACGCCACTTATTCGAATCTGAGCTCATACACACATGTTGTCCTTTCACGGGAAGCACAAAGATCATGGAGACATCCTGCAAAGTCACTGTCGTCTCACCACAAGGGAGGTGAAAACTATGTGTCTCCGGTCTCCATCTATATACAAGCGTTGTAATCAAACAATGGTTCATATGTGGCATAGAACGCGAGACAAGATAGACGAAAGGGAGAAGTCCAGTCTGCTCAACATACTCCGTGTAGCGCTCGTCATACGGCATATTTTTGCTATGCACCTCCTTGGACCTCAGGTCTAACCACTTGAAGACCTCTATCTTCTCCACAATGTACCGCCCACTGTGTCGTTGATCGTAATGCCCATTCAAAATAGATTGTCCTTCCATCCTACATATGTGAGCAAATAGAGAAGTTATGTAAATTATCAAAACCACCACAACAATAGATAGGTCAATACAAACAAACACATTAGGAACAATTTTTATGTTCTAATCATCTATAAGAAACCACACTAATTTCCTAAACTATCATTCTAAGCAAGCAAAGTCACTTATTTTAAAAACTATTAGTCTACCATATATATATATATATATATATCAAATCTCCAAATAAATTCGAAATACTACCACACTTAATTTTACTAACCCTAACCAAACAAACTCACTTATTTACTAACATTACCATACTATCATTTTACCATATACATATCAAATCTCCATACAAATTCAAAATTCTACCACACTTAATTTTACTAACCCTAACCAAGCAAACTCACGTAATTACTAACACTAACATACTATCATTCTACCATATAAATGCCAAATCACCATACAAATTTGAAATTCTTCGATGAATTAGGGTCACGAAGAAGAGGGCAATGTGACAATTTCAACCAATATAACAAGGAAAATCGAAGGAGAATACCTCAAGTGGGGGAGGGGAATAAAATCCACCAGAAATCGCCTCAGATCCGTGGGTTATAGAGAGTGGATTTGAGGGGGCTGGGAGGGGATCCGCCGCCACCATGCTTTTGTTACTCGCGCTAGGAGGGGAAAACTAGGAGGGGTCGGGAGGGGGCTTGGGCCTTTTTTAGTCAAGGGGTATGGCGCTCCCCGGGAAAGCATCGTGGTAAGTACCATGACGCTACCTTGAAAAGCGTCAAACCGCAAAATATGGGCCCGTGCCGACATTGACCGCCACGTCGGGCGACACCATGATGTTTTTGACCAGAATGCCATAGAGAGCATGTCACTTTTCGAGAGGGCGTCGTGCTGCTGACCATGGCGCTATCCGATAGAGCGCCATGCGAATAGGTTAAATTGTGAAATCTTACAAAAAGCAGATTATTTTGTGATTTCTTACCATCTTTAGGTTAATTATGTGATTTTTTCGCAATATACGTGAACATGCAATATGCAAAGATACCCTTCTATAATGGGAAAATATAAGATAAAATATAGACATTTGTGTACATCTCTAAGAGAAATAAATGTCACCACTCGACCGTATAAAAATTTAAGAAAAGATGGGCGGAGCCCAGACGGGCCCACGCGTCATGTTATTTTTTTGAAACAGGAAAAAACTTAGCCCCAATCTATTAATTAAGAATAAGTTTGACAAACAAAGAAATATGTCCACAAAATATTATAAGACCTACTCTCCCGGCATCATTTCGCCCAAGCGCTTAGCACCCGCCAAGACCCACAAGCGGGCCTCTTTTTTAATCTTATCTAAAACAACAAAAGATGGCACATTCTTGTTATGGAACACCCTAGCATTCCCCTCATTCCAAATCTCCCATGAGGTGAGCAAGGTGAGAGAGGCCAAAGCTTTGCGGTTTGGGGATGCGCCATCCAACATCATGTTCCACCAACTCTTGATTGTGAGTCTCCGCCCCTTGCCAATCTCGAGGTTCTACGCCTTGGATCCCCATCCAATCTTTAATGAAACTCCACACCCTTACGGTATACCGGCAAGAAACAAAGAGATGATGGACCAACTCGTGACTTGCTTGCAATGGAGGCACAAGCCACAAGAAAATAACTTGACCTTCGGAGGGGCCCAAACTTTCCAAATCACGTTGTTAATGCTTGACAAGTTAGAACCCAAGAATTGAATCTCATATGTTGATTTGGCCGAGTACTCACCATTCTCCGTGAGCTTCCACCGGATGTCGTCGTCGATATTGTCATTGAGGTGAACTTGGTTGATAAGTCTCCATTACTCAACATATTGCTCGAAGTGGCTAAGCGTATAATATTGTCCCAAGTCAATTTTCCCAATCCAAGAATCATCTTGCAAAGCTTGGGCCACCGTCCACTTCTTTCTCTTAGATGTGGCATATATCAGAGGAGCAATATCTATTGGCTTTATCCCTTGGAGCCATGGGGAATGCCAAAATGGGGTCTTCGGCCATTTCCCACCACTATGGTAGTTGCGGCGTGGAAGATATCCATGTCTGCATCGCTACAAGGGTTATCGGAGCCCACCCACATTTTCTTGGGGTCTTTCCATTCAAGCCAAGGCCCACATAATCGAAGCATCGTTGCAAATTTGTCAAGATGGAGAATCCTAAGACCGCCAAGCTTCTTTGGGCAGCACACGGTCTCCCAATTCACTTTGCATTTGGCCTTGGTAGTAGTGTCCTTTGCCTCCCAAAGGAAACCCTTTGCAGTTTCTTCATGAAGTTTATTGTGCCCGGAGGGACTACAAGAGGTGTCAGGTAGTAGAGGGCTTCAGATGCAATGACCTAATTCACAAGAGAGGCCCGGCCAGCTGTAGTAATAAATTTACCATTGCAATTTTAGAGCTTCCCCGCACACTTGTCTTTGAGGTGTTGTAAGTCAATCCGCTTAATCTGCCATATAGATAGTGGAAGGCCAAGATACTTCAATGGGAAAGAGGCTCGGGTTGCCTGGATGCCCTCAAGAATATTATCAAGGTTGATTTGCCCACATCTAATTGGGACGATGAAGCTCTTTTGAAAGTTTGTGCATAGCCCGGTGACCTCACCAAAGCTCTCTAAGATGGTCGCCAAATTTTGTATATCTTCCTTGTAAGGAGCAACAAAAACCGCGGCATCATCCGCATAGAGAGAAGTTCTCAAGATGGCATCCCTTCTCGAAGCTTATGGAGAAGCCGATGAGATGTTGTGAGGTCCAAAATTTGGGTAAGCGAATCAATAGCAAGGACAAAAAGGAACGGAGAGAGCGGGTCACCTTGTCGGAGCCCGCGGCCATGGGAAATAGGAGTCCTCGCAATATCGTTGAGGAGGACACGTGAGGAAGAAGTTGAAAGTAAGGCCACAATCGTATTGCGAAAACGACTTGGGAAGCCTCGACGTTGAAGAAGGTCAAATGATGTATTCCCAACATACGAAATCAAAAGCTTCGTGGATGTCAAGCTTGAATAGCAGAGTCGGGGTCTTGTTTCTATGAAGTTTCTTGGCAAGGTTCTTGACATAGAAGAACTTGTGGTGAATGTTTCTGTTCTTTATGAAGCGTCATGTTATTTGCATCACTGCTCTCATCGGTTTATTATTAGGGCAGTGCTACGCGTCCCCCGGGGATGGAAACTTTCCATCCACCGGGTCCCCAGCCGTCCGATCTGCCGACATCAACGGCCAGATCTACTTTTTTCCTATTCATCCCGTTTTTTCTACGAATAGTCCCGCTTTTGCTACAATTAGTCCCGCTTTTGCTACATGTAGTAGAAAACGGTTCGTTCCAAAAAAGAAGAGACCTACTAGATTTCACCGGAGAGTTCGCCGGACACTTCGCCAGAGACCATGTAGCAAAAATTGAACTAATGTAGCAAAATCGACTTTGCCGGAGAATCACCGCCGGAGACCTCGCCGGAGACTAGTAGCAACAAGTTTGCACCATTGTAGCAAGATCACAAAATGGATGTAGAAAAATAATTATACTAATATAGCAAAAGCCGGTTTCGCAAGAGACACCATAGCAAAATCTTTGCGCTACTATAGCGAAACCATAAAATGTGTGTAGCAAAAAATGTAGCAAATGTAGCAAAATAGTGACTTCACTGGAGACCTTGTGGCGAGAAAAAACCTTGCAACCGTAGCAAAATCACTTTCGCCAGAGATTGTCATTGGACATCTTGTAGAATTTTTTTTACAATATATTAGCAAAAACACGTTACAATTGTAGCAAAAGATATATGTACAAATCCCCGACGAGGTGTCACAGGGCATCACGTCGATGGTAGCACCACTGACCTGTCCTACGCTGCTCTGCCCCTGAAGCTAGTGATGGCTTCCGCACGTGGAAGGCCATGGCGACGACGCCCGCTCGCGCAAGGAATGCCATGGCGATGGCGGTCAGGTGCATGGAGCATCGGCGAGAGTAAGACCATGCCGTCGATGGGGCGTGGTGGAGCGTCCATGCGGATGCCTCCATCTCCAGTAACATCGGGGCGCTGGGAGCTAGGGCGGCGAGGAAGGCCATGGCGATGGCGGGCTGGTGCGCGAAGCGCCCGCGGGGGTAGGGCCATGGCGGCAGCGACGGGGCACCGGGAGCTAGGGCGGCGAGGAAGGCCATGGTGACGGAGGGCTGGTGCGCGGAGCACCCGCAGGGTAGGACCATGGCGACGGCGGCCTCCAGCGCAGGCGGCGGCGGAGCGCCGGGAAGCTAGGACGGCGGCCTGCGATTTTGATTTGCGGTGCGGTTTCTCGACAGAGAGAAGATAAGAGGAAAGGGGCGGAAAATATTACGGTTGGTTGGCCACGATCCGTCTCGTGCGTGCGCGTGGGAGGACTTGGGAGATGAAAACGTTTCATCCCCGGCTGATGCGTATCATTTTCATTACGGTTTGCTATTTCTCAGTCGACTGAGATTTTCTTAAGTCTCGGTCACCTAAGAAAAGTGCAATCGTCTATTAAAAAATTACAACTGAAACCCTGTTGTACTTTCCTAGCAGAAAAATGCAACTGGAACGAGTTGCACATTCTTTTTAACTACGGTTGCACTTTTCTTAAGTGATTTAGACTTAAGAAAATCTCAGTCGATTGATACATAGGCAAACCCTTTTCCTTATTATTATGAGAAAATTCCTTATTTGACACTGGCTTAAAACCTGGTTCCCTATTTAGCACTAGAAAAAAAATTCTTCCCATTTTGACATCTAAACTTGTTTTCTTCCACAATTGACACTACTGTTAGTTTAGTTACCTTTTCCGTCAGCCAATTTCTTGTGTGGACCAAAATACCCTTGGGTCAAAGGACCAAACTAGGCATAGACCAAATGCAGCAGCAAACGACACAACCAGTTCCTCTCCCGTCCCTGAGCCCGCACTCGCTCAAACCCTAGCGCCGGAGTGGCGGCGGCGAGTGATGGCGATGGGCGGCGCTAGCACGGCGGCGGCGGGCGGGGCCGGCACGGCGACGGCGGGCGGCGCAGGCACGGTGACAGGGGGCAGCGCAGGCACAACGGGCGCTAGCGGCCCGGGCGGCCCTAGCGACGACGCTGACACGGATACGGCGACGAGCACGATGGTCGCGGGAGGCGTGGGCACGGCGGCCGCGGGCGGCGTAGGCACAACGGCCACGGGAGGCGCACGCATGGCTTCGGCGGGCGATAGAGGCACGTTGGCCACGGGCGACACAGGCACGGCGGCCGCTGGACGCGCAGGGCCGGCTTCGGCGGTCGGCGCAAGCACGGCGGCAGCGGGCAGCGCAGGCACAGCAGGTGTAGGCGGCCCCGAAACAGCGGCTGTCGACGGCGCTGCCACGGATGGGGCGTGGGCGGCGGGCACGGGTGTTTATCTATGGACTATGGACCTAGCTGTTTATCTATGTAGTTAATATGAACATGGCTGCTATATATGAACCTGACTGTTTATCTATGAGATCTCTTTATCTATTGCATGCAAATATACTGCTGGATATGACCAAAATACAGTGGAGGCTCTGTCCAATTTTTTAATTTTTCTTGCACTAAAATCTGGTGACAATCGTAATGAAACATGAGTGGAAGGCACGACACGCATGATCAATGTCCATTGGTGTAAATGTGTCTTTCTAAAAAAAAATTTTTGTCACAAGAATTATCAGGGGCAAAAGAGTCTTTCCTTGTTCCTATTTGACACCGTTAGTGTTGAAAATGAACTAGAGTGTCAATTGAGGAAAGAAAAGAAGTTTAGATATCAAAATAGGAAGAATTTTTTTCCTAGTGTCAAATAGGGAAACAGGTTTTAAACCAGTGTCAAATTTTCTCTATTATTATCTGCTACGCCTCTCGTCCATCGCGTCTCGTCGTCTCCAGAGCATCCCAGTGAAAAAAAAGGGGTAAACCCCCGGTCATTCACGGCTGACCCCTCCGTGCTTGCTGGCCGGCTTCATCCCGCCGACAAGGATGCCACTGCGCCCTGGAGCTGTGACAGGGCAGGCGCGAATCTGTGTCCTCCTCGAGCAGCCGCCCGCCCAATCGAGTTCCTCCAGCTCCCCGTCCTGTCACCTTATCCGTCCATCCACGCGACTACCGTGTTTATCTGCATGTGTCCCGCTTGCTTGGCTCATGGCTCCTACTGCTGGCACGTTGGTACGTACTACGCGCACAAGAGACATGCTGGCCCGGCTGGCTGGTGTACGTCTGACTTGATTGATGCGTTTCAGGTTGAGCAATGTTTTCCTTTCTATTTCTAGTTTGAAGAATGGATCGATCGTAGTGGCGGTGTCTGGGCTTAAAACCTGTGGATTCAATGCAAGTGATATCTCTAATAAGTACTTCATCCGTTTCAAAATATAAGATGTTTTAGTTTTGTGAAATGAGTGTACTTAGATTTTTTTAGTGCGTAAGTTTATGTAGGTTTGGAGTAAACATACATGTTAAAAAGGTCTAGATACACTCATTTCACAAAGCTAAAACATCTTATATTTTAAAATAGAGGGAGTAATCATAAAAATTTGCAGATATACAAATAAACAAGTGATGTTCTTAGAAAAGCTGTGGGTCAGCAGCCTACACATAGAATCCCCACTTGGCTCGTACGACCACACGGTGAAAGGTCTAATCAATTATTTCCAGCACTTGTTCTTGATCCCTAATGTGTCAACTGTGAGTGTGTTCTAGCTCAATGGTTATTAATCGGCTTTCCACACAAAATACCAAGTAATCCGCGAGTCTAGGTATATTAGAGCATCTTTAGAAGATATCACGTATCCGTCAGCCCCGCAAAATTTTGCGTCGATATGCGGTATCACAAAAAAAAAATTGGTTATTCTAGATATCGCAACGGGTTGAAGCCCGCAAAATAAAATGCGGCTTCCCGTATTTGAGCCCGTCCGTGTGGCAATATTTGGTGCGGCGGGACCGAAATGCGGCATCCCGTATCGCCTTGCCACTTTCTCCCCTCGCGCAGAAACACTAGCAGTCGTCGCTGGCCACTCCGCCCCGCCGGAGAAAACCACATCGCCACCGCCCACCACCCCGAAACTGCCTGATCTCCCTATGGCCGACCAATCGCTGCGTAATTTGGGGGGACGTGGCGGCGGTATCTCCGGGTCTCTTTCTCGTGTGCCAACGCCATCGGAGGAGGAGATTCACCGTCACCACTCCGAGCATGCACGCACGCCCTCTCCCATATCCGCGTCACCTCACCCGCGTGGGCGGGGATGACGTTCCACCATGATGCAAACGATGGCGGGTCTGGAAGCTCGAGCGCTGCGGCGCGTGCTGGCTCAGTGATCCGCGCGCCCGCCCCGCCTCCTGTCGCGCCCGTGATCCCGGTGACCTCCGACAACGACGATAGTGACGACGACGATGTGCGCGAGGACAAGTTCAAGTCGCTCAGGACCCTCGTCTCCGACGTGTGGGATCGCATGAAGAGCCGTCGCATCGAGCGCACCGACGAGCAGCGGGACCTTTGTCGCGCCCTGCACCGTTCCGCACGCGAGCACGAGGCGAGGTTCGGCCTCCTCGTCATCAACTACTCCGATGATGACACCACCGACGATGACGAGGAGTAGGCACGCGACGCCACCATGGATGCTCTGGTGAGTAGTTACTGCCGGTAGCTAGGGTAGAGCGTGTGCTAGGTTTGTTTCGATACCGCTATGGCATCGATTTTTCTGGCAAATTTGTTGACCTCGGTGATAAAAAAAAAACCTTCCGTACGTATGAACTAGTGTGAATCTGCCTCCAATAATGTTTTTTAAATTATGCAGTTGCAATTATGTATTTGTTCTATGCGAGAGATTTTTCACGTTTGCAGTTAACTTCCACATTTGCAGTACGTGCGTCGGTACCTGCTAGAGATGCTCTTATGTACTTACCACAAAAAATATCAGATGCCACCTACCGGGCTATATTAATGCGAAAGTTGTCTTCTGGAACACACATTTGATGGAGGATTTATTTCTATAAGAGTAAACATATTCCCTACTTTGGCAAAGCCACAAGAATATATGAAATTGTACTTTCTCTGATCCGAATTAGATATCACAAATTTATTTAGATTTTTATATATCTATATACTAAAAAACACGTAGATACAGGCATATTTAGTCAAATCCGTGACAAGTAATTCATGATGGAGGGAGTATGTGATATTGATTGTTGGGGTGGCTCCCTCTCTACTATTTGGTTATTCACGTACACGTATAAAAATTATGGAACGCATGCGGGCAAGAAGGACAGTCTAAAGACCCCAACAGAGGTTAAGTAACTTTTTCTTGAATATAGAGGCTAAGTAATTGGAAGGGTGAAAACCTATCTATTGGCGGTAGACTTGGTCCTTGTGGTTATTTTCAATGCACAATAGCATAATCCTTTACATGATGTCTTTCTTCAAGATCCCACGTGGTATTCTTTGGAGGGAGGCTTCTGTATTGGTATGGATCTTTGGAAGTACTAACTTGTGGGAAATTGTTGATTAGTTATAAACCTAAGACGATATTTGGCATGAATTGTTACCTAAATCAGCTGGCATATGAAAACATAATTCAGTAAACAAAATAAACGTACATATTAGACATCTATATGCACTTAGATATACTTTTTCAGATTTTTTGAGATAAAAAAATGGAGTTTTAGAATTTCCGAAATATCCCTGGATCATGACACTACAGGAAAGGAGACATGCGTCGATGGCCGGCTCCCGTCGGCGTAGACTCCGATTGCCATCGGCGTAGGCTACACCGACGGCGTATTGCCCCGTATTCGTAGCACATCTTACCGTCGACGTAGGCCAGATGGGCCCCACCTAGATAGCCAATGGCCTACCTGCGCCGACGGCTCCTAGTTTTTCTAAAAACAAATTATATTTTTTCAAAAAAAATCTGATTTTTCAGCTTTTTTTGAATTATTTAACTCGCTAATCTCGTATGAACATTTTTAACTCTAAGTACACTTAATCTCAAGTCAAACTTCTCAATCGGTCACCCATCCTAACATTACTTTAATCCTAGCATGCTTAACTTCTTCATTTCATCCGAATGAGCTTCCAAAAAAATAGGCCTTGTTGTTTATACTATCATGTCAATCCTATTAACGATTAGACCATGATGTTAGATGTCTTTATTTCTTTTACATTACAAATAATTATTTAAGTAAACAATAATGAATAAGTAATAATATCTTGAATTCAAATAACAATGAAATAAATTTTATTTATTTTGCCTTTTTTTCATTTAATATTAAATAATTCAATCTACAAATCCGTAAATCATAATTTGATAAATAATATATCCAAATCAATCTAAGTGAGAGAAATTCAAATATGACATCCCAATCATCTTTTTAATCATGTGTGGTATCTTCTTAACACTGGACCAACTGAAAATATGTTAGGATTCACGAAACACCCCATTTTTGGCACTCGAAAAATAGTAAATGGCTTTTTGGTGTGATGAAAAAGAAAACTTGAAGTGGATCTCTAATGAAATAGCACATTATTGTGAACCTAAAATTTATTTTTCCAAAAAATCGTGACCATTAGATCATGTACATGTAATTCAAATATGACCCACTTCCTACTGATTCAACATGATTTCACGAGGGGTGGTCAAAAAGGTTTAAGATACCCCGGTTAGGACATTGTTCATGTAAGATGGTCTAGTATTTTTGAAAAATAGGATGGTACTATTTTAAAACTTTCATTTGTTGTCTGCTTCACAAAACACCCTATTTTGGCACATGGTAAATAGAAAATCTCTTTTTGTACGACGAAAAGGAAAACTTCCTATTGTAATATTCTTCGTCATCCCAAGATGCACATATGTGCATAATATGGGCACATTATCACAAACTATGTCACGATTCTAACCATAATATTGGTCGTTTGGCCTCAAAGCCATGAAACCTCGAACATGCTAGCTCATTTCTCTGAAGATTTTTTTGAGATGCAATCAGTATAACAAATTTGATATTTTCCTTGTAAATATGTCACATAAGATGACATCACACGGAGATTTTACATTGTTTGGATAGTTTTTGAATTTCTTATGTGCGTTTCAAACTATGGTCAAAACGGCGAGCATGATGATTCTTAGCTCGGGGATGAGCCTCGCTAAACTTACAGTGCATCTCTCATGAAATAGCATATTGTGAACCTAAAAATATTTTTTTCAAAAAATCATAAGCATCAGATCATGTACCTGTAGTTCAAATCCGACCCACTTCCTGATTCGGCAGGAATTTGTCTTTTTTACGTGGGGTGGACGCAAAGGTTTAAGATACCCCGGTTGGGACATTGCCCATGCAAGGTCGTGGCATGAACCGGGACCGAAGGTCTTTTCTAATTGAAAAAATAATAATTTATTTTTTCTAAAAAAAATTCCAATTTTGTTTGAATCTATGAATATTTGAACTGGTTAATCTCCACCCAAAGCCTCTCAATCACACTTAGTTTTTAGTCAAATTCTAATCTTTGGTTAAACTTCCCGATCGGTCACCCATCCTTACACTACTCCACCCTAGCACGCTTAACATCTTGGGGTTCCTTCTCATCCTCCTTCCTATTTACCACTTGTAATCTTATGTCTATACTATGCTATTAATGATATTAACCCATGCATCTTGTGAGTCACACATTCTTATAATTTGAGTTACAACCATGATTTTAATGTATAAAAATGACTAAGTAATACTAATATAGAAATAAAATATATTTTATTATTATTTTTGCATTAATTCATTTGATATGGCATAATTCATATCTTTAAATCCATAAATCGAAATTTCACAAATAATATGTCCATTATTATCAGACAAATGTGAGGAATCCAAATATGTCATTTTTTATTTTTTTAAAAAAATTAAAAATCTGAATTTTGACTCTTTTAGAATTTCAAAAATCTAAAAAAATTGCAAACGGCTGAAGGCTGTTGGCATCGGTATCCTAATTTTTTGCCGATAATTTTGATATATTATACAATTTTTTCCGACATCGTATGCACAAATGACAGAGCAGGCAGCAGAGAATTTCCGAATTTTTTATCCCGATTTATGTCCCGAACCGGCCTAAAGGGGGACCCTTTGGTCCCGGTTCGTGGCATGAACCGGAACCAATGCTCCGCTGACCATTGATCCCGGTTCATGAAGCGGGACCAATACCCTGAAATGAACCGGAACCGATGTCCTGGCGGCATGAACCGGGACCGATGCCTGGCATTGGTCCCGATTTGTTACTCAAACCAGGATGAATGGCTTTGGGGGCTGGAGCAAAGGCCTCTTTTCTACTAGTGGCAAGTTTGCTCGGCTGCCCGCCTCGGGCCTTCACCGACCGCCCGATATTTTGCCGCGGTGTAGAAATTTGGCCATTGACGTATTTTGCTTCTCCCGTAGTGCGAGTACTTAAGTTTGGAGTTTTTGACCAACCAAGACATAGATCTCGCAAGACGGAAGAGCTGGAATGCATGACAATGCAAGTGGCCTAAAAAACAAAGGATTAAGTGGATCCAGAGTGGGTGGTTTTCGCTCCATACCTCCCAATCAAATAGACTCTAGTTCTCAATGTTGGCATCAGATTGGAATGCCAGTCAGATTGGAACGCCAGAGCAAAAAGTGGTGCTGGTGTGGGGTAACCTGTCTAGGGCAAGAGAGCATTTATATGATGATGAAGGTGAAACCACCGTCTTGTCTCGGCGCGCTCTGTGAGTGACAAATATGCGTACGTGCCGTGGTAGTGCCAAGTGCCAACTCCAGAGAGCAGCTGGCTAGCTAGCTAGGCTAGAACACCAAGAAAAGCTTAGAGATAGCGATGGCGGGACATGGCGAGGAGTTCGACGAGGGAGAAGTGTGGGACGTGCTGCAGGACCGAAGCAAAGAAGCTGCTCTCTCCGACTTCACTCCTCCGATGAGGAGCAGAAGAGTCGTCGGCAGCAAGAACAAGGGTGTCGCCATGGCCAAAGACGACGAGGAAGAGGCCAGCGATGCAAGCAGGAGGAAGGGGAGGAGGCCGTCGTCGTCGTCGACGGCGCCGGTGGCCATTCCGGACTGGTGCTCGTCAGGGCGTAGCGGCGCCGGCGGCCGGAGGCCTAACCAGGAGGAGGAGGACGATGCGGAGGCAGGGGACGTGCTGCCGCCGCACGAGTGGCTCGCGAGGAAGATGGAGAGGATGAGTATGGTGCCGGCAGCGTCGTCGCCGGAGATGGAGAAGGGAAGGAGCAAAGGGAGGGAGATGAGGAAGTTCAGGGACGCCGTGCTGCCCAAGACCGCCTTCTCCGAGAAGTAGAAGATCGAGGCAGCATCGAACTTGCAATCTCAACTTGCAACAGCGGCTAAAAGAAGCTTGAATAAGTAAGTGGTTAGCATGCATGCACACGCGATGCGGTAACCTCCTCGAGTACTCGTACTGTGTCGCTACTCTTTACTGAATCCATTCTCCATCTATGCATTTTTTAATAACTGTAATGCATGTACTTCGTCCGTTTAGAAATATAAGATGTTTTAGTTTTGTAAATGAAATGTATTTAGACGTCTTTTAGTGTATAGGTTTATAGAGGTTCGGAATGAATCTACACACTAAAAGGTGTCTAGATACATTCGTTTCACAAATCTAAAACATCTTATATTCCAAACGGAGGGAGTAGTACTTAAACTTAAGCTGTGTACTTCCGGTACATTTTGTACGTGTAACCTTTTTCTGCGTGATATATACGCAATAATGTCTTGTACTCTTGTGTGATTTTCTTCTTCTTCTGTGTAATGATCTACAGGTGTTAGTGTTATTATGTTCTCGAGAACATGCATACGTGCGCAGCATGCTTTGCCAATCAAACTCTAAGAAGAGTGCCATGCATCTCTATCCTTTTTGTTTTTTTGTGGGAGGAGGCGATTTGGCTAACAGGTTCAGATGATCGTATTATCTTGGACGTCTATTGTTGCATGGAGATTTGTACTGTCAAGCTTTAGCAAGGGCTCACATAGAAAACGTTGTATTGACTCACTCGCGGTCGCATACGTACAACATTAAATAGGAAGCAGGTTGATCATTCCGTCGACCAGTTTGAGAGCCGAAGTCGTGTACCGATGGTACAAGAAAAGGCAGATTTTACTGAACCGTTGGTACAAGATTTTTGTTCCATTAAGTTAGATGACACTGGAGTCAAAAAAAAGTGTGGGCCTGTCTCGCGTCGCCCCCGCGGGCGACCGCTTCCTCACCTCTTAGCACCTCCCTCCCCTCCGCCGCCGCCGGCGTGAGCCACCGGGCGAAGCCTGCGCGGTGCCGGCGGCGGGGGCCTTCTTCTCCTCGCGTGTAGAGGTCTGGCGCGGGACGTTCCGGCTACCAGAGGTCGACCAAGATGGCGGCAGGAGCTCTCCTCGGTGGGGCGTTGGCGGCGGCCGCGGAGGGCTTCACCGGACGGCAGAAGTAGCGGTGGTCTGCGAGGTCCACGACGGGGCCTCGCGACGGTGCGGCGACGGGGAATTGCTGGCCTGATTTGAGCCCCAATTGGGCCAGATCTGGGCCGGCCGGGCCTTGCGTGGGTGGCGCGGGTGAAACTGCGGGCCTGCGGCCGGGAGTGGGTGGCGCCCCTCCCTGAGGGCAGTGCGGCAGTGGCAGCTCGACCCGGGCCAGGCGGGCCTAGGTCAGGTGCTTGCCCTGTAGATCTGGCATGGAAGTTAGTCTGACCCGGGCCAGGTGGGCCTAGGTCAGACCTCTCCTGCTGACGATCTGGCTCTGCGGTTGCGTGCAGTGGCACCCGCAAGGCTCGCTCCCTGCCTTACTCGTACGGCCCGGATTCGGACCTAGGGGTATGGAATCGGCACCGACGCTTTTGCTTGTCTAAGTGAGACCGAGGTGGTTAAAGCTATGCCTGTCTAGGCGAGAATGTTCCTCAGACCGACGGTGGTCCGACAGGCCCGGGTGTGCTCGATGGCGACGGAGCTGCTACTTGGCGGTTGGGATCTGCAGTGGTGGCGGATCTCTTGGGGTCGAAGGAGTAGGGCCTAGTGCTGGGTTGGCATCTACGGGGGCACCCTTGCTGCAGTGCGGCGATGGGGCTTCACGAGCCTTTTTCAGGCTCGGCTAGGCCAGAGAGAGCCTGGTTTGCCCTGCTACTGTATCCGGTCGGCTACCGCCTTCGGGTGGTGGAGATAGTTCCCTCCCGTGTGCTGATGTCATGCCACACCTCATCGAAGGTTCCTCCTCTTCAGTCCTCCCAGCCTCGCACTGGAGCACGGTGAGACGGCGGGGGTGGTTTCAAGACCGTGGTGGCGTGCTCGTGGGCGGCGAGTTTGGTGGAGCAATCCGAAGCGTCCGGGAGTGTGGTTTTTGAGGGGTCGGGAGAAATCCTTGTCGTCTTGACACCGACGTGGTGACGCCCGCGGGTGTCGCCGTCCTTCCTGAAGGACGTCGGGTGTATCTCTTCCCCAGCTCCCGCAGGGGAAACTCTAGGACATGTCCGGGCAGCATCGTCGCTGTCGTCGCTTTCCTTCTTGAAGGTGTTGCTTGATACGCGACGCTTCGGAGCGCTCGGAGTAGGGTGGTACTTCTCTGGCGGGCGCAGCAGTGGCGGGTCATCCTCGTTTTCGTCGAGCCAGTGTCGTCGGCTTTGTTTTCTCTCTTTTTCTTCTTCGTTTTCTTTGTTTTTTGTCTTTTAGGTGTTGTGCTGTCTGACCTAGCAGCGGTATCAATCGTGGTTGCTATATTAATATAGCTGGGCATATGCCTGTTTCGAGGAGGCCTGGTGTGTAGTTCATTGGACTCCATATCCTATTGATTAGGGCTCTCACGGCTGTTAGCAGGGCTCGGCGATAGGCCCGGTGGCTAAGGAGCTGCGGTGCATCGTGTCGATGGAGGAGGTGGACATGGATTTTCCGCAGGAGACCGTTGAGCAGTATGTAGATCTTTTCTTGTGCCTTTCTCCATTCAAGCCGGTAATGTACTGAAAAGGGGATCGAAGTGCCGCCAGTTTCACAAGTTGGAGTTCGGAGATTCAACTATGGATGCGACCATACATGATCCATGATTTGCCATTCGTGTTAAGGAAGGAGCTGCCAGAGTAGTTGCTGCCATCGGGGAGCCAAATGTCGAGGACGAGGCTGACATCATAGGGCTGACGAGGAATCTGCAAATTTTGTATTAAGATGCAGAGAGCGTCAGCGAGGTTTGTGCTAAGCCGCGCTCAGCGGGGCGTTCATCCAATATTATTTTTGAACATGGCGTTCATCCAATCTGGTGGTGCTATAAATGTCAAGAGAAAGGCTGGGCCAGCTGATTCACCATAGCTATGGACGTCGGTGATATTTTTATTGTTCTTGATGATGCAGAACCATCATGAAATTAAAAATTGTTGCGGGATAGAATGGACGCATGATTTACGTATGGCGGTAGGAACCTTAGCAATTTTTTCAGGAATTGGTGGGTGTGTCTGATTCAGTGGGCGTGTTTGCTGGCGATAATTAGATCATTTCAAAGAAAGCATGACATTATGTTGTTTAGTTTACTGAATTCTGTTTCTCCTGCAATGCCACATAAGATTTGTAGACTGTTCTTGGTATCTGAAACACATAAATTTTGATAATCTTGGTTGGTCTCTAGTGAGAATTTTCTAAATTAGGGTGAGAGTTGTGGGGCAATGTTGCAAAAAGAACCCCCATGTGCGAACAGAGTTGGAGCTTTGGAACAGACTATAAGAAGTTATGCCGAGACCAGGGTGACCATGTTGTGGAGCCATCATTAGGGACGACGTTTGACTCGCTTGGCGAGCCATATGATTTCTATAACATGTATTCCTGGGAACAAGGTTTCAATATCCGGTATGTAAAAAAGTCTTAACCCTAAGCGGATGAATACGATGCAAGAAATAGTCTATGTGTGCTCGGTGAGTTTGTGGGATCCTTTATTTTTAGCATGTCATGTACACGGATTAGTTGTGGTAGAGAAACATTTTCCTTTAAGGAGGCAATGTGCTAAATGTTTTCAAACTATCTCGTAGAGGTAAACCAGTAAAGGAGAACTCTAGGTCTTGTTGTTGTGAGTGTCCAACCATGATTCGTTTGCCAAGGACAAAGAACAATGGATGGTACCTAGCTAACGGAGCAGCGCGTCATGAACAACCACTTTATGTATATGACATGTGGAGAATTTTTTTGGCCGTCTCACAAGCACATAGATGCGTATAGAAAGGATTTGGTTAAGCAACTCAGTGAGAACACCATAAATATTAGGAAAGTGTATATCATTATTGAGAGATTTTTGGGGGTGTTCGGAATATACCATCCACAAAGAAAACTCTGAAGAACCTTTGTGGTCAGATCAAGAAGGAACAATCGTATGACGACGTTAAGAAGACAGTCGAAGTTTTCGCTGAGATCACATCCAAGGACAGAGAGTTCACATACAAAGTGTTGGCAGATTTTGAGAGTCAGATTAGGAACCTAATGTGGACAAATGGTACAACATATAAACCAATACAAGTTTTTTGGTGACATGCCATTTGCCCTCTTTGTGGGTCAGTGGGTGTCAACAACCACTTCGAGAGGCAGTGGTGGAGCTAGCTCCCGGCGACCCGGGGCAGCTGCCCGGGCTCAGCCGTAGAATCTCCATTATGATTTGAGCAAGACACATAGGTTAAGTGAGATGATTAGTAGGCACACACTAAGCTAGATCAATGCCTTCATTTCCTACCCGAGCTGTATGTTCTGGCTAGCTCCGCCACTTCCGAGAGCATAACTTTAGGAGGTGTTCTGTTGAGGGATGAGTGAACTGAGAGTTTTGAATGGGTGTTCAGTGAGTTTTTCAAGATGGCTGGTGGTCCAACACCTAAGATAATACTTGCAGGTGGGCATAAATAGAAAAATATCTGCATTCTTTTTCTGGTGTTTCACCACATGAAGCTTTATCTTTTTTGCATGATATTTTAATCCCCCTTCCGTAAAATTTTGCAGATCAGAACAAGGTGATAGAGGTAACAATTAGGAACATTCTGCACGTGGTTAACAGGCGATGAAAATGGCATATTCTGAAAAAGACAAAGGTTTGCCTAGGTCCTCTCTACACGAAGAAAAGCGAGTTATGAGTGGAGTTACATAAAGTTGTGAATCATATGCTAATGCCCGATGAGTTCGAGAGTGCTTGGACATTGCTGACAGAGAAATTCAACCTGAAGACGCACCCATTCCGGACTCAAATCTATGAGGTGAGGCATAAATGGAAAAAATCATACTATGTGTTCTATGTGCAAATATGACCAGCACGCTATGCAGTGAGAGTGCAAACATGATGCTAAAATCATATGTGTCGTCCAGGTGCACAATGAACATGTTTGTGCGGCATTACATGAGGTTGCAACATGATCGTAAGACTGACGAGAGATATTAGGAAATGAGGAAAAAATGGTGAGTAAGTTGGTGAATATAGTTTTGAAGAACTTTCGTTAACATGTGTTGCTTGTTGTTTTGTGGAATTTTGGTTTGTGTTTTATTTATGTGACAAGACAAAACTAGAGCTCCACGTTAACTTAGCATTCGAAGAACACGCAAGAAAGATATACATGAGGGCTATGTTTGAAAAAAATCGGTCTAAACCTCTACCAAGTGAGGGAATACTAGGTAGGTCGAAGAAGTTGAAAAGTGTGAACTATATTTGGTGAAACACATGAAGCTTTATAAGAGTGAGAAGTGGAGCATGGTGGGATTCGAGGTAAAGGTGGTTGACTCTAGTGAGTTCTTTGAGTGTGGGTGTGGCTCGTTCGAGCACATGGGTGTTCCTTGTTGCCATGCTTTGAAGGTTACGTTTTGCTTGCCATTGAAAACATACGAAATTTGCGAGCTAGGAAAATTTTGGATTATGATGTCAAATAGTTTTGTACTTTTTGTTTCTTTGTCCTTATCAGGTGATGGATTAACTAGGTATAGAGGAGATACCCATGAGACACATATTGAAACGATGGATGAGGAATGCGAAGGATACTTGACGAAGCATTTGCAGATTTACCAAAATGACCATGCCTCATCAAGATCATCACGCATCGACATTCCGCTCGACATTCCGCTATTTTTAAGAAAGCCTTGGAGCTAGTTCAGTTGGCAGATGATGATGCAGGGGCATATGAGAAGCTGGACGCTCTGTTTAATAATGATCTAGTGGAAATGACACCCTAGAATGGGGGATCATTTCACCCTGTCCGTTTTAAACACATTTTCACAATTGACTGGAACATAATCTACATACAAGAAAATAAAAAAACATAATTAATAACTATGGCACCGTCTTGGAGCTATTTTGTGTGCCTGCGCACTCCGGAGGCAACTACTCATCATCATCCTAGGGGAGGTCGATGTACTCACCCAGTGGTGGCCTTGTGCTTGGTGGAAGAGGCGCTGGAGGAGGCGGGTGGAGACACGGATAGTTTCCCGCGGTGATGTAGTCCACGATGGAGACCAGCATGCAGCCGGGCACGCTCCACCAGATCGTACACCTGGAAGCATTATTGTTCATCCGGTGGTAGGTGATACCTTCGATCCGGATTACGGATGTAGTATAGCTCTTTTTCCCTAGTAGACCTAGGTTATCAAATCCACGGGAAGCAGATGCGTAGTGAAGTTACTTTAACGGACCTTCGGGAGTTTTAGAATTCCTTTTGTGTTTTTATCGGAACAGTAGCTTGCGTCTTTTTGTTGTTGGCGATGATGGAGAGAGAGGGGGCCTAGGGTGTTCGGTTTCACCTGTAGCTGTGCAAAAACATCTGATGGAAATAAAAGATAGAAATAAAGTATATGTGTACTTATTAGAGCAAGATAAATTATATGTTGGCAGTGCACCCATAATTTCTATTGCCTCCGCAACCGCTTATAGCAATAACCTACTAGTATCGTCCATTGAAGAAAGAGAGCTAATGATATGCATAGTGATGTCACCGGTAATCCGAAGCAAATCCCCTACATACAGCCGTACTACCCCTTGTGTCACTAGGGTTCCCAACCTGCAGATCAGTCGTCACTCATACTCCCTATCCCTGGCTCAACCCTCGGGATCTTAGGTACCTGACAAGTCCTTGGATTGAGGCAAGAGAGGGTACAATAATCATCATGTCATACAAACTAATACACGATCCCATCTATGATAAATCACATGCACAATTTCTACATGGCTAGGCCGAAGCCCTTAGCCCAAGGAGAATTACTCACACATAGAGATGAGATCAAAAATCACAAACATTGTAATGAAAATCATAAAATTGATAGAAATAGTCTTACAATGTCGCCAATCGGAGAAGAGATCTACTATTACAAGTGGTGGAAGATGGCTATGGAGATGGAGAAGGGTTTGGAGATCTGAGGTGGCTTTATGGCGGAGTATGGCTTCTTCGGGGCGAGGTGAGCGTTGTTTTTCCATCGCCTGAGGCTTCTTTATATAGGGGTCCCTTCATGAAAGTTTTTCTGTTTGATCTAATGGTGGCGGCGCTAACTATACGACCAGAGCTATATGGTCGGAATTTTTGCTCCGACCGTATAGTTGGTCATTATGGTGTATGCCTTCGTTGGACGGCTCCTGGTTTCTTCTGGTTGAAGGAAATCTCTTATCTTTGACTTTAATGTAGTGATTCCCTCCTTTAAACAACATTATCTGCGCAGGAAAAATACAAGAACAAATGATTGCATACCCCTCTGAATATTAGCATTAGTGGCAGGGTTTAGAGAGATATTTCATCAAAAATATGATTAATATCTAGTTTAAATGTGTATGTAGATGGCTATATTTCAGAGCCATCAACCTCCCCAAGCTTAAACTTGATTGTCCCGAGCAAGAAAATCAAAATCAAAAAAGAACTCAGCATTTAAACTGAAATAACAAGATGGTGATCTTACTCATGATTAATAGTCTCATGTTTCCTCCACTTCATAAATCTAAAAAAATTCAGCATAGATAGAGTAATGGCAAGCATATCATACGGGTTTCATGCATTCTTATAGCGTAGCAAAATTATTGTGAACATGGATGATTCAAATGAGTAAATTTTATTCCATGTCAAGTAATCAACTCATAGGCTTTCCTTTGAACAGTAAAGTATAATCATGTAAATTAAGAGTGTGAGAGTTGTCATGAAAGCATATATACTAGAGTATCTCAATTCTCACACATCAATAAATAAAGAATTTGCAAGCACTACTTTTCTATTCATTGTCCTTCAAGAATTTCAGTTTTTAAGTAATTGAGAGCATGCCAAAGATTTTTATTAGTTTATCGAGTTGTGATGGACACTCGTGGCATCACTAAGGTTTGTGTTTCTTTTGCATAATGATTACTCATAATAGCCAGAGGAATGGTTCCATCATGATTACAGCTATCCGGGAGTGCCAAGAATCTTACCCACTATAGCATTACTACTACAAGTGTTTAATCAACTCATAGCCGAAATCTAGGAGTTTCCTCCATGAAGATCGTTCATAGGCCAGCGGAGTTGTTGGCATCCCATGAAGTTTGACACGCGTAAAGCTATATCATTCTTATGATTAACAAGTCAAACTTTGGCATGCTCACAAAAACCGTTAAACATTAATTCAATCGAACAAATCCTTTCAAAGAGAGCTATCAAGTCAATCAACATTTTCAGTGGTGTCGAGTGTCTCTAGAAATAAGCCTTCAAGACTAAGCACTACAACACCCAAGCCTTCAATTGTGAGGCTTTTTCTTATTACAATTATTTAGCAATTTTTAGGTAAGATTTGGTTAATTACGAGAGCTGGAACAAAATGAGCCCAATTAAATACCCATGCAGACGACAATCTTACTATGATACAAAGACTCACTCCACCAATATAATATCTCAACATTTACTACTAACTAGCATGGGTTTCTCAAACTTCAAAAGTGGGGAGTCATAAGGCATACCTCTCATGTTTGGTTCCACTTCTCTCTTCCTTTTTTATTTGTTTCTTGGAAACTCGAAGTCGATCACTCTCCTGCAAATATATGAAGACATCGAGGTGGAAAGAAAAGAAAGAGGGAAAATAAGGAAAAATGGAGAAATATTTTTGTGATAGAAAATTGGTGGCAAAGCTCGGCTAGAAAATTTCGAAAGAAAAATAGAAAGAACTAAAGATAAAGTGTTGGGAAACCAACATGAGTGCTTATAAATTAAAATAAAAATGTAACCTCGAAATAAATAAAAGAAAATAAACGCCAAGTAAAGATACATGTGGAAACTTACCCAAGCTTAGGCTTTTGCAAGCCCTTCAAATCATTGTGGTGGCGGAAAAAAATCGTTACTCCAGTTTGCGAATTGAGTGGAGAGGTTACTTGTTGATTCTCGGAGGTTCAAAGAGAGGTTGTGCATCCTCTCCACATTCCCTCCAAGTCCTTGGAAATCTTGGTATGTGGCGAACCGGGTTTGTGGCTGCTCCTCTTGATGAGAAACTTCTTGCTCCTCCTCTTGGTCCTCATCCTCTTCAGGAATTTCCTCCTCGGGTCAGTCATGCTCAACCTGCACATCATATAGCAAACGTCCTTCCTCGATAGAGAAAAGAACATTAGGTAAAGGAGCGGGGTATGTCGTCGGATTGATGACAAGTACACCATGAGGGGGTCCTCGAGGCGTGCGGAAGATAGGGGTGTGAGACGTACGGTGTTCCGAGATGGTGAGCACACAAGTTTACCCTGGTTCGAATCCGCCGGCTTTGGACGGATCATACTCCTTCTTGTTCTTGTTCTTCTTCTTTGCCTTCTTGGCAGCGCCGGTAGCAAAGACGGCTTTGGGTCCGTTTCCCGGAGTCAAGCTCTGATCGGTACTTTCGGACATCTGGACCTCGGGATTGTCTCCGACGTCCATGTCATCCTGCGCTTTGGGAGAGTGTTCCCCGGATCCTTCATCCATGGCTTCTCCTTCTTCTGCAGCTTTGGAGTTGTACTCCTCTTCATATTCCACGGAGAACTTTCAGAAATCTGCTGACGTCATCGATTCATCCGAGGATGCGGGTATGTCGGCGTTTGTTCCAATTACCTCCAGCACAGCGTCGGTGTTTTCTCCAGCATCGGCAGAGCCGGATCCGGATCCTACGTATCCGACGAAGTGCGTCGTGTGCTTCCTAAGGTACCTGCGGCTTTCACGATCAGCCATGTCGAAACTTTTAATGGTCTCGAGGATTGCATCTGCTCTTTCGCCTTGCAGTATCATACGTCATAGTGTGTACCTTAGGAAAGGCCTGTCTGTCCCGGCATCGTCAGAGCCAGAATCAGTGTTGCTGATATGCTCCTCCTGGATTTCGACTTCCACGGGTGGGTCGATCTGGGATCCGGCTTCTCCAGGGAGATCCACTCCAGATTTGACTTGGACCGCAAGGTCTTCTTCGGGCTCAGCTTTCTCCACTATCTCCGCAACTGGTGCGGGCTGGGTGGGATTAGGGTTTTCTGATATCCGGAACTCTGCCGCCTCCGCGGATAAAGGGGACCCAGAAGATTCTTCTACCTCTATCATCACCGCTGGGGTGGGTTGGGCAGGTACAGCGAAACCGATGTAAGCATCGATCTCGCCAAAAGACATGATTGTGTAGGTAGTCACGGCCTCCCTAGCCGGTATCCAAGTCTCGTCGAGAACGATGAGAGGAACATTGCTGGCGTAGAGGATGCGACCGACGACGATGGTCTCGCCGATTCTGATTCTTGTAGATTCCGCTCGGAACGCAGATCCGAAGCTCACTTGCCCCACGGTAGGCACCAACTGTCGTCGGATTAAGGACAAGTACGCCATGAGGGGGTCCTCGAGGCGTGCGGAAGAGAGGGGTGTGAGACATACGGTGTTCCGGGACGGTGAGCACAGAAGTTTACCCAGGTTCGAATCCGCCGGCTTTGGACGGATTCTACTCCTGCTAGCAATCCAGTAATACGGCAGAGCCGGATATGGGTTACAAGGGTATCGCCTGTGCAAGTTGAGATTGTAGACTATTGAGGTGTTGCCCTAAAGGCTCTCCCTAGGACGGCTTATATAGATATCCAGCCTAGGGTTTACAGGAGAGATCAATCCGGCTACGACTAAGAGTTGGTTATAGAGTACATCTTGAACTACAAGTAACATTATGGGCCTAAGTCGGTAAGTCTTCTGGGCCTTCCCGTAGCCGGATTGGACTCCGTCTTTCTCCCTGACTGGGCCGCCCGTGAAGCAAAGATCTAACCCGAAGTAGGCCACCCTGGTCAGTGAGGAACTGTGAGGATACTCGGAAAGTATATCCCCAACAGCAGCCCCCAATTGTTCGTAGCAAACCGGAAACCACTTAGAGCATCTCCACTAGCATTCCCAGGTGGGCCTTTCTAGGCCGATTTTTTCATCCGGACGGCGAAAATCCGTCCAGCCGCGTTCCTGATGACCCACAAGTATAGGGGGTGTATCGCAGTATTTTCGAGGGAAGTGAAACCCAATTTATTGATTCGACACAAGGGGAGCCAAAGAATATTTATAAGCCTTAACAACTGAGTTGTCAATTCAGCTGCACCTGGAAACAATCTTGCTCACAGCATTTTATCAGTAGCAAAAGTTTTGTAGTAGGAATGGCAAAGTAACAGCAGTAGTAAAGCAAAGACAGTAGTAACAAAAGCAGTAAACAGTTGGATTCGAGTGCGGTAGGCATAGGGATGGATGGACGGGTGTTGCATGGACAAGAAAATTCACATAGCAATCAGAACATAGGCCAATTGCAGATAAATAAGATAAAGCATCCAAGTACTAGACAATCCTAGGCATGTGTTCCATATATAGTCATACGTGCTTGCAATGAGAACTTGCACAACATCTTTTGTCCTGGTAGCCCGTTTGCAGCGGCGCCTCTAGGGAACTACTGGCAATTAAGGTGCTCCTTTTAATAGAGCACCGGAGCAAAGCATTAACACTCCGTGAACACAAGTGATCCTCACATCAAAGCCATTCCCTTCCGGTTATCCCGATTTCTGGCACTTCGGGGCCATAGGTTCCGGACAACAACATGTGTATACAACTTGTAGATAAGACCAAAAAAAAATACTATCATAATAAATCAATCACATGTTCAGATCTGAAATCATGGCACTCGGGCCCTAGTGACAAGCATTAAACACAACAAGTCGCAACAAAGTCATAAAGCACTAATAAAAGATACTAGGCACCACGCCCTAACAATCTGATGCCATTACATGAATGATCTCATCCAATCCCTACCATCCCCATAGCCTACAGCGGGGGATTACTCACTCATAGATGGGGGAAACATCGATGGTCAATGGAGAAGCGATGGTGATGATGATGGCGATGATCTCCTCCAATTCCCCGTCCCGGCAGGGTGCCAGAACGGAGTTTCTGGTGCTGTTTCGTGGAATCTGGTGGTGGCGGCGGAGCGGAACTCCTTCTGGAAAAACGTCGACCCCCCGAAGTTTTTAGGTCAGAAGGCTCCTTATAGGCGAAGAGAGAGGCCGAGGGGGTGCCTGGGGGGCCCACACCACCCCCTGGCGCGGCCTGGCCTGGCCCGCGCCACCAGATGGTGTGGCCACCCCTGGCTCTTCTCCGTCTCGTATTCTGGCTCCTGGAGTCTTCGAGTGAAATAGGATTTTTGGCATATTTTCTCAGATTTTTCCTGATAGTTGGTTTTCTGCACAAAAAGTAGACACCAAGGCAATTCTGCTGAAAACAGCGTTAGTCCAAATTAGTTGTATCCAAATCACACAAGTATAGAGGAGAAACAATAGCAAAAGTGTTCGGGAAAGTAGATACGTTTTGGACGTATCAACTCCCCCCAAGCTTAGCTTATTGCTTGTCCTCAAGCAATTCAGTTGAAAACTGAGTTTGATAAAAGAACTTTCACGAACACATTTGCTTCATATGATGTAAATATTCTCAGCAATGTGATCAACTACTTAGACAGTTCATAATAAAGAGTATGCAACTGAGTCTACTTAATAGTCATTGCAAGCTATGAAGATATTCCAACTCAAGAATAATAAGTAGCATGAAGCACAAACATAAGCAACATTACAATGCTCATAAAAAGGTATGATAGAGTGGTATCTCCTTGCCCTTTGATTATGAATACCAAGGCACCTCTGAAGTTCAAGTGATGACTAGAAGTATAGATATCAAGGATACAAGCATCAAAGTCATAACACAAATAATCAAGTAATGGAACAGACACAAAGAATGACAACTATGCTCTCAAGAGGGTGCTCAAAGAATATGTGGAGACTCAACAAGTAGAAGAAAGAAAGTTTTGAATAATTTTGAAAGGCTTCCAAATGCTGAAAGTATGGTACTCATTAGCTTTGAGCTCTCATTGCCCCTATCATAAGCCTCTTTAATGTGGTTAAGGTGAAAGTGAGGTCCAATCTGAGTTATATGCTTGACAGACTATAAACTGGAAATCCCAAGTCCCTTGAGTACGAGGGCCGCTCCTCATGCTACTCAACTTTAGTTACCGGTAAGTTCTTGTCATCGTAAGTATGTGCGTATCATTGGGAACCGCCAACGGGGTACCCCTTGCCCGATGATACGGAAGAATCCCCATATCAAAATGACAAGGCAAGCAGACAACAAGTATCTCAGCAATCTTCTTATTTACCATGGGAATATTGTGCTTTTTTCTCTCTTTCCTCTTTTCATAATATCTCTTTTTTCTTTTTCTCTTTTTCTCAATATAGGACTCTTTTTTATAAGAAGAATGCTTCATAGATACTCGTTATGGTTACGCTGCAGGTTTCCACCATGTCAGCATGGATTAGACCAGCGGCCCAGGCGTTTCTCTAACACACACACATAACTCCATGGACTTACAAGCTCCCCTTTTATTTCACACCGACGACATCCGCAAACAAAAGAGCAAGGTATCAACTGGGTATATATTTACGAGTGTTGAAAGCGTTCCCCGTGACAACACGGTTCTGCTAATCCCCAGTCTATAATTTGCAAGCATATAACTTTCATGGAGAGTTCACAATGGTTCAGGTTTATTAAGTGCAGGAAATAAAGTGTGCCATCAAGTTTGTGAGAGCTTTACTAACTAGTTTTCCCATAACAAGCAAACATTTTATTCTGAAGAAAACAAGGCATATTGAATATGCACGGGAGCAACAAATGATGCTAATAGGTAGGTATGGTGGACACTTTGGAAATATTTGGTTTAGGGAGTTGGAAACATGAGTAAAACACTCAGTGGAAGTGAAGGCTAGCAATAGTAAGGGAGCGACAAACGAGAGAGCAATAGCTGTCATTATCATTCTTGCAACAAAACAGGACTACTCATGGCATGAAAGTGATTCAAGATCCTCAAGGCTAAATAATTCATCGAGGCTTAACTGATTATTACAGTCATGTGCATGCATGAGCATGTGCCAAGTCAATCAAATGAAACATTCAGAGGAGGATACCACGGTATCATACCAATTTATGAATAGAGTAATGCAAGCAAACATTCATGAGACATGCTACAAACTATTAGCGAGATAGAGCTAATCATAAGAAAGCAAGAACTATTAAGCATCCAAAGAAAACATACACTCTACATGAACGGACTAAGCATGCCCACAGTGATGAGTATATGTACAAAAATGAAAACAAATAGAGTTCGTTACCAGCCTCTTACCACGCCTCAAGTTTTCATTGATCCTCATTATTGCTCTTCACTTGTGTGGCTTGAATAATAATATGAAACCAATATCCACTGAGGACTGCCGAACCCTATAGCAAACTCGCAAAAACCAAAGAAGAACGACAAATATTTTTGGTGTTTTCGATTTTTAAACAAGAACCAAAAGGGAAAAACAAAGCAAAATCTTTTTGGGTTTTTTGAGTAGTTCAAACAAAGCAAAAAGGGAAAAACAAACCAAGGAAAAAAGGAGAAGCAACCCAAAGAGAAACAACAAAAATATTTTTGGTCTTTTTGTGTTTTTTTAGAAAACAAAAGCAAAGAAGAACGAAAACTAAAAAGAGAACGAAAACATGAATATACAAAGTACCGACGCAACATGATATGGAGATGAGTGCGGTGTCGGCGTACCTCCCCCCAAGCTTAGGCTTTTGGCCTAAGTGGGGTGTACGAATAGGGGTTCCAAGCAGGCGGATCTTGGTAAGAATGGTCGTAGTTGGGCCCATGAGAAGAAGAGGAAGCTCCCCAATCATAAGAGGGCTGCTGATATGAAGACTCTCCCTCATTCGAGGGCTGGACCGAATCATCCGTGACCTCCCTTCTAGTATCCTGCTCCTGTTGGGAGAGCTCTCCCAAGTACGTGTCAAGCTCCTCCTCAGTGAGTGACCATCCTTTCCTGTTATCAAGGTTAAACAAAACAGGTGCAGGCAAAAGAACAACACGCTCGGACTTGCTCTTTCTCCAACCAGCTTTGAGAAAGGTTATTTCATAAGATAACTCACTCAAACTAGCCCACGAGGAAATAAATTTATGCTGTATCATGGAATTAAAATCAAGCCTCTCTATGGGAAACTGTAGGTCTAGATGATGAGGCACTAAACCATGCAATGCTAGCAAACGAGAAGCAATGAGGCCTCCACAAATTCCACCTTTCTCTAGGGTTAGTAGCAAGACGGAAGGCTATCAAAGCACCCAAGTTGTAAGACATATCTCGTCTAAGAGCAGCAGAGATAAATGCTAAATCAAACGAAGATAACTTATTGGCAGTTTTCCTAGCAAGAACACACTTGTCAATGAAGTAGGCAAAGTAGCAAATGGAGGGAACATGAATGTTACGGATTTTTCCACTCTCCTTCGAGAAGCTACTCCCTTGACAAATTTCTGCATATAAGTCCATGAGTGGTTCCGGTCTCTCTTTAATCTTCCTACATGATCCCCATTGAGGTACCTTAATAGCTGCACAAAAATCATCAAGAGAAAGGTTGACAGCAATATTGTAAATTTTGTAATGGACCATGGGGTTAGGCAAAGAGTGACTAAATTGGAAATCCTGCACCACAGACATGGTTAGCTTCACAAATTGACAAGGTTCATCTTCCAAAAAGTGCTCTAACCCTGCATTAGAAACCAAAGTGTGGAAATCTTGTAGAATTCCTGCAGCTCTCATGAACTCAGGGCATGGATAAATGGAGGAAAAAACTTCCTCCTCCCAGTGGACCTTCATGACCTCAGGTACCCAAAGCTCATGTTGGTTTAGGTGGTGTTCACTCATCTTCTATTCTGAAATTTAAACACCTATTAAACAAGTGATTGCAAAGTAAATATAATGAAGGATTCTACTCATAGGGACTTGCAAGAGGCCTAAATATGCATCAAAACTATATCTCTAAGCATCAAACAAGCTTACAAGCTCTCATAACCAGTCACCTACAGCTGCAAAATACTCAACATATAATCCACTAAACACAAATCTACTTGGACAAGGGGAGGAGTCACATACCAGGGAACAAATGCTCCCAATTTCAGCAAGAAAGATGGGATGAGCAAGGAGATCGAAAAAATCGAGAGCAAGCACAGCAAGAACGTGATTTTGAGCTATGAACTGGAGCTTACTCGGGAGAGAGAAGAAAGTGGCAGGTGAGAGAGTTAGTGGGGGGACAGGGGTGGCCCACACCAGGGCATGGCGCCACACAAGGCTGGCCGCGGCACCATATGGTGTGCCTGCCTGGTGGGCCCCCCTGGTACCTCCCAGGTACTCCTCTGCCCCTTTTTTCATGTAAAAATTTAATATGAATTTTCTGGAATTTTCCGAGACACTTTATTTTTGGGCATTTTTTAGAAATAGAAGAATGATTTTTCTGACAGACAGATTTTTTTCTTTTGGAAACATGATGCAAGGACAAAACAAGGTTAGAACTACAGAAGTTCTAACATGCAAGCAACTAACAACAAAAAGAAAACTAAACGAAAGCAAAAACTAAAATCCAGAGGATAAAAATAAACGGAGATAATCATAATGAAAACATTGTTTTGTTCAATGGAATCCTTTTGTTAGCAAGGTTGATCAAGTCTTGCTACCAAAACAATTGCATATGAGACAAAACTTTGTACTCCACTAATGATTATGTTACCTTAACCTTGATAGCAATGGTCCCAATCATAATAGTTTCAAAATTTTCTCTTGGTATGGGACAATATATATCTCCAACTTGAATGCCTTCAACATGTTCAATTGAATTCAAACCATAAGTCCTTTCAATCTTCTTGGGGAAATAGACAGTATGTTCCTTGTCATTAACATTGAAGGTCACCTTTCCTTGATTACAATTAATAATAGCTCCTGCAGTATTAAGAAAAGGTCTCCCAAGAATAATAGACATATTATCATCTTCAGGCATCTCAAGCACAACAAAATCAGTTAATATCAAGCAATTGTGAGCCACCTGAACAGGTACATCCTCACATATACCCACAAGGATAGTGGTAGATTTATCAGCCATTTGCAAAGATATATCAGTTGGTATCAATTTTTCAAGCTGAAGCCTCTTATAGAGAGAGAAAGGCATAACACTAACTCCAGCTCCCAAATCACACAAAGCAGTTCTAACATAACTGTTCTTAATAGAGCAAGGGATAGTTGGAATCCCTGGGTCTCCAAGTTTCTTAGGAACCTTACCATTGAAAGAATAATTAGCAAGCAAAGTAGAGATTTCGTCATTAGGTATCTTCCTTTTATTCGAGACAATGTCCTTCATATACTTTGAGTAAGGCGGCAATTTAATAGCATCAGTCAAAGGAATTTGCAAGAATAAAGGCTTCATCCACTCACAAAACTTATTATAGTGTTCATCTTCCTTTGACTTGTGTTTCTTATCAGGGAAAGGCATAGGTTTTTGGACCCAATATTCTCTTTCACTACCATGTTTCTTAGCAATAAAATCTTCTTTGGTGTATTTAGTAGTCTTACTGTGGTTTTCAGGTTCTTCTTCAACTTTTTCTTCATTAGGCACTTCATTTTCTTCATTACCACTTTCAGTTTTAGCATCAGAGATAGATATACTATTAGGATCTATAGCAGGTTCAAAGGGTTCTACAACAATTTTATGTTTATTTTTCCTTTTCTTACGAGTAGAACCACTATTTTCAGCTTGTTGAGAATCCTGCTCAATTCTTTTGGGATGCCCCTCGGGATATAGAGGATCCTGGGCAGCAGCACCACTTCTAGTTCTATTTTCATAAGCATGTTTTTCTTTAGCAGCATTAACTAGCAAGTCATTTTGCACTTTAACGAGTTGATCTATTTGAGTTTGAACCATTTGAAAGTGTTTAACAATCATTTTAACATCATTAGAGGTTCTTTCCACAATATCTTTCAACTCAACAATAGCTCTAGTGTTTTCCATTAGATGATTTTGCACCCTTTTATTAAAGTTATCATGCTTAACAATAAAGATATCAAATTCTTCTAAGCATTGATCATGAGGTTTAGAGTAAGGGATATCACCTTCATCAAAGTGTTGGAGAGAGTGTACCTCAATAGTGGGTGAGTAGGGAATAGGCTTACATAATTCTTCTATAGGAGGTAGATTCTTGACATCTGCAGCTTTAATTCCCTTCTCCTTAAGACATTTCTTAGCTTCCTTCATCACTTCATCATTTAATTCAATAACTACTTTCTTATTTGATGTTGGAATAGGCACAGGAATAGATGGTTTAGGTACAATTACTTCAGGTATAGCTTGTTTAGGAGTCCAATCTTCATAATTCTTGCTTATTTTAGCCATTAATTCCTCAGCTTCCTTTGGAGTCCTATTCCTGAAAACACAATAAGCACAACTATCTAGGTATGTCCTAGATTCCTCGGTTAGTCCATTATAAAATATATCAAGAAGCTCATTCTTAGGTAAAGGACTTCCAGCCTGTGCATGAATCAAAGCACAAAACCTTTCCCAAGATTCGGGCAATACCTCTTTTTCTCCCTGTTTGAAATCAAAAAGTTCCTGCAAAATAGCATGTCTAGCACTGGGAGGAAAATATTTCTGCAGGAAAGTACTAATCAAGCACTCAGGGCTATCAATAGATCCAGGAGGTAAATTACTAAACCAAGTTTTGGCTTCTCCTTTCAGTGAAAAGGGAAAAATCTTAGCAACAAAGTAAGTACGCATCTTTATATCATCAGAAAACAAGCCACTCATGGTAGAAAGTTCATTCATATGTGCTATCGCACTTTCATTCTTAGTCCCACAAAAAGGTTATTTCTCGACAATAGCTATGTAAGATAGATCGAGAGAGAAATCATAATCTTCATCTATAATGTTTATGGGAGAAGCAGCAAACTTAGCATCAGGATATAATTTCGGTCTAATAGTACGCCTCTCAAGGAGACTCTTAGCAGCGCTCCTATCATGGGTGTTCTTACATTCTTTAATAAACTCATCGGTCATATCAACATAACCATCTTCGATATCATAACACTCACTAGACTCAGGTGAGCTAACAGGTGTGGTAGTTTCTTCATTAGGAGTTTCGGTATTTCCAACTATAGTTCTAGCAATCGTAGCATCTAGGAAAGGACCTAATGAACCACTCTTATCAAGCACAGTAGAAGCAGCATCATAAGCATCAGAATTTTCAGATTCAGCAGTAGTAGCAGTGTGTGTAGCAGTGTATGTGGTGGTGTAACGAGCTTACTTATAACAGATGGTGAATCAAGAGCAGCAGAGGTGTTCAGAACCGTACCTCTTCTTGTAGTGGATGGTAAAATAGGAAACTTGCCATCACGAGACTTATCAATGATGGATGGATAACAGTGAACAATAGAGAATCCAAGTGAACTTGATAAATAAAGCTATGGTCCCCGGCAACGGCGCCAGAAAATAGTCTTGATGACCCCACAACTATAGGGGGTGTATCGCAGTATTTTCGATGGAAGTGAAACCCAATTTATTGATTCGACACAAGGGGAGCCAAAGAATATTTATAAGCCTTAACAACTTAGTTGTCAATTCAGCTGCACCTGGAAACAATCTTGCTCACAGTAGTTTATCAGTAGCAACAGTTTTGTAGTAGTAATAGCAAAGTAACAGCAGTAGTAAAGCAAAGACAGTAGTAACAAAAGCAGTAAGCAGTGGGATTCGAGTGCGGTAGGCATAGGGATGGATGGACGGGCATTGCATGGACAAGACAATTCACATAGCAATCAGAACATAGGGCAATTGCAGATAAATAAGATAAAACATCCAAGTACTAGACAATCCTAGGCATGTGTTCCATATATAGTCATACGTGCTCGCAATGAGAACTTGCACAACATCTTTTGTCCTGCTAGCCCGTTTGCAGCGGGGCCTCTAGGGAACTACTGGCAATTAAGGTGCTCCTTTTAATAGAGCACCGGAGCAAAGCATTAACACTCCGTGAACACAAGTGATCCTCACATCAAAGCCATTCCCTTCCGGTTATCCCGATTTCTGTCACTTCGGGGCCATAGGTTCCGGACAACAACGTGTGTATACAACTTGTAGATAAGACCAAAAACAATACTATCATAATGAATCAATAACATGTTCAGATCTGAAATCATGGCACTCAGGCCCTAGTGACAAGCATTAAGCATAACAAGTCGCAACAAAGTCATAAAGCACTAATAAAAGATACTAGGCACCATTGCCTAACAATCTGATGCCATTATATGAACGATCTCATCCAATCCCTACCATCCCCATAGCCTACAACGGGGGATTACTCACTTATAGATGGGGGAAACATGGATGGTCGATGGAGAAGCGATGGTGATGATGGCGATGATCTCCTCCAATTCCCCGTCCCGGCAGGGTGCCAGAACGGAGTTTCTGGTGCTGTTTCGTGGAATCTGGTGGTGGCGGCGGAGCGGAACTCCTTCTGGAAAAACGTCGAACCCCCCAAAGTTTTTAGGTCAGAAGGCTCCTTATAGGCGAAGAGAGAGGCCGAGGGGGTGCCTGGGGGGCCCACACCAGCCCCGCGGCCTGGCCTAGCCCGCGCCACCAGGTGGTGTGGCCACCCCCTGGCTCTTCTCTGTCTCGTATTCTGGCTCCTGGAGTCTTCGGGTGAAATAGGATTTTTGGCATATTTTCCGGGATTTTTCCTGATAGTTGGTTTTCTGCACAAAAAGTAGACACCAAGGCAATTCTACTGAAAACAACGTCAGTCCGCATTAGTTGTATTCAAATCACACAAGTATAGAGGAGAAACAATAGCAAAAGTGTTCGAGAAAATAGATACGTTTTGGACGTATCAGTTCCCAGGCGCCCACTTTTTGTCGGATTTGGCCCATTTTACATCCGGGATTCCCAGGTTGAACTCGAGGCGTTGGGAACCGCCTGGAAACGCAGGATGAAGCGAATTCAGCAAAAAAAATCCCGCGCCACTGGCCCTGTCCTGTCAGCGTGTGAACCGAGTCATCCTCATCCTGTCACCTCGGCTCCCGCGACGGACCTCTAGACAGCGATTGCCTGTCTCCTCGACCACTTGTCGCTGTACTGACACGCTACCGTCGGCCCACCTTCCCGTCGTTTCATCTTTTCTCGCCGATGCCGCTACACCCCTCCCTCCTTTGCCGCCCTTTCCTCTTTTGGCCATAAATGCCGGCGCCCTCGCCACCTCCTAGAGTTCACTCATTCCCTACCCACAATCTCAACCTTCGGTGACGAGAAGAACAACGCAGCAGAAGAATTGCGGAATGCTACCTCGGCGACCCGACGGTGGCCAACGGCTTCGGTCGGCATTCTCTACAGCCGTGGGTGGCTTGGCTACTCTACGAGGCCGGCTAACCGGCGCCTCCAGACTTACGGTGCCCACCGGCATGCGATCTCAGTAGGTGGCGTGCCCGTGCCACCGGTGCCATCGTCCGACTAGATTGTCGACGAGATCCAGACTATCATCACTGGCATGGAGGACCCTGAGCTCGCCGAGGACCCGGGGAATCTCGTGTACTGGGAGTAGTACTTCATAGAACAGCGGGAGGAGCAGCTCGCTGCCTATGATGCGTAGGCCCACCGCTGCCGTGGAACAACTCGGCGGGCAGGCGGCGTTGGTGGAGCGCGCCCGGCCACACGCTCGTCGCTGTTCTAGTGCACATCCAAGCGGGGAACAACCCGCGTCTGGGGTATCCCATGCGCTCGCTGCCGACCATCTCCTGGCGTTGTGGATCCAGCTGGATGCCGAGGAGGATGGCTAGCGGGTCATTTGGCTCTCGTCGTCATATTTGACATCTTGCTCGTCTGGTTCGGCGCCAACATGCTCGCAGGATCCACTCCGGTTGGTAAAGCGAGAGGCGGTTGATACGTCCAAAACGTATCTACTTTCCCGAACACTTTTGCTATTGTTTTTCCTCTAAACTTGTGTGATATGGATACAACTAACACGAACTGACGTTGTTTTCAGCAGAATTACCTTGGTGTCTACTTTTTGTGTAGAAAATCAACTATCAGGAAAAATCCCGGAAAATATGCAAAAATCCTATTTCACCAGAAGAATCATGGAGCTAGAAGACGTGACGGAGTAGGGCCACGAGGGGCCCACACCACCTGGTCACGCGGGCCAGGCTAGGCTGCGCCTAGGGGTGGTGTGGCCGCCTCGGCTGCCCCCTCGGCCTCCCTCTTCGCCTATAAGTCGCCTCTTGACCTAAAAACCAAGGGGGGTTCGACGTTTTTCCAGAAAGAGTTCCGCTGCGCCGGCACCACCAGATTCCGCGATTCAGCACCAGAAACTCCGTTCTGGCACCCTGCCGGGATAGAGAATTGGAGAAGATCATCGCCATCATCATCTCCATCGCTTCTCCATCGACCACCCATGTTTCCTCCATCTATGAGTGAGTAATCCCCCGATGTAGGCTATAGGGATGGTAGGGATTGGATGAGATCATTCATGTAATGGCATCGGATTGTTAGTGCATGGTGCGTAGTATCTATTATTAGTGCTTTTTGACTTTGTTGCAACTTGTTATCCTTAATGATTGTCACTAGGGCCCGAGTGCCATGATTTCAGATCTGAACTTGTTATTGATTCATTATGATAGTATTGTTTATGGTCTTACCTACAAGTTGTATACACATGTTGTTGTCCGGAACCAAAGGCCCCGAAGTGACAGCAATCGGGATAACCGGAGGGAATGGCTTTGATGTGAGGATCACATGTGTTCATGGATTGTTAATGCTTTGCTCCGGTGCTCTATTAAAAGGAGCACCTTAATTGCCAGTAGTTCCCTTGAGGCCCCGCTGCAAACGGGCTGGCAGGACAAAAGATGTTGCGCAAGTTCTCATTGCGAGCACGTATGACTATTTATGGAACATATGCCTATGATTATCTAGTACTTGGATGCTTTATCTTATTTATCTGCAAATGCCCTATGTTCTGATTGCTATATGAATTGTCTTGTCCATGCAATACCCGTCCATCCATCCCAATGCCTACCGCGCTTTAATCCTACTGTTTACTGCTATTGTTACTACTGTCTTTACATTTAATACTGCTATTACTTTGTTATTGCTACTACAAAACTGTTGCTACTGATAAACTGCTGTGAGCAAGATTTTTTCTAGGTGCAGCTGAATTGACAACTCAGTTGTTGAGGCTTATAAATATTCTTTGGCTCCCCTTGTGTCGAATCAATAAATTGGGTTTCACTTCCCTCGAAAATACTATGATACACCCCTATACTTGTGGGTCATCAAGACTATTTTCTAGCGTCGTTGCCGGGGAGCATAGCTTTATTTATCAAGTCCACTTGGAATCACTATTGTTCACTACCATGCATCCATCATGGGTTAGTCTCGTGCTGGCAAGGTTCCTATTTTACGATCCACTACAAGAAGAGGTACGGTTCTGAACACCTATGTTACTCTTGATTCACCATCTGTTATGAGTAAGTTCCTTACACCACCACATACACATGCTACACACACTGCTACTACTACTGAATCTGAAACTTCTGATACTTATGATGCTGCTTCTATTGTGCTTGATAAGAGTGGTTCATTGGGTCCTTTCCTAGATGCTACAATTGCTAGAACTATAGCTGGAAATACTGAAACTCCTAATGAAGACACTACTACACCTGTCAGTTCACCTGAGTCTAGAGAGAGCTATGATATTGAAGACGGTTATATTGAGATGACCGATGAATTTATTAAAGAATGTCAAAACACCCATGCTAGGAGTGCTATTAAGAGTCTCCTTGAGAGGCATACTATAAAACCCAAATTGTCTCCTAATGCTAAGTTTGCTGCATCTCCCATAAACATTAAAGATAAGGATTATGATTTCTCTCTTGATCTATCTTACATAGCTATTGTTGAGAAAGAACCTTTTAGTGGGACTAAGAATGAAAGTGTGGTAGCACATATGACTGAGCTTTCTACCATGAGTGATTTATTTTCTGATGATATTAAGATGCGCACCTACTTTGTTGCTAAAATTTTCCCTTTTGCGCTGAAAGGAGAAGCTAAAACTTGGTTTAATAATTTACCTCCTGGATCTATTGATATCCCTTATTGCTTGATTAGTACTTTCCTACAGAAATATTTTCCTCCTAGTGCTAGACATGCTATTTTGCAGGAACTTTTTGATATTAAACAGGGAGAAAAAGAGATATTGCCTGAATCATGGGCAAGGTTTTGTGCTTTGATTCATGCATAGGCTGGATGTCCATTACCTAAGAATGAGCTTCTTGATATATTTTATAATGGACTAACTGAAGAATCTAGGACATACCTGGATAGTTGTGCTGATTGTGTTTTCAGGAATAGGACTCCCAAGGAAGATGAGGAATTAATGGCTAAAATAAGCAAGAATTATGAAGACTGGACTCCTCCTAAACCAGCTATACCTGAGACAATTATACCTGAACCAGCTATACCTACACCTATACCAACATCAAAGAAGAGGGGAGTTATTGAACTAAATGATGAAGTGATGATGGAAGCTAAGAAATGTCTTAAGGAGAAGGGTATTAAAGCTGCAGACGTCAAGAACTTACCTCCTATAGAAGAATTATGTAAGCCAATCCCCCACTCATCCACTATTGAGGTACACTCTCTCCATGTCGTGGTGGTGTCACGGCAGATGCCATGGATAGGCTAAAGGTGGGGACAAGATGCACTAGAGGAATCCAGGGAGGGATAGTGTGGTGATTCCACACGCAGATGTTTGTATTTGATTCACTTCCAAGGTTTACAAGTGCTCCTTGAGATGTATTGGGGAGAGGAGGAAGAAGGAACTCTCTTACTCTCACCACTAGCTCGCTCTCAGGAACCTAGAATTGAACAAGTAAAGACCAACCCTTTCTACAGAGGCCCTAGCCCTCCTTATATAGGGGTGGCTAGGTCTCCAATTAGGCCATACGTGGAGGCATATTCCAGGGAATATGCCTCTTCCCAAAATAGTAAGCCGATCGGGTCACTTTTTCCTAGCGTCATCCCCGCAGAGGCTACGTGAGCCTCTGCGGTACCCGCGTCATCCGACACAGGCATCGTCACCTTTGTCGGCCATGCCTCGGTGGTCCTGGCCTCTGTCTGCTTCGCTCATGCTCTGCGTCCAATGGTCACCTTTTGACCAGCGAGATACCTTCCTTCTCTTGCAAGCCTGATATAACCCGGATCCTGGCTGGTTAATCCGGCCACATCTGTACCTGCATACAAGTTAGATACATCTTACCGACTTACGACATAAGTTGGCCGAGACTCAGTCAGGCGGACATCCTCCGGTCCGGGTTACTCCGTGATTCGGCCTGCCTTGAGGTGACTCGGCCAGCACTTGCTTTGACCTTGCTGTACCTCAGCTAACTCGGCCATTATACCCCGGCGTGACCCTACCCGGGGGTATCCCTCCAACATTAGTCCCCGAAGCTGGTGTGGACTTGGCTGCCTTAGCCATTAAGGCCACATCAGGTTCAATTTTACCGAGCCTTTTGCTCCTTTTTCCGAGTTATCTCATAGTCTGGATTCCATAGGCTTACTTTCCCTTGGCACATTCTGAGTTTTCACTCGCTGGCCGGGTCATCCTTTGGTTATCCGGGTTATTCTTCCTTCCCTCGTACGCTATCCTATGTGGAGGGTAATCATCTCATTTAAGGGCCTGCGCCAGTAACCGGCACAGTTATTGGCAGATATTACTGTTGCACATGTCACATCGTGTCTGTCTCCTCGTTAACTGTATCCCCATGTCATATCGTGGGATCTCCTGCGCTCTGTGGCCCTTCCTGTGGCTTGTCACTGATTGGATGATCTGGATCATACACGGCCACACTGTGTGGCCCGTCCGCACAGCACGATCCCACTACCCCTCAAAGGCGTGGTTAAATAGGGGAGGGGCGCGCCCCTTGGGTCTTTTCCCCACTCTCTCGCCCCTCTGCCTCTTCTCCTTCTTCTTCCTAGCGATAGCGCCGCCGCCACCGCACCTGCTTAGCCGCGCCGCCACACCGTTCCTCGCGCACCAGCGTTGCCGCCACTCCCGCGCATCTCCACCGCCACGGGTCCACGCCAGTCCATGCCACTGCCTCCCACCACCGATAGGGCCAGTGAGGACAACGACCTAGAGATGACAGAGGAAGAACTCGCTGTTGCAGAGCAAGAGATGGAGGAGGACAAAGAGAACTCCGAGCATGACACCTGGGCTGGGTCCTGGGTTTGCCAGGACGACCTAAACTGGTTGTACTACACCCGGCGTATGCCGGAGGGCGTCATCGCCCGCCTCGCCGCCAAGGAGCTTGCTCCCTCACCCAATCCGGGTGAGTTTGTAGTATTCCTCTCCCACTTCCAGCGTGGGTTCGGCCTCCCTGTCAGCGACTTCTTCAACAACTGGCTCAACACTTACGAGCTTTAGCCGCATCATCTTCCAGCGAACGCCATCACTTCCCTCTCTGCCTTTGCTTCCACCATCGAGGGCTACACCGGATTGTGGCCCATTAAGGAGCTCTGGATCCGGTTTTTGGTCTCCGCCGGAACGTGATTCCGAATAGAGAGCTTGACCCGGAGGACAAGTAGCTCACGCAGTTCGGTGCAACTTCTATCTCTCCTCGAAAACAGTCCATCTTTCCCTGAGTCACGGGGCTCGATTCCTGCAAGGGCTGGGCCTGAACCTTCTTCTATGTCAGAAATGGACGGATGAAGATCTGATTCGGCTGCGCCCCTACGCTCCGGGTCCTCCTAATCCGGATCTATGGGACCAGATCCCCAAGAAACCCACAGTCCTGGCAAACCAAGTCAAGAAACGGTTCTAGGAGCTAAAGGATCAGGGATTGCGCAACAAGGACGCAATGATCACCTTCGTCCGCAACCGGATCTCCCCCCTCCAGAAACGCACGCATAAACTTTGCCACATGAGCTAGCGCCGTGACCCCAACCGGACCTCCTCATTCGAGTTGAGCAACACCGAGATTTACCGCCGGGTCAAGGCCCTCTTTACCACCAACAAAAACTTCTCTGCTGAGTGGGTGTGGGGGATCGAGCACTTCTGCCGAGATAGGCTTCCTCCTATGGTAAGTCTCATGCCCCAATCTTTTTCCTTGTTAAATCATATGTCGGATTTTGTTCTAGGTTTGATCCCTTTGCCTTTTCTTTCTCTTAGATGTTTCTTCAGCAAACTCTTGAGGATGGCACCGAGCCTTCTCTCAAGTGGGCGCCTAATCGAGATGCCTTGGACGAGTAGGAGCCGGATCAGGAGATGTTGCTGCTGTTGGCTGATGCGACTAAGCGACACACCGGTAAATTCTCTTCCATTAGAGATTGGCCTGACGATGAAGATGATTCTGATGTTGAGGTGATGGAGGCATTTGATGCTGTCCCCCTTTCTTACGCTTTTCCGACATCAGCTAACCCCGGTGGGTAGATCCATGAAGATCCTCCCCTTGCCATGGGTGAGCCAGTCCCGGTCGCATCAAAGAAAAGAGGGGTTGCATCTGCTTCTTCCTCCGGACCTTCTAAGCCAACCAAGAGGCGAAAGAAATCCACAAACAAAGCTGCCACCAAGTCCACTACTAAGGTCGTAGCCTGGCAAGCTCGCAAGCCAAAGGAGCCTCTGACCTCAGATGAGTAAGTCACTTCTCCCTTTGCTATTCATTTGTTCTTCCTTTGTTATAGTTTCTCATCATTCATCATCTGATTCGGCAGGGCCGCGTTGGAGGTTCCTCTGAGTGGATCCGACATTGCCTCGCCACTCCGACATAGCCCTTCTCCCCCTCATGGTGACGATACACGCCTGTTGAGCCCCATTCAGGAGGGTTCAGCGGCTGCTCCGGGTTCTAGCCCACCTCGTGAAGAGGAGGCACCGTCGGAACATAGGGAAGTGATTCTGCCGAGGCAGTGGTTGCTCCAGCCACCGCCGAGGTATCTACAGCGCCTCCGCCAAAGCCAACCCGAGCACCAGCATCGGCTCTAGCACCACCAGCAGTAGCACCAAGCCCCTCCGCCTCGTCCGAGTCTTCCAAGACTCGGCGAGAAGGCACCAGCAGCACCAAGGCTAGCACTAAGGCAGCTCCTAAGGGCAAATCCGTCGCAGCAACTTCAACCTCTCAGCAGCAGCCCAAGGGCAAAAAGGCTCCTAACACTGCCAATGCAACGTCTATCGAGGCTGGAAAGTGTACACTTGCATTCATGCTTTCGAAGAAGACCCCACCGACAAAGGACACCCCTGCCGGGTCAGCTGATGCGCAACTCGTTTTGCACACCAGCCCTGCTGTTGCCCACGTTGAAAGGAGGGAAGCCCATGCTAAGGGTCTGGTTGCGCCCCACATGCTTAGCGGCGAACGTTATCCTCCGACCTTGATCGAGTTCGTTAACAACTGGAACAAGGCGGAGTTCGTCCATAATGACGATCTCCCGGAGAAATTCGGGCCCGCCGAGTATGCTGCACAAATGAACACCGTTGCCAAGGCAATCAACCTTGCAGGTCGGATGATGGAGGTACGTTACTTCGCCTTTTCCTTAACATGTACTAGCTATTAGTGATATAGCCATTAGTCCCCGAGCCTCCAGGGGAGTAACTGGTTACTCGGCCGGATGCTCCTTAGAGAACTAGCGTAGCTTCTTAATAACTTCGAATATGCACACACCTAGAGCCGGGTTAAGTTCCACTTGGCCCGGATTTTGTACACTTCGAATATGCACATACCTAGAGCCGGGTTAAGTTCCACTTGGCCCGGATTTTGTACACTTCGAATATGCACACACCTAGAGCCGGGTTAAGTTCCACTTGGCCCAGATTTTGTACACTTCGAATATACACACACCTAGAGCCGGGTTAAGTTCCACTTGGCCCGGATTTTGTACACTTCGAATATGCACATGACTAAGCTATCCTTTTGTACTCTTTTCAGGTGACCACCAATCGCCGAGGCGCTGAGTTTCAGCGTCTCTTGGACACTCACAAGATGCTGCGTGCAAAACATACTACGCTTCTCGCCGAATACGAGAAAAGGGGTAAGTTTTCTCCTTTGCATTTTTCCCATTTCTCTTCGTCATTTTCCATTGAACTAATCTTATATTCGGATTGGGCAGCCGGAGTGGAGGCCGAGAACATCCTCATGAGAAAAAACTTGGACCAAATAAAGGGTAAGTCATTTTTGCTTAACTTTCCTCTGCGCTCTGTCTCCTTTTCTTCTTGGCTCGGCAAATATTCATACCTCGGCTTTGCTGGGTCAACAAACTATTTCAGCCTCTCTTGAAGATAGTGTGCTCGTGCCTGATATGATGCTGCATTTTCTCGAACAAGCAGGGCAGCACAAGGCCAAACTCAAGAAGAAAGATGATGAGCTCGCCCTCCTCCGGACCAAGGATGAAGAAATTGCCAAGCTTAAGGCAGACATGAAGAAGCTCAAGGCGCTCCACAAAGCCGAGATAGACAAGGCTGGCCAAGACTTTACTGAAGAGCGCGAACGTCTCAACCTCCAAATTGCCAAGGACCAAGAACTGCTGAAGGAGGCCGACACCAAGCTTGAGTCTGTGAATGATGAACTTGCGCAACTCCGGAAGAGGCGTGATAACTGCACCAAGGAGCTGACCCGGATCCATAGCCACATTTCTCGTAAGTTCTTTTCCTTCAACCGACATGAATCTCTCCGGGTCAACTTTCCTCCTTTGCTTCGCTTGTCTTGTTTTCAGACAAATTTCCGGAGGGCAATGCCATTGCAACTACTGTTGTTGCCAAGTTCCGCCAGAAGAGGGGTACCCCAATTGTTCCTGGCACTGAAGAGATTCCTGATGACATGGAGGACCTGCTGGTCAGCTTGTCTTCTCGTGTCGAAATTGTGAAGAACTATGGCAAGGACATCCTGGATGTGGCAGTCCGGATCTTCAATGCCTTTTGGCCTGATGAAGATACTCTGGAGGGGGCCGCTGCTCTTATTGCCAAGTTAATGGAGTGCGAGACCCAGATTGATCTTTGGAGGGAATCTGCTGACACGCCGGAGCTGAAATCGTTCTCCACTACGTGCTTACGTGGTATGAGAAGATCAACCTCAATCTTCTTGAGCGCATGCGCACCGGATCAAGGTGGTCCAATGACCTAGATTGGATAGCTCGGCGCAAGGCTTGCGCCCATAGCCTCATTCAATATCCCCCCATTCATCAATGGAACGAGGGACCAAGCTTCCTTGGCGCCACCGACGACGAAAATGCTGAAGATGATTCAGGTGAGGAGGAAGAGGACGAGGCCTCGGATGTCGAAGGAGAAGAAGATGATGCTGAAGCCGAGGCTGGAGTTCCACCTGCTGGCGCCGAGTTACCTCCCCCTGCTGCTCCTTGATTAAAAACACTTTGCAGTTTATCAGATCCTCAGTATGCCGGTGCAATTGTATTAAGCACACAAGTTATATTTTGCTACTAAGTTTTTGTGCCAGATTAACTTGGGCGTAGTCCCCGAGTTTGATTTTCTTATTCCTCCAATTTCTTGGCTCGGCTCGTGTCTACCTTGGTTCGGTTTTATGACTTACGAGTCTGAGCTTCAAAAAATGACTTAACAATACTTGGAATCTTTAGGATTAGCTCAAAATAATTTAGCATAGTAAACATAAAGTAAGCATAAGGTTAGTCCGAATAACAAATGTAGACTCGATTAAGTTCTTTTCCTTAGTCATTTTTCGTGTGCTACGCAATTCCAAACTTGTTCTCTTGCTTGCCATGAAGCCAAATCTTGTTGGACAGCAGCAAGTCGAAGAGTTAGGTTTTTGGTGCTCACACACTACTAATCCGGCTTAGGTAGAAGCAACTTACGCCAGCCAACATATAAATAATAAATACAGAAAACAAACAATAAATATCACTAAGGCAGTCCCCGAGTTACTGCTCGAGGTGCCAAGATTTCGTTGATAAGCTCATTGCCGGCATACATACCGACATATGAGAGACTCGGATACACACACTTCTTTGCTAAGTGTAGAAAGGACGAAGTAGAGCTACATTCCATGGACGCTTAGATTCCTCGCCGAACCTGTCCGCCTTGTTCTTCTCCTGTGGTTTTGCATCGATAAGATAATAAGAATCATTTTGCAATGCTTTGCTCACAATGAAAGGCCCTTCCCATGGGGGGGATAACTTGTGCATGCCGGCAGTACGTTGTACTAACCAGAGTACCAGATCACCTTCCCGGAAAATTCGGGGGTTTACTTTCCGGCTATGATAGCATCGGAGATTTTGCTGACATATGGCGGATCTGGACAATGCCAATTCTCTCGCTTCTTCCAGCAGATCAACATCATTTTGCCGGGCTTCTTGCACTTCGGCTTCTGTGTATTGGGTGACCCTAGGAGAATCATGCTCTATGTCGGCTGGTAATACAGCTTCTGCCCCATATACCAGAAAGAATGGTGTATAGCCAGTTGATCGATTCGGAGTTGTTCTTAAACTGCACAGTACCGCTGGTAGTTCTTCTATCTAGCACCCCGCTGATCTTTACAGTGGCTCAATGAGCCGGGGTTTTATCCCGGATAATACCAATCCGTTGGATCTTTCCACTTGTCCGTTCAATGCGGGGTGAGATACCGAGGCTACGTCTAGCCGGATCTTCTTATCTCGGCAGAATCGCGCAAATGCTCCTTCAGCAAAATTTGTGCCATTATCTGTTATGATACTATGAGGGTAACCGTATCTCAAGATGATATGTTTGAGGAATGTCACAGCGGTATCTCCATCACATTTTCTTATTGGCTTCACCTCAATCCATTTTGTAAACTTGTCAACCATGACCAAGATGTGGGTCATGTTCCCTCTTGCTGGTTTGAAGGGGCCAACCATATCCAAACACCATATGGCAAATGGCCAGGTAATTGGTATGGTCTTGAGCTTCGACATTGGCATATGTGTCTTTGTAGCATATCTTTGACAACCATTGCACTTTCTTACCAGATCTTCTGCTTGTTCCAAGGCACTTGGTGTAGCATCCCATTTGTCTAACATATGTAATGCTACATGGTCTAGTAATATAATGGCTACTCCCTACATATAATTGTTGCATCATAATTATATCATGCTCATGTCATCATGCCACCTTGCATTTGAGCATCATATAAAAACCTTTTCCTTTTGGTTCTTCTCTCATATGCATTAGCAATTGTATTTGGCTCTTGATATATTGTATTTGGTTCTTGATAAATGCTTGATGCCCAAGTTGAGTTGGGGGCATATCTTTTATTCCACTCCACCACCTTTCTTTGTCACCACCTTATAATTACACCATCCTAATTACCCATGAGCTTTTATTTTGTTTTGCCATTTCATCTAGCTCATGTGGGTTGGGATGGATCCAATTCTTTTTTCCTTTAGCTTGGCTTTACTCCATATTTTGGGATGCATGTGTATAATGCCATGTTACATTATTATTGTTTTCACAAGAATAAAACATGGGCCATGCAAATCTCCACCATTCTATTTTTGTTTGGGTTTTACTTGGATTTGTAAGTGGAGCTTGGTTCCTTGAGAATTAATTCATGTTAGCTCTATTTTTTCTTGCTTATCATCAAACCTTACCCCTCTCTCTTTATCCATCACCCATCTAGGCATGATCATGTGAGATCATTTTCCCATAAACCCACCATCTCCTCCATCTCATGCCTTATTTTTGTTGGCTCATCACAAAAACCCTCTCACCACTTTCTCTTCTCACTCTCCATGCCATCACCACACACTTGTGGGATCTTGTGGATCATACTCTAGTAAAACCCTAACCCCTCTCTAACCTCCTCTCTCTAACCCTAGTTCTAGTATAAACCCTAACCCCTTACCCTAACCCTCACCTCACTCCCTCCTCTCACCATACCGGGGTACATCCCTCTCCCTGCCAAGCTACCCCATCTACTCCCTAACCTAACCCTAACCACCCTCTAACCTAACCCTACCAAGCCCCCATGCATTACATGCCGAGCCTCTCCCTCTCTTTCTCTCTCTCTCCCTACCATGCTGGCCCACACCCGAGCCTCTCCTCTCTCCGACCCACCTGCAGCCTCAACCTGCCCTGCCCCTGCCCTGATCGGCCACGCCGAGCACGTGAGAAGGAGGAGGAAAGGTGGCCGAAGTCACCTTTTTCCACCCCGAGCTACCCCCATGTGCACCCCTCTCTCCCTCCCTATCTACTCCCTCTCCCTCGTCTGGTAGAAGCCCAGATCCATCCCCAGGGCCTTGCCCTTCCCATCTTCTTCTCCACCGATGCCACCCTCCCTCTCTGTTCGCCGGCGTCCACCGTCAGTATCCGCCACCGATCCCTCGAACCAGCCGGCGGCGTGGCGTGTTGGACGTCGAGGAGGACCAAGCCGTTCCCCTGCGTCACCCGAGTACACGCCGGCGAGGAGGAGACGATCCCTTGTACCTGCTGCACACCGCCGCCATCGAAACCCTAGCCTGGCTGTCCGTCTGCATCGTCGTCGTCCTGCTGCGCCCCTTCCCGATCCGACCACTCCGTCGACCCCCCAGTGAGCCCCAGATCATGTCTGACACCCTCTCTCTCTCTCCGACACGGCCTGGCCTCGCCGGACCACGGGACAAACGCCCTCTGTGCGCGTTCGCGTCTGCATGTCCCCGCGCCGCACCGCGTTAACTAGCCGCCCATCCCTCTCCTAACAACATCCCCCGCCTACCGCAGTGGCTCCTTCCCTCTGCGCACGTGCACAGCGTCGCGGGTTCGAGCCCCACCGTGCCGTGATTTCCCGGCCGTCTGTCGTCAGTCGTCAGGGAAGAGAAACAGTGGCCGCTGCCACTTTGCAAATACCCCCTCCCACACTTTTTGGCCTCCACCCGCGCTCCCCTCCGACCCCACCTGTCTGTGCCCGTGAACATTTTACAAAAAGAGACTCCGGTTTTCGTAAACCTCAACCCGTGCTCCAGCCCGTACCCACCTGTCAGCCCCTGCGGGCTCAGCCACTGGCACGTGGGGCCATTTGACCACAGGTCCCACCTGTCTGGCTCGTGGTCTAGGTAAGCCCGCGGTGAGAAACGTTTTGCGCGCCGTTTCGCCCAGTCAGTATGGGTCCCACCCGTCAGTGACTTGTGTTGAATTCGTCTGGGTGTAAAAAGTCCTGACGTTTTTCTGTTTAAATAAAATGATTTCAGAAAATGCTTAAATACAAATTCAAATCTGTTTTAAAATAACTTTTAAATTATAAATCCAAATAATACAAATGATATATGTTTTTGAATCAGAAAAATGTGAGGAATTCAAATAGGCTATTCAAAATAATGTTTGACCACTTTAAATTTTCGAGAAGATTAAAATTACAAATAAAATGCCCTTTTCTTAATAAATTAATAACTTTAATTCTATAACTCCAAATTCAACAAATAATATGTCTAAATCGATCAGCGCGACGAGCCTGTTCTATCTATGCATTCCTTGTTCTGAATTGAAGCATGCATCATGTCATTATTAAAAATCAGAACTGTTTATGGCAATAAAACTTGACCAAATAAAGAATAAAATGCATTATTCTTGTACCCACACCTAACCCTTGCCATGCTACTTTAATGCCATGTAAATCGTGCATCATTCATCATGGCATGCTTGTTTGCTTGTCGCATTTTAATTCATATGCTTGTGCACTTTATTTAAGTTGGCCCTTGTTTGTTTGGTTCTTCTTCGAATAGACGCCCAGTAGGAGAATTATCAGGAATCAAGGGAGTTCTACCCAGATCCATCTCTCGCTTCAACTGAGCTGGCAGGCAAGCACTACCACATGATTGCATACATATAGTACATATTTCCTCTATCTTATTCTTGCATCATTGAGTCGCGATTGCATTAAATTGAATCCCAAGTACTGCATAGCCTTTACTTTTAAACCCCACCGAAGCTTGTTCCTCCATCCCATGAGCCATTACTACAGGAGTTGTTTGAGCCATGCGAGTCGTAGAAAAGCATGTGTAGGGTATGTGAGTTTTTGATAGATAACGAGGTACCTAAACAACTTAATCAGAGTAGTAATGGGATAACTAATGAAAGAGGCACCGGTGAGCAATATCTGTTATTTGGTTTTTCATGCTCACTTGTGTCCCTTAGGACCCCGAGTACTTGATTCTTGTTCCTTGTTTATTCGCACTATCCACATCCGGGAGGCCTTATGGACCCCCCTGAGCCAGAGCTTGATTCATTTCTATTTCTAGGGACCACAAATTAGTTTGGGGTTTTATTACTATCCTGTACTTATGCCATGTTACTGTTTTATTTAAGATTGTGTGTGGAGCACCTGTACTGTTTTGGATCGTGACACGTTTTCGCTGTATCGACAAGCCTAGTCACACTTTCGGGTTCCCAGTCGTTTACCGCCGTCCACACAAACCCTGGGTCCGTTCCGGAGCCGGCCAACTTCGTTGCGGGTAGCTTAGTGGGGTGGCCCCCTGAAATATTTCTGAATCCTGTGATCGCTTTGTCGTGAATGCCTCGTTGGGTTTTGAGTTGGTTTTTCCGAGGTTGATCGAGTGTGTGCTGCTATTTGTGCACCCCTGCAGGGTAAATCTTTCTGAAAGCTGTGTCCGCGGTTATGGATGACTTGGATCACAGTTTCTTGATCATAGACAAGTATAACTAAAGTACTACTTTTAATCTGACTAAGTACCTGACTAGTAAATAGTGCAATACTCATGGAATGGTTAATAAAACTGCCAACGGATGGGGGTTGTTCGTCCGCTTTCTCGTTGGTAAGCGAGAAGGAGGATGGATCTATTAATTATACTGTTATAACTATTGTTACTAAATAACGGACATCCATCTATCATTGGTTAGGCGGATGGTTAGCGAGTATCTATAGGCTCGTTAGTTATTATCTTTTGGTGCAATTGCGTCACCCCAGGTATATGTCCCCTTAGAGGCATAAAGACTTGCTGAGTACCCCTAGGGTCTCACACGATAAATTGTTTGATTTAGATGAACAGGTGTACTCGCAAGATTGATACTGGGTGGAGGAGACAGATGATGTTGGCAACGATCACTCGGTGTAGAGATTACGGGAACGGGGATCCGTGAGATCTGTGGGCGGGATGTGTTTATTTATGTGGCATCTTATGCCGATTTGCTTCTTATCCGTACTCGGATCTTGTTTTCCGCTTCCGCCTGATACTCTGACGTTTGATGTATGAGGAGCTATCCGAACTATTATGCCTATCTAGGATATTTGGATCTTGCCGTATGGCGTTGCAATATTTCTATTTCTTTTAGATGGAATGGCTCTGAGGACTGTTGTATGTGGCTTGCATACATACTCACTTGTGTATGTAGTTGATCCCTTCGCCTGCCGATTACGCCGCTCGTTCTTTTCCCGATGTTCTGAAAGTGGTTAGGGCGGCCGAAAGGTCTACCGTGAGTGGCCCCGGGCCCCACCGTACTATTTTAACCACTTTCTCTCATCTAGGCATGTAACTAAGAGCGTAATTCACCGAGGTAGTTACAATTGGTATCAGAGCCATCCCGCCCTTCAGGGTCTCAGCCAGAATGGTCGTTGTTAGTCTAGCAAATATTTTTGGTAGTTATGTATACTAGGGAAAAACCAAACGTGAGAGTAGGACTGCTTCCATTTTTCTTCTTACCCACCCACCCACCCTTTTTCTGGTAAGGAAGTGTAACGTTTTCAATCCTCTTCTAAAATTCAAACTAGGATTCACGTGTTCTGGGTTCCGTAGTACCATAGGTTGTGTGTGTGTGTGTGTGAATTCTTTGTCTATCCGTTGCATCCAAATGTTATCTCTATCTGCCTTTTGGTTATCAACTGATGGTACATTCCACACCGTCAGACCTTTGTAAACCGACGCGGTCTATTTTATTCGTTGTATACCAATGCGATTTGTCTTACTCTTTGTTATCCGACGTTATCTTGTTTGGGGTGTTTGTTTCTGTAGTTACTAATCTTTAGGTTCATCTTAAGAAGAAGGTGTTGGGATATGTGTTTTACTTATTCACGTGCGGAGTAATGATTTGAGTGCGGGATGGAGTCGTGACCATACCACTACTTTTATCATTTGCTCTTGTATATTGAATTGGTAGAGTTACTAATCTTGATCTGTTAAGTGGTTTTGCGCATATAGTGGTATTTTAATGCCGAAATTTGCGGATTTTTTTTTCTTTGTTAGCTTGTGTACCACACTCCTTGTTCAGTCGTGTGCGATATGCTTAATATCTTCTAGGTGCCTTGAACTTTGTGATATTTTAATATCATCTTAGTGAATTGTATCCTTTAATCTTGGTTAATTCCATTTTGGTACTATTTTGGATTATTATTATTCTCCGTTATAGTAGTGACTTGTGTTTTATATCAATCACAGGATGGCACCACCACGTCGTTCTGAGGAGGACATACCACCTGAACTAGGGGCTGCGTTGGCAAGTATTGCCAATGCCTTGGGAACTATGCAGCAGAACCAGCAGCGCTTCGAAGAAAGCATGAGGAGGAATGAGTTTGTTCCGCTACCTCCACCTCCCAAGCGAGGAGACATCAAGAGTTTTCTCAAGTTCAACCCACGCCAATTTGAGGTGTCTGATCAGCCACTTGATGCGGATGATTGGCTGCGTGAAATATCAAGGTTGCTGATGACTGCGGATGTTCCTGAGCAAGAATGGGTCAAATGTGCCACTCACCTTTTGAAGGGAGATGCAGCTCTGTGGTGGGAAAATTACCTCAAGGCAGACCTCTCTGGTTTTCAGCCTACTTGGGAGCAATTCACTACGGCTTTCAAAGAGCAATATCTGTTAGAGATTTTCATGAAAAGGATGAAGGAAGTGTTTCTCAACCTGAAGCAGGGCAATGACAATGTCAATACCTACATCAGAAACTTCATGAACCTTTCTCGGTATGGTGGCGATGAGATCTCTGATGACAAGAAGAAGCAAAAGAGGTTCAGGCAAGGGCTCAATGCTTCAATCAAATATGCAATCACTCATGCAAGGCTGGCGTCTTTTCTAGAACTCCAACATACAGCTCTGCAGGAAGAAGCAAGTAGGCAAGTGTTTGAGGAGTCAAAGAAACACAGCCGCGATGCAGCAAGCTCTTCAGCTATGACAGCTCCTTATAAGCATCGTGTCTGGGTTCCTAATACCCCACCGTCGCTCCTGGCTCCACCAAGACCGTCAAGCTACGCGGCAAGGCCACCAAACTCCTTCACTGCGGCTCCCAGGGGATACAACCACAACTACCCTGGAGCGCCTGGCGGAGTCCCTGGCTACGTTGCTCCACGTCCACCTGGTGCTTGCTACACTTGTGGAAACACTGGGCATCAGCACTGGAATTGTCCAATGAACAACAAAGCTCTTCCTCCACCACCTCCAAGACTTGCGGCAAGCTCTTCTATGGTTCGTGCACCTCCACCTCGGGCTCTCAACATCAACACCAAGCCTGGGTCTACGGTTGCTCGTGCCAACTGTGTCAACGCCGCTCAAGCTGAGCATGCACCTGGAGTTGTGATGGGTATGCTTCCTGTTAACTCAGTCCCTGCACGAGTTTTGTTTGATTCTGGTGCTTCGCATTCTTTTGTTTCTCACAAGTTTGCGCATGAGCATGATCTGGCTATGGTTCCCTTAGTGCATCGTCTTGTGGTACAATCTCCTGGGTCAAACATGAGGGCTACTCATATCAGCCATGGCAATCAATTTGAGATTGGTGGCTCTTTGTTCCCGGCTTCCTTAATTATTCTGGGCAATTCTGACATTGATGTTATCTTGGGCATGGATTGGTTAACAGCAAATGCAGCTGTGATTGATTTACGCTCTTAGTTGCAAGCCTGGATGAGCAAAAGTGGTTAAGATAGTACGGTGGGGCCCGGGTCCACTCACGGTAGACCTTTCGGCCGTCCTAACCACTTTCAGAACATCGGGACAAGAACGAGCGGCGTAATCGGCAGGCGAAGGGATCAACTACATACACAAGTGAGTATGGATGCAAGCCACATACAACAGTCCTTAGAGCCATTCCATCTAAAAGAAATAGAAATATTGCAACGCCATACGGCAAGATCCAAATATCCTAGATAGGCATAATAGTTCGGATAGCTCCTCATACATCAAACATCAGAGTATCAGGCGGAAGCGGAAAACAAGATCCGAGTACGGATAAGAAGCAAATCGGCATAAGATGCCACATAAATAAACACATCCCGCCCACAGATCTCACAGATTCCCTTTCCCGGAATCTCTACACCGAGTGATCGTTGCCAACATTATCTGTCTCCTCCACCCAGTATCCATCTTGCGAGTACACCTGTTCATCTGAATCAAACAATTTATCGTGTGAGACCTTAGGGGTACTCAGCAAGTCTTTATGCCTCTAAGGGGACATATACCTGGGGTGACGCAATTACGGCAAAAGATAATAACTAACAAGCTTATAGATACTCGCTAACCATCCGCCTAACCAATGATAGACGGATGTCCGTTATTTAGTAACAAAAGTGATAACAGTATAATTAACAGATCCATCCTCCTTCTCGCTTACCAACGAGAAAGCGGACGAACAACCCCCATCTGTTGGCAGTTTTATTAACCATTCCATGAGTATTGCACTATTTACTAGTCAGGTACTTAGTCAGATTAAAAGCGGTACTTTATTTATACTTGTCTATGATCGAGAAACTGTGCTCCAAGTCGTCCATAACCGCGGACACGGCTTTCAGAAAGATTTACCCTGCAGGGGTGCACAAATAGCAACACACACTCGATCAACCTTAGAAAAACCAACTCAAAACCCAACGAGGCATTCACGACAAAGCGATCACAGGATTCAGAAATATTTCAGGGGGCCACCCCACTAAGCTACCCGCAACAAAGTTGGCCGGCTCCGGAACGGACCCAGGGTTTGTGTGGACGGCGGTAAACGACTGGGAACCCGAAAGTGTGACTAGGCTTGTCGATACAGCGAAAACGTGTCACGATCCAAAACAGTACAGGTGCTCCACACACAATCTTAAATAAAACAGTAACATGGCATAAGTACAGGATAGTAATAAAACCCCAAACTAATTTGTGGCCCCAAGAAATAGAAATGAATCAAGCTCTGGCTCAGGGGGTTCCATAAGGCCTCCCAGATGTGGATAGTGCAAATAAACAAGGAACAGTAATCAAGTACTCGGGGTCCTAAGGGACACAAGTGAGCATGAAAAACCAAATAACAGATATTGCTCACCGGTGCCTCTTTCATTAGTTATCCCATTACTACTCCGATTAAGTTGTTTAGGTACCTCATTATCCATCAGAAACTCACAGACCCTACACATGCTTTTCTACGACTCGCATGGCTCAAACAACTCCTGTAGTAATGGCTCATGGGATGGAGGAACAAGCTTCGGTGGGGTTTAAAAGTAAGGCTATGCAGTACTTGGGATTCAATTTAATGCAATCGCGACTCAATGATGCAAGAATAACATAGAGGCAATAGGTACTATATGTTGCAAGCATGTGGTAGTGCTTGCCTGGCAGCTCAGTTGAAGCGAGAGATGGATCTGGGTAGAATTCCTGTGATTCCTGATAGTTCTCCTGCTGGGCGTCTATTCGAAGAAGAACCAAACAAACAAGGGCCAACATAAATAAAGTTCACAAGCATATGAATTAAAATGCGACAAGCAAACAAGCATGTCATGATGAATGATGCACGATTTACATGGCATTAAAGTAGCATGGCAAGGGTGAGGTGTGGGTACAAGAATAATGCATTTTATTCTTTATTTGGTCAAGTTTTATTGCCATAAACAGTTCTGATTTTTAATAATGACATGATGCATGCTTCAATTCAGAACAGGGAATTCATAGATAGAACGGGCTCGTCGCGCTGATCGATTTAGACATATTATTTGTTGAATTTGGAGTTATAGAATTAAAGTTATTAATTTATTAAGAAAATGGCATTTTATTTGTAATTTTAATCATCTCGAAAATTTAAAGTGGTCAAACATGATTTTGAATAGCCTATTTGAATTCCTCACATTTTTCTGATTCCAAAACATATATCATACGTATTATTTGGAATTATAATTTAAAAGTTGTTTTAAAAAAGATTTGAATTTGTATTTAAGCATTTTCCGAAATCATTTTATTTAAACAGAAAATCGTCAGGACTTTTTACACCCAGACAGAACTAGCCCAAGTCACTGATGGTGGGGCACGCCGTTCCACGGGCCCACGCGACAGGGGCTGAGCCCACGGGGGCTGACAGGTGGGTACGGGCTGGAGCGCGTGTTGAGGTATGCAAAATGCGGGTGCCTTTTTGTAAAAAGAACAAGGAGGCTGACCGGTGGGGCTCGGTGTTCCGCGGGTTGAGGTTTACGAAAACCAGGGTCTCTTTTTGTAAAATGTCCACAGGCACAGACAGGCGGGCCTGGTCTGGACCGCGGGTTACGGCAAAAGATTGTGGGGGGGTATGTGCAAAACTGCCACGGCCACTGTGGATCTTCTCTGTTCGTTGTCTGTCGAAACTAACGGACGCGCGGCGGGGATTCGAACCCGCGACACGGGGCGCGCGCAGAGGGGCGGTACCAGCGCGGTAGGACGGGGTCATTGACAGGGAGTAGCTAGGCGGCTAGATGAGGCACTATGCGGCGCGGGGACGTGCAGACGCCAGCGGCCGCCGCTGCACCGAGAGTGCTCGGCACAACGCCCGGCGAGGCTAGGCCGCGATGGAGAGAGAGAGGGTGTCAGAGGGGAAGGCTAGCTCACCGCGGTTTCGTCAGTGGGGTTGGATCGGGACGAGGCGCAGCGGATCGTCGATGATGCAGACGTCCGGCTCGGCTAGGGTTTGTGGCGGAGCGGCGGTGGTTCTGGAAGCTGCAGGGCGTCTCCTCCTCGCAGGCGTGTACTGGGCGACGCCGAAGGACCTCCTCGGCTTCCTCGACAACCTCCACGCCATGCCCGCCTGCTGGTGCAAGGGATCGGGGGTGGTTACTGACGGTGGACGCCGGCGAACGGAGAGGGAGGGTGGCGTCGGTGGAGAAGAAGAGGGGAAGGGCAAGGCCCTAGGGATGGATCTGGGCTGCTACCAGATGTGGGAGAGGGAGTGGATAGGGACGGGGAGAGAGGGTGCCGTGTGGGAGCGGGGTAGAGAAAAAGGTGGCTTCGGCCACCTTTCCTTCCTCCTCCCTCACGTGCTCAACGTGGGCAGCCAGGCCAGGGTAGGGTTAGGGGCTGCCAGGTGGGCCAGGGCGAGGGGTAGCTCGGTTGTGGGGCCAGCATGGCAGGGAGAGAGAGAAATGTAACTACCTCGGTGAATTACGCTCTTAGTTGCATGCCTGGATGAGCGAAAGTGGTTAAAATAGTATGGTGGGGCCCGGGGCCACTCACGGTAGACCTTTCGGCCGTCCTAACCACTTTCAGAACATCGGGACAAGAACGAGCGGCGTAATCGGCAGGCGAAGGGATCAACTACATACACAAATGAGTATGTATGCAAGCCACATACAACAGTCCTCAGAGCCATTCCATCTAAAAGAAATAGAAATATTGCAACGCCATACGGCAAGATTCAAATATCCTAGATAGAGATAATATTTTAGGATAGCTCCTCATACATCACACATCAGAGTACCAGGCGGAAGCTGAAAACAAGGTCCGAGTACGGATAAGAAGCAAATCGGCATAAGATACCACATAAATAAACACATCCCACCCACAGATCTCACGGATCCCCGTTCCCGGAATCTCTACACCGAGTGATCGTTGCCAACATCATCTGTCTCCTCCACCCACTAACCTTCTTGTGAATACACCTGTGCATCTGAATCAAACAATTTATCGTGTGAGACCCTAGGGGTACTCAGCAAGTCTTTATGCCACTAAAGGGGACACAACCTAGGGTGACGCAATTGCAGCAAAAGATAATAACTAACAAGTCTATAGATACTCGCTAACCATCCGCCTAACCAATGATAGACGGATGTCCGTGAATTTAGACAACAATTTTAATAGTATAATTAACAGATCCATCCTCCTCCTCGCTTACCAACGAGGAAGCGGACGAACAACCCCCATCCGTTGGCAGTTTTATCAACCATTCCATGAGTATTGCGTTGTTTACTAATCAGGTACTTAGTCAGATTAAAGCGGCACTTTAGTTATACTTTTCTATGATCGAGAAACTGTGCTCCAAGTCGTCCATAACCGCGGACATGGCTTTCAGAAAGATTTACCCTGCAGGGGTGCACGAATAGCAACACACACTCGATCAACCTCGGAAAAACCAACTCAAAACCCAATGAGGCATTCACGACAAAGCGATCACAGGATTCAGAAATATTTCAGGGGGCCACCCCATTAAGCTACCCGCAACGAAGCTAGCTGACTCCGAGAAGGACTCAAGGTTTGTGTGGACGGCGGTAAACGACTGGGAACTCGAAAATGTGACTGGGCTTGTCGATACAGCGAAAACGTGTCACGATCCAAAACAGTACAGGTGCTCCTCGCACAATCTTAAATAAAGCAGTAACATGGCATAAGTACAGGATAGTAATAAAGCCCCAAACTACTTTGTGGCTCCAAGAAATAAGAATGAATCAAGCTCTAGCTCAGGGGGGTCCATAAGGCCTCCCGGATGTGGATAGTGCGAATAGTCAAGGAACAGGAATCAAGTACTCGGGGTCCTACGGGACACAAGTGAGCATGAAAAACCAAAGAGCAGATATTGCTCACTGGTGCCTATTTCATTAGTTATCCCATTACTACACAAGTTAAGTTGTTTAGGTACCTCATTATTCATCAGACACTCACATACCCTACACATGCTTTTCTACGACTCGCATAGCTCAAACAACTCCTGTAGTAATGGCTCATGGGATGGAGAAACAAGCTTTGGTGGGGTTTAAAAGTAAAGGCTATGCAGTACTTGGGATTCAATTTAATGCAATCGCGACTCAATGATGCAAGAATAAGATAGAGGCAATAGGTACTATATGTATGCAAGCATGTGGTAGTGCTTGCCTGGCAGCTCAGTTGAAGCGAGAGATGGATCTGGGTAGTACTCCTGTGATTCCTGGTAATTCTCATGCGAAGAAGAACCAAACAAACAAGGGCCAACATAAATAAGGTGCACAAGCATATGAATTAAAATGCGACAAGCAAACAAGCATGCCATGATGAATGATGCACCATTTACATGGCATTAAAGTAGCATGGCAAGGGTGAGGTGTGGTACAAGAATAAAGCATTTTATTAATTATTTAGCCAAGTTTTATTGCCATAAACAGTTCTGATTTGTAAAAATGACATGATGCATGCTTCAATTCAGAACAAGGGATGCATAGATAGAACGGGCTCGTCACGCTGGTCGATTTAGACATATTATTTGTCAAATTTGGAGTTATAGAATTAAAGTTATTAATTTATTAAGAAAAGGGCATTTTATTGTAATTTTAATCATCTCGAAATTTTAAATTGGTCAAACATTATTTTGAATAGCATATTTGAATTCCTCACATTTTTCTGATTCAAAAACATATATTATATGTATTATTTGGAGTTATAATTTAAAGGTTATTTAAAAACAGATTTGAATTTAAACAATTTCTGGAAAAGTTTAATAAAACAGATAAACGGAAATACTTTTTTCACTCAGCCACACCTAGCCACAATCACAGACAGGTGGGCCAGCTGCTGACTGGGCACGCATCGCGCAGGGAACTTTTATACCGCGGCTTGCCTAGCCACTGTGAGTGACAGGTGGGGCCAGCGGCTATGGGTCCACGTGCCAGCGACTGAGCCCGCAGCAGCTGACAGGTAGGGACGTGCAGGAGTGCGGGTTGGTTGTACATAACTACGGGGGCATTTTTGTAAAATTTTCACAGCGGCTGGCTAGTGGGCTCGCGCGTACCGCGGGTTGAGGCGGCAAAAGAAGCAGGGGGTATATGCAAAAAGGGGGGCCGCGTACTGTGGATCTTCTCCACGGTCTGACGGCCAGATCCGCGCGCAGCCGTGGCGGGGCGGGGATCGAACCGGGGACCTGGGGCTTGCACTGTGGGGCGGTAGCCACTGCGGTAGGCGGGGATCGTTGTTAGAAAGGGGAAGGGCGGCTAGTTAACGCGGTACGCGTCGCGGAGGCGTGCAGACTCCCGCGGCCACGGCGTACCGAGAGCGTTCGGTGAAACACCCGGCGAGTCTAGGGTTTTACGGCGAGGCAGAGGTTGTCTGGGCGGCAGAGGGACTCACCGCGGAGAGGTTGGCGGCGGTGGATCGGCTTGGGGCGCAGCAGGGCGATGACGAGGCTGGCGGCCGACGACCTAGGGTTTCATCGGGGCATCGATGGTTCCGGTGGTTCTGGTTCTCCTCCTCCTCGTTGGCGTGTACTGGGCGACGCAAAAGACGGCTACGGCCTTCCCCGACAGCCACGTTCGCCACGCCACCGGCTTGTACGAGAAGGGAAGGTGGAGGCCGACGGTGATCGCCGGATTTGGAGAAGAGAAGCAGGGGAGGAAGGGATCGGCGCATCGCCCCGGGGTGGATCTAGGCGAGGTAGAGGAGGCGTGGGAAGGGGATAAACAGAGAGGGAGAGGAGAGGTGCCGTGTGGGAGCGGGGAAGAGCAAAAAGGTGGCTCAGCACCTTTTCTTCCTGCTCCTCACGTGCAGGAGCTGGGGCTCGGCTTGGGCAGAGCAGGGGCATGGCAGGTGGGCCATGGAGAGGGCAAGGCGGGGCTCAGGTGGGACAGGCCCGGTAGTGAGAGAGAAAGAGAGAGGAGAGGGGAGGCTCAGGTGTAGCTTCGGCTAGGGGTTAGGAGTGGGGTAGATGGGGTAGCTAGGTGGGGCCTGCATGGTATAGAGAAAGGGAGAGAGGCCGAGAGAGAGGGTCGGGTAGCTAGGGTTAGCTAGAGAGGGGTGGCTCGGGTTAGCTAGGTGGAGGGCTCGGTTAGGGTTTTGTTAGGGTGGCTCGAGTTGGTTAGGGTAGAGAGTGGGGTAGATCAAGGGGTGGTGGTGATGGCTTAGAGAGGAAGGTGAGGGTGAGTTTATGTTTAGGGTTTTAGCTTAGGGTGGTGTTAGCTAGAGAGAAAGAGGGAGAAGGTGGTGAGGTATTAAAGAGAGGGGTAGGGTAGATGGTTTTAGGGTTTATGATCTACCAAGATCCAACAAGGTGAAAAGAGAAGGGGGAGGTGAGAGATGGAGGCGGGTATAAGAATATAACCTCAAATGATCATGCATGGATGAGGTGATGGTTTAAGAGAGGTAAGGCTTGATACACATGACAAGGACAAAGATCAAGAGGAGGAGGTATGAGAAAGAGAGAGAAAGAGATGTTTAACAAAAGGAAGATCCACTCAAAACCAAAGGGAAAACAAAAGGGGAAAAGATGGTGGTGAAGATTTGCATGGCCCATGCATAATACTTAATTGCCATGTTTTATTCTTGTGAAAAAAATAATATTATAACATGGCATGATTCCCTGCATTACCAAAATGTGGACTAAGGCCAAGCAAAAGAAAAAGAAAAAGAAATTGGGTCCAACCTGAGCTAAATTAAATGCCAAAGAAAAAGAATAGCTCATGATTAACTAGGATGGTGGAAATATGAGGTGGTGGCAAGAAAGGTGGTGAATTGGAATAAAAGATATGCCCCCAACTCAATTTGGGCATCAAGCATTTATCAAGATTCAAATACAATTTATCAAGGGACAAAAACATTTACTGATGCATATGAGAGAAGAACCAAATCAAAGGATTTTATATGATGCTCAAATGCAAGGTGGCATGATGACATGAGCATGATATAATTATGATGCAACAATTATATGTAAGGAGTAGCCATTATCTTACTAGACCAAGTAGCATTACCATTGTTAGACAATTGGGATGCTACAAGAAAGGAGAGGGGAAGGCTCGGGTTAGCCTCGGCTAGGTTAGGTTAGAGGGATGGGGTATCTTGCATGGGTAAGGAGGGACTAGGTGGGGTAGCTTGGCAGGGAGAGAGGTGTACCTCGGCATGGTGAGAGGAGGGAGGTGAGGTGAGGGTTAGGGTAAGGGGTTAGGGTTTGGACTAGAACTAGGGTTAGAGAGAGGAGGTTAGAGCGGGGTTAGGGTTTACTAGAGTATGATTCACAAGATTCCACAAGTATGTGGTGATGGCATGGAGAGTGAGAAGAGAGAAAAGAATGGTGAGAGGGTTTTTGTGATGAGCCAACAAAATAAGGCATGAGATGGAGGAGATGGTGGGCTTATGGGAAGATAATCCCACATGATCATGCCTAGATGGGTGATGGATAAAGAGATAGGGGAAAGGTTTGATGATAAGGAAAAGAATTGAGATAACATGAGTTAATTCTCAAGGTACCAAGCTCCACTCACAAATCCAAGTAAAACCCAAAAAAAATAGAATGGTGGTGGTTTGCATGGCCCATGCATGGGCATTAAATGCCATGTTTTAGTCTTGTGAAAACAATAATAATGTAACATGGCATTATACACATGCATCCCCAAAATATGGAGTAAAGCCAAGCTAAAGGAAATAGAATTGGATCCATCCCAACCCACCTGAGCTAGATTAAATGGCAAAAGAAAATAAAACTCATGGGTAATTAGGATGGTGGAATTATAAGGTGGTGACAAAGAAAGGTGATGGAGTTGAATAAAAGATATGCCCCCAACTCAACTAGCATCAAGCATTTATCAAGAACCTAATACAATATATCAAGAGCCAAATACAATTGCTAATGCATATGAGAGAAGAACCAAAAGGAAAAGGTTTTTATATGATGCTCAAATGCAAGGTGGGATGATGACATGAGCATGATATAATTATGATGCAACAATTATATGTAGGGAGTAGCCATTATATTACTAGACCATGTAGCATTACATATGTTAGACAGATGGGATGCTACAACTCTCCCCCACTAAACAGGAATCTCGCCCCGAGATTCTAGGAAGAAGAAGAAGACTCGAAGAGGGTAGGATACTTGGCACGGAACTCTTGTGATTCCTGATAATTCTCCTGTTGGGCGTCTATTCGAAGAAGAACCAAACAAACAAGGGCCAACATATATAAAGTGCACAAGCATATGAATTAAAATGCGACAAGCAAACAAGCATGCCATGATGAATGATGCACGATTTACATGGCATTAAAGTAGCATGGCAAGGGTGAGGTGTGGGTACAAGAATAATGCATTTTATTCTTTATTTGGTCAAGTTTTATTGCCATAAACAGTTCTGATTTTTACTAATTACATGATGCATGCTTCAGTTCAGAACAAGGAATGCATAGATAGAACGGGCTCGTCGCGCTGATCAATTTAGACATATTATTTGTTGAATTTGGAGTTATAGAATTAAAGTTATTAATTTATTAAGAAAAGGGCATTTTATTTGTAATTTTAATCATCTCGAAAATTTAAAGTGGTCAAACATTATTTTGAATAGCCTATTTGAATTCCTCACATTTTTCTGATTCCATAACATATATCATATGTATTATTTGGAATTATAATTTAAAAGTTGTTTTAAAACAGATTTGAATTTGTATTTCAGCATTTTCTGAAATCATTTTATTTAAACAGAAAATCGTCAGGACTTTTTACACCCAGATAGAACTAGCCCAAGTCACTGACGGTGGGGCACGCTGTTCCACGGGCCCACACGACAGGTGCTGAGCCCACGGGGGCTGACAGGTGGGTACGGGCTGGAGCGCGGGTTGAGGTATGCAAATTGCGGGTGCCTTTTTGTAAAAAGAACAAGGAGGCTGACCGGTGGGGCTCGGTGTACCGCGGGTTGACGTTTATGAAAACCGGGGTCTCTTTTTGTAAAATGTCCACAGGTACAAACAGGTGGGCCTGGTCTGGACCGCGGGTTACGGCAAAAGATTGTGGGGGGGGGGGGGTATGTGCAAAACTGCCACGGCCACTGTGGATCTTCTCTGCGCGTTGTCTGTCGAAACTGACGGACGCGCGGCGCACGGTGCGGCGAGGCAGGGATTCGAACCCGCGACGCGGGGCGCGCGCGCAGAGGGGCGGTACCAGTGCGGTAGGACGGGGACGTTGACAGGGAGTAGCTAGGCGGCTAGATGAGGCACTATGCGGCGCGGGGACGTGCATATGCCAGCGGCCGCCGCTGCACCGAGAGTGCTCGACACAACGCCCGGAGAGGCTAGGCCGCGATGGAGAGAGAGAGGGTGTCAGAGGGGAAGGCTAGCTCACCGCGGTTTCGTCAGTGGGGTTGGATCGGGACGAGGCGCAGCGGATCGTCGATGGTGCAGACGTCCGGCTCGGCTAGGGTTTGCGGCGGAGCGGCGGTGGTTTTGGAAGCTACAGGGCGTCTCCTCCTCGCGGGCGTGTACTGGGCGACGCAGAAGGACCTCCTCGGCTTCCTCGACAACCTCCACGCCACGCCCTCCTGCTGGTGCGAGGGATCAGTGGTGGTTACTGACGGTGGACGCCGGCGAACGGAGAGGGAGGGTGGCGTCGCTAGAGAAGAAGAGGGGAAGGGCAAGGCCCTGGGGATGGATCTGGGCTGCTACCAGACGAGGGAGAGGGAGTAGATAGGGACAGGGAGAGAGGGTGTCGTGTGGGAGTGGGGTAGAGAAAAAGGTGGCTTCGGCCACCTTTCCTTCCTCCTCCCTCACGTGCTCGACGTGGGCAGCTAGGCCAGGGTAGGGTTAGGGGCTGCCAGGTGGGCCAGGGCGAGGGGTAGCTCGGTTGTGGGGCCAGCATGGCAGGGAGAGAGAGAGAAAGGAGAGGGGAAGGCTCGGGTTAGCCTCGGCTAGGTTTGGTTAGAGGGATGGGGTAGCTTGCATGGGTAAGGAGGGACTAGGTGGGGTAGCTTGGCAGGGAGAGAGGTGTACCTCGGCATGGTGAGAGGAGGGAGGTGAGATGAGGGTTAGGGTAAGGGGTTAGGGTTTGGACTAGAACTAGGGTTAGAGAGAGGAGGTTAGAGAGGGGTTAGGGTTTTACTAGAGTATGATTCACAAGATTCCACAAGTATGTGGTGATGGCATGGAGAGTGAGAAGAGAGAAAAGAATGGTGAGAGGGTTTTTGTGATGAGCCAACAAAATAAGGCATGAGATGGAGGAGATGGTGGGCTTATGGGAAGATAATCCCACATGATAGTGCCTAGATGGGTGATGGATAAAGAGATAGGGGAAAGGTTTGATGATAAGCAAAAGAATTGAGCTAACATGAGTTAATTCTCAAGGTACCAAGCTCCACTCACAAATCCAAGTAAAACCCAACCAAAATAGAATGGTGGTGGTTTGCATGCCCCATGCATGGGCATTAAATGCCTTGTTTTATTCTTGTGAAAACAATAATAATGTAACATGGCATTATACACATGCATCCCAAAATATGGAGTAAATCCAAGCTAAAGGAAAAAGAATTGGATCAATCCCAACCCACATGAGCTAGATTAAATGGCAAAAGAAAATAAAAGCTCATGGGTAATTAGGATGGTGTAATTATAAGGTGGTGACAAAGAAAGGTGGTGGAGTGGAATAAAAGATATGCCCCCAACTCAACTTGGGCATCAAGCATTTATCAAGAACCAAATACAATATATCAAGAGCCAAATACAATTGCTAATGCATATGGGAGAAGAACCAAAAGGAAAAGGTTTTTATATGATGCTCAAATGCAAGGTGGCATGATGACATGAGCATGATATAATTATGATGCAACAATTATATGTAGGGAGTAACCATTATATTACTAGACCATGTAGCATTACATATGTTAGACAGATGGGATGCTACAACTCTCCCCCACTAAACAGGAATCTCGCCCCGAGATTCTAGGAAGAAGAAGAAGACTCGAAGAGGGTAGGATACTTGGCACGGAGCTCATCCTCGTGTTCCCAAGTGGCTTCATCAACGGAATGGTGCGACCACTGCACCTTGCAGAACTTGATGGACTTGTCGTGAGTCCTTCTTTCTACGACTTCTAGAATTTTTATGGGGTGTTCTTGATAAGACAGTTCTTCTTGGAGATTGATGAGTTCATGGTCCACGGTCTTGCCGGGATCCTTGAAGCACTTCTTGAGTTGAGAGATATGGAAAACATCATGGACCTTGAGTTTTTTAGGGAGCTCAAGAGCATAAGCAACTTCTCCTCTTCTTCCACGAATTTTGAAAGGACCGATGTATCTAGGAGCCAGCTTTCCTTTGATACCAAAGCAGTGCGTGCCTCTCATGCGAGTGACACGAAGGTAAACGAGATCACCAGGAACATACTCCATGTTCGTGTGCTTTCTGTCATAATTGCTCTTCTGGCGACTTTGAGCAATCTTCAGGTTTTCAAGAATGATGTGAACCTTCTCCTCCGCTTGAGTTACAATGTCAGGGCCAAACAATATTCTTTCATCTGCGCCCGACCAACCAATCGGAGTTCTGCATTTGCGAACATAGAGAACCTCAAATGGTGCCATCTTTAGACTTTTCTGGAAGTTGTTGTTGTAAGAGAATTCAGCATAAGGAAGGCATTCTTCCCACTTCATGCCGAAAGAGATAACGCAAGCACGGAGCATATCTTCCAGAATCTGATTGATCCTTTCAACTTTTCCTTGCGACTAAGGGTGGTAAGCTGTGCTGAAGTTCAATTTTGTTCCCAAAGCATTTTGGAAACTTCCCTAGAACTTGGAAGTGAAGATACTTCCACGGTCTGAGCTGATCTCAAGAGGAACTCCATACAGAGAGACAATTCTGTTGATATAGAGCTCAGCCAACTGAATTGCAGAAATTGTTTCCTTGACGGGAAAGAAGTGAGCCACTTTAGACAGCCTCTCGATGACAACAAAGATTGCATTGTTGCCCTTCTGCGACCTTGGAAAACCAGTGATGAAGTCCATCTCTACTTTCTCCCATTTCCATTCCAGAGGCTTCAATGGCTGTAGAAGACCGGAAGGTTTCTGATGGACAGCTTTAACTCTGCGGCAGACATCACACTCCGAGACATACTTGGTACAATATCGTTTCAACCCAGGCCACCAATATTGTGTTTTCAAGTCCATGTACATCTTAGTGCTGCTAGGGTGGACAGAAAGAACATAATCATGCGCCTCCTTGAGAACTTGCTCTCTTAAACCCGGGTAGTTCGGAACAAACATCCGGTGTTCAAAGAAAAGAGTGCCTTGGTTGTCGACGTGGAAGGACTCATACTTCGGAAGCTGAATGTTGGAGATGATCTTTTTAGTGTAAGGATCACCAGGTTGAATGTAACAAACTTTTTCTTCCAAGAGAGGGGTTGCCAGAAGGTTCAGAAGATACCCTTGATCCACAATTTCAAGGTTGAGCTTGCGGAATTCCTCGCACAAGAGAGGCTGTTGTTGTTCCACCATAAGGTTGTTGACATAAGCTTTTCGGCTGAGAGCATCGGCCATGACATTAGCTTTGCTCGGAGTGTAGTTGATGGTCAAATCGAAATCAACGAAGGTTGAGATCAGGCTGGGTGAAGATATACTTCAGACTCTTGTGATCAGAAAAGATCTCACAACGGTTGCCAAGCAAGTAATGCCTCCATACTTTCAAAGCAAAGACAACTGTGGCGAGTTCGAGATCATGTGTAGGATAGTTGACCTCATGCGTCTTCAACTGTCAAGAGGCATAAGCAACAACTTGTTTTTCTTGCATAAGGACCGCACCCAATCCTTGCAATGAGGCATCACAGAATATCTGGAAAGGCTTTGATGTATCTGGAGGAACCAAGACTGGTGTGGAAGTGAGCTTCTCTTTGAGTGTTTCAAAGCTTGCTTGACATGCAGGACTCCAAAGGTATTTCTTGCCTTTCTTGAGGAGATCGATAAGAGACTTCGCAATCTTCGAGAAGTTTTGAACGAAGCGACAGCAGTAACTAGCCAAACCAAGGAAACTCCGGACTTCTTTGACATTTATGGGTGGAAGCCAGTCAACAATTGTCTTAATAGTTTCTGGGTTGACAGCAATGCCCTTGGCAGAGATGATGTGACCAAGGGAGGTGACTTGAGGCAGCCAGAACTCACACTTGGAGAACTTTGCATGCAGGCGGTTCTCACGAAGCTTGTTTAGGACACACCGAAAGTGTTCTTCATGTTCTTCCTTTGACTTAGAATAGACTAGAATGTCGTCCAGATAGACCACAACGAACTTATCAAGATACTCCATGAAAACCGAGTTCATAAGCCTCGAGAAGGTGGCAGGTGCATTGGTGAGACCGAAAGACATGACCGCGTACTCATACAGACCATAGCGGGTGGTGAAAGCTGTTTTAGGAACATCTTCCTTGCGAATCTTGATTTGATGATATCCACTTCTCAAATCAAGCTTAGAGAATACCATAGCTCCAGCTAGCTGATCGAAGAGATCATTAATCCGTGGAAGGGGATATTTATTCTTGATGGTTTTAGCATTGAGTGACCGATAGTCAACACAAAGTCTATCAGTCTTGTCTCGCTTCTTCACAAAGATGGTTGGGCTACCCCAAGAAGAAGTACTGTGCTGAATGAAACCCAACTTCTCTTATTCATCAAGCTGACGTTTGAGTTTAGCCAACTCAGCAGGACCCATTTTATAAGGCCGCTTGGAGATAGGAGCGGTACCAGGTTCAAGTTCAATCACAAACTCGACCTCACGATCCGGAGGCATACCTGGCAACTCTTCAGGAAAAACATCTGGAAACTCACAGACCACCGGAACACTCTGAATACCTTCCATAGCATCATCATTTAGAGCCGCCAAAGAGTAAAGCTGAATTGCAGGAGTCAGACTTGGAGAATAGACTATATGGCCTTCAGGAATTTTCAGAGAAACCGAATGTTCAGCACAATCAATCACAGCTGCATTTGCTGTTAACCAATCCATGCCCAAGATAACATCAATGTCAGAGTTTCCTAGAATAATGAAGGAAGCCGGAAACGAAGAGCCACCAATCTCAATTTGATTGCCATGGCTGATATGAGCAGCCCTCATGTTTGACCCAGGAGATTGTACCACAAGACGATGCACTAAGGGAACCATAGCCAGATCATGCTCATGCGCAAACTTGTGAGAAACAAAAGAATGCGAAGCACCAGAATCAAACAAAACTCGTGCAGGGACTGAGTTAACAGGAAGCATACCCATCACAACTCCAGGTGCATGCTCAGCTTGAGCAGCGTTGACACAGTTGGCACGAGCAACCGTAGACCCAGGCTTGGTGTCTATGTTGAGAGCCCGAGGTGGAGGTGCACGAACCATAGAAGAGCTTGCTGCAGGTCTTGGAGGTGGTGGAGGAAGAGCTTTGTTGTTCATTAGACAATTCCAGTGCTGATGCCTAGTGTTTCCACAAGTGTAGCAAGCACCAGGTGGACATGGAGCAACGTAGCCAGGGACTCCGCCAGGCGCTCCAGGGTAGTTGTGGTTGTAGCCCCTGGGAGCCGCAGTGAAGGAGTTTGGTGGCCTTGCCACGTAGCTTGATGATCTTGGTGGAGCCGGGAGCGACGGTGGGGTGTTAGGAACCTAGACACGACGCTTAGAAGGAGCTGTCATAGCTGAAGAGCTTGCTGCATCGCGGCTGTGTTTCTTTGACTCCTCAAACACTTGCCTACTTGCTTCTTCCTGCAGAGCTGTATGTTGGAGTTCTAGAAAAGACGTCGGGCTTGCATGATTGATTGCATATTTGATTGAAGCATTGAGCCCTTGCCTGAACCTCTTTTGCTTCTTCTTGTCATCAGAGATCTCATCGCCACCATACCGAGAAAGGTTCACGCAGTTTCTGATGTAGGTATTGACATTGTCATTGCCCTGCTTCAGGTTGAGAAACACTTCCTTCATCCTTTCCATGACAATCTCTAACAGATATTGCTCTTTGAAAGCCGTAGTGAATTGCTCCCAAGTAGGCTGAAAACCAGAGAGGTCTGCCTTGAGGTAATTTTCCCACCACAGAGCTGCATCTCCCTTCAGAAGGTGCGTGGCACATTTGACCCATTCTTTCTCAGGAACATCCGCAGTCATCAGCAACCTTGATATTTCCCGTAGCCAATCATGCGCATCAAGTGGCTGATCAGACACCTCAAATTGGCGTGGGTTGAACTTCAGAAAACTCTTGATGTCTCCTTGCTTGGGAGGTGGAGGTAGCGGAACAAACTCATTCCTCCTCACGCTTTCTTCGAAGCGCAGTTGGTTCTGCTGCATAGTGCCCAAGGCATTTGCAGTACTTGCCAAAGTAGCCCCCAGTTCAGGTGGTATGTCCTCCTCAGAACGGCGTGGTGGTGCCATCTTGTGATTGATATAAAACACAAGTCAGTACTATAATGGAGAATAATAATAATCCCAAATAGTACCAAAATGGAATTAACCAAGATTAAAGGATACAGTTCACTGAGATGATATTAAAATATCACAAAGTTCAAGGCACCTAGAAGATATTAAGCATATCGCACACGACTGAACAAGGAGTGTGGTACACAAGCTAACAAAGAAAAAAATTCCGCAAATTTCGGCATTAAAATACCACTATATGCGCAAAACCACTTAACGGATCAAGATTAGTAACTCTACTGATTCAATATACAAGAGCGAATGATAAAAGTAGTGGTATGGTCGCGACTCCATCCCGCACTCAAATCATTACTCCGCACATGAATAAGTAAAACACATATCCCAACACCTTCTTCTTAATATGAACCTAAAGATTAGTAACTACAGAAACGAACACCCCAAACAAGATAACATCGGATAACAAAGAGTAAGAAAGATCGCATCGGTATACAACGAATCAGATAGATCGCGTCGGTTTACAAAGGTCTGACGGTATGGAATGTACCATCAGTTGATAACCAAAAGGCAGATAGAGATAACATTTGGATGCAACAGATAGACAAAGAACACACACACACACACACACAACCTATGGTACTACGGAACCCAGAACACGTGAATCCTAGTTTGAATTTTAGAAGAGGATTGAAAACGTTACACTTAACAGAAAAAGGGTGGGTGGGTGGGTAGGAAGAAAAATGGAAGCAGTCCTACTCTCACGTTTGGTTTTTCCCTAGTATACATAACTACCAAAAATATTTGCTAGACTGACAACGTCCATTCTGGCTGAGACCCTGAAGGGCGGGATGGCTCTGATACCAATTGTAACTACCTCGGTGAATTACGCTCTTAGCTACATGCCTGGATGAGCGAAAATGGTTAAAATAGTACGGTGGGGCCCGAGGCCACTCACGATAGACCTTTCGGCCGTCCTAACCACATTCAGAACATCGGGACAAGAACGAGCGGCGTAATCGGCAGGCGAAGGGATCAACTACATACACAAGTGAGTATGGATGCAAGCCACATACAACAGTCCTTAGAGCCATTCCATCTAAAAGAAATAGAAATATTGCAACGCCATACGACAAGATCCAAATATCCTAGATAGGCATAATAGTTCGGATAGCTCCTCATACATCAAACATCAGAGTATCAGGCGGAAGCGGAAAACAAGATCCGAGTACGGATAAGAAGCAAATCGGCATAAGATGCCACATAAATAAACACATCCCGCCCACAGATCTCACGGATCCCCGTTCCCGGAATCTCTACACCGAGTGATCGTTGCCAACATCATCTGTCTCCTCCACCCAGTATCCATCTTGCGAGTACACTTGTTCATCTGAATCAAACAATTTATCGTGTGAGACCCTAGGGGTACTCAGCAAGTCTTTATGCCTCTAAGGGGACATATACCTGGGTTGACGCAATTGCAGCAAAAGATAATAACTAACAAGCCTATAGATACTCGCTAACCATCCGCCTAACCAATGATAGAAGGATGTCCGTTATTTAGTAACAACAGTTATAACAGTATAATTAACAGATCCATCCTCCTTCTCGCTTACCAACGAGAAAGCGTACGAACAACCCCCATCCGTTGGCAGTTTTATTAACCATTCCATGAGTATTGCACTATTTACTAGTCAGGTACTTAGTCAGATTAAAAGCGGTACTTTAGTTATACTTGTCTATGATCGAGAAATTGTGCTCTAAGTCGTCCATAACCGCGGACACGGCTTTCAGAAAGATTTACCCTACAGCGGGTGCACAAATAGCAACACACACTCGATCAACCTCAGAAAAACCAACTCAAAACCCAACGAGGCATTCACGACAAAGTGATCACAGGATTCAGAAATATTTCAGGGGGCCACCCCACTAAGCTACCCGCAACGAAGTTGGCCGGCTCCGGAACGGACCCAGGGTTTGTGTGGACGGCGGTAAACGACTGGGAGCCCGAAAGTGTGACTGGGCTTCTCGATACAGCGAAAACGTGTCATGATCTAAAACAGTACAGGTGCTCCACACACAATCTTAAATAAAACAGTAACATGGCATAAGTACATGATAGTAATAAAACCCCAAACTAATTTGTGGCCCCAAGAAATAGAAATGAATCAAGCTCTGGCTCAGGGGGGGTCCATAAGGCCTCCCGGATGTGGATAGTGCGAATAAACAAGGAACAAGAATCAAGTACTCGGGGTCCTAAGGGACACAACTGAGCATGAAAAACCAAATAACAGATATTGCTCACTGGTGCCTCTTTCATTAGTTATCCCATTACTACTCCGATTAAGTTGTTTAGGTACCTCGTTATCCATCAAAAACAGACATACCCTACACATGCTTTTCTACGACTCGCATGGCTCAAACAACTCCTGTAGTAATGGCTCATGGGATGGAGGAACAAGCTTCCGTGGGGTTTAAAAGTAAAGGCTATGCAGTACTTGGGATTCAATTTAATGCAATCGTGACTCAATGATGCAAGAATAAGATAGAGGCAATAGGTCCTATATGTATGCAATCATGTGGTAGTGCTTGCCTGGCAGCTCAGTTGAAGCGAGAGATGGATCTGGGTAGAACTCCTGTGATTCCTGATAATTCTCCAGCTGGGCGTCTCTTCGAAGAAGAACCAAACAAACAAGGGCCAACATAAATAAAGTGCACAAGCATATGAATTAAAATGCAACAAGCAAACAAGCATGCCATGATGAATGATGCACGATTTACATGGCATTAAAGTAGCATGGCAAGGGTGAGGTGTGGGTACAAGAATGATGCATTTTATTCTTTATTTGGTCAAGTTTTATTGCCATAAACAGTTCTGATTTTTAATAATGACATGATGCATGCTTCAATTCAGAACAAGGAATGCATAGATAGAACAGGCTCATCGCGCTGATCGATTTAGACATATTATTTGTTGAATTTGGAGTTATAGAATTAAAGTTATTAATTTATTAAGAAAAGGGCATTTTATTTGTAATTTTAATCATCTCGAAAATTTAAAGTGGCCAACCATTATTTTGAATAGCCTATTTGAATTCCTCACATTTTTCTGATTCCAAAACATATATCATATGTATTATTTGGAATTATAATTTAAAAGTTGTTTTAAAATAGATTTGAATTTGTATTTAAGCATTTTCTGAAATCATTTTATTTAAACAGAAAATCGTCAGGACTTTTTACACCCAGACAGAACTAGCCCAAGTCACTGACGGTGGGGCACACCGTTCCACGGGCCCACGCGACAGGGGCTGAGCCCACGGGGGCTGACAGGTGGGTATGGGCTGGAGCGCGGGTTGAGGTATGCAAAATGTGGGTGCTTTTTTGTAAAAAGAACAAGGAGGCTGACCGGTGGGGAGCATCGGCCATGACATGAGCTTTGCCCAGAGTGTAGTTGATGGTCAAATCGAAATCATTTATTGCTTCAATCCACCTCCTCTCACGAAGGTTGAGATCAGGCTTTGTGAAGATATACTTCAGACTCTTGTGATCAGAGAAGATCTCACAGCGGTTGCCAAGCAAGTAATGCCTCCATACTTTCAAAGCAAAGACAACTGCTACGAGCTCGAGTTCATGTGTAGGATAGTTGATCTCATGCGTCTTCAACTGTCGAGAGACATAAGCAACAACTTGTTTTTCTTGCATAAGGACCGCACTCAATCCTTGCAATGAAGCGTCACAGAATATCTAGAAAGGCTTTGATGTATCTGGAGGAACCAAGACTGGTGTGGAAGTGAGCTTCTCTTTGAGTGTTTCAAAGCTAGCTTGACATGCAGGAGTCCAAAGGTATTTCTTGCCTTTCTTGAGGAGATCGGTAAGAGGCTTCGCAATCTTCAAGAAGTTTTGAACGAAGCGACGGCAGTAACTAGCCAAACCAAGGAAACTCCGGACTTCTTTGACATTTATGGGTGGAAGCCAGTCAACAATTGTCTTAATAGTTTCTGGGTTGATGGCAATGGCCTTGGCAGAGATGACGTGACCAAGGTAGGTGACTTGAGGCAGCCAGAACTCACACTTGGAGAACTTTGCATACAGGCGGTTCTCACGAAGCTTGTTTAGGACACACCGAAGGTGTTCTTCATGTTCTTCCTTTGACTTAGAATAGACTAGAATGTCATCCAGATAGACCACAACGAACTTATCAAGATACTCCATGAAAACCGAGTTCATAAGCCTCGAGAAGGTGGCAGGTGCGTTGGTGAGACCGAAAGACATGACCGTGTACTCGTACATGCCATAGCGGGTGGTGAAAGCTGTTTTAGGAACATCTTCCTTGCGGATCTTGATTTGATGATATCCACTTCTCAAATCAAGCTTAGAGAATACCACAGCTCCAGCTAGCTGATCGAAGAGATCATTAATCCGCGGAAGGGGATATTTATTCTTGATGGTTTTAGCATTGAGTGCCCGATAGTAAACACAAAGTATCAGTCTTGTCTCGTTTCTTCACAAAGATGGTTGGGCTACCCCAAGAAGAAGTACTGTGCTGAATCAAACCCAACTTCTGTTGTTCATCAAGCTGGCGTTTGAGTTCAGCCAATTCAGCAAGACCCATTTTATAAGGCCGCTTGGAGATAGGAGCGGTACCAAGTTCAAGTTCAATCACAAACTCAACCTCACGATCCGGAGGCATACCTGGCAACTCTTCAAGAAAGACATCTGGGAACTCATAGACCACCGGAACACTCTGAATAGCTTCCATAGCATCATCATTCAGAGCCGCCAAAGAGAAAAGCTGAATTGCAGGAGTCAGACTTGGAGAATAGACTATATGGCCTTCAGGAATTTTCAGAGAAACCGAGCATTTAGCACAATCAATCACAGCTACATTTCTTGTTAACCAATCCATGCCCAAGATAACATCAATGTCAGAATTGCCCAGAATAATTAAGGAAGCCGGGAACGAAGAGCCACCAATCTCAATTTGATTGAACCGCCTGTATGCAAAGTTCTCCAAGTGTGAGTTCTGGCTGCCTCAAGTCACCTACCTTGGTCACGTCATCTCTGCCAAGGGCATTGCCGTCAACCCAGAAACTATTAAGACAATTGTTGACTGGCTTCCACCCATAAATGTCAAAGAAGTCCAGAGTTTCCTTGGTTTGGCTAGTTATTGTCGTCGCTTCGTTCAAAACTTCTCGAAGATTGCGAAGCCTCTTACCAATCTCCTCAAGAAAGGCAAGAAATACTTTTGGACTCCTGCATTTCAAGCAAGCTTTGAAACACTCAAAGAGAAGCTCACTTCCACACCAGTCTTAGTTCCTCCAGATACATCAAAGCCTTTCCAGATATTCTATGACGCTTCATTGCAAGGATTGGGTGCGGTCCTTATGCAAGAAAAACAAATTGTTGCTTATGCCTCTCGACTGTTCAAGACGCATGAGATCAACTATCCTACACATGACCTCGAGCTCGCAGCGGTTGTCTTTGCTTTGAAAGTATGGAGGCATTACTTGCTTGGCAACCACTGTGAGATCTTTTCTGATCACAAGAGTCTGAAGTATATCTTCACACAGCCTGATCTCAACCTTCGTCAGACGAGGTGGATTGAAGCAATAAATGATTTCGATTTGACCATCAACTACACTCTGGGCAAAGCTAATGTCATGGCTGATGCTCTCAGCCGAAAAGCTTATGTCAACAACCTCATGGTGGAAGAACAACAGCCACTCTTGTGCGAGGAGTTCCGCAAGCTCAACCTTGAAATTGTGGATCAAGGGTATCTTCTGAACCTTCTGGCAACCCCTCTCTTGGAAGAAAAAGTTTGTTACATTCAACCTGGTGATCCTTACACTAAAAAGATCATCTCCAACATTCAGCTTCCGAAGTATGAGTCCTTCCACGTCGACAACCAAGGCACTCTTTTCTTTGAACACCGGATGTTTGTTCCGAACTACCCGGGTTTAAGAGAGCAAGTTCTCAAGGAGGCGCATGATTATGTTCTTTCTGTCCACCCTAGCAGCACTAAGATGTACATGGACTTGAAAACACAATATTGGTGGCCTGGGTTGAAACGATATTGTACCAAGTATGTCTCGGAGTGTGATGTCTGCCGCAGAGTTAAAGCTGTGCATCAGAAACCTTCCGGTCTTCTACAGCCATTGAAGCCTCTGGAAAGTAAATGGGAGAAAGTAGAGATGGACTTCATCACAGGTTTTCCAAGGTCGCAGAAGGGCAACAATGCAATCTTTGTTGTCATCGACAGGCTTTCTAAAGTGGCTCACTTCTTTCCAGTCAAGGAAACAATTCCTGCAATTCAGTTGGCTGAGCTCTATATCAACAGAATTGTCTCTTTGTATGGGGTTCCTCTTGAGATCAGCTCAGACCATGGAAGCATCTTCACTTCGAAGTTCTGGGGAAGTTTCCAAAATGCTTTCGGAACAAAATTAAACTTCAGTACAGCTTACCACCCTCAATCGCAAGGACAAGTTGAAAGGATCAATCAGATTCTGGAAGATATGCTCCGTGCTTGCGTTATCTCTTTCGGCATGAAGTGGGAAGAATGCCTTCCTTATGCTGAATTCTCTTACAACAACATCTTCCAGAAAAGTCTAAAGATGGCACCATTTGAGGCTCTCTATGGTCGCAAATGCAGAACTCCGATTGGTTGGTCGGGCGCAGGTGAAAGAATATTGTTTGGCCTCGACATTGTAACTCAAGAGGAGGAGAAGGTTCACATCATTCTTGAAAACCTGAAGATTGCTCAAAGTCGCCAGAAGAGCAATTATGACAGAAAGCACATGGACATGGAGTATGTCCCTGGTGATCTCGTTTACCTTCGTGTCACTCCCATGAGAGGCACGCACCGCTTTGGTATCAAAGGAAAGCTGGCTCCTAGATACATCGGTCCTTTCAAAATTCGTGGAAGAAGAGGAGAAGTTGCTTATGCTCTTGAGCTCCCTGAAAAACTCAAGGTCCATGATGTTTTCCATATCTCTCAACTCAAGAAGTGCTTCAAGGATCCCGGCAGGACCATGGACCATGAACTCATCAATCTCCAAGAAAATCTGTCTTATCAAGAACACCCCATAAAAATTCTTGAAGTCACAGAAAGAAGGACTCGCAACAAGTCCATCAAGTTCTGCAAGGTGCAGTGGTCGCACCATTCCGTTGATGAAGCCACTTGGGAACGCGAGGATGAGCTCCGTGCCAAGTATCCTACCCTCTTCGTGTCTTCTTCTCTTCCTAGAATCTCGGGGCGAAATTCCTGTTTAGTAGGGGAGAGTTGTAGCATCCCATCTGTCTAACATATGTAATGCTACATGGTCTAGTAATATAATGGCTACTCCCTACATATAATTGTTGCATCATAATTATATCATGCTCATGTCATCATGCCACCTTGCATTTGAGCATCATATAAAAACCTTTTCCTTTTGGTTCTTCTCCCATATGCATTAGCAATTGTATTTGGCTCTTGATATATTGTATTTGGTTCTTGATAAATGCTTGATGCCCAAGTTGAGTTGGGGGCATATCTTTTATTCCACTCCACCACCTTTCTTTGTCACCACCTTATAATTACACCATCCTAATTACCCATGAGCTTTTATTTTCTTTTGCCATTTAATCTAGCTCATGTGGGTTGGGATTGATCCAATTCTTTTTCCTTTAGCTTGGATTTACTCCATATTTTGGGATGCATGTGTATAATGCCATGTTACATTATTATTGTTTTCACAAGAATAAAACATGGGCCATGCAAATCTCCACCATTCTATTTTTGTTTGGGTTTTACTTGGATTTGTGAGTGGAGCTTGGTTCCTTGACAATTAATTCATGTTAGCTCTACTTTTTTTTGCTTATCATCAAACCTTACCCCTCTCTCTTTATCCATCACCCATCTAGGCATGATCATGGGAGATCATTTTCCCATAAACCCACCATCTCCTCCATCTCATGCCTTATTTTTGTTGGCTCATCACAAATACCCTCTCACCACTTTCTCTCTCTTCTCACTCTCTATTCCATCACCACACACTTGTGGGATCTTGTGGATCATACTCTAGTAAAACCCTAACCCCTCTCTAACTTCCTCTCTCTAACCCTAGTTCTAGTCTAAACCCTAACCCCTTACCCTAACCCTCACCTCACCTCCCTCCTCTCACCATACCGGGGTACATCCCTCTCTCCCTGCCAAGCTACCCCATCTACTCCCTAACCTAACCCTAACCACCCTCTAACCTAACCCTAACCAAGCCCCCATGCATTACATGCCGAGCTTCTCCCTCTCTTTCTCTCTCTCCCTGCCATGCTGGCCCACACCCGAGCCTCTCCTCTCTTTGACCCACCTGCAGCCTCAACCTGCCCCTGCCCCTGCCCTGATCGGCCATGCCGAGCACGTGAGAAGGAGGAGGAAAGGTGGCCGAAGTCACCTTTTTCCACCCCGAGCTACCCCCATGTGCACCCCTCTCTCCCTCCCTATCTACTCCCTCTCCCTCGTCTGGTAGAAGCCTAGATCCATCCCCAGGGCCTTGCCCTTCCCATCTTCTTCTCCACCGATGCCACCCTCCCTCTCTGTTCGCCGGCGTCCACCGTCAGTATCCGCCACCGATCCCTCGAACCAGCCGGCGGCGTGGCGTGTTGGACGTCGAGGAGGACCAAGCCGTTCCCCTGCGTCACCCGAGTACACGCCGGTGAGGAGGAGACGATCCCTTGTACCTGCTGCACACCGCCGCCATCGAAACCCTAGTCTGGCTGTCCGTCTGCATCGTCGTCGTCCTGCTGCGCCCCTTCCCGATCCGACCACTCCGTCGACCCCCCGGTGAGCCCCAGATCATGTCTGACACCCTCTCTCTCTCCGACACGGCCTGGCCTCGCCGGACCACGGGACAAACGCCCTCTGTGCGCGTTCGCGTCTGCATGTCCCCGCACCGCACCGCGTTAACTAGCCGCCCATCCCTCTCCTAACAACATCCCCCGCCTACCGTAGTGGCTCCGTCCCTCTACGCACGTGCACAGCGTCGCGGGTTCGAGCCCCACCGCGCCGTGATTTCCCGGCCGTCAGTCGTCAGTCGTCAGGGAAGAGAAACAGCGGCCGCTGCCACTTTGCAAATACCCCCTCCCACACTTTTTGGCCTCCACCCGCGCTCCCCTCCGACCCCACCTGTCTGTGCCCGTGAACATTTTACAAAAAGAGACTCCGGTTTTCGTAAACCTCAACCCATGCTCCAGCCCGTACCCACCTGTCAGCCCCTGCGGGCTCAGCCACTGGCACGTGGGGCCATTTGACCACAGGTCCCACCTGTCTGCCTCGTGGTCTAGGTAAGCCCGCGGTGAGAAACGTTTTGCGCGCCGTTTCGCCCAGTCAGTACGGGTCCCACCCGTCAGTGACTTGTGTTGAATTCGTCTGGGTGTAAAAAGTCCTGACGTTTTTCTGTTTAAATAAAATGGTTTCAGAAAATGCTTAAATACAAATTCAAATCTGTTTTAAAATAACTTTTAAATTATAAATCCAAATAATACAAATGATATATGTTTTTGAATCAGAAAAATGTGAGGAATTCAAATAGGCTATTCAAAATAATGTTTGACCACTTTAAATTTTCGAGAAGATTAAAATTACAAATAAAATGCCCTTTTCTTAATAAATTAATAACTTTAATTCTATAACTCCAAATTCAACAAATAATATGTCTAAATCGATCAGCACGACGAGCCTGTTCTATCTATGCATTCCTTGTTCTGAATTGAAGCATGCATCATGTCATTATTAAAAATCAGAACTGTTTATGGCAATAAAACTTGACCAAATAAAGAATAAAATGCATTATTCTTGTACCCACACCTCACCCTTGCCATGCTACTTTAATGCCATGTAAATCGTGCATCATTCATCATGGCATGCTTGTTTGCTTGTCGCATTTTAATTCATATGCTTGTGCACTTTATTTAAGTTGGCCCTTGTTTGTTTGGTTCTTCTTCGAATAGACGCCCAGTAGGAGAATTATCAGGAATCAAGGGAGTTCTACCCAGATCCATCTCTCACTTCAACTGAGCTGCCAGGCAAGCACTACCACATGATTGCATACATATAGTACATATTTCCTCTATCTTATTCTTGCATCATTGAGTCGCGATTGCATTAAATTGAATCCCAAGTACTGCATAGCCTTTACTTTTAAACCCCACCGAAGCTTGTTCCTCCATCCCATGAGCCATTACTACAGGAGTTGTTTGAGCCATGCGAGTCGTAGAAAAGCATGTGTAGGGTATGTGAGTTTCTGATGGATAACGAGGTACCTAAACAACTTAATCGGAGTAGTAATGGGATAACTAATGAAAGAGGCACCGGTGAGCAATATCTATTATTTGGTTTTTCATGCTCACTTGTGTCCCTTAGGACCCCGAGTACTTGATTCCCGTTCCTTGTTTATTCGCACTATCCACATTCGGGAGGCCTTATGGACCCCCTGAGCCAGATCTTGATTCATTTCTATTTCTTGGAGCCACAAATTAGTTTGGGGTTTTATTACTATCCTGTACTTATGTCATGTTACTGTTTTATTTAAGATTGTGTGTGGAGCACCTGTACTGTTTTGGATCGTGACACGTTTTCGCTGTATCGACAAGCCCAGTCACACTTTCGGGTTCCCAGTCGTTTACCACCGTCCACACAAACCCTGGGTCCGTTCCGGAGCCGGCTAACTTTGTTGCGGGTAGCTTAGTGGGGTGGCCCTCTGAAATATTTCTAAATCCTATGATCGCTTGTCGTGAATGCCTCGTTGGGTTTTGAGTTGGTTTTTCCGAGGTTGATCGAGTGTGTGTTGCTATTTGTGCACCCCTGTAGGGTAAATCTTTCTGAAAGCCGTGTCCGCAGTTATGGACAACTTGGAGCACAGTTTCTCGATCATAGACAAATATAACTAAAGTACCGCTTTTAATCTGACTAAGTACCTGACTAGTAAATAGTGCAATACTCATGGAATGGTTGATAAAACTGCCAACGGATGGGGGTTGTTCGTCCGCTTTCTCGTTGGTAAGCGAGAAGGAGGATGGATCTGTTAATTATACTGTTATAACTGTTGTTACTAAATAACGGACATCCGTCTATCATTGGTTAGGCAGATGGTTAGCGAGTATCTATAGGCTTGTTAGTTATTATCTTTTGCTGCAATTGCGTCACCCCAGGTATATGTCCCCTTAGAGGCATAAAGACTTGCTGAGTACCCCTAGGGTCTCACACGATAAATTGTTTGATTCAGATGAACAGGTGTACTCGCAAGATGGATACTGGGTGGAGGAGACAGATGATGTTGGCAACGATCACTCGGTGTAGAGATTCCGGGAACGGGGATCCGTGAGATCTGTGGGAGGGATGTGTTTATTTATGTGGCATCTTATGCCGATTTGCTTCTTATCCGTACTCGGATCTTGTTTTTAGCTTCCGCCTGGTACTCTGATGTGTGATGTATGAGGAGCTATCCTAAAATATTGTCTCTATCTAGGATATTTGGATCTTGCCGTATGGCGTTGCAATATTTCTATTTCTTTTAGATGGAATGGCTCTGAGGACTGTTGTATGTGGCTTGCATACATACTCACTTGTGTATGTAGTTGATCCCTTCGCCTGCCGATTACGCCGCTCGTTCTTGTCCCGATGTTCTGAAAGTGGTTAGGAGGCCGAAAGGTCTACTGTGAGTGGCCCCGGGCCCCACCGTACTATTTTAACCACTTTCGCTCATCCAGGCATGTAACTAAGAGCGTAATTCACCGAGGTAGTTACACTTGGCCAGTAAAACCGATGGCGGAAAGCTTTTGCTACCAAGGCTCTGGACGAGGCATGATCCTCACATTCCCCTTGATGTATATCTCGGAGGATCTCAAGCCCTTCTTCCGGGTCAACATATCGCTGGAGAACGTTTGTCACACTCCTTTTGTATAGCTCGGAATTGATGATCGTGTATGCTTTTGCTCTCCTCTGAGTTTGCCTGGAAAGCACCTCCTCACCGGGCATGGTTCCATCTTTTAGGAATTGAAATATGGGCAGTGCCCAAGCTGGTATAGCTCGCAGTGGGAACACATCCTCATCAATTTCCATCCGATCCACCGGCATAACCTCAACCGGATCATGTTGCGTAGTCCCCGGGTCTTGCGAAGCAGTCCCCGGGTTTGTCGAGGCAGTCCCCGAGTTTCGCGAACCACTTCCCACGTCAATGTCCATGGGCACAGCCTCCGATTCCGTATTTGCCGGGATATAAATTGACTCGGATTCTGGGGATGGCCTGATAGAGGGTTTTCTAAGGTGCTCTAGTGCTACACCTGGTGGGATTGCTTGCCGGGTTGATCCGAGCTTCGACAATACGTCGGCAGCTTCATTTTCCACCCGAGGTATATGATGAAATTCGCATCCCTCAAAGTACCCTGATATCTTGCACATGAAATCTGTACAGTGCCATATTTGCATCCAAAGCATCCCATTGTCCGGAGACTTGCTGGACTACAAGATCCGAGTCACCGAAGCATTGGATCCGGCGTATTCCAATTTCCTTTGCCACTTTGAGCCCATGCACAAGTGCCTCATATTCTGCAACATTGTTTGATGCTGTGAAGTGGATCTGCAGCACGTATTTCAGCTGGTCCTTCTTGGGAGAGGTAAGCACAACTCCGGCGCCTAACCCGGTTTTTGTTTTTGACCCGTCAAAGTGCATTCTCCAGTAGTTCGGATCTGGCAATGGTGGCTCATATTGCACCTCGGCCCAATCCACAAAAAAGTCAGCCACAACCTGACTTGATTGCTTCTCTTCTGCCATATTGTGGCGCATAAGGGGCTAGCTCAATTTCCCATTTTGCAATCCTGCCACTTGCATCCTTATTGCTCATTATCTCGGATATGGGAGCTTCACATATTACTTTGATGGGGTGCTCTTCAAAATAGTGCTTCAGCTTCTTAGCCGCCATATACACACCATATGCCATCTTCTGATAATGGGGATAATTTTGTTTCGAGGCTGATAATACCTCGCTCAGATAATATACTGGCCTTTGCACTGACTTACCCTCTTCATCATGCTCTACCACAATTACTGCACTTACAACCCGGTTGGTTGCGGTTATATAGAGCAACATTGGCTCCTTTGACAGTGGAGAGGCTAACACTGGTGCAATGGCTAACATATTCTTTAATTGGATAAAGGATTCATTGGCCTGCGACGTCCAAATGAACTTGTCCGACTTTTTCATCAGTTGATAGAGAGGCAGTGCCTTTTCTCCCAACCGACATACAAACCGACTTAAGGATGCCAGGCAACCAGTGAACTTCTGGACATCGTTAAGGCACTTCGGCAGTTCCATTCGCTCTATGGCTCGGATTTTAGTGGGGTTAACTTCGATACCTCGGCTGGAGACAAGAAATCTGAGTAATTTTCCAGCCGAGACACCGAAGGTACATTTCTCCGGATTAAGCTTCATTCGGAACCTTCTCAAGTTTGCGAATGTTTGCCTAATATCATCAAGGAGAGTTTTGCTTTCCTTGGTCTTTATAGCAACATCATCCACATATACCTGCACATTTTGACCAATTTGGTCATGTAGACATTTCTGCATACATCTTTGGTACGTTGCCCCTGCATTACGTAAACCAAAAGGCATGGTGCGATAGCAATAAGCCCCATACGGGGTGATAAACGCAGTCTTTATTTGATCACTTGGGTTCAGAGGTATCTGGTGGAAACCAGAATATGCATCAATGAATGACAATAGTTCACACCCAGCAGTAGAATCTATGATTTGGTCTATCCTTGGCAGTGGGAATGGATCTTTCGGACACGCCTTATTCAGGTTCGTGTAATCGATACACATACGCCAAACCACTGCCACATTCCGATCATCCTTCTTCTTCTCCACCAGCACCGGATTAGACAGCCAATCCGGGTGAAGTACTTCCATGATAAATCCAGCTGCTAGGAGCCGAGCTATCTCATCTCTGATGACCTTTCTCCTGTCTTCGGCGAAGCGGCGGAGAGGTTGCTTCACCGGCTTTGCTCCGGGTCTCACATTTAAAGAGTGCTCGGCCAACTCCCTCGGAACACCTTGCAAGTCCTGTGTGGACCAAGCAAAGATATCCCGATTCTCACGGAGGAAGTTGACGAGCTCGCTTTCCTATTTATCATTTAACCTGGCACCAATTATTACGGTGCGCTCTAGGAATAGATCATCAACTGGCACTTTCTTGGTATCCTTTGTCGCTTGGAATGAGACACTACCATGCGGGTTACTCAGCGCTGGCATATATTGCTACGCGGATTGAGCCAATGCCGCCACCTCCTAGATCTTTCTCTTTTCTTGCGCAATCACGAGTGACTCGGCCAGGTTAGACCCGGCTGACGCGCACTCAATGGAACGTCGGAAATCACCAGTTATGGTTATGACACCATTTGGCCCGGGCAGCTTCATCTTTAAGTAACTGATGTGAGTACTTGCCATGATCTTGTTCAGAGCTGGCCTGCCGAGTAACGCGTGATATGCACTCTCCAAATTGACAACCTCAAATTCCAAATTCTCAGTCCGGCAGTTATCTCTCGTGCCAAACAACACGTCAACCCGGACCTTGCCAATGGGTTCACAGGAAATGCCTGGCACAATGCCATGAAAATTTGTCCTTGTAGCTTGGAGCATGTTCTCCGAGATACCCAACTTGTGCATCGTGTCCAAGTACATGATATTGATGTTGTTGCCATTGTCAATCAACACCTTTGAGAACCTCACATTGATGTTTGGCCACATGAACGTTGGATCCAACACTAGCGCATACGAACTAGGACTCGGCATAATCTTGGAATGATCTTTGATGCTCCAGGTAATTTCCTAGTCCGACCAAGGCATATACCTCGTCACCGCTGGCATTACCGCATTAACTTCCATGTGTCGGCGCTGCAAGCTCTTTCTATCTGTCTCTTCTATGGTGAACACACAGTAACTCTAATGATGCTCTCTGCACTCATTTCTCCCCTCATTCCCAGGGTACCTTTGATCTGGTTGATGCTGATCTTCCACTTGATGCACTGCATCCCTTCTCTCATGGTTTTCATACCTCGGCGGAGGGGGAGGCAACATTAATTGTTGTGTGTTCGCTCCGGAGAGCAATTGCTGCCGAGGTAACTCCTGCCGAGGTTGATCATTCTGAGGTGCCTGAGCATTCCCCGAACCACCTTGTTCTATCTTCCGCATCCACTCACACTGTCTGGTTGTGTGACCCGCTGGGTTACTCGGATTTGGCGTGTGAAATTTACACGGCTGATCCAGCATGGCCTCATAAGTATACCTCGGACGGTCCTTCTTTTCTTGCCACTGTTTCTTCTCCTCTGGCGTCCAAGTTTTCTTGTCATCATTTCTTGGGGTCCGTTGTTGCCCTCCAGTTTTCTGATGCTGATTACTCCCCGCTTCGGGTTGATCTTGACTTACAGCAGCAACTTGTTGTGAACTGTACCGGTAATCCGATCTGTCATCTCTTCTTTTACCCCGGTAATCATTCCTCCGGGATGATCCGGCTCCATCTTGCTGGTAGTACTCCTCGTTTGACTTGCTTGACATTAGCCTAGGTTGAGTCGGATCAACCAAGGCATATGAATCAGCGATCCGGATTGTCTCTGCCAGTGTAGTTGGCATGTCCCTTTGCAACCTTTGCCACAACATGCTTGCATATTTGCACCCTTGTGCAAACCAAGCTATGGCTTGTGACTCAATCACACCCTCACATGAATTTCGCACTGTGCACCACCGAGTAAAGACCTTCCGGTCTGTCTCATTCGGTTTTTGCTTGCACATTGCTATGGTCTGTGGCCTATTCGGCCTCTAATACATACTCGAGAAGTTACTGACAAACATCTCCTCAAAATCAATCCAACAGTTGATACTTCCAGGTGGCAAGTTGTTGAGCCACAGCCTCGCTGGCCCCTCCAGCATTTGGGGTACGTATCTCACAGCCCATCTCAAGTTGCCTGTAGCAATTTTCACTGTTGTCACGTAGTTGATCAACCAATCTTCCGGCTTGGTGCTATTTGTGCCTCTAGGTAACTAGAAGTTAGGCACCGGTGGCTCCTTCATGATCCGGGACCCAAAACATGCAGTACCCAGAGGACCTTGACACTCAATTTGCTCCGACCTATAAAGCCAATCTAGTTTTATCCTGGCATCGTCAGGCATTAAGTTCCTGCTTCCCAACCTTGACCCTATCACGTGATAGTCCGGCCTTGGGTATCCTGCGTTTACCATTTCTGAATCACCATCATTGTATCTATCTTTCTCCTGTGGAGCTGCTCTCTGTTGGATACCTTGGCCGGCACTTTGCTCTTGCCGTGGTATATTCCCCTGCTGCGGTTACCCTACACCCGCTGAGTTACGCTATCCGGCATTGCCATTCACAGCGTTTCCCTGACCAACATTGCCTTGGTCGCGGTTACCTCGGCCAGCTTCACCTCGGCTCACACTTCGTCGATCCTCATTTCTCTGCACTTCTTTTCCTTTCCCTGCCCTTGCCGGGTCATATGGGACTATCTGCTTGTTTCTCCTCGCCAAGGTTACAACTTCCTCTCTTCTTTGTCCTCCATGAGGTGACGATGCAGCTCCAGCAGACTTCTCCGGGTTACCCACCACTGAATGAACAACTTTGGATGCCCCAGCTCTTCCCGGATTTGCCCTGAGCAATTCTTCATTTTGTCTGTTCACGATCCGAACTAACTCATTGACCCTATCTTGCTGTCTCTGACGGGCTTCACCCGTCAAAGCGCTGAACGAGCCCGGAGACGATGCGTTCGCTAGTGCCGATGAAGTTTCCCGTCTGGATCTTCACTCCTGCTAGCGCTGCTAGCCCCACGGTGGGCGCCAACTGTCGTGGTGGTGTCACGGCAGATGCCATGGATAGGCTAAAGGTGGGGACAAGATGCACTAGAGGAATCCAGGGAGGGATAGTGTGGTGATTCCACACGCAGATGTTTGTATTTGATTCACTTCCAAGGTTTACAAGTGCTCCTTGAGCTGTATTGGGGAGAGGAGGAAGAAGGAACTCTCTTACTCTCACCACTAGCTCGCTATCAGGAATCTAGAATTGAACAAGTAAAGACCAACCCTTCCTACAGAGGCCCTAGCCCTCCTTATATAGGGGTGGCTAGGTCTCCAATTAGGGCATACGTGAAGGCATATTCCAGGGAATATGCCTCTTCCCAAAATAGTAAGCCGACCGGGTCACTTTTGCCCAGCATCATCCCCGCAGAGGCTACGTGAGCCTCTGCGGCGCCCGCGTCATCCGACACAGGCATCGTCACCTTTGTCGGCCACGCCTCGGTGGTGCTGGCCTCTGTCCGCTTTGCTCACGCTCTGCGTCCAGTGGTCACCTTTTGACCAGCGAGATACCTTCCTTCTCTTGCAAGCCTGATATAACCCGGATCCTGCCTGGTTAATCCGGCCACATCTGTACCTGCATACAAGTTAGATACATCTTACCGACTTACGACATAAGTCGATCGGGACTCAGTCAGGCGGACATCCTCTGGTCTGGGTTACTCCGTGATTCGGCCTGCCTTAAGGTGACTCGGCCAGCACTTGCTTTGACCTTGCCGTACCTCGGCTAACTCGGCCATTATACCCCGGCGTGACCCTACCCGAGGGTATCCCCCCAACACTCCAACATTTTGATGAAGGTGATATCCCTTACTCTAAACCTCCTGATCAATGCTTAGAAGAATTCGATATTTTATTGTTAAGCAAGATAATTTTAATAAAAAGTTGCAAAATCATTTAATGGAAAACTCTAGAGCTATTGTTGAGTTGAAGGATATTGTGAAAAGAACCTCTAATGATGTTAAAATGCTTGTTAAACATTTTCAAATGGTTCAAACTCAAATTCATTAGCTTATTAAAGTACAAAAAGACTTGCTAGTTTATGTTGCCAAAGAAAAACATGCTTATGAAATTAGAACTAGAAGTGGTGCTCCTACCCAGGATCCTCTATATCCTGAGGGGTATCCTAAAAGAATTGAGCAGGATTCTCAACAAGCTAAAAATAGTGGTACTACTCCTAAGAAAAGAAAAAGAAACGTAAAACTATTGTACAACCTTCTGAACCTACTAAAGATCCCAATAGCATATCTGTCTCTGATGCTGAAACTGAAAGTGGTAATGAAGAAAATGATGCTCCTGATAAAGAAAAAGTAGAAGAAGAACCTGAAAGACACACTAAGAATACTAAATACACTAAAGAAGATTTTGTTGCTAAGAAACATGGTAGTGAAAGAGAGCCTTGGGTCCAAAAACATATGCCTTTCCCTGATAAGAAACACAAGTGAAAGGAAGATGAACACTATAACAAGTTTTCTGAGTGGATGAAACCTTTATTCTTGCAAATTCCTTTGACTAATACTAGTAAATTGCCTCCTTATTCAAAATATATGAAGGATATTGTATCAAATAAAAGGAAGATCCCTAATGAAGAAATCTCTACTTTGATTGCTAATTATTCCTTTAATGGTAAAGTACCTAAGAAACTTGGAGACCCAAGGATTCCAACCATACCTTGCTATATTAAAAATAGTTATGTTAGAACTACTTTGTGTGATTTGGGAGCAGGAGTTAGTGTTATGCCTTTTTCTCTCTATAAGAGGCTTCAGCTTGAAAAATTGATACCAACTGATATATCTTTGCAAATGGCTGATAAATCTACTACTATTCTTGTTGGTATATGTGAGGATGTACCTGTTCAAGTGGCTCATAACTGCTTGATATTAACTGATTTTGTTGTGCTTGAAATGCCTGAAGATGATAATATGTCTATTATTCTTGGGAGACCTTTTCTTAACACTGCAGGAGCTGTTATTAATCGTAATCAAGGAAAGGTGACTTTCAATGTTAATGACAAGGAACATACTGTCTATTTCCCCAAGAAGATTGATAGGACTTATGGTTTGAATTCAATTGAACATGTTGAGGGCATTCAAGTTGGAGAGATATATTGTCCCATACTGAGAAAAATATGAAACTATTATGATTGGGACCATTGCTATCAAGGTTGAGGTAACATAATCATTAGTAGAATACAAAGTTTTGTTTCATATAAAAAAATTTTGGTAACAAGACCTGATCAACCTTGTTAACAAAGGGATTTTAATGAACAAAACAATGTTTTCACCATGATTATCTTTGCTTACTTCTATTCTATCCATTTTAGTTTTTGCCTTCATTTAGTTTAATTTTCTGTTGTTACTTGCTTGCATATTAGAGTGTTTTAGAACTTCTGAAGTTCTAGTTTTGTTTTGTCATTGCATCATTCTAGAAACTTTTTTCTGTCAGAAAATCATTCATCTATGCCTAAAAATTGCTCAAAAATAAAGTGTCTCGAAAAATTCCAGAAAATTCGTATTAAATTTTTACGTGAAAAAAAGGGGCAGAGAGGTGCCTGGAGAGTACCAGGGGGGCACCCCAGGTAGGCACACCACCTGGTGGTGCGGCCAGCCCAGGGGCGCGCCTGGCAATGGTGTGGGCCACCCCTGGCTGTCCACTCACTCTCTCACTTCCCACTTTATTCTCTCTCCTGAGGAAACACCAGTTCATTGCTCAAAATCGCGTTCTTGATGTTCTTTCCCATGATTTTTCTATCTCCTTGCTCAGCCCATCTTTGCTGCTGAAATTTTGAGCATTTGTTCTCCGGTATGTGACTCCTCCGCTTGTCCAAGTAGGTTTGTGTTTAGTGGGTTATATCTTGAGTATTTTGCTACTGTAGGTGACAGGTTATGAGAGCTTGTAAGCTTGTTCAATGCTTAGAGATATTGTTTTGATGCATGTTTAGGCCTCTTACAAGTCCCCATGAGTAGTGTCCTTCATTATGTATTCACTTTGCAATCACTTGCTTAATGGATGTTTAAATTTCAGAATATCAAAGAGGAACAACCACACCTTTGGAGAAATATTTAAGAGGGACAGACCTAGGAGGTCAAGGCCTTCAAGATCAGCCTCTCAGTTTAGGCCTTCATACAATAAAGATCTCATTGCACCACGCTTTGGCAATGAAGGAGATGAGGGGGATGCTCACCCATCTACTTTTCCTTGTTATACCTTCTTGCAAGCTGCAGGGATCCTCGATGATTTCTTACTATTGGTTTAAAGGGTTGGTTTGACCTCATACATGGAAGATGAGAGTGAGGAATATGCCATGCTCACCAAAACTTTCGTTGAGAGTTTCGTTTTCACTAACACCCCCTATCAGTCAACTGTTTCTTTCAGAATTTATAATCTGCCTTTTAACATGCCATTGGAAAGATTTTGCAGCATTATAGGCATAGGCATGACAGGGACCGTGAAGAAGATTCAAGGGTGACCCACTGATTTGCTAGAGCTCTATCGAGGTGTGACCAATGACGATGACCGCGTAGCTCAGCGCGGGAAGATAAGAAACATCCAACTCCCAGCTCTTAGATACTTTGCTTATTATCTTGCTACTAGCATTCTTGGTAGGGAGAATACGAGTAATATCTCTAATTATCATTTAGCCTTCCTCGCTACTGCACTTAATAATGATACTCGGTACAATCTTGGCTCTCTCATTGCTCGCCGCCTAGCTGCTAGGGGACCTATTTATGGGGGCATCATTGCTTCACGTATGGTTACTGCATTAGAACTTTCTATGGATCCTAACATACTCTATTGGCACCACAAAGGCTTGATCTTGCTGCCATGAAAACACATCACTTCGTCACTTCTGACTCTGATATGGACAGTTTAGTATACAGGATGTTGTTTACTGATGGGGATGAAAGGTAGATTCCTTTGCTGCAATCTAATTTGTTCAGTGTTCATAGGAGGCCGTGGTCGCGCTCCAAGGAGGAGGTGGACGAGCAACTCCGCTTGCTCGGTTTCCACAGGCAGCACCAGGAGGATGTGTGAAAGGACATTTACTATCATAATCACTTTTGGTGTTCGTTAACAACTAGTAGACCTTTTTATAGTTTGCTATTGTCTACAGGTTGATATTTTACAAAGTGAAAAGGACCATTGGCCTGCGGAACATTCATTGCATTGTTACTTGTCTCTTGGGAATTCCAGACTGGAGTCTCCGGTCTACCAAGACCAGAGTCTCCGGTGTGGTCCGGAGTTTCCCCGGGAGTCTCCGGAGGGGTGTCAGTTTTCCCGCCTAGGTCAGCCAGAGAGGTGGTCCGGAGCTTGGTCCGGAGGTAGGTCCGGAGTCTCCGGTCTGTTCCTTAGACCGGAGTCTTCGGTGTAGAGGGACCAGAGTCTCCGGTCCTCTTGGCTCCCAAGTGGGCTGGGTCATTCTGTTTGGCGGTCTGGAGGCTGGTCCGGAGATTGACCGGAGTCTCTAGTGTAGACCAGAGTCTCCGGTGTGCAGACCGAAATCTCCGGTCTGACTCTTCTCCAACGGTTAGAAAAACGGTTCAGTGGTGCGAAGGGATATAAATAGAGGACCTTATCCCCTTCATTCCGCTGCTCGTCCACCTCAAGAACATCATGTCCATTTGAGCCACCAAATCAACAAGATCTCTTCATCCAACCATCGAAAGTCTTTGATCTTTGGAAAATCGAAGGAGGAGGCCTTGACCTACAACTTCACCAAGAGAGATCTTCATTTCCCCCCTCATTCACTTGAGGGCCCCCATGCTCTAGTATTTCGTTGGAAACCCTAGGTTTTGATTTGGTTCTTACAAGCTTGTATTTGATTGTTTGACAGCTTTCTTGTATTTGGGAGCCTCCAATTAAGTTGTGGATGTGTGCCCCGAACTCGTTGTAAAGGTGCCGGCTTCCACCTCGAAGGTTGCTGTATAGTGGAAGAGGTGAATCGATCCCCTTGGTATGAGGTTCATCGGAGAAAAAGGGAGGCCTCTCGTGGCGTTGGTGGTTTGATACCACCCCGTCTCCAAACATAGACGTACTTCCCCTCAAAAGGAAGGAACTACGGGAAACAAATCCTTGTGTCTCCGAGCGCTCCATTTTGGTTACTTCTATCCTTTACCGCACTTTCCTTATCTAGTTCTTGCTTAGTTCTTGTACTAGGTTGACATATAGGTAAATTCACCTTAGTTGCATAATCTAGAGAATTTACCTTTTGTGTCAAACCCTGAATTGAAAAAGAGTAAAACTTGGAGTAGCACCTATTCACCCCCCCTCTAGGTGCCCATACGATCCTTTCAATGTGCCCTCCTACGATTACTCTGCGCACTATGGTGGGGCGTCCTCGAGCTTGCACCAGGACGAGGATACCTCCTCACCGTACTACGGAGACACTCCATCTTTGCCAGCTTGGGATTGATACCCACTTAGGCCAAAAGCCTAAGCTTGGGGGAGTTACACCGACATCACACTCATCTCCATATCATTTTTCGTCGGTACCTTGTATATTCATGTTTCGTTCTCTTTTTAGTTTTTGTTCTCTCTTTGTTTTTGCTTTCTAAAATACAAAAAGACCAAAAATATTTCTGTTGTTTCTCTTTGTTTGATTCTTCTTTTTGCCTTGGTTTGTTTTTCCCTTTTTGCTTTGTTTGAACTATTCGAAAAACCCAAAAAGATTTTACTTTGCTTGTTTTTCCTTTTGGTTCTAGCCTTTAAAAATCAAAAACACCAAAACTATTTGTTGTTCTTCTTTGGTTTTGTGAGTTTGTTGCAGGGTTCAGCAGTCCTCAGTGGAATTTGGTTTCATGTTATTATTCAAGCCACACAAGTGAAGGGCAATAATGAGGATTAATGACAACTTGAGGTGTGGTAAGAGGCTGGTAACAAACTCTATTTGTTTTCATTTTTGTACATATACTCATCATTGTGGGCATGCTTAGTCTGTTCATGTAGGGTGTATGTTATTTATGGATGCTTAGTAGCTCTTGCTTTCTTATGATTAGCTCCAGCTCGCTAATAGTTTGTAGCATGTCATATGGATGTTCACTTGCATTGCTCTATTCATAACTTGGTATGATATTGTGGTACCCTCCTCTAGTGTTTCACTTGAATTGACTTGGCACATGCTCATGCATGCATATGACTGAAACAATAATCAGTTAAGCCTCGATGAATTATTTTGCCTTAGGGGTCTTGAATCACTTTCATGCTATGATTAGTCTTGTTTTGTTGCAAGCATGATTATGACAGTTACTTCTCTCTCATTTGTCGCTCCCTTACTATTGCTAGCCTTCATCTGAACTGAGTATAAGCTTTACTCGTGTTTCCAACTCCCTAAAACCAAATATTGCCAAAAGTGTCCACCATACCTACCTATTAGCATCATTTGCTATTCCGTGCATGATTAGTATGCCTTGTTTTCTTCCGAATAAAATGTTTGCTTGTTATGAGAAAGTTAGTTAGTAAAAGCTCTCACGAACTTGATGGCACACTTTACTTTCTTACACTTACTAATCTTGAACCATTGCGTTCATCTTTGTTGCGTATATGCTTGTGCTTTATAAGTTGAAGTTAGCAGAACCATGTATCATGGGGAACGCTTTCAACATTGCACGGGTACTTTGTACTTCATTGATATCATGATTCTTTTGCTTATGGATCCCGACGGTGTGAAATAAAAGGGGAACTTGTAAGATCATGGAGTTTGTATATGTGTTAGAGAAACGCCTGGGCCGCTAGCCTAAGCCATGCCTAATCATGGTGGAAACTTGCAGCATAACCATAATGACCATTCTATGAAGCATCCTCAATAAAAACCTATGCAAATAGCAAATAAAAAGATCGCTGAGATGCTCATTGTCTACTTGCCTTGTCATTTTGATTATGGGATAGATCCTGTATCATGTGCAAGGGGTACCCCGTTGGCGGTTCTCTATGATACATATGTACTTACAATGAAAAGAGCTTACTTGTGACTGAAGTTGAGTAGCATGAGGTTCGGTACTCGTAAGTAAGGGGCATGAGATTTTAACTTATAACTTGTCAAGCATATCCTCTTAGTTGTGTCACTTTAACCTTAACCATTTAAAGATGCTTATGATAGGGGCAATGAGAGCTCAAAGCTAACGAGTACCTTAATTTCAGCATTTAGAAGCCTTTCAAACTCTTCAAAACTTTTTCATTTCCTTGTTGAGTCACCACCCATTTCTATGAGCACTTTCTTGAGAGCATAGTTGTCATTCTTAGTATAATGTGCTTGTCTCAAAACTTGATTAATTGTGTTATGACTTTGATGCTTTATCTTTGATATCTTTACTTCTAGTCTTCACTTGAACTTCAGAGGTGTCTTGGCATTTATGTTTGCCCTACAATCAAAGGCAAGCGAGATACCACTCTATCATACCTTTTTATGAGCATTACAATGTTGCTTATGTTTATGTTTCATGCTACTTATTATTTTTGAGTTGGAATCTCTTCATCGCTTGCAATAACTATTAAGTAAACTTATTTGCATACTCCTTATTATGAATTGGCTGAGTAGTTGATCACATGCTAAGAATATATACATCTTATGAAGCAAATGTGTTCGTAAAAATTTCTTTTATCGCACTCAGTTTTCAACTGAATTGCTTGAGGACAAGCAATAAGCTAAGCTTGGGGGAGTCGATACGTCCAAAACATATCTACTTTCCCAAACACTTTTGCTATTTTTTTCCTCTAAACTTGTGTGATTTGGATACAACTAACATGGACTGACGCTGTTTTCAGCAGAATTATCTTGGTGTCTAGTTTTTGTGCAGAAAATCAACTATCAGGAAAAATCCCAGAAAATATCTCAAAAATCCTATTTCACCAGAAGACTCACGGAGCCAGAAGACGAGACGGAGTAGGGCCACGAGGGGCCCACACCACCTGGCCGCGCGAGCCAGGCCAAGCCGTGCCTGGGGGTGGTGTGGCCGCCTCGGCTGCCCCCTCGGCCTCCCTCTTCGCCTATAAGTCGCCTCTTGACCTAAAAACCAAGAGGGGTTCGACGTTTTTCCAGAAAGAGTTCCGCTGCGCCACCACCACCAGATTCCGCGATTCGGAACCAGAAACTCCGTTCTGGCACCCTGCCGGGACGGCGAATTGGAGAAGATCATCGCCATCATCATCACCATCGCTTCTCCATCGACCATCCATGTTTTCCCCATCTATGAGTGAGTAATCCCCCGCTGTAGGCTATGGGGATGGTAGAGATTGGATGAGATCGTTCATGTAATGGCATTAGATTGTTAGGGCATGATGCCTAGTATCTATTACTAGTGCTTTTTGACTTCGTTGCAACTTGTTATGCTTAATGCTTGTCACTAGGGCCCCAATGCTATGATTTCAGATCTGAACATGTCATTGATTCATTATGATATTATTGTTTATGGTCTTACCTGCAATTTATATACACACATTGTTGTTCGGAATCAAAGGCCCTGAAGTGACAGCAATCGGGATAACCGGAGGGAATGGCTTTGATGTGAGGATCACATGTGTTCACGGAGTGTTAATGCTTTGCTCCGGTGCTCTATTAAAAGGAGCACCTTAATTGCGAGTAGTTCCCTTGAGGCCCCGCTGCAAACGGGCTGGCAGGACAAAAGATGTTGTGCAAGTTCTCATTGCGAGCACGTATGACTCTTTATGGAACATATGCTTATGATTATCTAATACTTGGATGCTTTATCTTATTTATCTGTAAATGCCCTATGTTCTGATTGCTATATGAATTGTCTTGTCCATGCAACGCCCGTCCATCCATCCATATGTCTACCGCGCATTAATCCTACTGTTTACTGCTATTGTTACTACTGTCTTTCCTTTTAATACTGCTCTTACTTTGCTATTGCTACTACAAAACTGTTGCTACTGATAAACTGCTGTGAGCAAGATTGTTTCCAGGTGCAGCTGAATTGACAACTCAGTGTTAAGGCTTATAAATATTCTTTGGCTTCTCTTGTGTCGAATCAATAAATTAGGTTTCACTTCCCTCGAAAATACTGCGATACACCCCCTATACTTATGGGTCATCAGCGGTGTCGCCACCGCGCTCGCTGCCATGCACGCGGGCGCACGACATCATCATAAACGAAGACCGAGCGGCCACCATCGGCTAGCAAGGCCAAAGCAGCGCACGCCGAAGAAGGAGCTGATGGACTAGGCGGTGCCCGTCGACGAGGTCGAGTTCCTCCTCAAGATGGCGATGGAGGCATCGCTTAACGACGTGTCACCGATGAAGGATCCCGACACATGCTCCTGGTCTAGGGCGGGCTGGGAGCCGGCGGAGGCTGAGCACATACGCCGGCTGTACGAGCAGGCCGAGCGTTAGGCTGCACGCGACATTCGCCGCCAGAGCGCCTACCTGGGTGCGCCGCTCATCGTCCTCGACGACGACGACGAAGATGAGGCCAAGCCTTCGCAGCCGTGGCGTTGTGGCGACGCCGGCCAGGGTAGCTCCCGGCCAGCGCAGCCATCGAGCGACGACGGTGACGACGGGACCCAGGACGCGACTACATGTCGTTCTACCGCTACTTTGGCATGTGAACTGGGCGGCGGCATCGACATCGGCGACGGTATCGGCATCAGCGACAGTATCAGCATCGGCATTAGTTATTTATATGTTTTCTTAAGTTTTTCTTAGTCTACTACAGTCAAAATTCGGGTATATGTCCGAATTTGACATAATATATACGAAATTGCCTATAATTTAATGAAATCGTCTATGTTCATTTTAAATTTCACCGTGTTTGATTGAATTTTGGCCAAATGCGGGAACTCGGTATGGGAGCGCGAGTGAGAAATTGGACGTTCTCACACCGAAAGTTACATCCGTCCGACGCTAAATAGCGCCGAATTAAGCCTGAAAACATCGAACGAGTGGAGATGCTCGATAGGAAGGTGGAATACTTAAGGTAACATGCGATTAAAGGGCCAAAAAAGGAAAAGAAAATTACGCCCATCGTAGATCAGACCTATAGTGCAGAATGACACATCTACCATAAAAACTGCTTAGTTGGCTCGATGAAGAGTCGCTAATTTGTTCAACTTTAATATATGCATCTATAATAATACTAGGAAAAGTGACGCGGCGTCACTCTACGTTCGTGATGAGACGATGCCGCCGAATAATCGGTTAAAATTATTAATGGAGATTGTGCCATATATGGTGTAGCACTATTGTCCGAGGACAATAGTGTTTTTTTCCAGATAAAAAAGGTAGTGGAGGGTGAATTAGTGTCAAAGAATAAAAAAAGTACAAAGAGTTGAATTGCTACTAGCGGGACGGGAAATTACTCACCCTCGAAAAGTTACAGAGGGATAGTTACCATGTGGAAATTACGGTTAGGAAATTGTGATAAAAAAATTACTGCCAAAGAATTGGTAATGAACCAAAAAAAATACTGCTGATAAAATACGGTTAGAGAGTTACTCATGGTGAGTTGCCATTGGGTAACATGGCACAATGTCTCAAAAAATTACTGCCAGATAGTAATATAAAAGAAAGCCTAAAAAATAGTGCTAATGAATTACGGTAGGGGATATCTATATGTCATGATTATTCACACAGCTACACAAGAACAATGATTTCATTCATAGACTCTTTGGGGTCTACCAGAGTTGCTCTAAACTGCAAAGCGCGTGAATAACGAAAAGAAATACACTGCACGATGACACAAGGAGCTTGGCTTCGATTTATGCTCTCTTTATTCTTTTCTTTTTTATGCTGATGAAGCGCTCGCCAATCGCCATGCAGAGACATACATACATCATGAGTCTCAAAACACGAACGATGCTTTTATTCTTATATCATCAACCTCTCGATCTTACACAACTATAGTTGACAAGATTACAAGAGCAATCTAATTATCCCTTTTTGGCCAAATTGTCCATGAAAATATTGCATTCAAAATCTAAATATAGATAATTCAGGTCGAGCTAATTAAAGACAAATAGAAGCAACCAGCAGGTGACTCCAGGGAGGAGGACACAATAGCCCACCGCCCAAAGTCCGCGGTCCTGGTCAGCAGCTGCAGCACCTTTGATAGTCATGGGGTTGCGCCCTTGCGGTATCGGCGTCCACGGTGTGCTATAGCCGTTGCCTCCCCCGCCGTAGCCGTTGCCTCCGCCGTGGCTAGGGCCGCAGTCGTTCTTGATGGTGACGTTGGATCGTCCAATCTCAGGGATTTGCGTCCCTTTAGCTCCTGCATGTGTGGGTTGCAGCAAATTAACGTGTGAACTAGCATATGGATCTGATCAAGAAACTAGTAACTGGCGATTTACGAAGAAGAGGCGTTACCAATGCCGCCATGTGCGAGATCATCATCAGCCGCGAGTGCGAGAACACCTGACCTAAGAATTATAAGGACGAGGAGAGCGATCACGAAGAGTAGAAAGTAGGGTTTCCTGGGAGCCGGATGGTCCATGGTGCAGCGCGTGCGTACAAGGCGGCGGCGCAGCTTCGGTATATAAAGGCAGCTAGTACCATGGAATTCTTTGAACTAGGAAATGAATCCCGGGGAATCTGACCTGATTTGATATGGCTATTATTAATGCGGTTTTGCTAATTCTCAGACGTCTTAGAATTAGTTAAGTCTTAGTCATCTAATATGCCGTCGGATTTTTTCTTTAGGATCAGTGCAAATCAGGTTGTTTTCCGCGTTGCTGTGTCCGACGCGCCTTGCTGTGTCGTCCGCGTGCGTGCGTTTCGCTTATGTGTTTTTGTGGGCTCGTTCTTGTTTTTACGTGGGCTGACTGTCACCGGTGGGTGAGTTTGTTTTTTGCTGTTTTTTCATTGTTTCTTTCATGTGGTTGTTTCTTTTTTTGCCGGATTTTAGTACCAGATACCTCCGAATCTATACAAACAAACCAACTAATTTCGGATCTAGACAAATCTAAGTCAACTAATTTGGATCGGAGGGAGTATTTTTTTCCTTCATGTGAATTTAAGTTTAGCTTAAGTGTTTGAGTTGGTTGTTCAATCGAGTCAATTTAGTTTTAATTTTCATTTTTTTCTTTGTTGGTTGTATTTTCTTTTTTTAATTGTTTTTCCTCCAGATTTTTATAGTTGTCATTATTTTACTGTTAGGACAACATTTAGACTGCAAATTTTGTACTAGACTGATCTAACTTATATTAGTAACATATACTCCCTCTGCTTTCATAATATAATATGTTTTTAGTTTAAATGTGTAGATTCAAAGTGAACCTACACACTAATAAGGGTCTAGACACACTTTTTTTAGAAGCGAATTGCCACTTCATCGTAACTGAGCATTTTTTCTAAACTTTTGTTGGGCTTTTTTCCTTTTCATCGAGCCAGCTATATCTTGGTTGTTACTTTTTTAAGCCATACGCAATATTGTTGAAAGAGAGTTGTCACTGAGCCCCTGGCAAGGGCCAGATATAACTAGGCCCCCCGCCGAGTGCCAGTTGTAACTTGCTTGTAACTGAACTCCGTTGGGGGAGCCCTGTCGAGGGGGCTCGTTGTCTCAACCCCCCACAATGGGGCCAGTCGCAACTTGATTGCAACCGGGGGACCCCGTCATCGACACAGTTGCGACTTGCTTGTAACTGAGCACTGTGGGGGGCTAGTTGCAACTTGCTTGTAACTGAGCACCCGCCGGGGGCATTTTGGAACTTGCTTGTAATTGAGCCCCTGCCGAGGGCCAGTTGCAACTTGATTGCAACTAGGGGATCTCCATCAGCGGGCTAGTTGCAACTTTCTTGTAATTGAGCTCCGCCGGGGGCTAGTTGGAACTTGCTTGTAACTGAGCACCCGTCACAGAGGGGGGCATTTAAACTTGATTGTAATTGAGCCCTACCAAGGGGCCAGTTGCAACTTGATTGAGACTAGGAGGCTCCATCAGTTGCAAAGTAACTGAGCTCCGCTGAGGGCTAATTGCAACTTGCTTATAACTGAGCACCCGTTTGGAGGGGGTAAGTTGCAAGTTGCTTGTAATTGAGCCCCCGCCGAGGGGCCAGTTGCAACTTGATAGCAACCGGGGAACCCCATCTGTTGCAAAATAACTAAGCTCCGTCGGGGGCCAGTTGCAAGTTGCTTGTAACTGAGCACCCATCCAGAGGGGGGGCATTTGCAACTTGCTTTTAACTGAGACCCCGCCGAGGGGCAGTTGCAACTTGATTGCAACCGGGAGGGACCTCATCAGTTTGCAACTTGATTGTAACTGAGCTCCGTCGGGGCTAGTTTCAACTTACTTGTATCTGAGCTCCGTCGGGGGTCAGTTGCAACTTGCTTGCAACCGGGGGGTCAGTTGCAACTTGCTTGTAACATGGTTGTAACTGAGCTCCGCCGGGTCCTAGTTGCAACTTGCTTGTAACTGAGCTCCGTTGGGGCTAGTTTCAACTTTCTTGAGGGGGAATTTTTGCAACTTGCTTGTAACTGAGCCTCCACCGAGGGCCAGTTGCAACTTGATTGCAACGGGGGGACCCCATTGATTGCAACTTGCTTATATCTAAGCTCCGTCAGGGGGCAGTTGCAACTTGATTGCAACTGGGGGATCGGTTGCAACATGCTTGTAACTGAGCTCCACCGGGTCCCATTTGCAACTTGCTTGTAACTGAGCTCCGTCGAGGCTAGTTACAACTTTCTTGAGGGGGGTATTTTTGCAACTTGCTTGCAATTGAGCCCCCGCCGAGGGCCAGTTGCAATTTGATTGCAATCGGGGGACCCCATCGGTTGCAACTTTCTTGTAACTTAACTCGCCGAGGACCAGTTGCAACTGAGCTCCACCGGGGGCCAATTGCATCTTGATTGCAACCGGGGGACCCCCATCGGTTGCAACTTCATTGTAACTAAGCTCTGTTGGGGGCCAGCTTGCAACTTGCTTGTAACTGGCCTCCCGTCAGGAGGGCGGCATTTTTGCAGATTGCTTGTAACTTAGCCCCCGCCGAGGGCCAGTTGCAACTTGCTTGTAACCGAGCACCTGTCGGGAGGGGGGACATTTTTGCAATTTTCTTGTAGTTGAGCCCCTGCAAAGGGCCAGTTTCAACTTGATTGTAACTCGGGGACCCCATCGGTTGTAACTTTCTTGTAACTGAGCACCCGCTAGGGGGAATTTTGCAACTTGCTTGTAACTGAGCTCCACCGGGGGACAGTTGCAACTTGATTGCAACCGGGGGGGCCCCATCAGTTAAAACTTTATTGTAACCGAGCTCTGCCGGGGGCAGTTTGCAACTTGCTTGTAACCGAGCTCCCATCGGGAGGGGGCATTTTTGCAACTTGCTTGTAATTGAGTCCCCCACCGAGGATTAGTTGCAACTTGCTTGTAACTGAGCACCCATCGGGAAGGGGGCATATTTGCAATTTGCTTGTAATTGAGCCCTTGTCGAGGGCCAGTTGCAACTTGATTGCAACCGGGGGACCCCCATGGGTTGCAACTTGCTTCTAACCAAGCTCCATCGAGGATCGGTTGCAACTTGCTTGTAACTGCGCACCCGCCAGAGGGCATTTTGCAACTTGCTTGTAATTGAGCTCCCATCGAGGGCCAGTTGCAACTTGATTGCAACCGGGGGGACCTCCGTCGGTGGGCTAGTTGCAATTTTCTTGTAACTGAGTTCCTCCGGGGGCCAGTTGCAACTTGTTTGTAATTGAGATCCGCCAGGGGCTAGTTGCAACTTTCTTGTAACTGACCATCCGTCGGGGGGGGGGGCAACTTGATTGTGAACGGGGGACCCCATCAGTTGCAAATAACTGAGCTCCGCTGGGGTCCAATTGCAACTTGCTTGTAACTGAGCACCCGTCGGGAGTGGGGCAGTTGCAAGTTTCTTGTAATTGAGCCCCTGTCGAGGGGCCAGCTGCAACTTGATTGCGACCGGAGAACTCCATCGGTTGCAAAGTAACTGAGCTCCGCCGGAGGGCCAGTTGCAACTTGCTTGTAATTGAGCACTCGTCGGGAGGGGGGCATTTGCAACTTGCTTGTAATTGAGACCTCGCTGAGGGGCAGTTGCAACTTGATTGTGTTGATTGTGTTTTTTTCATCTGCATGCTGTCGTGTGGAGCAGCTAGAGGGCACTGAAAATTCATTCAACGTTCTGATGTTTTGTAAATATTTTTTATGAAAGATGTCTTTTTTAAAATTAAAGAAAAATGTTTAAGAAACAAAAAGAGAAGTGACAGTTTTTACCAAAAAAATCAAAATAATACTTCCATAGGTTTTTATTAACAAATTTAGGGAGCCACTATATTAAATTCATAATTGTTTGAATTTGTTTAATGCATTTCGATTTATTTTAAATTTTCAGGTAGTTCATGACACAATGTATTGTTCACGTGGTATGACACAATTAAACTACCTTTGCTTCTTTTTATTCTTATTTTTTTTGAAATTCTATCAAATATTATTACAAGGGAAACAATTATATGCCTGGAACCACAATAGCAGTTAAGTGGGTAGCCGTAGTGCTAACACTCACTGTACGCGTGTAAGGAGAGAGGGGAGATGAGGATCGAGTCAATACAGTGAGAAGGAGGGAAACGCAAGGGCAATAGAGAGAGGAGGGAAACGCAAGGGAAAGGGCGAGCAAGAGAGCGGGATGGGCGCAGTAGCGCCGAGCGCGACGGTGGCGACCGCCACGGCGGCGAGCACGACGGACGCGCCCCCGACAGCGCATTGTTCGAAGGATCACCACGCGCCGCCGAGCAGCCCCCGCTCTCCTGGTAAGTACCTTGTCGAAATCCCCCACCCATCTCAAATCCCTCCGCCATGGGGTTGTTCCGACCTTCTTCAGTCTTAGATTTTCTAGGATTTTGGTCTGCATCATACAGACCGATTGGATTCGTTATTGTTTGGCGAAGCACAGTGTTTTGAAATTCCAAATTGAGCGGGTCAAACTACCTTCTGAGCGTACCAAATTCCAAGTCCAAAAAAGAGCAAGAAAATCCCAACAAAAGATAAGATACAGAGGCCATAAACAGGGACAAGGTGTGTACCAGCTGCAGCAATGGAACCGGGCTGAAGACTGAGATTTAGTTTGCCTGAGATATTTGCTAAATCTCAGTCGCCTGAGATTTCGTCTGAGATTTAATCTCAGTCATCTTATCAACAATTAGATTTTATGCACCGAGATTTGTGCAGCATTTAGTAGCTTTGTTTGTATTGCTGTGTGGACTGAGGCAGCCACTCCATCTTTGCCTAACGTTCGCTTGCACTACCCGCTACGCTACTGGCCCATGATGAACATGGGTTGTACGCCGGTGAGGTATGTAGCCTTTTTCTCTTTTTTTCTCTTTTCTCTTTTTCGTGTTTTGCCTTGTGTTTGTGGACCGGTTCCTGTCTTTTTTCCGTGAGCTATTTTTTTGGCCGTTTGGTTATCTAGACCTGGCACATCTGCTAGTAGGCATCGATCTATTTACATTTTGAATGAACATACCGAGGGTGAATACGGCCGGCTATTTTATCTACTTTGTCGATTGGGTTTTTTCAGGCGAAATGAGATTAGCTTCAGGTTTGTAATTTTCAATTTTCCTTTGCAGGTCATGTCTCATTTTTTTGGCCGTTCCTCTCTTGATTTTTTTTACAGTTGTCACTGTTTATTGCTAGGCGATATAAAACTATATTTTTACTAGACTGGTCATAATGTGATGGTAATATATTATACAGTTTTGCTAATTATCAGGCGCCTGAGAATTAGTTAAGTATCAGTCACATTTTTAACCTCGTAATTTGATTGATTTATTCCTCCCTTTTCTACACACGGAGGAAGAGGGAACGAGTTTCAAAGAAAACTGGTAGGAGAAGAACCCTACTCGGTATTCTTAAAAAAAGAGGGGAAGCAGAACCAAGTCAAGATGATAGGGGTCGCCCCTTCTTCTTGCGCCAAAGATCTTACCATTTCCAAAGGAACTAGGACTACATTCGATTTGCATTATCCGTAGGACACCTTATATGTATCACAATCGATATCAAAATCAAAAAGATGAAAGATGTACAATCAAATTTCTCGATTCAATAGAAGCCTCTTCTAAATTTGAAGGAAGGGCTTTATACATCTAATAAAGTGGATTAATCCTACGGGTAGACGATCCGGAACCCTCGGTCTAGGGTTTCGTTGGCCAGTCATAACTTGCTTGTAATTTAGCACCCTGTCAGTGTGGAGGGGGACAGTTGCAACTTGCTTGTAACTAAGCTCTGTCGGGGTCCTAGTTGCAAGTTGCTTGTAACTGAGCACCCGTCGGTGTGGAGGGGGGGGGGGAGTCGCAACTTGCTTGTAACTAAAGACCGTTGGTGTGGATGGGGGACGCAGTCGCAACTTGCTTGTAACTGAGCTCTGTTGGTGTGGATGGAAGACAGACACCCGCAAAGCCACTTGTGCAAAGCAAGTTGCACGTCAAGCGTGGAGCAAGTCTCATGTGCGATGACATGTAATGTTAGCCCGAGCCGCTTCATCCCACCATGCCGCAAGATGCAAAGTACACGCTAAGACACCGACAACAAAAGTATCAACGCCCACAAAAACATTGTGTTCTACTCGTGCAACAGATCTACGCATAGATACGGCTCTGATACCACTAAAGGGTTCGTAGCATGGAAAACAAAAAAATTCTACCGCAAGAACGAACAAAACCCAGATCTAATCTAGATAAAAGCCAAGATCTAATCTATTAGACATGTGCAACGAGATAGATAGGAACTAACCCTCGTAGATCCGAAAGCGTTAACGAGATTAGATCTCGTGGTTGATGTAGTCGATCACTTGCCGATCTCAAGATCGTGTGGATGATCCTTCCGGCGTCGCGTTCCGGCAGCGCTTCCGCAGTCGGTCAAGTGGACGATCCTTCCGGCGCCGCGTTTCGGCAGCGCTTCCGCAGTCGGTCACACGTGCGGAGTCGAAGCAGACCTTCCTCTCCTCGTTCCAGCGAGCAGCGGAGGTAGTAGATCTTCTCCACGGAATCACAGCAGCACGACGGCGTGGTGGTGGTGGTGGAGTAGAGAATTCTGCAGGGCTTCGCCTATGCCTGTGCAGAAGAGAGGAGGAGGAGAGAGGCGGCGGAGATTGGGTGTTGTAGAGGAGGGGCAAGGGGTGGCGCCTCCCCCTTCTATTTAAAGGAGGGAGGGCGCCTGGGGAGGGGGAGTCCTAGTAGTAGGACTCCCCACCTCCTAGGGCCGGCGGATTGGGGAGGGGGGAGGAGTCCTCCTCCCCCACGACTCCTTGTCTTGACCCACCAGGACTCCTTGATCCCTATCTTGATTTTCAAGCAAACTCCAAGAAATCTTCTAGAACCTTCCGGAACATTCCGAAACCTTGTAGAATCCTCATACAAATACTCCGGAACATTTCCTAACTCAGAAAATGATCCCCAATATATGAATCTTATTCTCCGGACAATTCCGGATCTCCTCGTGATGTCCCGGATCCAATCCGAGACTCCGAACAACATTCGGTCTCCAACGCACATTCCATATCTACTTAAAACAACTTCGAACTTTAAGTGTGTCACCCTACGGTTCGTGAATATGTAGACATGACAAAGACACATCTCCTGTCAATAACCATCAGCGGGACCTGGAGATCCATAATGGCTCCCACATACTCAACGATGACTTTGTGATAGATTGAACCATTTACATACGAAACCAATTCCCTTTGTCACGCGATACTATACTTATCCGAGGTTTGATCGTCAGCATCTCCATACCTAGTTCTACCTCGTTACTGATAAGTACTCTTTACTCGTTCCGTAATATGTCATCCCTTGTGACCCAGTCACATGCTTGCAAGCTAACTAGACGACATTTCACCGAGAGGGCCCAGAGCATATCTATCCGTCATATGGATGGACAAATCCCAATCTTGGTTCATGCGCTTCAACACATACTTTCAGAATACCCAATGACACCTTTATGACCACCCAGTTACGAAGCGGTGTTTGATGTCATCAAAGTACCCATCCGGTGATGGTGATTAACACAACCTCATGGTCGAAGGATTAGGTTACTATGCATTTAAAAGCTTACAGCAATACGAACTTAATGACTTGATCTTATGCTACGCTTACTATGGGTGTGTGTCCATCACATCATTCTCCTAATGATATAACCTTGTTATTAATCACATCCTAATGTCCATGATCAGGAAACCATGATCATCAATTAATCAACAAGCTAGTTCAACAAGAGGCTTACTAGGGACTCTCTTATGTTTACAAAACACACAAGTATTAGTGTTTCCTAATAATACAATTATAGCATGGGATGTAAACATTCATCATAAACACAAAGATATAATAATAACCACTTTTACTATTGCCTCTTGGGCATATCTCCAACACTCAGTTGCAACTTGCTTGTAACTGAGCACTCGTCGGTGTGGAGGGGGGAGATAGTTGCGACTTGCTTGTAACTGGGGTCCTGTCGTGGCTAGTTGTAACATACTTGTAACTTAATCCCTGTCGAGTGCCTGTTGCAACTTGATTGCAACTAGGGCCCTGTCGAGGGGTCAGTTGCAACTTGTTTGTAGCTGAGCCCCCATCGAGGGATAGTTGCAACTTGCTTATAACTAAGCTCCCGTCGGGGCGCAGTTGCAACTTGCTTGTAACTGGGGCCCACCGAGGTGGCCAGTATCAACTTGATTGACCCAGTCAGCGGGCCTAGGGCCTAGTTGCAACTTGCTTGTAACTGGGGCCCTCCCGAGGGGGCTAGTTACAACTTAATTGCAACCGGGGGACCCCATCGGCGGAGCCCAGTTGCAACTTGCTTGTAACTGAGCCCTCATCGAGCCCCAGTTGCCACTTGATTGCAACTGGTCGGTCTGTTGAGGGGGCAGTTGCAACTTACTTGTAGCTAAACCCTCGTCGAGGGGCAGCTGCAACTTCATTGCAACTAGGGCCCCGTCGAGGGGCCAGTTGCAATTTGTTTGTAGCTGAGCCCCCACTGAGGGATAGTTGCAAATTATTTGTAACTGAGCTCCCGCCGGGGCCTAGTTGCAACTTACTTGTAACTGGGGCCCCGCCGAGGGGGCCAATTGCAACTTGATTGCAACCGGGGGGGACCCCGTCGGCGGGCCTGCGATACAGTTGCAACTTGCTTGTAACTAGGGCTCCGCTGAGGGGGCTAGTTACAACTTCATTGCAACCGGGGGACCCCATCGGCGGGCTAGTTGCAACTTGCTTGTAACTGAGGTTCCGCTAGGGACTAATTGCAACTTGCTTATAACTGAGCTCCCGTCCGGGCCTAGTTGCAACTTTCTTGTAACTGGGGCCCGCCCTGGCTAGTTGCAACTTACTTGTAACTGAACCCCCATCGAGTGCCTGTTCCAACTTGATTGCAACTAGGGCCCTATCGAGGGGGCCAGTTGTAATTTGTTTGTAGCTGAGCCCCCATCGAGCCCCACTGAGGGACTGTTGCAACTTGGTTGTGACTAGGGCCCACCGAGAGGGCTAGTTGCACCTTGATTGCAATCGGGAGGACCCTATCGACGGGCCTAGGGCTCAGTTGCAACTTGGTTGTAACTGGGGCCCTACTGAGGGGGCTAGTTGCAACTTGATTGCAGCCGAGAGGACCCTGTCGGTGGGGCCCAGTTGCAACTTGCTTGTAATTGAGCCCTCGTCAAGCCCCAGTTGCCACGTGATTGCAACTAGTCGCTCTGTTGAGGGGCCAGTTGCAACTTACTTGTAAATGAACCCTCGTCGAGTGCCAATTGCAACTTCATTGCAACTAGGGCCCCGTCGAGGGGCCAGTTGCAACTTATTTGTAGCTGAGCCCCCGTCGAGGGATAGTCGCAAGTTTCTTGTAACTGAGCTCCCATCGGGGCCCAGTTGCAACTTGCTTGTAACTGGGACCCCGCCGAGGGGGCCAGTTGCAACTTGATTGCAAACGGGGGGACCCTGTCGGTGGGCCAGTTGCAACTTACTTCTAACTGAGCACCCGTCGGTGTGGAGGGTGGGGTGTGGTTCAAGTTGCTTGTAACTGAGGTCTGTCAGGCCCTAGTTGCAACTTGCTTGTAACTGGGGCCCCACCGAGGGGGGGGGGGGCAGTTGCAACTTGATTGCTACCGGGGGCCGGGGACCCAGTTGGTGGGCCTGTTGCAACTTGCTTTTAACTGAGCACCCGTCGGTGTGGAGGGTGGGGGTTGAAGTTGCTTGTAACTGAGCTCTGTCGGGTCCTAGTTGCAACTTGCTTGTAACTGGGGCCCGCCGAGGGGGGCCAATTGCAACTTGATTACTATCCGGGGGAGGGGGACCCCGTCGACGGGTCAGTTGCAACTTGCTTGTAACTGAGCACCTGTCGGTGTGGAGGGTGGGGGTTTCAAGTTGCTTGTTACATAGCTCTATCGAGTCCCAGTTGCAACTTGCTTGTAACTGGAGCCCCGTTGGTGTGGAGAGCGGGGAGGGCGCAGTCGCAACTTGCTTGTAACTGAGTTCTGCTGGGTCTTAGTTGTAACCGAGCTCCCGATGGGGCCCAGTTGCAACTTGATTGTAACTAGGCCCCACCTAGGGGGCTAGTTGCAACTTAAATGCAACCGGGGACCTCGTTGGCGGACAGTTTACAAGTTGTGCTTATAAATGAGCACATGTCGGGAGGAGTAAGGCAATTTTGCAACTTGCTTGTTATCCAAAACAGTTTGCAAGTTCATTCCAACCATGTGAAACTAGATGCAATTTTTTTGTTTGCTTTGAAGTGTCGGCATTTTTTTTCCTTTGTTTTCTGATTTGTTTTGTTGTTTGCTAAGTATGACACTTTCAAATTGTTTCGAGGCCAGGGGCGAGCGTAAGAGAAAAAGAATTAATTTTCTTTTTTAGATAGCAAATTGCAAGTCGTTTGTAACTGAATTTTTCCGACTAATTTTCTAGAATAGCGTGTAAGCTGGTTTGTATATCCTAGGCTTAATTATTTTGAGCTTTGTCTATTTATCCATACAGATTTTAGTGTCCAGGCCAGGGGCGAGCGTAAGAGAACAAGAATCAAGCCCAGCCTAGCAACCTTGCCCTTGTAAAATAAAAAACAATTAAGGATAACAATTTTTACGTACAATGGGCCAGGGCAAACGTAAAAGGTCAACACGGAATAGAAACCTGCAGAACCGACTATATGGAAGATGAAAAGGATCGCTCATCGGCTCTAAATCTCAGTCGCCTCAGAACTAGTCGCGCCCTTATTAATGGTTACTATGAATACTAAATCGGATGTGAACTTCCTTTTTTACCATTAACATAACTAGTTGAGAGCCCGTACGTGCCACGGTCCAACAAAAACAAAAATTCTCGTGACATCTGCGAAAATCCTTATGCATAGCAATAAGTCTCCCGGTTTTTGCCCTCTTGGTCTGTGTTTATTCGCGGGTGCGTGAACACGTTCAATATATACTAGATAAATAGGCGTGCTTCGCCGCGCCATCTGCATGATGTTCTGGTAATGTGTGCCATATGCGGTACACTCATAGAGGTTTGTTCAATAACACTATAGGCGGTACACCCGCAGCTATTTGTTCTATGAAACTATAGGCGCAATATGTCTGGAAAATTATTTGTGTCGGGTGTAAAAAACACAAATTCAGATGCTCTAACATGGTTATTCTTAGATATTTTTTTTACACAATTCACATAAAATGTTTTTTTCCCGAAAAGCTATGTAAGAATACAAATGTCCAGATATATAAGCAGAATGTTCTTTCTTAATTTTTTGAAGTTGTGTAAGGGGGCCACTCCCGCTAGCCGGGGCAAAACTTATCCATGTGGTGCATCACTTTTCGCGGTGCGCTCAAGTAATTTACTACCCGTGGCACACCTATAAGTGGTGCACCACGAGTATATATTTGTGGGACAAATAGTTTTTGGTGCCCCACGGGTATGTGATCTAGCTATAGCTGTTTTACTAGCAGCGAAAAATTACTACCAAAGAATTGAAAATGAGCCTAAAAGATACCGCTCATAAAATACGGTTAGGCAGCTACTCACCATCAATGAGTTACCATGGGATAATTACCGATTATTACCAAATAATGGAAAAGAATCCCTAAAAAATAGTGCTAATGAAATAGAGAGAAAATCCAGATCCGGTTGCATCCGTTCGGCCGTTCGGTTCGTCGATCCGGCTGGGCCGTTCCGACTGTTTGGTAAATCCGTCCGACTGATCTTGTTTGCCTACCCCGATTCGTCGGTTTGGACCCGTTCCGCCTGAGTCAGACTGACTCAGCGCAACGACGCCCCGTTTGGTTGTCGGTTGGGCCGGCTAGACCTGTTCTGGCTGGGCCAGGCCGGCTCGGCATCCTAACGTGTTTGGTTGTCTGGCCGGCTGGGGACCGAATCCGGTTGCGCCGCGTTTGGTTGCCTGGCCGGCTGGAGCCAGGCTATCCGACTGAAACGCCTGTTGGACCGTTTTAGCATCCGCAACACCTCCAGGATCGTGCCATCAATCCTATTGTACCGACTGCTGCAATGTGAGTGTTTATCCGACCTCGAGCGACCCTCCAGGGCTCCTCGCCAGATGTTGACGTGTATTTGCTTCTTGTTTTCCGGTGCCAGCAACCCCTACCCGGGGGCTCGCCAGTTGGACTGACCTGCTAATTCTGTAAACTAACTGAGTAGTGTGTGATGCTGTCAGTTTGACTAGCAAGAGCAAAAGCTCGAGGCATCCCACATGAAAAACGCCGAAGGATGCGATAGATTGGACATTCCGGCCATGTGCCTAGGTTGTATTTTCCGGCTGCTAAACCTCTAGTACCGTGCGGAATGTATTGTTAGCTCCCCCTTCGGTTCCGGCTCCATACCGCAACCCGGCTGCCCGGCAAGGACACATCGTAAACAGTAGAACGCACGAGAAAGTGACTAAGTGTTCAAAAAAGCACGAACTAGTTTTTTGAAAAAGGAAACCGGCACCTGGTCGACAGCATGTATTCTGTATATTGATGTACTGACAATCAATTCGTTTCCCTATGTTTGTTTTGCACGGATTGCGTCGCGTCAACTACGAGATAAGATTCAAAGCACCTGATTTCGTCAGCTCCTTCGAATCTCGGGGGCTACACCCACCAGGTGCGCTCGCGCACGCCCGGTGTAATCAAGCGATCCAGTCCAGCTGAAGGCGTTCAGTCGGATAGAAAGTTCGAGGTGTCGAAAAAGATAAGACAGAGAAGATTCGAAGCACCTGTCTTCGTCAGCTACTCCGAATCTTGGGGGCTGCACCCCGCGGGTGCGCTCGTGCGCCCCGCGAGAGTTGTATTGTCTCCCGGGCCGGAGGTGTCCAGCCGAACGCCATTCATGCACTTCATCTATAACGACAACGTCAAGTTTTGTGGAGCTCATCCAAATTTCCCCGTCAGGTGAAATCAGTGCGCGCTCGTAGGATAGTGTCGGAGGATTATCCCCAGGTACCCCAAAGAAGCGCTCCAAAATAGATAAAAAAAGGGCAAAAGGGCCAAAGAAAATAAAGAAAAGCAGCAGCAGACGCTGCCTGGGTCGGCTGGAGCCTCCAAGCCGTCCCGACAGCAGTCCCTGCTGAGTACTCCTTCTGGCTGGTGACAAGGGGTAACCTCGGCAATGCCCATGATGGTGGACTTAGAGTTTCGCGAAAAAGAGAACACTGGGGATTTCGTCAGATGTCAGGAAAACAATAAAGTCAAAGTCGCTTGAATATTGCGGAAATTGCACTATTACAAGTTATCCTCTAGATTTTGGTACCCTCGCTTGGGCTTCTCCTGTCCTATATATAATTGGCCGTGTCTCAAAGCTGTATGCGAATAGGTTTCATATACGTGTGATTACAACACCAATACAATGTTGGTTCATAGTCTTTTTCGTAATACAGTCAAAGTCTTTGTCGGTTGCTTCTTTGGGCTGTCGTCTGAAATCTTCATGGGCTGGAAGCCCTTTTACGCAATATAGGTTAGTAAATAATAAGCATCCGAGTAATCATACCTATGTCAATAGCCCCTGAGACTCTACTTGAACCAAAGTTTCAGGTTGAGTCTCAAAGTTTCTTTTTCTTTCTTTTCCTTTAGTCTTCATTTTTCATAGGGATTTGGTACAACGAGTCTGATGCTTCTGACGGATCAGAAATCAGTTAACCGCTCTTGGGCGAAAACAAGGTTGTCCTACATCAAATTCAAGTCCCTAGGCTCGAATCCGGAATCCGCTACTGGTGCTTTTCAGTTCGAGACGCTGAGGTCTTACCGAAAACTGAATCCCAGCTTCTATTTTATCGGGTACCCAACGTGTCCGTTGGGATTTTTTATCATATCGTTGGTACGGATATTTTACTGCCAGAGCGCATTTTTGTGCGATTACCAGGCCACATAGGACGAATCCTGGGGTCTTACCTTCATGTTTCTAAACACGACATTCGGATTTTTTGTCGCACCTGAGCGGGATCCGAGATTTTTGGCTTTATTGGCGGTTGGCCTGCTGGGCCGCCAATATTTCTGATTTTATCAGATAGTTTTAATGCTTTATACTGGCTCCCGATGGGATTAATCTTTCTTTTGAGGAGACCTTTTTGAGGATATACTGGTGTAAAACTCAAAGGTGTTTCCAATCATGAATATATTTTTATACACAACTGGATTTTTATCGGGTGCGTGCCAGCGCTCCCGATAGGAGTAGCCCCCGAGGCTATGTTCCGATGCCTGTATCTGGACATAGGCTCATAGTTCTTGTTAGCTTGATGGAAAACATTGATATTTTGAACAACAAAAAACTTAAGGTACAAATAACTTATCTCTTTATACATAAGGCGAAAAATCGATGATACATTATTCTTTGGACAAATGGCCTCTAGTCGTTGACCTGGATATTCTGGCTTAAGAAGCCGAACTGTAACTCTTTATCATATTGTAAGTAGTCTTATGCATAAAATCATCGTAGCTGTGCTACGTTCCATGGATTTGAGTAATTTACTCATGTCTTCTTGTCTTGAGTCGATATTCTCCTCCGGGAATAACTTCTGTGACAATGTATGGTCCCTCCCAAGGCAATTCTAATTTCTTGTGGCCATCTTGCTTTATATGAAGAACTAGGTTCCCTACTACGAAGGACCTAGGCCGCAATCGCCTTCTATGGTAATTGTGCAAGTTTTGCTGGTACATAATTGCTCTTTGTAGGGCTTCATCTCATGCTTCATCGAGTGCATCTATATCATCTTCAAGTGCTTCTCTTGATTCCTCTTCATCATATGCAGCTACTCTTGGGGATTCATGTGACACCTCAACAGGAAGCATGGCTTCGCCATGGACCAGGAAGAAAGGTGTCTCTTGTGTCGAATTATTTGGAGTTATACGTAAACTCCATAACACAGATGGAAATTCATCAACCAATGCTCCTTTTGCTCTGTCAAGCGGTGCTAGTAGTCTTTTCTTGAGTCTAGCTGTAACTAATCCATTCGCATTTTCTACCTGCCTATTTGTTTGCGGGTGAGATACCGAAGCGTAGCTTACTTTGATACCCATCTCCTAGCAATACTCCTTGAACTCATTGGAAGTGAAGTTTGTCCCATTGTCCATGATGATGTTGTTTGGTATGCCAAACCAAAATACTATGGACTTAATAAAATTCACAGCCGAAGTTCCGTCTTGGGTAGTGACATGCATTGCTTCGAAACACATTTAGTAAATTTGTGGACTGCTACTAGCAGAAAGACGTGCCCTCCTGGTGATGATCTATGAAGTTTTCCCACCATATCGAGTCTTCACTGAGCAAAAGGCCAAGCCAAAGGTATAGGTTTTAACTCAGCGGCGGGTGCTCCAGGCTTTGTTGCGAATTGTTGGCATGCTTCACATGTTGTGACGATATCTTTTGCATCTTGAACTGCAGTGAGCCAGTAAAATCCTGTCCTGAATGCTTTGGCAGCAATTGCTCAGCTACTAGCATGGTGACCACAAACTCCTTCGTGTATATATTTGAGTATGATTTTTCCTTCTTTGGGTGTTACGCAATGTTGCAACAGGCCCAAAATACTCCTTTTATACAGCTCTCCTTTGATTATTCTGAAGGCCTTTGATCTTCGGGTGATTCTCCGAGTTTCTATCACAACTTCGGGTAGTTCTCCTTTAGTCATGTATGCTATATACGGCTGCATCCAAGTAGGATCAATTATCATGACCTCTTCAATTTCCTGTTCTTCTTCTTCGACGGCCTCTTCTATACTCTTGGTTTCTGATGGAGCCCCTGAGTATTTTTGCAGATGCTTCTTTTTTCCTATTTTTGGTGCTAAATCTTGGAGACTATTTTTGCTTTGATATATCGCTCTATTATTTCTTCCCAAAAAACTCCCGGTGGTATTGGTAAGCACAAGGATCCGATATTTGCTAGATTGTCGGCTTCTTCATTGCTTGCTCTCCCTATGTGCGATACTTCGCACCCATCAAATTGAGCTTCCGTAACGCTATATAGATCTCGGTAAGCAATCATATTTTTGCTGACAACGTCGCACTTGTTCATTGCTTGTTGTGCCACAAGATTCCAATATCCAAATATTTTGAGGCAAGTTGCACCCCAAGATTTGGCCATTCGCATGCGTGCTACAAAGCCTCATATTCAGCTTTGCTATTGGATGCATTTGCAAAGCTCATTCGAAGTATATAGCGCATTTTGTCGCCTTGTGGTGATACTAGTATGACTCCTGCTCCTGCTCCTTCCATTCTTTTTGATCCATCAAAGTACATTGTCCAGGCACTAGAAAGGTCTGGCGGACCTGCACATTGCAACTCGGTCCATTCTGTGATGAAATTCGGCAGAACTTGTGACTTGATTGCTTTACGTTTCTCATACGTGTTATCTCGAGGGGATAATTCGAAGCCCCATAGAGAGACACGTCCAGTTGCTTCTGGATTGTTGAGGATGCTTGACAAAGGTGCTTCATTGACAACTATGATCGGATGTTTCAAAAAGTAATGGCGTAGTTTTCGTGCTGTCATAAATACCCCATATGCTAGTTTTTGATAATGTGGGTACCTTTGTTTGGATGATGATAAGACCTCGCTTAGGAAGTAGACTGGCCTCTGCACACCATGGGTTTTCCCTTCTTCGGGTCGCTCCACGACCAACACCGTGCTGACCACCTGATTTGTGGCAGCGATATAAAGCAGTAAAGGCTCTTTCTCTTTTGGCGACATGACAACAGGAGATGTCAAAAGTGTCCTTTTGAGATCTTCAAAGCCGCACTAAGCTTCTTCCGTCCATTCGAATTTTTCAAATTTCCTCATAAGGGTGTAGAATGGCAACGCCTTTTCTCCTAATCTTGCAATGAAACGACTGAGTGCTGCTACCTGTCCTGCCAGCTGTTGCATGCCACGTAGAGTTGTTGGCTTATTCATTGTTAGGATTGCTTGTATTTTCTTAGGATTAGCCTCAATTCCTCTGGCTGATACAAAATATCCGAGGAGTTGCCCTGCCGGGACCCCAAAGGAGCATTTCTTTGAGTTCAGTTTGATGCTAAACTTGCCAAGATTTTTGAATGTTTCTTCGAGGTCATTGATGAGAGCAGATCCTTGTCTTGTTGTAACTATGACGTTGTCGATATATACTTGTACATTTGTGCCTATTTGGCTTCCCAGACATTTCTGCATCATCCGATGATATGTTGCTCCGGCGTTCTTAAGGCCAAAGGGCATTGTTGTGTAACAAAATACACCATAAGGCGTGATAAATGGTGTTTTCTCCTAATCTTTGATGTCTACGCACTTCTATTCTTGTAGACAGTTGTTGGGCCTCCAAGTGCAGAGGTTTGTAGAACAGTAGCAAGTTTTCCCTTAAGTGGATCACCCAAGGTTTATCGAACTCAGGGAGGAAGTGGTCAAAGGTATCCCCTCTCAAGCAACCCTGCAATCAAGATACAAGAAGTCTCTTGTGCCCCCAACACACCCAATACACTTGTCAGGTGTATAGGTGCACTAGTTCGGCGAAGAGATAGTGAAATACAAGTGGTATAGATATAAGACAACGATGCCAGAAAATAGCTTGATGGCGTGGAAGAGACTAAAGGAAGACTGAAATAAATATGGCAACAAGCAAACATGTAACAGATCTAATTGCAAACAATGTTTCAATGTTTAGAAACAAGGCCTAGGGATCATACTTTCACTAGTGAACACTCTCATATAAATATCTTCTCTTTATGATACTACTCTTAACTACTCTCCGGTTGGACACTCTAATCGATGGTAGGGCTATAACAGCACACCTCAAAGTTTGCTTTCTGCATCTAGATAAGCCCACACTGTCAGCTTGAGCACTAGATGGTTCCAACAAACACCACAATTTCAAAAAGGCATCCAACTCCAAATATAACTCATAACAAGTATTTGTAATCTCTAGCCTAAGTCTCACCATGGTGTGCACGCTGTCACTTTCACACACATGAGGAGAGCAGAGATTCATTAAAGCACTTGAGTAGCAACGTAGATCTACTTGGTTACAAAGCTCATGATCACAATAAGATCATGCATAGAGAGAGAGAGATGAACACATAGCTACCGGTAGAACCCTCTGCCTTGCGGAAGAACTACTCCCTCCTCATCATGGGAATCAGAAATGGCGATGGAGATCGATGGAGATGGCTTCGGGGGAACTTCCCCATCCCGGCAGGGTGCCAGAACAGAGACTTTCTGTCTCCCGAATCTCCCCTTCGGTGGCGGCGGTGCTATGGAACTTTTCGTGGATTTCTGATTCACTCCCTAGGGTTTATGCATCAGGAGGCTTCTTATAGGCGAAGAGGCAAGGTCGGTGGGCGGCCAGGGGGCCCACACGACCTGGTGGCGTGGCCAGGGGGTACCCGCACCTGGGGGGTGTGGCCAGGCCCTGGCCCTCCTCCGTCTCGTATTCTGGCTCCGTGAGTCTTCCGGTAAAATAGGAACTTTGGCTTTTGTCTCGTCTAATTCTGAGAATATTCATTTTCTGACTTTCCTGGAACCAAAAATAGCAGAAAATAGGCAACTGGCACTGTGGCATCTTGTTAATAGGTTAGTCCAAGAAATCATATGAAAAGTACTCCAAAGTATGGACAAAACATAAGAAAGTAGATAAAACCAAGCATGGAACATCAAAAATTATAGATACATTTGCAATGTATCAACATCCCCAAGCTTAACTCCTGCTCGTCCTCGAGTAGGTAAGTGATAAAAAGAAAGAATAATTTTTGAGGTGACATGCACCATCATAAAATTGATCAAAGTATTTGTAAAACATTGAAAGCTGGGATCATAGTACTTCAATCATAAGCATGAAAGATGGAGTTATAACAATAAGACATAGCAACTATGTTGCAACATGAAAAGGCACAAACAAAAGATTCATGAATAACAATGCTTTGCAAGACGTTTGTTTGTTTCACATAAAGAAAACATAGCATAATGGCATTCAGCTTGTCCCTCATAGAGTAGCAAATATAAATGCATAGGACACCTTCAAAGTTCATAAGAGTGACTAGATACAAATAGTTTAAAACAAGCAATATCAAAGCTATGCATCAATCAACAAGTCTTGGGACAATGCACATAGAACTAAGAATGGCCACTATGCTCTCAAAGTAAGTGCATAAAGATAGAAGGTGGAGACTAAATATATAGTGGAAGAAAGGCCTTCATAGAAGGAAGTAGGGATTCAAGTCTCATAAAGAGCTTCCAAAAATTATGGTACTTTTTAGCTTTCAGCTCTCATTGCCCCTATCATAAGCATCTTGAAGTGATTAAGGTTAAAGTGAACAAACTATGGTGTACAAGCTTGACGAAGTATAAGTTAGAAATCTCATGTCCCTTGAATATGAGGGCCGCTCCTCATGCTACTCAAGTTTAGTCACCGGTAAGTTCTTGTCATCGTAAGTAAATGTGTATCATAGAGAACCACCAACGAGGTACCCCTTGCCCGATGATACGGAAGAATCCCCATATCAAAATGACAAGGCAAGCAGACAACGAGCATCTCAACAATCTTCTTATTTACCATGGGAATATGGTGTTTTTTTCTCTCTTTCCTCTTTTCATAATCTCTTTTTTTCTCAATATAGGACTCTTTTTTTATAAGAAGAATGCTTCATAGACAGCTCATTATGGTTACGCTGCAGGTTTCCACCATGCCGGCATGGATTAGACCAGTAGCCTAGGCGTTTCTCTAACACATATACATAACTCCATGGACTTACAAGCTCCCCTTTCATTTCACACCGACGACATCCATATACAAAAGAGCATGATATCAACTAGGTACAAGTACCAAGTGCAATGTTGAAAGCATTCCCCATGACAGCATGGTTCTGCTAATTCCCAACAAATAAGTGCAAGCATATACAACATAAACGACACAATGGTTCAAGTTTATTAAGGGCAAGAAAAGTAAAGTGTGCCATCAAGTTCATGAGAGCTTTAATCACTAGTTTTCTCATAACAAGTTTAATTTGGAAGGTAAACAAAAGCATGAATATACTTGGAATAGCATAAGCTAGTAGGTAGATATGGTGGACTCGTTGGAATAACTTGGTTTACGGAGTTGGATGCATGAGTGGAACTCATACTTGGTTGTGGAGGCTAGCAAAAGACTGGGAGCGACAAACTAAGAGAGCAATAATGGCCATAATCATGCAGAGCGACAAAACATCATTGATCAAAGCATAAAGTGATACTACAAGTTGAAAACTAAAGGATCATAAAGGCTATGGTGACTTGAGATAGTCATAACATGGTGTGAGCATGCGCCAAGTCAACCCAAATAAAGCATCAAAGGAGAATACCACTATACGATGCTTTAATATGCTAAAACAATGCACGATTCATCCAAGACACATTAAGCAATCTCAATTGTTTATAACAAGTCATGCTACAACAAAGAATACTAAGCATAAAGACAAAACAATATCAAGCATGGCATGACAAAGCATAGGCCACAGTCAAAAACAAGCTCCCTTTACCACTTAAGCATGAACTTTCCTACTCTTTTCCAAACCAAACCAAACTATTTGAAAACCAATGTATGAAAGAGGGGGTCCAACCAATTTATTAAGCAAACTAAGCAAACCAAGCAAACAAAAAACCAAAACGAAAACGAAAAATAAGACACTCCAAGAATAACACAATTGTGCATGAAACAATAAAAATGAAGCGTTTGGAAGAAACCGGGGATTTTTATTGATGAAGAAGGGGATGCCTTGGGCATCCCCAAGCTTTGACGCTTGTACTTCTTGGAAATTTCTTGGGGTGACACCCGTGGCATCCCCAAACTTGAGCTTTAGTCCATCCTTCATCTCATTACTCATTCTTTCCATACACCTGAAATTTTTCCTTCATAGAAAACTTCACCCAATCTTTATTAGCAACATTAGTGCACTCAAGATAATAAGTCTTTAGGTTCAGTTATAAAACCAATAAAAACTTCCATTAAAACACTAGCTACTGTAGCACTTCCCTCAAAAAGCTCAATTCCCCAAAAGAACTCAAAAAGGAACCAACAAGAAGCAAATGCAGAAAATGGCAGAAATCTGTCAAAACAGACTAGCAGGTAAAGACGAATTTTTTTGAAGATCTTCTGTTGCTCAGATCAAAAAGTGTTGAACTAACGAAAGTTATATAACAACCTGGGGCAGAAGCAGAAACATTCGCGCCTCAAAAAGACGTTCAGATATTTTACACGAATTTTTACGGTGAAGCATAGAAATCTGTTTTGGGACAGAAACTTTCCTAATCATTACTTCTCTCTCATTAGAGGTTACTCTTGGCACAAAAAGCAAATAAAAAGGATAAGTAGCGGTTATTAATGAAGTAATAACTTCCAAGACTCATCTAAAACTTTTGGGTTATCTCCCAATAAGTACTTTTCTTTAATGCCTTTAAGTTAGGCATGATAGTTTGAGAAGATGCTCACATAGGAAATATGAATTGAAGTAAAAGAGAGCATCAACAAGCAAATTCAAAACACATTTAAGTCTAACCCACTTCCTATGCATAGGAATCTTGTAAAGAAACAAGTCATGAAAGCACAAAGAAACAAGCATAGGAAAGCAAAACAAGTGCAACTTCAAAATTTTCAACATAAAGAGGGGAAACCTAATATTATTGAGATACATAAAACCATGTTTCCCTCTCTCATAATAACTTTCAGTAGCATCATGAATAAAATTAACAATATAAATATCACATAAAACATTCTTATCATGAGCGACATGCATATAAGAATTAATACTCCCCACATAAACATAGTCATTCCTATTAATCATAGTGGGAGCAAATTCAACAAAATAGCTATCATTATTATTCTCATCACCATAATTATCAAATATAGGAGTAATCATAATTAATTTTCTCCTCAATAGTAGGTGGACTGAAAATATCATACTCATCATTGTAATCATCATATATTGGAGGTTTTGTATCATCATAAGCAATAGAATAGCTATCTTCCAAAGCTGGGGAACTAAAAAGATCATTTTCATAAAAACTAGCTTCCCCAAGCTTAGACTTTTCCATAGCATTAGCAATAATGGTGTCCAAAGAATTCATACTAACAACATTGCTATTAGCATGCAAATAAAGTTCCATAGGTTTTTTAATTTTCTCTTCAAACACTTCATGTCCTAACTCAAGATAAATACTATAAAGCTCTCTAATTTTGTTGTTGTTTTCCATTAAGCCTAACTAGTGAAAACAAGAAACAAAAAGACAAAATTGCAGAATCTAAAGGAAATAACTTCGAGCACTCACACCGGAGGATGTGAGTACCTTTTACCTTACCTCTCAGACAACGGCGCCAGAAAATAGGTGTTTGCCGTGGGAGGTTCTTCTTCTTTAATCCTCCGGTGTGAATACCTTTTACCTTACCTCCCCGACAACGGCGCAAAAAAATAGCTTGATGTCTATGCACTTCTATTCTTGTAGACAGTTGTTGGGCCTCCAAGTGCAGAGGTTTGTAGAACAGCAGCAAGTTTTCCCTTAAGTGGATCACCCAAGGTTTATCGAACTCAGGGAGGAAGTGGTCAAAGGTATCCCTCTCAAGCGACCCTGCAATCAAGATACAAGAAGTCTCTTGTGTCCCCAACACACCCAATACACTTGTCAGGTGTATAGGTGCACTAGTTCGGCGAAGAGATAGTGAAATACAAGTGGTAAAGATAATTATAAGTGGTAATGGTGATAGAAAATAGCTTGATGGCATGGAAGAGACTAAAGGCAAACTGAAGTAAAGATGGAAGCAAACAAACATGTAACAGATCTAATTGCAAACGGTGTTTCAATGTTTAGAAACAAGGCCTAGGGATCATACTTTCGCTAGTGAACACTCTCATATAAATATATTCTTCTTTATGATACTATGTTGAACTACTCTCCGATTGGACACTCTAATAAATGGTAGGGCTATAACAGAACACCTCAAAGTAAGCCTTTCCCATCTACAAAACCCCACACTGTCACCTTGAGCACTAGACAGCACACCTCAAAGTTTGCTTTCTGCATCTAGATAAGCCCACACTGTCAGCTTGAGCACTAGATGGTTCCAACAAACACCACAATTTCAAAAAGACATCCAACTCCAAATATAACTCATAACAAGTATTTGTAATCTCTAGCCTAAGTCTCACCATGGTGTGCACGCTGTCACTTTCACACACATGGGGAGAGCAGAGTTTCATTAAAGCACTTGAGTAGCAAGGTAAATCTACTTGGTTACAAAGCTCATGATCACAATAAGATCATGCATAGAGAGAGAGAGATGAACACATAGATACCGGTAGAACCCTCTGCCTTGAGGAAGAACTACTCCCTCCTCATCATGGGAATCAGCAGTGGTGATGGAGATGGTGGTGGAAATCGATGGAGATGGCTCCGGGGGCACTTCCCCGTCCCGGCAGGGTGCCGGAACAGAGACTTTCTGTCCCCCGAATCTCCCCTTCAGTGGCGGCGGTGCTGCTGAACTTTTCATGGATTTGTGATTCACTCCCTAGGGATTATGCATCGGGGGGCTTCTTATAGGCGAAGAGGCAAGGTCGGTGGGCGGCCAGGGGGCCCACAGTACCTAGTGGCGTGGCTAGGGGGTACCCACGTCTGGGGGGTGTGGCCAGGCCCTGGCCCTTCTCCGTCTCGTATTCTGGCTCCATGAGTCTTTCGATAAAATAGGAACTTTGGCTTTTGTCCCGTCCAATTCTGAGAATATTCATTTTCTGACTTTCCTGGAACCAAAAACAGCATAAAATAGGCAATTGGCACTGTGGCATCTTGTTAATAGGTTAGTCCAAGAAATCATATGAAAAGTACTCCAAAGTGTGTACAAAACATAAGAAAGTAGATAAAACCAAGCATGGAACATCAAAAATTATAGATACATTTGCAATGTATCAATCTTCTTCCTTCATCTTAATCTGGTGGTACCCTGAGTAAGCATCTAAGAAACAAAGACATTCACATCCCGCGGTTGCATCGATTATTTGGTCGATTCACGGCAATGGGAAGTGATCTTTTGGACAATGTTTGTTTAGTGTAGTAAAGTCGATGCACATCCGAAGTTCTGTAGTGTTTTTCTTTGGAACACATACTGGATTTGCAACCCACTATGCTTTTGTTAGTTCTTTGATAAAATTGGTGTCAGTAAGGCGATGGAGCTCCTTTCCAATGGCTTTATGCTTTGGTTCTGTGAAGCGGTGAAGCGGTTGCTTCACTGGCTTCGCCTTTGGGTCCAAATTTAATGTGTGATCAGCGAGTTCCCTAGGAACTCCCGGCATGTTAGAAGGTAGCCATGCGAAAATCTCCTAGTGCTCACGAAGGAACTCGATGAGCTTGCTTTCCTATGCGGGATCAAGATTGGAAGCCACAAATGTTGTTTTCGTCGGATCGATGGGGTGGATCTGTACTTCTTTTGTGTCCTTTGCAGTGTCAAAAGCCTGATCGAGATTGACACGGGCTACATCTAGTGGTTCTACTATTGCTGAAGTTTTGAGTTGTTCGAACTCTGTTGTCATCCCGAAAGATTCAGAAAATTTGTTAAACTCCCTGTCACAATTGTTGGCACGTGTGAAGCTTCTTTTTACCGTGATGATTCCTTTTGGTGCTAGCATTTTCATGACCAAGTATGCATAATGCGGTACTGCCATAAACCGTGCGAAAGCTGGTCGTCCCAGGATCGCATGATATTGCGATGGCCAGTCCATGACTTCAAATTCGAGTTTTTCTCGCCTGAAATTTATTTTGGAACCAAAAACAACATCAAGAAATACTTTGCCTAAAGGAATTTCGGCTTTACCTAGTACTATTCCGTGGAAAGATGTTTCTGTTGGCGTGAGATTGTCTAGGGATGGCCCATTGTTCGTAACGTTTTTGCGTAGATCAGATTTATGCTGCTTCCTGTGTCCATGAAGACTTTACTCATATCAAACCCGCCAATTTGTGCTTCGACTATCAAGGCTGAGTGACCTGGTCATGGAACCCGAAGCGGGTGATCAGCTCTGCTGAATGTGATTTCTTGCTCGGACCAATGGAGATATTCGGGTGTGGTTGATGTTATTGTTTCCACCATATTGATTTGCCTTGTGATGAGCTTCTGGGTTCTGTTGGATGGATGCCCCTTCTGAATCATTGACATTGCCCCTTTTGACTTGGGGTATTCACTGTTTTGATCATTTGTGTTTTGTTGTGGCACTGTTGGTGAGGGCGGTGGTGGCGCGCCGATGGCTAATATGCCAGGCATAGATATGTATCCTCTGTTAGTTGCTTCAGTTCCTTTTGCGTTACATAGCTGCTGCATCTTCAAGAATGTTCAGCAGTCTTTCATGAGATGGTTAGATTGTCGCCTTCCCGGTGAGTCGATGTAAAAGTGCATATTATAGGGTCCTTCCATCATCTGCATTGTGGAATAGGTGGATCTTGAGCTCTTGGCTGGTACCACTGTGTTGACTGGTTTCCTCCAACGACATCTCTGTTATGGCGGTATCTGCCGTTGTGGTCGCTGCTTCTATTGTTACCTTCACCCAAGAAACCGGCTGCAGCGTAACTTGGTCATGTGTTTCCATCATTGTTCCTTCTTCTTCTATCGCTGCCACGTTTATCCCTATCTTCTTCGGGTGGTCATATATGCTTGTTATGCAGCGCGTCTTCTCCATCAGCCCAGCGATTTGCTATTTCCATTAGTTGTGAGATTGTTTTGGGTTTAACCCATCCCAGTTCTTCTATGAATTCTCGACGGTGGAGGCCGTCATTGAAGGCGTCGATGGCTCTTTCTTCGGATATGGACTCAGCCGAGTTTTTGATGATATTCCATCATTGGATGAATGCTCTTATTGATTCCCTAGACTTTTGTTTACATGCTCGCAACTGCTCCAAGGATGCAGGTCGTTTGAACGTGGATTGGAAGTGCCGGATGAACTTATCCTCTAGGTCGTTCCAGCTGCCGATAGAATCCTCGGGTAGCTGCTTGAGTCATGATCTTGCGACACCGGTGAGGTGCAGTTGTAAGCTTTGCATTGCGGTGGCTATGGAGCCGCCTTGCAACTTGACAGTGTCCAAATAGTCTGCTAACCATGCTTCAGGTTCCTGGAGTCCATCGTACTTGTGGCGGTCGTGCATAAGTTTGAAGTCCTTGGGTACTGAGGTTTTCCAAATCCTTTGAGTGAAACAGCTGGCCCCACACAGTTCGTAATCGTCTTCATTGTCGTGGTATCGTCGAATGCGGTTTTTGTCTCTGGATCCATCATTCCTGTGTTGCCTGTTGTCCTTTCGTGTGCTGCTTCGCGGCTCGGGTGCTGCAAGATATGCCTGGTGTGGCGATCGAGATCGTTGGGTGTGTCCCACTTGCCGAGGACTATTGTGATGGCATGGGGATCTATCATGTTGTCATGTGGTTCCTTGTGCCGCTTCTGCGAGGGAGGCTCCAACCATGCCAAGGTTTATTAGGGCGGAGCGGTGGAGGGTCGCACAGGGATCGTCGCGTGCGGGCTGAGTTGTGAGTAGATATGTTTGCGCGGCCATGATGGCAGCTTGGGCCATTTTTTCCTTGATGTTTCCTTCTTGATCGATTGACATGAATGATAGATCTAGATTGCGGATGAGTCCGCCTCTCTCTGTTTCAGGGATATTCGCTGATTGAGATGTTCTCCTTCCTGGTGGTGCTCCTCCTATTATGCTCCCTGGTCCTCGGGTGGAACTTATAAGTGCCCGTCGTAAGCTGGATTCGTCTGCTAATCTCTTTCTTTCGTCGAGTTGTCTTTGCATCCTGAGTAAATCTCTCTTCTTGTGATGAAGCAGATATTGATATGCTAATAAATCCTCGTGTGAAGCGTCCGCTGTCATCAGGAATGCTCCCAAAATTACTTATCTTGCCCTTTGCCATGCCGCTGCTTGTAGCCGAAGAGTTTGTCTCTCTCCTTCATGTGGCTCTTCGCCTCTTCCTTGGACTATGTGGTTTTCTGCCATTTCTCCTTCGTTTCCGTGGCCTCCTTCATTGTTGTGATTTCCTACATTGTCATCTAATAAAATATCATTGAGGTCGAGGATAGGGTTACCATTAGAGTCGCGTGGTGTTGAGGTGTTCCCGTTGACCATGCACACTTGGTGGCGTGTTGTGCGTAGGCTGGTGGTGGTGTCTTCTGCTCCAAAGGATGCGCTGTTACTATTCTGAGATTGTAGTTCTGGGTAAATCGTCGCCATCCTTATTTTGAAGTCGACGTTTTTGCTGCTTTCTTCAGGTTCTAAATTTGTCGGGCTTGCTTCACGTGGTGGGGTCAGCTATGGGTTTGATCCAAAGGAGAGATTGTCGTAAAGACCATCAAGGTCCCCAGATCTATCTCGATTTGCTCGCTCTCTTCGCCTGCTTCGATCTGTGTTGTGGCGTCCATGGAGGACCCGACGGAAGATGTTGATACTGTCGTAGGCGTAGATTTTTCCACCGACGGTTCTGATGTGATCAGGGCCGGAGGGTGTGATTCTTGCGGGTCTTCTACTTGAAAGTGGAAGCTTCCGACGATTAGATCGGATCCGCCGTTGAAATCGGCGGGTACCAATGCAGGGGTGGGCGGGTGTGGAACTGCTTTCGTCGGGTTGATGCTTGGTAGAGAGCGGTCAGCCGAATCCATGGTTCCAGCATTCAAGTTTCCCACAGACGGCTCCAATTGACGAGGGGTAACCTCGTCAATGCCCATGATGATGGACTTAGGGTTTCGCGGAAAACAGAACGCTGGGGATTTCGTCGGATGTCAGGAAAACAATGAAGTCAAAGTAGCCTGAATATTGGGGAAATTGCACTATTACAAGTTGTCCTCTTGGTTTCAGTACCGTCGCTTGGGCTTCTCTCGTCCTATATATACTAGGCCGGGTCTCAAAGATGTATGCGGATAGGTTTCATACACGCGTGATTACAACACCAATACAATGTCGGTTCATAGTCTATTTCCTAACACAGTCAAAGTCTTTGTTGGTTGCTTCTTTGGGCTGTCGTCTGGAATCTTCATGGGCCGGAAGCCCTTTTACCCAATATAGGGTAGTAAATCATAAGCATCCGAGTAATCATACATATGTCAGCTGGGCCTCCTCGCCCCAGCCGGCCTTCTCCACGCCACCTCCTCCTACCGGGTGGGCCGCCCCTAGCCGGCCCGCCTCGTCCCTGCCCCGCCTGGGCGTCCTCTCCACCTGGCTCCTGCCTGGGCCGGCTCTCCCCAGTCTAGCTGGGACATCTTCCACCCGGCTGGGCCGCTAGTTGCCTCGCCTGGCTAGGCCTCTGCCTCGACCCGTGCTAGCTAAGCGCCCTCTAGCAGTTGCCGCTCGATCCAGCAGGATTGATCGCCACCTCTAGGCCAGATCACCCCAGTCGGCGGCTCCCTCGATCTGTTTGGTAGCTGCTACCCAACTACCAGGCATCGGATGCCCCATCGAGAAGGACAAGCACCAGCCATCGACAAGACTAGGGACGTGAAGCCACGCTGCTGCCATGCCACTAGTACAACTAGTACCAGATGATGTAGTAAATAGTAGACACTATGTAGGACACTATACATTATACATGACACAATCAGATGACACATGCAATAGTACTAGTTAGGCTAGGTGGGTCCACCTTTGTCCCTTGTGCTTCCAATATGAGGCACTAGGGAGAGACTCAGTCATTCATGGACACACCCATCGATCATTCACAGGGAGCTAGCTCTCCTAGGTAGCTAGCTCACGCTCAGGCATATACATTCATACACTAGGTTGGTCCTTCACTAGCTAGGCAGTTCATACAGCTCGAGGAGAAGCTTATATATCTCACCCCATACAGTAGTTAGATCGGCAGGAGTAGGGGTGTTACCTCCTCACGAGGGCCTTGAACCTGGGTACTTCCCGCGTCTCAGTTACGTTGGCTTGTATCCAATCCTGCATGCGTACGCCGTCGATAGCTTTCCTGCCGTTTGCCCACACCTCTATCTAGCCTTTTCAGGCACTATCGTTTCCATAACAACGACATGCAACATATGCAATGTGCAACTGCTTTTCATATGTATTTGTCTCTGTACACCATATGGTTTGACACATGGATCTATCCCCTAGAGTAGTCATTGCATGTGTTCTTTTAATTTCCTAAACTATATCGATATCCACTAGAGTCATTGAGATCCACATGACCACATTGCATGTTGTGTTCTTTTTCAAAACCACATTAATATCTACATGACCACACACACTCCAGTAGATTCTGTAACTTCTATCACACTAGTGCAACATGCTGTGTGTTTTTGGTCTTTGTACACCATGGTTTGACACATGGATCTATCCCCTAGAGTCATTGCATGTGTTCTTTTCCAAAACCACACTGATATCTACATGACCACACACACACTCAAGTAGATTCTTTGATGCAACTTCTGTCACACTGGTGCAACATGCAATGTGGAAGCTGCTTTCCTATGTGTTTTTGGTCTTTGTACACAATGGTTTGACACATGAATCCCCTAGAGTCATTGCACATTGATATCCACTATACATTGATCCACATGACCACATTGCATGTGTTCTTTTCCAAAACTTCATTGATATCTACATGACCACACACACTCCAGAGGATTCTGTGATCCAACTTCTATCACACTGGTGCAACATGCAATGTGTAAGCTTCTTTCACATGTGTTTTTGGTCTTTGTACACCATGGTTCGACACATGGATCCCCTAGAGTGATTGCACATTGATATCCACTAGTCATTGATCCACATGACCACATTGCATGTGTTCTTTTCCAAAACCACGTTGATATCTACATGACCACACACACTCCAGTGGATGCTGTGATTCAACAACTTCTGCCACACTAGTGTAACATGCAATGTGAAAGCTGATTTCCTATGTGTTTTTGGTCTCTACTAGGAAAAGTGCCTGTGCGTTGCATCGGGACAACGAGAAATAATATTTTTGATGAAAAACTGGAGCAACCCAAATTTTACTTTGAGTTTTGGACAAGAAATGTTATACTAAAAAATTGTTAGGATTAGTTTTTAATGGTATGGCACTGAACCACAAATCCTATGTAATTATAAGTTGAATGTTGATCCTCCAAATAATTCAAAGATACGATATGTTTATTTGAAATGGAAAAACTCAAATAATTAGCAGTTACCGGTCGAACCCGCTGGGACTATTTTCCTCAATGGACGAAGCGGCAACCTAAGCCCAGAATTTGCAGAAGTCACAAGCATTGATGCAATTTTATAGTCCCGAAGACTTACAAAAGTTGTCTCAAATGTGCTAGGCCAATGTTTCCATCTTGCTCAGATTCTTGTAGCGGACCTTGGTGATGTAGCAGGGATCGCAGTGGATGAAGAGGGCCACCGTCTGTAGAATCTAAAATACAATACTACACAAAGGTCGTCAACAAATTAAATAGTAAGACACCATTGAAAGTTAAATGAATCATGGGAAAATATATAACTTATTGCTGGGTATAACCCATGTGACACCATGATGACATGTGAAAATAGATACTTGCTCCATTGCAGCCATGTTGTGCGGTCACTCCCGGCACATATGATCAAGCAGTTCAGTCATGCTTTTATTGGTCACTCAACTGACTGTCACCTTGTTCTTTTTGGGGGGATCACTGATAAGGCTCATGTCTTGAGTCCTACTACATAAGCAACCTGGTCGTCCGAGATCAACCATGGTGGAGTCAGTTAGGCAGCTGTATGTAATCAATTAGCTATGGTTTACTCCCTCCGTTTCAAAATACAAGATATTTTAGCTAAGATACATTCACTTCACAAAAGCTAAAACATCTTATATTATGTAACGAATGGAGTAGCATCTAAGGATCTGATAGATTAGAAAGACAAAAGTCGATAGCTTACATACTCATGGAGAAGTAAAATGTTTAGGAAACAAATCTGAGTGCCTATTCAAAAACAAAACAATCCGGAAGATAGGGATCAAGAAAAAACATAGTTGGAGCTCCGATGGGACGAGCTGGTCAGTGATTATAGCCGGGCATCTCAGTTGTTCGGGTTAACAACAATAACACCGACGACATCAAAACATACTTCTCCTTGCATTGTAAGTTTAATTGTTAACCTTCTACATGTGGCAAACAAAATAAAGATAATAATTGCAACTAATAAACCGGTATATATCTTTTCTATGAGCTCTTAGGAAATTTGCAGAATTATCGGATTAATTAATAAATAAATATAGACATGAGAATTAACATCACCTGAAGCAATGTATGTCAGGTGAATGAAAAGCTAGGAGGCCTATTTTGTAGAACTCTGGATTAACTCGCCTCTTGAAATGGTTGGCGAGCATATTTTGTAGTCACAGGAAAACCAATGTATCTACTTTCTGTGAAAAATAGTCTAGCTTCCCTTCATTGTCGGCTGAACCGGCTATCGGCTAGTAGCAGAAGACGTGCATGGTGCACCTATATCAGAGTCTCATCTACTGTCTAGCATTAATGGTGGAAGCCCACGTCGATGGAGCAGGAAGAGATGTTGGATGTTGCAGCACACATGTCAGCCACACTTGTCTGGACTGCTAGGAGTCGCCGCCCTGGTGGCCTCGATCGAGCTGATGGGTGCACTCTACATCATGTTGATGCGAGCACACACGCGCGACACCGTGATGGCATCGGATTGGATGCGGAGGCTTGCCGACAAGTACGCTGGTCGGTTTCTTGACTATGGCTAGCAATCTTGGCGCACGTGGTGGGTTCGACGGAAGCTAGATCCTAGCTTCAGAGTTCCGGCGCCCGTCGTAGCGCTCCTACTCCGTTGCGCTGCCGATGATTCCTTCTGGGTGGTTGGCCTGGGAATCAATCTAATTTCTAGAGGAGGCGTTGTTGCCGATGGTATATCCATCTTGACCTCCTAGGGTGATGCGGAGGAGTGCGGCAACGACGTTGTATGTCCAGATGCACGACGCTCTCTCCTCTTTTGATCCTGTTGGATTTGGCAGTAGGAGTGGCGCGTCGGAGTAGTAGGTCTCAGGGTGCATGGGATCTTCTCACCGGCTCATGGCGGCGAGTTAGGTGGTACATGCGGAGGCAAGATTGGATCTCGTGGCAGCGAGGTCAGTCGTACATGCGTGGCAAGATTGGATCGAGACTCGAGAGGAGTGTCCATTTTTCTGGAGGCCCCTGTTTATTTTACGTACTTACCTGGGGCAGGTGGGTTATTTTCTCTAAACTATAGGGGCAAAACCGTCCAAAAAAGCGGAACCTGTAAGAAACACTTCGTACTTTATTATTAGGTATAGATGATCATGATGGTTTGACACATGGATCCCCTAGAGTGATTGCATGTGTTCTTTTCCTAAACCACACATTGATATCTCCACTAGAGTCATTGATCCACACGACCACATTGCATGTGTTCTTTTCCAAACCCACGTTGATATCTATATGACCACACACACACTCCAGTGGATTCGGTGATGCAACTTCTGTCACACTGGTGCAACATATGCAATGTGCAACTGCTTTTCCTAAGTATTTGTCTCTGTACACCATATGGTTTGACACATGGATCTATCCCCTAGAGTAGTCATTACATGTGTTCTTTAATTTCCTAAACCACATTGATATCCACTAGAGTCATTGAGACCCATATGACCACATTGCATGTTGTGTTCTTTTCCAAAACCACATTGGTATCTACATGACCACACACACTCTAGTGGATTTTGTGACTTCTGTCACACTAGTGCAACATGCAATGTGGAAGATGCTTTCCTATGTATTTTAGGTCTCTATCACCATGGTTTGACACAAGGATCTATTCCCTAGAGTCATTGCATGTGTTCTTTTCCGAAACCACATTGATATCCACATGACCATACACACTCAAGTGGATTATATGATGCAACTTCTGTCACCGGTGCAACAAGCAATGTGGAAGCTACTTTTCCTATGTGTTTTTGGTCTCTGTACACCATGGTTTGACACATGGAGTCATTGCATGTGTTTTTGGTCTCTGTACACCATGGTTTCCAAAACCACAATGATATATCTACATGACCATACACACTACTCTAGTGTCAAACCTTTGGTCAAAAATCCTAAAAACATATAGGAATATGCAACTGCCATGACAGACAAGTTGCATGTGAGAACAGGCTCACCCAGGGTGGGTTCTGCTTATATCAACATCCAACCACACTTTAATAAACATGGTAGTGCCATATGCAAGATTTGGAAAGGATTCTAGTGCTCTCGGTTTCCAGCGATGAAACCCCTAAAACATGTGGGGTTATACCCCCTTTCGACCTACCACAACAATGGGTGACCATACTTTTACCCTTATTCGTGTTAGTTTAGTAGCAACATGCATTGGCCAATGTTGATCCCTAATGATTCCACATGTTTTCCCATCCGGTTCACTCGTAAAGAGATTCTAGCTTTTTTGTATTACCTGCTCAAATAATGTTATACAAGGTCTATAGATCATTTTCATACCACACTTTGGATCTCACCTATACCAATATTTTGGCAAAAATCAGCATAATAGATTTTTCCTGATTTTTTGGGTCAGTAATTGCTAATTTCTTAGAAAGGTGCCATTTTTAACTGATATCCTATATGATTAATTTATTTTAGCCACTCATCATGCAATAAATGGCAAGGATACGCCATGAAAAATTGAACAACACAACCCGCTAAAATTTCGTGCGTAGGAGTTAATTTTCATGCCTAGAATTTTTGTGCCTAGGATAAACCGATCAGCCTTTCAGCACAGCGCCACGCATCATTTGCGCAAGGGCATTTAGGTAATTTAAAAGAAGCCCTCATTATCCCCTCCCTCGCCGAAAGTGGACGAGATCCAATTTTCCTCACCTTACTGTCCTCTGCCTCCTCCCTCGCTCTCACCCTCGCTGTCGTTCGTCCCTCCTCCAATCATCGTTGTCTGAAGACACACAAGTATAGGGGGTGTATCGCAGTATTTTCGAGGGAAGTAAAACCCAATTTATTAATTCGACACAAGGGGAGCCAAAGAATATCTATAAGCCTTAACAACTGAGTCGTCAATTCAGCTGCACCTGGAAACAATCTTGCTCACAGCAGTTTATCAGTAGCAACAGTTTTATAGTAGGAATAGCAAAGTAGCAGCAACAGTAAAGTAAAGACAGTAGTAACAATAGCAGTAAATAGTAGGATTCGAGTGCGGTAGGCATAGGGATGGATGGACGGGCGTTGCATGGACAAGACAATTCACATAGCAATCAGAACATAGGGAAATTGCAGATAAATAAGATAAAGCATCCAAGTACTAGATAATCCTAGGCATGTGTTCCATATATAGTCATACGTGCTCGCAATGAGAACTTGCACACCATCTTTTGTCCTGCCAGCCCGTTTGCAGCGGGGCCTCAAGGGAACTACTGGCAATTAAGGTGCTCCTTTTAATGGAGCACCGGAGCAAAGCATTAACACTCTGTGAACACATGTGATCCTCACATCAAAGCCATTCCCTCTAGTTATCCCAATTTCTGTCACTTCGGGGCCATTGGTTCCGGACAACAACGTGTGTATACAACTTGCAGATAAGACCATAAACAATACTATCATAATGAATCAATAACATGTTCAGATCTGAAATCATGGCACCCGGGCCCTAGTGATAAGCATTAAGCACAACAAGTCGCAACAAAGTCATAAAGCCCTAATAAAAGATACTAGGTACCATGCCCTAACAATCTGATGCCATTACATGAACGATCTCATCCAATCCCTACCATCCCCATAGCCTATGGCGGGGGATTACTCACTCATAGATGGGGGGAACATGGATGGTCGATGGAGAAGCGATGGTGATGATGATGGTGATGATCTCCTCCAATTCCCCGTCCCGGCAGGGTGCCAGAACGGAGTTTCTGGTGCTGTTTCATGGAATCTGGTGGTGGCGGCGGAGCGGAACATCTTCTGGAAAAACGTCGACCCCCCCCTGAGTTTTTAGGTCAGAAGGCAACTTATAGGCGAAGAGAGAGACCGAGGGGGAGTCTGGGGCGGCCAGACCACCCCCTGGCGCGGCCAGGCCCAACCCGCGCGACCAGGTGGTGTGGCTGGGCCCTAGCCCCACTCCGTCTCATATTCTGGCTCCGGGAGTCTTCTGGAAAAATAGGCACTTTTGCTTTTGTCCTATCCAATTCCGAGAATATTCATTTTCTGACTTTCCTAGAACCAAAAACAGCAGAAAACAGGTAGCTGGCACTGTGGCTCTTGTTAATAGGTTAGTCCAAGTAATCATATGAAAAGTACTCCAAAGTGTGGACAAATCACAAGAAAGTAGATAAAACCAAGCATGGAACATTAAAAATTATAGATACATTTGCAATGTATCAACATCCCCAAGCTTAACTCCAGCTTGTCCTCGAGTAGGTAAGTGATAAAAAGAAAGAATAATTTTTGAGGTGACATGCACCATCAAAGACTTGATCAAAGTGTTTGCAAATATAAATGCATAGGACACCTTCAATGTTTACAAGAGTGACTAGATACAAATAGTTTAAAACAAGCAATATCAAGGTATGCATCAATCAACAAGTCTTCGGACAATGCACATAGAACTAAGAGTTGCCACTATGCTCTCAAGAAAGTGCTCATAGAATGTGTGGAGACTCAACAAGGAAATGAACAGGTTTGAAAGTTTGAAAGGCTTACAAATGCTGAAAGTATGGTACTCATTAGCTTTGAGCTCTCATTGCCCCTATCATAAGCATCTTTAAATGGTTAAGGTTAAAGTGACGCAACTAAGAGGATATGCTTGACAAGTTATAAATCGAAGTCTCATGCCCCTTACTTACGAAGACTGATCCTCATGCTACTCAACTTCAGTCACAAGTAAGCTCTTGTCATTGTAAGTATATACGTATCATAGAGAACCGCCAACGGGGTACCCCTTGCACATGATACAGGAGCTATCCCATAATCAAAATGACAAGGCAAGCAGACAATGAGCATCTCAGCGATCTTTTTATTTACTATGTGCATAGATTTTTATTGAGGATGCTTCATAGAATGCTCATTATGGTTACGCTGCAAGTTTCCACCATGATTAGGCATGGCTTAGGCTAGCGGCCCAGGCGTTTCTCTAACACACATACTAACTCCATGATCTTACAAGTTCCACTTTTATTTCACACTGCCGAGATCCATAAGCAAAAGAATCATGATATCAACGAGGTACAAAGTACCAGTGCAATGTTGAAAGCGTTCCCCATGATACATGGTTCTGCTAACTTCAACTTATAAAGCACAAGAATATACGCAACAAAGAAGGACGCAATGGTTCAAGTTTATTAAGTGCAAGAAAATAAAGTGTGCCATCAAGTTCGTGAGAGCTTTACTAACTAACTTTCTCATAACAAGCAAACATTTTATTCGGAAGAAAACAAGGCATACTTAATATGCACGGAATAGCAAATGATGCTAATAGGTAGGTATGGTGGACACTTTTGGCAATATTGGGTTTGGGGATTTGGATGCACAAGTAAAGGTTATACTCAGAACAAGTGAAGGCTAGCAATAGAAAGGGAGCGACAAACGAGAGAGCAATAATGGCCATAATCATGTAAAGCGACAAAACATCATTAATCAAAACATAAAGTGATACTACAAGTTGAAAACTAAAGGATCATAAAGGCTATGGTGACTTGAGATAGTCATAACATGGTGTGAGCATGCGCCAAGTCAACCCAAATAAAACATCAAAGGAGAATACCACTATACTATGCTTTAATATGCTAAAACAACGCATGATTCATCCAAGGCACATTAAGCAATATCAATTGTTTATAACAAGTCATGCTACAGTAAAGAATACTAAGAAAAAAATATCAAGCATGGCATGACAAAGCATAGGCCACAGTCAAAAACACTCTTTTTGCCACTTAAGCATGAGCTTTCCTACTCTTTTCCAAACCAAACCAAACTATTTGAAAACCAATGCATGAAAGAGGAGGTCCAACCAATTTATTCAGAAAACCAAGCAAACGAAAACCAAAAAAACGAAAAGGAAGACGCTCCAAGAACAACACAACTGTGCATGAAACAATAAAAATGAAGTGGTTGGAAGAAACCTGAGATTTTTATTGATGAAGAAGGGGATGCCTTGGGCATCCCCAAGCTTTGACGCTTGTACTTCTTGGATATTTCTTGGGGTGACACGCGTGGCATCCCTAAGCTTGAGCTTTAGTCCATCCTTCGTCTCATTACTCATTCCTTCCATACACCTGAAATTTTTCCTTCATACAAAACTTCACACAATCTTTATTAGCAACATTAGTGCACTCAAGATAATAGGTCTTTAGGTTCAGTTATAACACCAATAAAACTTCCATTAAAACAAAAACTACTGTAGTACTTCCCTCAAAAAGCTCAATTCCCCAAAAGAACTCAAAAAGGAACCAACAAGAAGCAAATGCAGAAAATGGCAGAAATCTGTCAAAACAGACCAGCAGGTAAAGACGAATTTTTTTGAAGATCTTCTGTTGCTCAGATCAAAAAGTGTTGAACTAATGAAAGTTATATAACAACCTGGGGCAGAAGCAAAAACATTCGCGCCTCAAAAAGATGTTCAGAGATTTTACACGAATTTTTACGGTGAAGCACAGAAATCTGTTTTGGGACAGAAACTTTCCTAATCATTACTTCTCTCTCATTAGAGGTTACTCTTGGCACAAAAAGCAAATAAAAAGGATAAGTAGCGGTTATTAATGAAGTAATAACTTCCAAGACTCGTCTAAAACTTTTGGGTTATCTCCAAATAAGTACTTTTCTTTAATGCCTTTAAGTTAGGCATAAGCAAAAACTAAAATGGATAGAGTAGAAGTAAGCGGAGATAATCATGGTGAAAACATTGTTTTGTTCAATGAAATCCTTTTGTTAACAAGGTTGATCAGGTCTCGTTACCAAAACAATTTCATATGAGACAAAACTTTGTATTCCACTAGTGATTATGTTACCTCAACCTTGATAGCAATGGTCCCAATCATAATAGTTTCAAATTTTTCTCTTGGTATGGGACAATATATTTCTCCAACTTGAATGCCCTCAACATGTTCAATTGAATTCAAACCATAAGTCCTTTCAATCTTCTTGGGGAAATAGACAGTATGTTCCTTGTCATTAACATTGAAAGTCACCTTTCCTTGATTACAATTAATAACAGCTCCTGCAGTATTAAGAAAAGGTCTCCCAAGAATAAGAGACATATTATCATCTTCAGGCATTTCAAGCACAACAAAATCAGTTAATATCAAGCAATTATGAGCCACTTGAACAGGTACATCCTCACATATACCAACAGGAATAGAGGTAGATTTATCAGCCATTTGCAAAGATATATCAGTTGGTATTAGTTTTTCTAGTTGAAGCCTATTATAGAGAGAGAAAGGCATAACACTAACTCTAGCTCCCAAATCATACAAAGCAGTTCTAACATAACTGTTCTTAATAGAGTAAGGATAGTTGGAATCCCTGGATCTCCAAGTTTCTTTGGAACCTTACCATTAAAGGAATAATTAGCAAGCAAAGTAGAGATTTCTTCATTAGGGACCTTCCTTTTATTCGAGACAATATCCTTCATATACTTTGAGTAAGGAGGCAATTTAATAACATCAGTCAAAGGAATTTGCAGGAATAGAGGTTTCATCCACTCACAAAACTTATTATAGTGTTCATCTTCCTTTGACTTGTGTTTCTTATCAGGGAAAGGCATAGGTTTTTGGACCCAAGGTTCTCTTTCACTACCATGTTTCTTAGCAACAAAATCTTCCTTAGTGTATTTACTATTCTTAGTGTGGTTTTTAGGTTCTTCTTCAACTTTTTCTTCATTAGGAACTTCATTTTCTTCATTACCACTTTCAGTTTCAGCATCAGAGATGGATATACTATTAGGATCTATAGCAGGTTCAGAGGGTTCTACAATAGTTTTATGTTTCTTTTTCCGTTTCTTACGAGTAGAGCCACTATTTTCAGCTTGTTGAGAATCCTGCTCAATTCTTTTGGGGTGCCCCTTAGGATATAGAGGATCTTGAGTAGTAGCTCCACTTCTAGTTCTAATTTCATAAGCATGTTTTTCTTTAGCAGCATTAACTAGTTGATATATTTAACTAGTGGATCATGAGTAGCAGCTCCACTTCTAGCTCTAGCTTGTTGAGAATCCTGCTCAAGTCTTTTTGCACTTTAACGAGTTGATCTATTTGAGTTTCAACCATTTGAAAGTGTTTAACAATCATTTTAACATCATTAGCGGTTCTTTCCACAATATCCTTCAACTCAACAATAGCTCTAGTGTTTTCCATTAGATGATTTTGCACCCTTTTATTAAAATTATCTTGCTTAACAATAAAGATATCGAATTCTTCTAAGCATTGATCAGGAGGTTTAGACTAAGGGATATCACCTTCATCAAAGTGTTGGAGAGAGTGTACCTCGATAGTGGATGAGTAGGGAATAGGCTTACATAATTCTTCTATAGGAGGTAAATTCTTGACATCTGCAGCTTTAATTCCCTTCTCCTTAAGACATTTCTTAGCTTCCTTCATCACTTCATCATTTAATTCAATAACTCCCCTCTTCTTTGATGTTGGAATAGGCACTGGTATAGTAGGTTCAGGTACAATTACTTCAGGTGTAGCTTGTTCAGGAGGAGTCCAATCTTCATAGTTCTTACTTATTTTAGCCATTAATTCCTCAGCTTCCTTAGGAGTCCTATTCCTGAAAACACAATCAGCACAACTATCTAGGTATGTCCTAGATTCTTCGGTTAGTCCATTATAAAATATATCAAGAAGCTCATTCTTAGGTAATGGACTTCCAGCTTGTGCATGAATCAAAGCACAAAACCTGCCCAAGATTCAGGCAATATCTCTTTTTCTCCCTGTTTAAAATCAAAAAGTTCTTGCAAAATAGCATGTCTAGCACTAGGAGGAAAATATTTCTGCAGGAAGGTACTAATTAAGCAATCAGGGCTATCAATAGATCCAGGAGGTAAATTACTAAACCAAGTTTTAGCTTCTCCTTTCAGTGAGAAAGGGAAAATATTAGCAACAAAGTAAGTATGCATCTTAATATCATCAGAAAACAAGCCACTCATGGTAGAAAGCTCATTCATATGTGCTACCACACTTTCATTCTTAGTCCCACAAAAAGGTTCTTTCTCAACGATAGCTATGTAAGATAGATCGAGAGAGAAATCATAATCTTTATCTTTAATATTTATGGGAGAAGCAGCAAACTTAGCAACAGGAGACAATTTGGGTCTAAGAGTACGCCTCTCAAGGAGACTCTTAGCACCGCTCCTATCATGGGTGTTTTTGCATTCTTTAATAAATTCATCGGTCATCTCAACATAACCATCTTCAATATCATAACTTTCACTAGAGTCAGGAGAACTAACAGGTGTGGTAGTGTCTTCATTAGGAGTTTCAGTATTTACAGCTATAGGTCTAGAAATCGTAGCATCTAGGAAAGGACGTAATGAACCACTCTTATCAAGCATAGTAGAAGAAGCATCATAAGCATCATAAGTTTCAGATTGAGCTGTAGTAGCAGTGTGTGTAGCATGTGTATGTGGTGGTGTAATGAGCTTACTCATAACAAATGGTGAATCAAGAGCAATAGAGGTGTTCAGAACCGTACCTCTTCTTGTAGTGGATGGTAAAATAGGAACCTTGCCATCACGAGACTTACCCATGATGGATGGATAGCATCGAACAATAGAGAATCCAAGTGAACTTGATAAATAAAGCTATCCTCCTCGGCAACGACGCAAGAAAATAGTCTTGATGACCCACAAGTATAGGGGGTGTATCGCAGTATTTTCGAGGGAAGTGAAACCCAATTTATTGATTCGACACAAGGGGAGCCAAAGAATATCTATAAGCCTTAACAACTGAGTTGTCAATTCAGCTGCAGCTGGAAACAATCTTGCTCACAGTAGTTTATCAGTAGCAACAGTTTTATAGTAGGAATAGCAAAGTAGCAGCAACAGTAAAGTAAAGACAGTAGTAACAATAGCAGTAAATAGTAGGATTCGAGTGCGGTAGGCATAAGGATGGATGGACGGGTGTTGTATGGACAAGACAATTCACATAGCAATGAAAACATAGGGCAATTGCAGATAAATAAGATAAAGCATCCAAGTACTATATGATCCTAGGCATGTGTTCCATATATAGTCATACGTGCCCGCAATGAGAACTTGCACAACATCTTTTGTCCTGCCAGCTCGTTTGCAGCGGGGCCTCAAGGGAACTACTGGCAATTAAGGTGCTCCTTTTAATAGAGCACTAGAGCAAAGCATTAACACTCCGTGAACACATGTGATCCTCACATCAAAGCCATTCCCTCCGGTTATCCTGATTTCTGTCACTTTGGGGCCATTGGTTTCGGACAACCACGTGTGTATACAACTTGTAGATAAGACCATAAACAATACTATCATAATGAATCAATAACATGTTCAGATCTGAAATCATGGCACTCGGGCCCTAGTGACAAGCATTAAGCACAACAAGTCGCAACAAAGTCATAAAGCACTAATAAAATATACTAGGCACCATGCCCTAACAATCTGATGCCATTACATGAACGATCTCATCCAATCCCTACCATCCCCATAGCCTACAGCGGGGGATTACTCACTCATAGATGGGGGAACATGGATGGTCGATGGAGAAGCGATGGTGATGATGATGGCGATGATCTCCTCCAACTCCCCGTCCCGACAGGGTGCCAGAACAGAGTTTCTGGTGCTGTTTCGTGGAATCTGGTGGTGGCGGCGAAGCGGAACTCCTTCTGGAAAAACGTCGAACCCCCTGAGTTTTTAGGTCAGGAGGCAACTTGTAGGCGAAGAGGGAGACCGAGGGGGAGTCTGGGGCGGCCAGACCACCCCCTGGGCGGCCAGGCCCAGCCCGCGTGGCCAGGTGGTTTGGCTGGGCCCCAGCCCCACTCCGTCTCATATTCTGGCTCCGGGAGTCTTCTGGAAAAATAGGCACTTTGACTTTTGTCCTATCCAATTCCGAGAATATTCATTTTCTGACTTTCCTGGAACCAAAAACAACAGAAAACAGGCAGCTAGCACTATGGCTCTTGTTAATAGGTTAGTCCAAGAAATCATATGAAATGTACTCCAAAGTGTGGACAAAACACAAGAAAGTAGATAAAACCAAGCATGGAACATCAAAAATTATAGATACATTTGCAATGTATCATTGTCCTTCCCTCCTATCCTCGCCTCCCTATGCCCCTCCTCACCACGTCGTCGTCCTTCCGTCTAGTAGCCCATCACCGTAGCCCAAACCCTAGCTCGTCATCACCTTTGCGGTTTTCCACCACGCTGTGCCAACTATGAAGCTCGCAGGTCTGCAACCTCGTCATCAACCTCACCCACAAGATCTACCACCTCTACGTGCACCTCTCCATCAAGATCTCCCGACTCGTCGTGCACCTCTCCGTCAACGTCAGCTCCTTAGATGCCAAGGTCTGCCCACCCGCGGCTGAGGCCTGCTCACTCGACGTGCACCTCGCCAACAAGGTACGCCACCTCGCCGTGCACCTCGTCGACAAGGTCTACCACCTTGCCATCAAGGTATTCCCACTATCCATGCACGTCGCCTTCAAGGTCTTCCCACTCGCCGTCAAGGTATTCTCACTCGACGCGTACCTCGACTACAAGGTACGCCTACTCTCTGTGCACCTCGTTGTCCACCTAGTCGACAAGGTCTGCCACCTTTCTGTCGACAAGGTCTGCCACCTCATGGTTGACAAGGTATACCTACTCACCGTGCACCTCATCCACATGGTCTACTATGAAGGTCCACTGACAAACCTTGGTGCCATGATTTAAGCATTCCACCAAGAATAGCAATAAGAAAAGTCCCCACAGCCCGAAGGCAAGGAAACACTCACCTTGCTTTTCTACTGTTTGGTTATATTGTTTGTTGCAGATAAAGGTTGTATTATCTTGTTTGTTGCAATATTTTGGATGCTTCATAATTCGTCTTATGCTCATAGTATAAATACAAATTGTTCACAGTGGACTGTTTTACACTTATGATTTCTATTGGACAATCAACAACATATGTTATATTCTGCATACTTGCCTATTTAATGGCAAGATATAGATGCATATACTGCTCATGTTGAATTGTCCTTCCCTCCTTATTATTGCAACCAATTGGTGAATTGTCCATCTTGTAAACTATTAGGCTTATGATCAGTTTGCATGTGATAAAGGTTGCATTATCTTGTTTGTTGCAATATTTTTGCTGCTTCATCATATGTCTTATGATCAGAGTATAAATAAAATTGTTCACAGTTGACTGTTTTACACTTATGATTACTATTGGACAATCAACAACATATGTTATATTCTGCCTACTTGCATATTTAGTGGTAAGATATAGATGCATATACTGCTCAGTTTAATTGTCCTGCCCTCCTTATTACTGCAACCAATTGGTGAATTGTCTAGCTTGTAAACTATTAGGCTTATGATCAGTTTGTGTATGATAAAGGTTGCATTATCATGTTTGTTTCATTACTTTGGATGCTTCTTGATATGTCTTATGTTTATCGTATAAGTAGTTCATAGTTTACTATTTTACATGATGGTTACTATAGGACAATGAGCACCATAGGTTATATTTTGCTTAATTGCCTATTTAATTGCACGGTAGATGCTTGTACTGCTTATGTTTAATCGTCACGACCTGCTTATTATTGCAGTGTATAATACTAAGTATGGTCATACTGGGGAGTAACATAGCATGTTATGAGGCTATATTACTCCCCATTATGACTGGTCTTAATATTATCTCCATAGTGAGCAGTGGCATAGGTCTTATAACATAGACACCATCATTTAGGTTGGTCATAGTGGGAAGTTTGTATACACTAGTATTCTGTGTATGATACTAGTCTATAATAACAGCTAGGCTACCCATGGTAAGAGTATCATGCAATCCATGTTGCATTTGTTTTGCTGTTTCGTCGTAGCGTACTGTTCTACCCCATATGTTATATATTGAGTCGTATTTAGAGTTCCCTATACACGTTAGAAACACACATGTACAATGGAATTTGTTTGGGGTGTTGCTTAGAAAAATAATCCAAGATTTTCTGTAAGAACCAGTGCTTATTTGTATTCGAGAAGGGCCAATTTAGACATCATCATGTTATAAATAAGCACCATTGCTTAACCAAAAACCAGTTTATTTTGCTAAGCACTTTTGTAAGCGCCTTGCATTGTACATGCTCTTAGGTTCTTAGCATACGTTGTTGCATCTCCAAGTGTATTCGCCCCCCCCCCAAGTAGCAAAAAGGAAGGCTTTAGATCAGGTTACATTATCCCGTGTGTTGCATTAGTTTGACAGCCTACGATCTTTTTGTTTAAATTTCTTATGGCAACCTGTTAAATGATGAGTACTATATAACATAGGTTGGTATCGCACCTAGTTTTATATTTCTGGATTAATTGGAATTCTTTATTCATGTTAGAACCACAAATACTACCATTGGAAGAAATTCGGATGAAACCCATCATGAGAAAGAGTCCATGGATGCAACGACTTGGTATTAGGTTTGTAGCCAGTGTTGTTGCATCCCCAGTTGTATTCTCCCCTAAAAAGAGCAATGGTGATCCCTCTAGACCTCAGTATGATCCCGAGGGGACGGGGGGTATCAGTGAAGGTGACCTATCAGGTGATGAAATACTAGTCACCGATGAGACTGGGCTGCAGGTAGTCCCCTTACCTTCTAGCTCATCATCTTGTCATGATTTATCCACAATTAAGGTGATGCCAAATCATCTTGTGTGGAATTGTTTGCTTACTCTTTTTGCCATATGTTTTGTTCCTCTTTATTTTCCCCAATTGACTATTACATGTAAAATTGTAGCTTAAGCAGAGAAAATTCAAGAAGACAACTCCCAGGCGGAGGATGGCTCCTGGTGGTGGATCATCACGCAAGCGCGTCGTGGCATCAATACTATCTCCAGACACAGAAAATGAGAGACACACGAGGTCCAAGGGAATCCGCTAAAAGCAGGACTTCTACCTCCAGGTTCCACACGGCGAACAACAAGAGTGGCAAGTCCTGCAACCCATTCACAAGAAACTCGAAGTGCAACCCAGAATGTTACCAAAGCCGAACTTCCTGATGACCGACAAATGACCAAAGCCGCACTTTCTGATGCCAGGTAAACCACCAAAGTTGCACTTTGTAATGCCCTGGAGTTGGCTAGAGCTGCACTTCATTTTCCCCCGCCAGTGACAGATGATGCAGTTCCTGATGGCAACCTAGTGGCCAAATCTACAGTTCCTGATGCTGGGAAAGTAGCTAAACCTTCCATTCCTGATGCCCACCATGTTGCCAAAGCTGCAGTTCTTGATGTCGGCTGATACCTTCGATCCGGATTCACGGATGTAGTATAATAGCTTTTTCCCTAGAAGACCTAGGTTTAATCAAACCTCGGAAAGCACTGCTAAAAGGTAATGAGAAAGAACACGTCTACAAGACTTTGTTTGTTTGTTTTACCTTAGTTAACCAGACCAATCTAGTTTACTTTATAACGGGTTGGAATCAATGCATGGAGATAAGCCAGGGTTGAAGATCCACATGCAGCTGCACATCAAATGGGATAAAAGATAATAATAAGCATAGTCATGTATAATGTTTGTATTGAGATAATCTCTTGTGGGCAACACATCCTAATATTCTAGAACCCTCATGATGCAGTGGGCATAGCAATAGACTTTTAATCCAACCGAGAGTACACCGAAGCCACGGGTTACAAACGATTATTAAGTGTAAACATAGATCGAAGCTTTTAGTGGTGATGTTGTTGTTGATCCCAAATGGGTCGCTAAGCGAAGACCGTACTACCATTTCTGTCACTCAGGTTCCTATGAGATCGTCGCTAGTCAAGTATCTCACCTCAAGCCTTTATCAATCTATGGGACCTTGGGTACCTACAAGTCCACAGATTGAGACAAGTGATGAAGAAACAAAAGATACAAATCACGAATCCAAACAAAATACAATTCTCCCATGATCTAGATGCACATAATTGCTGTGAGGTTTCTCCCCAACCCGTAGCCCTTGAGGACTACTCACTCATAACAAATAGATCAGAGATAGAAAACATCATGCAAATACTTAGATTGAAATCAAATATTCTTACAATGGTTGCCAAATCACAAGGAGATCTAAAGTACAAAGCAATGACTATGGATAGTGGAGGGATGGATGGTGGAAGTGATGAACAATGGTGTGGATCTCCTTTGGTGGTGTTGTGATGCAATCTGAGAATGGCGACTCTTTGGCCGACGGCTGGAGCCCCAAAATATATAGGCATCTTCATGAAAGTTGTAGGTTTAACGAGACGAAGCCGTCGCCACTTGGTACGGGCGGGCGGTACAGGCGGACCATGCCCGTACCAGTGGTCGTTAAGAGTGTTGACGCCCTGTAAAGCTTCTCCAATTACTTGGTCGTGTGTAGTTTCTCAAAATCCTTCATTATGACTCCTTATTTTGCATTAAAATCTGTGATTTCCTACAAAACATAAATCAAAGAGAGGATTTGCATATCTTTGCAATTATTAGTCATTAGTGGCAAGAGTTGAGAGTTTCTTAGGTAATTGCTTGACCAAAAACAACGTTTAAATGCACTGGAAGATGGCAAAAATTGGAGCCATCAACTTCCCCAAAGCTCAAACCTTGATCATCCTCGGGCAAGAAGAACCAAAAGAGCCATAAGGAATTCAGCATTTAAACTTGAAACAACAAGAATAAGAGTTCACTTATAGTCGGTAGTCGTATGTGCTAAACACTTCATTCATTTGCGAAGCTTATTAATGTTAGAGAGATGACAAGAATACTATACAAGCTTTGGTAAGTCAAGATAATCAAAGGAAAATTTAATATAAGTATAAATAACTGGAAGTGTAGCAATCAATCCAATTCCTCTAATTAACTCTCAGCTTGCCACGGAACAGTAGGATGTTTAAATAGCATAATTGAGTAAGAGAGTTTCATGTCCCGAGTAGTATAACAATGAAGTGTACTATTTACACCCATATCAATAAATCAAGTCAATCTAAAACACTTCTAATCCAATCATTGTCTTTCAATAAAATATCGTAAAGTAGTAATGGGACCATGACAAGGACTTGTTATGTGGATCCTCATAAATATCTTTTTTCTTTCTTGCTTTTTCACCTCATTTTTCAAGGATCGTTGTTTGTTTCTTTTTGCTAGTGTTTGCACAACCTTTGAGAGTACCAATACTTTTGACCATACATTGACATGGATGCCACTCATGTCATCAACTCATAACTGAAATCTGGGGTTATACCATAGATCGTTCAAAAGCTAGCTGAAAGGATAGACATGTCGCCTAGAGGGGGTGAATAGGAAATTTCAAAACTATTATAGTTTTGGCTTGATAGAATGCGGTATTTAACTAACATTTATTTTACAAGCACAAAACCTAAATACACTAGGCTCAACTAAGTGCACCAACAACAAGTTAAGCAAAGCAAGATAGCACAAGATAAATATACCACAAGTGATAAGCAAGATATAAGTACTTCAAGAACGATGGCTATCACAAGGAAGGTAAGCTCGGGTATAGAGATAACCGAGGCACGTGGAGACAAAGATGTATTCCCGTGTTCCCTTACAAGAAGGTATGTCACGTTGGAGAGGTGTGGGATTCCACGGAGGATTTCCCAACGCCACGAAGTCTCACCTTCTTCTCCGAGTCTATCCCACGAAGGAATGGGCCCTTTCCTTATGGCTAGCTTTTCCTCCACTCCGGAGATGGCAAGCTCCACAACCACTTCAACAAGCTCCATGAAGGAGAAGCCCAGGTCTCTTCACAATCTTCCACGAAGAGGACACCGTGGAACCAACCACCAAGCCAACTAGGAGGTCACCCTCCAAGAGTAACAAGCTCACGGTCTCTCACTTGAACAAATCGTAATGGAGAGCTTAACACTTATGCAAGAATGCAAACCAAGACCACCAAGGGTGCTCAAATCCTTCACTCTCAAATCCCACCAAAGCAACAAGTGCTAGGGAGGAATTAGAGAAGAAGAACAATGGTGGAAGTAAACCAATGGCTCCAAGATCTAGATCCAAAGGATTTCCCTCACTTAGAGGAGGAATTGATTGGTGCGGATTGTAGATCTAGATCTCCTCTTCAAAGCCCTCAAAAAGATGCAAGAATCATAGGAGGAAAGGGAGAGGAAGGAAGCTCAAGAGGTTCAACAATGGAGGTCAATTTCATGGTCAAGAACACCCAAAAATGTTGGGGGAAGAACCCCCTTTTATAGGGGAAAGAAAATATGGCTGTTGGGAGAAATCTGCGCGAACCTGGTTTGAAGTTCGGTTGAACCGGCCCAAAAACCGAACTGTCTAGTATCAGGCTCGGTTGAATCCCGGTTTGAACCGGGTTGAATCCCGGTTTGAACCCAGTGGATCTAAACCGGGAAAGGGTACAAAGAGTAATCCCGGTTAGACTCGGTTGCGAAACCGGGCATCCTGGTATGAATCTCGATTGAATCGGATCTGAAACAGACTTCATGAAAAACGCAATAACTTTTGCATCCGGACTCCGATTTCGATGATATTGGGCTTGTTTTGGCGAGGAAAACAAGCTCTAAAAGATGGTGTAGAGAAACATCATAGTACAACAAAGGAGGACAAAACCAAATGAAGAAAGGTATGAAGCTTCCCTACAAGAAGAACCGATAAAACCTTCAAAGTCGAAAACAACATAGAAGATGCATATGAATTCCATTTTTGATGAACTTGGACATGTTGAAGATCTAGCAACTAGATCAAGAACCTCACATGGAGAAACACCAAGAAGGAACAAAATAGGAAGATGCAATGTATGCAAAGGATTGAGCTCCCTAAGACAAGGTGATCAAGTTACCCAACCGAAAGCCCCTCTTGATAGTGTGGCTATTTATCCTAGAACCCGGTCTCCCAACAACCACCTTGAGACCGGTAAAAGGAAAACCTAGCAAGGCCATACCTTTTCCTTGTGCATACCGCTTGATCTTGATGACAATGCTTCATGCTCCATCCAAGCCAGAATGCATCACTTGATCATTGTTGCTTTGTGAAGACTCATAATTTGCTCCCCCATACACCACTATGGGATAGCTTCATTAAGACACATCTTCACATGTCCATTATCACCAATATGGATGGCAAGATTCAATAAAATGATCTTATCGAGATGCTTATCTTGAACTTGCCATTCTCAACCACAAGATCCATGTGATACATTCTTTATGCTTCATGTGTTGACCAACTTGAAATCACTCTTCACTCTTTGTATTGTTCAACCAAGTATATTCTCATGCTCCATCTCAATATCTTGAGGTACATAAAGAACTCTTCATTTGATTACATGCTCTAAATCTTAGTCAACCATAGCTCAACTAATGAGGCTATTATGACACCGACTTAGAGCCATATCTTGAATTCTTCTATTGAGATCACACTCTCAAGATCTTGATCATATCATATTCTTCTTCAACTTGATGATCTTGATGCCAATATTCAAGGTATATCTTTATATTCATGGCATCCATACTTGAATCCAACACATGAACTATAGCATGACCTATGGAATATTCCTTCATATAAAACTCAATTAGAACATTAGTCCATAGGGATTGTCATTAATCACCAAAACCACACATAGGGGCAATTACCCTTTCAATCTCCCCCATTTTGGTAATTGATGACAATCATAGCAAGAGGGTTTATATAATGAATATTAGAAACAAGTATGCAACTTAACCGAGAATAAGTTGTATATAAGAGGTTGTATTTGACATGGTTAAGTAACACAAAGATACTAGCCCATACCAAAACTGATTCTACTCGCACAAACTACAACTAATGCATGAGATGTGAGTAGAACTAACATATAGATCAAACTCCCCCCACAATATATGCACGTGTGATGAACTTGAATTTCATTGCATACATTGTCAAGCATGACCTTTGGGATAGTTTCCACTATATATTCAACCATGCAAAACATAATAAAGATGAAATGCATGAAAGGCAAACACTGAAGAACAAACCAATCTTAAGTATAAAACCATTTCCCTCAAAACCCTCTAATCTTCTCCCCCATTGACTACAAGTGCCAAAATGGATGACAAAGTTAGAAGGCCAATATAGTTCAAGTTCCTCCCAGGGTGTGCATTTATCATAATATGAGTGAAATCATATGCACATATCCAATGACGAATACTTGGAGGAAATCAACTATATTGAGGATCAAATATTGCTAAAAGGATAACAAGGTGAAGAAACTTCAACGGATGAAGCAAGCACTCGAAAGATCCAAATAATCAAATGGACAAATAGTACTCTAAATTAAATTAGGAAGCTTCCCAAGGTTTGTGCATAAATTAGTTGTTTCATTTGAATACAATATGCACAAACATGGAATCCTCACTCCCTCTATATCATTTAGAACACAACCAAGATACAAGGAGTATAGATATAAATCAATACACTTGTCAAGACAAGCTTAAGTCCAAAATAAACCAAATATGAGATATGAGTGTGTGAAGATGCAATAAAAGTAGACTGAGCACTCACAAATCAAGACCTTAACAATACCATTAAAAACCAAGAGGATAAGAGAGAGGGTTGGCAAAGAGCAAGGATATTAACACTCTTGTGTATATAAGTTTCTAAGTGGGCAAGACATGAGAATAAACCACAAAGAAACATCCACACATAAGAGGTTAATAAAAATAAGAATACAAGATAACCAAGATGAAGTCATAACATATACCAAAAATGATATTTTGCTTAAGTGCATATATAGCCCATCGCTCTATTTTCTCTTATGGTATATCAATAAACTTCACCAAAGAAAAACGAAAAACCTCAAAAACATCACCACTAACACTAAGGGAACTAATGCTAGTTGGGATATTTTGAGAAAGGCAACAAGTATCAAAAGGAAGGATTCAATGCAATTTTAACAATATTGCACATGAGAGTACCCTGAGGAATTGATATGCAATAAATTGCTAGAAGGCATATTTGGAATTGGTGAATCGTGAATATGATTTTATATACTCCCCAAAATATGCATCATCTCAAATTACTCACATAAGCAATAAGGATAGAGAAGACTTTTAAAGATCCTTGCAAGAACCACAACATTTACAAACAAATAAATGCATGCCAAGATGTAACCTACAAGAGATTGGATGGAAGAATAATATGCATGAATAAGATACTTGTTATCGAGATAGCAATGGTATGATGTAGTAGATAAGAATTCTTCGATCATCCTAGCTTGGCTCTAATTATCATGTGGTGACAACACCTTCCTTATAGATAAGACAAGCATACATTGCATCTCCAATGTACCTAAAACAACATTCAAGTACATCTTGGTCCCCAAACTTATTGGGTCCAAAGTGGTTAGACAAACCACAACACATAGGACATACTCCATAAAAATATGTGCATATTTAGAGATGAAATCTGAATTTCATGCACATCATAGACGTTTAAGGATTTGATGGAGTATACCCTATATATTGGATCAAAGAAAGCAAAACATGATATAAGATATACATTTAATAAACATGCATGCATGAGACTTTTAAGAAACAACGAAGATTAATTTGGACAAAACACCAAAATATTCAAGAAGGCATACAAGGTGTGACAAAACACATTTGTTGTCCAAATTATATCAAAGAATAAAATCAACACAAGATTTGTTTAACAAAGTTCAACAAATGAACCAAGCAAAAATTGTTGAGCATAAAAGATGAGATAAAAACACAAATGCTCAAAGATTTATCTCATTCAAGCAAATAACATAGAGAAGAAAGAATTATATAACAAACTCCCAAAAGAGCAAGGTTTCAACAAATAAACCAAACCCTTAACACTTTTCACAATGGCACAAGGTTCCGAGAAGAAAAGGTTTATCTTCCACTAAAAGCACATTTGATAATAATCAAAAACACCATCAAATAGATGTTCAAAAGCCAAGGAAGACAATGGGAGCCACAACAATTTTTGGAAAGAAAAAAGGCAATAGGAGGTGAAATCCAAGGTGAAGATGATCCACAAATGCTACCACACCCAAGTATATCAATTTTCGAAGACAATGAGTGTATTGGAACTTATTTCTGGTGGTATATTGCACAGATATTAAAGATAAATCTTCACAATAAAAAGCATAGGATAGAAATAAAAAGATTAAGCACTATACAAAGATAGAGATTCTTGATAGCTTCAACTAGTCACACAATCATGCAAAGCAATGATTAGAATAACTTGAAGCAAATGGTCTCTCAAATAAGATATAGAGATATGCATTTGAGGAAGGCCACACCAAGAATTTCTTACTCAAGCAAAGACCAAAAATACGAGCAATAAAAGCTTCTAACAAAAATTAGGACCTTGTTTGAGCTAACATGCCACCTAGATACAAGATAATCAACAATATCAACTATAAGTGGCACCACCTCATATGTTCACATTTCCTAGGATTGTGATATGCAAAAGAAGCATATTACTCCCCCATAATGTGGTATTCATTTTTTCTTAATAAGAGGAAAAACAACCTCAACTAGAGATAATTAATGGACATTTAGAATTTGAATTTCTCATGAGTATGACACACCACATAGTGACTAGATAAGCTTGCAATATCAATACTAAGTGGTATTACTCATGTACACAAATTTTAAGGTTTGAGAGATGCGTGGGGCATATCACTCCCCTAGAATGGGATGTTCCATTAACCACTCTAAAAGAGCCAAAAGGATATCATTAAGATGCATTAGAGGCTAAAAACAAAACACACAAGTAAATGATGTGCCAAACACATAGACTTACTTGAATACACAAAATAAGCAAGCATGAGGCACAAAAAATACAAACACATACTTGGTAAAAACCAAAACATGTAAAGGGGCAATGTAACTTACAATATATAAAAAGTTGAATTCGAGTTACCGCAAAGAGGCACATTGGGTATATGATATGGAGATGATAATTGATACGTCATAAACGTATCTATAATTTTTTATGCTCCATCCTTGTTTTATATCAACTTTCTTATGTTTTGTTCACACTTTGAGGTATTTTTATACAAATTCTGGAACTAACCTGTTGACAAGATGCCACAGTGCCAGTTGCCTGTTTTCTGCTGTTTTTGCTTTCAGAAAAGCTAATGAAGACATATTGTTGGAATTGGATGAAACAAAGCCTGAAGTTCCTATTTTTCCCGACATGACATAGAGTCCAAAGGGGAGACAGAGGGGAGCCAGGAGGCAAGCACACCCTAGGGTGGCGCGGGTCCCCTGGCCGCGCCACCAGGTGGTGTGGCCACCCTGGCCCACCTATAGCATCGCCCTTTTGCCTATAAAAGCCCCCGGGACGAAAACCCTAGGTACTAGATCAGAATTCCACGAAAAGTTCCGCAGCGCCGCCGCCATTGAAGAGGAGATTCGGGGGATAGAAGTCTTTGTTCCGGCACCCTGCCGGGACGGGGAAGTGCCCTTGGAGTCATCTCCATCGACTCCATCACCATCTCCATCGCCGTTGCTAACTCCCATGATGAGGAGGGAGTAGTTCTCTCTCGAGACTAGGGATCTACCGGTAGCTATGTGTTCATCTCTCTATGCATGATCTTATTGAGATCATGAGCTTTGTAATCTACAGATCTATTCTGCTACTCAAGTGCTTTAATTAATCTCTGCTTATCCCCACGTGTGTGAAGTTGACAGTGTGCACACCGTGTGGCACTTTGGCTAAGGTTACATAAATACTTGTCATGAGTATAATTTGAGTTGGATGTCTCTATGAGATTGTGGTGTTTGTTGGAACCATCTAGCGCTCAAGGTGATAGTGAGGGGTTATCTAGATGGGGAATGCAAACTTTAAGGTGTGATGTTATAGCCCTACATCGTCCAACCGGAGAGTAGTTCAGGGTAGCATCATGAAGAGAAGATATTTATATGAGTGTGTCCACTAGTGAAAGTATGATCCCTAGGCCTTGTTTCTAAGCATTGAAACACCATTTACAATCAGTCATGTGACATGTTTGCTTACTGCCACTCTTATTTTAGATTGCAATTACCACTTATAATCATCCATATTACTTGTATTTCACTATCTCTTCGCCGAACTGGTGCACCTATACACCTGACAAGTGTATTGGGTGTGTTGGGGACACAAGAGACTTCTTGTATCTTGATTGCAGGGTTGCTTGAGAGGGATACCTTTGACCACTTACTCGTTGAGTTCGATAAACCTTGGGTGATCCACTTAAGGGAAACTTGATACTGTTCTACAAACCTCTGCACTTGGAGGCCCAACACTGTCTACAAGAATAGAAGCGTGCATAGACATCAATAATCCTTGTAACTTGGCTTGATAAAATATAATATATGAAGATCCCCTAATTCTTCATGAGTTAGCCAAGTCTCCAATGCCCTCCACAAACACCTATTGATCAAGTTTGAGCTTGTTGGTCCCCAACCAAGTTGGGTCCTAAGAGGTTACTCACAATAGGCTTGGCAACCCAAATGGTTCTTTTCTTGACACCACTTTGAGTTCCAAAAAACTTGGAAAGCACATTGCCATCCTTATCCTTCCCAAGAGAATAATCATCATCAACGATGATAGGGTTAGATATGGTACCGTTTGAACATGAAGTGGTAAAGTGCCCCTTCTCACGACATATTTAGCAACAAGTGCTCCCCTTTCTCTTCTTCATTAATTTCTTGGCTTGGGAAGCCTTATATTGATTATTCTTGGGAAGTGTCCTAGCTTCAACTTGAGGTTGAGATTGGGCTTGACCTTGAACTTGTGGCCACTTCCCTTGTTGCTTCCCACTCAAGTTCTTTTTCTTTAATGGACAAGATCTTACATGATGTCCTTCAACCTTGCACTTGAAGCAAATAATCTTGGCCAAATTCTTGACTTGGTCTTGGCCCTTCTTATTGTTGCTCATGGACTTGTTCTTGTTGTTGGAGTTGAATCCAAGTCCACTTTTATCATTAGGGGATTTTGCACACTCAAAATATTGTCGAGTGTGGATTTCCCTTCATGACACTTTTCCAAGTCTTTCTTCAAAGAAGTGACTTGGGCCTTGAGCTCTTTGATTTCCTCTACATGGTTAATAGAAATAGAGGTACTAGAGGAAGCGGAAGCTTCATTGTTAGAGCAACAAGGCAAATCAAGTAATCCAACACAAGGTTTATCAATAGTATGACTAGATGGATCACAAGGACAAGCACCAGGTGATATATCATTTTGAGTAGAAGTTGTGCTAACGTCCAAAGTAGGCTCACAAGATGTTACTTTAGTGATACTTGCCTCAAGTTCTAACTTTAGCCCATCATAGGAGATTATAAGATCATTATGAGAGCAAGAGAGCTTTTCATGACTTTCTTCCAATTTCCTATAATTGCTAGTTAGCAACTCAAATTGAGCCCTTAGCTCAACATTCTCCTTTGAAATAGATGCTTCACAATAAGTAGAGTTAGTATCACTAGAATCATTAATAGATTTTTCCTTTTCAACCTTATAAGATTCAACTTTTTGTGTGAGAAGACAATTAGTGTGCTTTTCCTCGACAATCTCTTGCTTAAGGAGATTGAATCTCCGACTCCCATAATCAAGTTGGAAATCCAACTCCTCTATGGTTTCCGTTTGTTTAGTTATGGTGTCCATAACGTGTTTGAGACAAGCAACGACCTTATTATTACCACGAAGAGAGGTACACAAAAAAATTCAACTCAAGCACAAGAGCACTAGTATCATCATCATGGTCATCATCACTATCATCATTATCATTGCTATTATCTAGAGAAGATATGTTGGGATCCAAAGTAGGAGATACCTTTGGTCCTCTTGCCATAAGGCACATGTGAGCATGGGAGGATGAAGATGAGGATATTGTTGAATCTCCATTCATGATTGTGTCTTGATACATAGAATGTTTGATTTCCTTTACATTATTAGATACACAACTAGAGTAAATAGAAGCATTTTGCACATGGGAACAAGACAAATCAAGCATATCATCTACATTAGTACTCATATAGCTTCTAGACGATATGCAAGGACTAGAAACACAAGGGGATATAGAACTATTGTTGCAAGAAGTGTTTAAGTCCAAACTCTCTACACCATTATCATTTATAGAACAAGAATCATTGGTGTCAAGAGAAACACTGCCATCATCACATATGATTTTTCCACTCACCATGCCATTACCTTGTGACTTATCACATGTAGGTGAAGTGGAAGGACTTGAAATCTCATTGCGGCTGGAGGTGGAAGCAATTTGGAGGTCATCATGATGTGAAGGAGAAGAGAGCTCCTAGGATATACCACCAACCATATGAGAAATGGACCCATCAAATATTTCTTTAAGCTTGGTCCATATCTCATGAGATGACTTGCGCTTTATGTTTGTCAAGAACAAATTAACTATGGGGCTCAAGGAGAAAATAATCTCATTAGATACTTGAGCTTCGAGATGTAAATTTTTCTCATCCTCTAAAGATAGATTTTGAGGATCCATCGAAGTAGAAAAACCTACATCTAGAAATCGCTCAATATTTGGACACAATGTCCGAAGATTACAAAGAAAGCAATTTCTCCATAAAGCATAATTTGTGCCATCAAAGATAATTGTGTCATTGTGCACTATACTACTAGCCGACATATTTACACTATAGGTAGTAAAGCCTAAACAAGGAGAGACCTTGCTCTGATACCAATTGAAAGGATAGAGATGTCACCTAGAGGGGGGTGAATAGTCAAGTTGCTCCTTTTAATAGAGCACCGGAGCAAAGCATTAACACTCCGTGAATAAATGTGATCCTCACATCAAAGTCATTCCCTCCGGTTATCCCGATTTCTGTCACTTCGGGGCCATTGGTTCTAGACAACAACGTGTGTATACAACTTATAGATAAGACTAAAAACAATACTATCATAATGAATCAATAACATGTTCAGATCTGAAATCATGGCACTCGGGCCCTAGTGACAAGCATTAAGCACAACAAGTCGCAACAAAGTCATAAAGCACTAATGAAAGATACTAGGCACCATGCCCTAACAATCTGATGCCATTACATGAACGATCTCATCCAATCCCTACCATCCCCATGGCCTACAGCGGGGGATTACTCACTCATAGATGGGGGAAACATGGATGGTCGATGGAGAAGCGATGGTGATGATAATGGCGATGATCTCCTCCAATTCCCCGTCCCAGCAGGGTGCCAGAACGGAGATTTTGGTGCTGTTTCGTGGAATCTGGTGGTGGTGGTGGAGCGGAACTCCTTCTGGAAAAACGTCGAACCCCCCGAAGTTTTTAGGTCGAAGGCTCCTTATATGCGAAGAGAGAGGCCAAGGGGGTGCCTAGGGGGCCCACACCACCCCCTGGCGTGGTCTGGCTTGGCCCGCGCCACCAGGTGGTGTGGCCATCCCCTGGCTCTTCTTATTCTGGCTCCTAGAGTCTTCGGGTGAAATAGGATTTTCGGCATATTTTCCGGGATTTTTCCTGATAGTTGATTTTCTGCACAAAAAGTAGACACCAAGGCAATTCTGCTGAAAACAGCGTCAGTCCGCGTTAGTTGTATCCAAATCAAACAAGTTTAGAGGAGAAACAATAGCAAAAGTGTTTGGGAAAGTAGATACGTTTTAGACGTATGAATGGCCCCTAAAACATTCTCTAGTTTCTTGGAATGGTTCTGTCGTAATGCCTCGTTTCTCTTTATTCGTTTGCTTCTTCCGAGGTTGATTGTGCGTGTGTTGCTATTTGTGCACCCCTGCAGGTTAATTTTTTTCAAAAAGTCGTGTCCGGGGTTATGGAAAACTTAGAGCATAGTTTCTTGATCATAGACAACTTACACTGAAGTAGTACTGTAAATATGACTTAGATCTGACATGACTAGTAAGTTGGGTAACTACCATGAAAAGAATGAATAAAACTATCCACTGTGTGAGTTTTTGTCAACACCCAGTTTTAATTCCAGAAGCCTGTTATGCCGTACATCGCAATCCCAAGATTACCATTTTTGCGAGACATAACAGAATTGATACCAAAGTACATCATCCATTACAAACCATAACAGTCTTAAAAATAGAGGATCTCATGATCTAGTCTTAATACAATCAAAGCAGCGGAAAGTAAGCGTAGTAGGGGCTCCATCTTCATGGTCACAGGCAATGCTGATGATGGGAGATGATCCTAGTTATCATAAACCTCCTGTTGTCCATCTTCCGGGTAGTCTTCCTCGTATTCTGGCCATGGGAATAGCCAGGGACAAAGCCATGAGTACTCTTTAAGTACTCGCAAACTATCACTAACATAAGTAAGGTAACACTAGTAGGATTCCTAATCTCTAGTCTTATTTGTAGAAAGCCAATTTTATTTCTTAGGTACTTCATAGTAAGCCTATTTTAGTTCTCTAGATTACTTAAGAGGGAACCTAGTTTTCACGTCCACAACTCTGTTGTGGTCACGTCAAAGTCATCTTGCAAGTCACAAGTCATTTTGAAAACATCTGACAACGGAATAGTATGGCCACTCCAACTGTCCATAACCGCGGACGTGGCTATTCGAATAGTTTGTCACTCTACAGAGGTGGTACACTTCCACCACAAAATTCGACACATCCATTAGGGATAACCCTGAATCATCATACTTGGTATGCGGATAATCAATCCTAACCTTTCAATTACACACCCTAGTATAAGCACCTCCCCTATGAGCTTGGCCTCCCAACCATGACCAACTATCATCTCGGGAACCGCATAGATGGACATTCATACTCACGAGGTAGCCTCAGCTCAACCTCTTTCCGCGAGGGAACCCATACTAAGACACATAAGCTTCAAGCTAAGCCCTACCCAACTCAAGTATTATGGTTGTACAGTAAAATTGGAATGGTATCGCATCCGAACCCAACCATCAGTTTTTTTTATCAAAGTCAAGACTCATGTTTCATTCAGTATCATCTCCAACTCATTGTGTTTCACAACACATTTCAAAACATTTCAATAGAATGAATCATCATTCCAAGGTTTTCATAATCATTTTCACCAAGTACTCCCATCTAAAGTAATCTAGTTTAGTTTAGCACTAGCCACTAATATTGAGGGTATCACTATTGAGGGGGGCTAATCAGGTATAAGTATCTAAGACTAGTTCTATGTTCTTGATGGTATCCATCCTATTTTCCACTAATCACAATTCATTAACAAAGTAAGAAACTGTAATAAAGAGAAAAAAGCAAAGCTTGGAGTAAAACTGGGAGTGGTATAATCAAAGTTGCATAACCAAGCATGCCTAATGCATCTGGTATAAGGGCTTGCACATATGTAATGCATAGTTCTAACTTGCATGATAGCTTTCCTTGAGCAGTGCAGTTGTTGAAGTTCTCTTCGTCTTCCTCAAAGTACTCCTCCTCGTCGTAGCCCAGGTTGGAACTAACGTCTTATAAATACATACAATGTACATAATCACCAAACAACCCTTAACTACTTCTATTTAGCACACAAGGGCTCATATTAGATGATCTAGTATCATCTCAATTATTACATGTAGGAATGGCACATTCTTATTTATCTTATTTGGGAAAAGTAATTTCTACTAATTGAAAATACTTAAGATTTAATATTCTCCAATTAAAATAGTGGATCATGTTGACACATGTCATCACCACATATTCCAATACTTGGGAATATGATTTAAAATGGTGGTCATGTATTACAAGATTTAATATTACTATTTAATAATATTTAAGTGACTAGAAATGCCTATATATTATTCCTTTAATATTAAACCATGTTTCATATATGCAAAACCAAATATTTTGACATATTCATGTAGAGCATGGCAAATGTGATTTTTGAGAGTTGAAATCAACTCAAAAGCATTTATAGTTTATCTTATAAAAATGTTTGAAGTGGAAAAAGCTTCTGTCTTGTTATTTTTCGTGTAGGTGATCAATTGTTTCAATTCGTTTGAATCCAACGAGAGTGATTAGATATTTTCACTACCTTTCCAACAAAATTGTAATCATGCATTTTGGTTTAGTACAACTCTTCGAATTGAATTTTTAATATAGCTACTGGATAGGGTTTTAACTAAATAGTAAAATTCTTATTTAAAATTTACGGCTCTGCACGGGAAAAGAAATGGGCCGACCCAACTGCACAGCGTACGCGCAGCGGGCTGCTGACAGAACGCTCCCACGCATCAATGACTCATCTAACCCAAAACGGTATCTACCAATCTTAGCCTTACGACTAGAATGAAATCTACGTCTAAGGTTCATCGTCTACGGCGAACTGCTCCGGCGAGATTCTAAAACAAATGCGATGGTGGGGGTCGCTGGGGGCTTACTAGGGCTCCAGCTAGGTCCAGCAATGGGGCAAACGAGCTGGTCGACGACGGCGGGTCAATTGGTGGTTACGGCGGCTCCTAGGGTGGCTCCAATCGATGGCTTCCTTCCTTCACTACCACGATGGACTTCGGCCAAATTCCGGCGTCGTGGTGCTCGCCTTGCTCCGGGGAAAGGTCAGTGAGGTTCCTGGGTGAGTGGGGAGTGGAGTGGTGTGTAGAATGAGGTCTGGGGTGGCATCTATTTATACACCAGCATCGGCGGTAGGGCGGCATGGTCAGGCTTCTTCGGCGACATTGATACATGTCGAATTAAGCATGGCGGAGGGCATGGGTCGATGCGGGGTACTACGGCGATTGTCACACGCGTGACGGCACGACAAGGGGCGGTCTCAGTCGTTCGAGCGATGTCGGCGCTCTATTCAGGTAAGCGGGTGCTCATCACGTGGTACGGTGGTCACGGGCACGCGACGGTGAACCATCGTGTATGGGCGGTCACTGGTGCCACGACTGAAAGGACATATACTTTCATAGTCACTTTTGGTGTTCGGTAACAACTAGTAGACCTTGTTTTACAGTTTGCTATTGTCTACAGGTTGATATATTACAAAGTGAAAAGGACTGCATGTCTCCTGGGGATTCCATACCGGAGTCTCCGGTCTGCCAAGACCAAAGTCTCCAGTGTGGTCTGGAGTTTCCCCAGGAGTCTCCGGAGGGGGGTTCTGTTTTCCTGCCTGGGTCATTCTGTTTGGTGGTCTAGATCTTGGTCCGGAGGAAGGTCCGGAGTCTTCGGCTCGTGGCTCAGACCGGAGTCTCCGGTGTAGAAGGACCGGAGTCTCGGGTCCACTTGGCTCACAAGTGGGCTGGGTCATTCTGTTTGACGGTCCGGAGGCTGGTCCGGAGATTGACCGGAGTCTCTGGTGTAGACCGGAGTCTCCGCTGTGCAGACCGGAGTCTCCGGTCTGACTCTTCTCCAACGGTCAGAAAACGGTTCACTGGTGCATAGGGCTATAAATGGAGGACCTTATCCCCTTCCTTCAGCTGCTCGTCCACCTCAAGAACACCATGTCCATTTGAGCCACCAAATCAACAAGATCTCTTCATCCAACCATCCAAAGTCTTTGATCTTTGGATAATCGAAGGAGGAGGCCTTGATCTACATCTTCACCAAGAGAGATCTTCATTTCCCCCTCATTCACTTGAGGGCCCCCATGCTCTAGTGTTTCATTGGAAATCCTAGGTTTTGATTTGGTTCTTACAAGCTTGTCTTTGATTGTTTGACAGCTTGCTTGTATTTGGGAGTCTCCAATTAAGTTGTGGATGTGTGCCCCGAACTCGTTGTAAAGGTGTCGGCTTCCACCTCGAAGGTTGCCGTATAGTGGAAGAGGTGAATCGAACCCCTTGGGGTGAGGTTCATCAGAGAATAAGGGAGGCCTCTCGTGGCGTTGGTGGTTTGATACCATCCCCTCTCCAAACATAGATGTACTTCCCCTCAAAAGGAAGGAACTACGGGAAACAAATCCTTGTGTCTCCGAGCACTCCACTTTGGTTACTTCTATCCTTTACCGCACTTTGCTTATATAGTTCTTGCTTGGTTCTTGTACTAGGTTGACATATAGGTAAATTCACCATAGTTGCATAATCTAGAGAATTTACATTTTCGTGTCAAACCCTAAATTGAAAAAGGGTAAAATTTGGAGTAGCACCTATTCACCCCCCCCTCTAGGTGCCCATATGATCCTTTCAACGGCGATTGCGGGTACGAGCGGAGAGAGCGAGGCATGGCGTGTGCGCGCGAGGCGGCTGCAACGCTCCGTCTTGCTCTCGGCATGGCGGGGGTGTTAAATGGGTGCGGCTGTCTTGGCTCCTCCTCGCTTCGCCATTGGTCAGGGGGTGGATAGGGGGTGGCGGTGAGGTCATGGCTACTTGCTAGACATCATGTGCGAGGGTGGCACGGCATGCAGCGACTGGTTCGTGGTTAACCGGCATGGCAATCTCGGTATGGGCATGTCACTGGTCAATATGGCGAGTGATGCCTCTCCTCTGTATGGCCAAGTCCTGGGAATGATCATGGAGGAGTAGTGGAGTGGAATTGGGTACATTTGATGATCAATTGATAGATCAAAACAGTAGATAATGGTTGAGGTTGTATTGTGTCTATGAGGTGTTCAACCAAATGGCACATGAAATTTACTTTCAAATTTTTGAAAGATTTTTGGTGAGTGATCTGGTCATATGCTTGGTAGTCTATGGTTGCTGGGAATTGTCAAGTGGAAGTTGTTTGAGTGGTTTCTGAAAAGTGATGATCTAGGTATATAAACTTGATTCAATTTTGAACTGCCTCTTAAATTGTAACACCCCCGGGATCATGGTTAAACAAATCCAGACCTTAGTCTGACATAAGCTTAACCTAGACCTCGAGGATATCGAGATGAGAAATCGGTAACACAACTGTAACCCTGCGACACAAAACTTATTATAGCAAGCTCATAACTGAGCGAAGAACCAAAATATTACAAGCAGATGTCACTGACTACAAACATCAAAGAACGGAAGTAAAATTATGCTATTAAGTATAGCAAACTTAACAAATGGACTAAGAGGCTTGAAGCATAATGATGACGTCCCAGCCCATAGATTCCAGGCTGCCGGCCGGGAACCCCAAGCTACTCGTCAGTGTCGATGTCGTACCAACCTTGTCTTCAGAGGAACACTTATTCTGCTACAAAAGTATCAACAAAGCAAGGGTGATTACAGGGTGTACTCCGCAAGACTTATGGCTGGTGAGATTATTTTGCATAAAGCCATCTTTACTTATAAAACAAGGGGAGAAGAAGCTCGTCTAGATAGAATATTTTAAAAGGGGATACGAGAGTGACATCTCCGAAGAATTGATCATCATCTTTTGATATCCACCAAAGTAATCCTATCTCACAACTAGGATCACCCCCTCGTACCCATGAGGAATCATCCTTAAGCACACATTGAAACTGCCAAGTTTTACGATTAGGTTATAGTTCTCTATGATCTTAGAATTCGGTCACCAAGCGCTCATAACTGTGAACACGGCTTTTCGAAAAGATTTAACCCTGTAGGGGTGTACAACTTTACCCACACGTACCAACCGACTCTTAATGCCAAGCTATTAGCCATCTTCCTTGGAAGGCTGGCAGAGGGTAGTTGGCCACGACCTTTACCTTGCTTTCGCCGAGACCATGAGTCACGCCCTAAGGAGAGTTCCGCAGTAACGGGTCAAATCCTGAAGCCGGTCCCTAGAGATGTGAGGCGAGGTTGGTTTACCAGGGGCTCCATCGACCCCAAGCAACCCCGTCCACACTTACCTACATGTTATGATGCACCTTCACCCGTCAAATCTTTCAAAAAAAATCTATGCATATGTCGAATGGAACGCCCGAACTATGTGACTCATGGAATCTACTAGGAAAGTTAATCAGCGGAGGGATTCCCAAGCCCCGTGTGGATGTACGCTCATCTTGGTCCAAAGGCAAGAACTCGGTTCCTAGTGGTGGCGAGCATGGGACTACAAAAACCACATCCCACTGTGGCCTCCCCTGCAAGCCTTAGCATGTTTAACCTTTACCACTGATCTCACTTCATCAGCATGCCTCGTTCTCCTGTCATACTAGATTCTCTACATTTGGTACATCTTCTGGATGAACCAGCACTGATAGCTAAGCACGGCTAAGCAAGACACAGATAATAGCTCTAGCAGTGCACACAAGCCAAACCTAGTTATGCTAGGAGCAGTGGATAAGGTAATACAAGCTCAAAGGGGGTAATGCAACAGATAGGATACTCTGTCTATCGATAAAAGGCCACAGTAGAATCATATGCACATGGCAAGAATAAAAGAATTTGAAAGTATAGGATTATATCATGTGTGGGGCTATGCTTGCCTTGTTTGTTGATACCCAGATATAGATCTTTGGAAGCCTTGTACTTGACTTGATTACAATTGGTCAAGTATTGTTCGTCAGTCTTCGATGGTGTTGATCTCGCTCTTCGATCTCGATCTCGGTATCTTATTCTACCGAAAGAACCAAACACCGGAAAGAAAGAGGGAACAACAATCAACACATGGCATAGATGCAATGCTCAAGCAAGTATGATGATATGACAAGTTTAATTGCATTGAAATGAAACCCTGAAGCATGCTTGACAATTTAAATGGGGTTCCGAGGGTCGCAAACCCTAGAACAGGGGAAACCCCGGAACACCTATGAGGGGTTGATTTCATTCTCTAATTAAACTTGCAATTAAAGTTGTCTGAACAATGCATGATTATGATTCTATTGTAAAGATCTCATTTTTCTGAACATTTTGACATATTATACATATTTTCCTGAGTTATAAATAATTAGTTATTGAATTTATAAGATTTAAACCATTTCTATAATTATTAAACCATTTTAAAAGATTTACTGCGTCAGCACAGGTGGAGGCTGACATCACAGATGGGGAGGGGTTGTTTCTCACCAGTGCAGAAGCTACCCGCAGTGACTGACGGGTGGGCCATGTGCCACATCAGGTAGCCACGGTGGCGGAGCTTGGTTGACGCCACATCATCTGGCCGTTGACCATCGGATGGTGGCCGGAGCCAGCGATCTGGGACATACCAGCACGCACGACTTGGCTCACTAGAACCAGCGGGACGAGGCGAACCATCTAGGGCGACAACGTTGGATTTCTGTCATCAGAAGTTGGCTGGCGACGAAGCCGAGTGGCGGCGGCTGCAGGCGCACGGTGAGCGATGGCTACGGAGCGCGAGGGGGAAAACGGAGCGTCTCAGAAGAACCAGTAGCTCACCCTGGTGCTGGAGGGGCCGACGGCGAGGCACGAGGTGGACCAGAGCGACGGCGATGGTGACGGCGAAGCTCGTCGGGGTCAGGGAGGACGCGGTTGATGCGGCCGATTACGGCCTTCCGAGCTCGATTCCTTCAACGAGGAGGTAGCAGGCGTCGAGGCAGAGCTAATGGCGTCGTGGAAGGGCACGTCGGGGATTCAAACGGCGGCGTGAAGCAGCACCTGCGGCGGCTAGGGTTTCGACCCAAGAGGGGGAGCAAGAGAGAGATCCCTAGAGGGGGAAAGGGGACGATAAGGACGAGCGCGAGACGCTGGTCTTCGTGGCTTTCTTATCTTCACGAGGCGACCACTGCGGTGGCGGGAATCCCAGCGGCGAGGTGACAGGCGGCAACGATGGCGCCACCGAGCTGCTTGACGCGAGGAGGAAGACGACACATAGGAGGGATAAGGGGTATGCGGGCCTAGGCCTCGCTGGGCTGCTGCTGGGCCGGCTACAGGCGCACGTGGGCGACAAGAAGATAGAAGAGGGAGGTGGGCTAGCTAGGCTGCGGCTACTCTGTTTTTATCTCTACAACCTTTTTTTAGCGAAACCTTTTCCTTTTCTATTTTGTTTTCTCTTTTGTTTTCTCTTTTCCATTTGAATAAACATTTCAAATCTATTTTTGATAATTTCAAAAATACCAGAGGGTTTACAAAATATGGAAAATATTATAGGGGCCCTTGAAACCATTTGGGCTCCAACATTTTTGTAGCTTTCAAGATATTCAAAACATTTTGAATTTATTTGAGAGGAAGACTGAAACTAGGGTTTTGTCTTTATTTTCTTCAATGCATATTTTAAAATATGATGCTCATGAATGCACAAACAAACCCTAATATAAGATTAACTAAAACTGGGGTGTTACATAAATATATTTGAAAATAGTTTCTGCCATTTTGTAAAGTTTGCTTGGATTCACTTTTACTTGGTCTAGCAAGGGATGAAAAGAATTGGAATTGTTTCTGTTAGAAATCTTTTACTGTAGATGCCCAAAGTAGGCTAGTGGTTAACTTTTGCCAAAATGACCATATGCTCATATGATCCATATTTGACTTTCTTTTCATTTGATTCTGTTTGGAAATGATCTAGATGATTTGGTATTCATCTTTATGCTAATCCTTATCATTTATAGCAATCAATCATGGCAAATACACACATTCATACATTACTACAAATCACACATGCATTCATATAAAGTTTAATGATAAAAGTTTTTTTAACCCTAAACTTGGGTGATTAGATCTTGATAAGCTTGATTAATATTTTTGAGATGTTACAAACCTTCCCCCCTTAAACAGAATCTCATCCCGAGATTCAGGAAAACTAGGAACTAAAGAGATTGGGAAACTCGGTCCTAATATAATCTTCTCGCTCCCAGGTGGCTTCTTCTTCGGTATGGTTACTCCATTGGATTTTTAGAAACTTGATACTCCTGATCCTGGTGGTTCTGAATGCTTCTTCAAAAATACGGAGGGGCACTTCACGATAGGTTAAATCCTTGTTGATATCCACGGCTCGATGATTGATGTTCTTGAAAACTTCGGTCTTCTCCGGAATTTCTAGGCATTTGCGAAGCAACGAGATATGGAACACATCATGTACGGCTGACATCTCGTCTAGCAGTTCCAGTTGATAGGATACTTATCCTCGACGATTTAAGATCTTGAAGGGTCGAATATATCTGGGGGCTAACTTCCCTTTCAGTTGAAAACGTTGCATTCCCTTCAAGGGTGATACTTTGAGATACACGAAATCTCCGATATTGAAGATCAGGTCTCTACGTCTTTTGTGAGCATAACTCTTCTGTCTGGATTGAGCGGTCTTGGGGTGTTCACGGACTTTGTGAACCTTCTCTTCGGCTTCTCGTAGAATGTCAGGTCTGAAGATCTGACTCTCTCCTACTTGCGACCAATTCAAAGGGGCACAACACTTCCTTCCATACAGAAATTCAAAGGGGGCCATTTGCAGACTGGCTTGATAAGTATTGTTGTATGAGAATTCCACGAAAGGCAGACAATCTTCCCATTTAGATCCATATTCTAACACACAAGCTTTCAACATATCTTCTAAGATCTGGTTTACTCTTTAGTTTGCCCATCAGTTTGTGGGTGATAAGTTGTGCTGAAATTTAGCTTGGTTCCTAATCCTTCTTGGACCTTCTGCCAAAATCTTGAGGTAAACTAGGTTCCTCGATCCGACACTATGGTCTTGGGGGTTCCATGCAAACTAACTATTCTGGTGATGTATAACTCCGCTAGCTTAGAGCTTTGATAGGTAGTCTTGATAGATATGAAATGTGCTACCTTGGACAGTCTATCCACTATGACCCAAATAGAGTCATTTCCCCTACTAGACGTAGGCAAACCTGTGCTGAAATCCATTCCGACAGAATCCCATTTCCATTCCAAAATCTGCAATGGTTACAAAAGTCCTGCGGGGCGCTAATGTTCCGCTTTGACTCTCTGACAGATATCACACTTGGCTATGTAGCTTCCAACTTCTCTCTTTATTTTGTGCCACCAAAATTGCTCCTTCCAATCCTGATACATCTTGGTTCCTCTTGGGTGGATAGAATAAAGAGTATCATGGGCTTCCTGCAAAATGACTTGCTTCAACTCAGAATATGTGGGAACACAAATGTGTCCTTTGTACCACAGAACTCCTTCTTCATCTTCGGTGAATCCGGGTACCTTCCCTATTCTGATACGATGCTTAATTCCATCAATACTTGCATTTCCTTTCTGGGCCTCCTTTACTTGACCGATCAGGTGGGTTGAAGTTCAATGCTAGCTAGAAATCCTTCGCTAACTAGCTCCACTCTGAAATTCTCCATCTCCTTATGCAGACTTGGCTGCGCTTCCTTAATCATGGTGTTTAATCTACACGGTAGTCGAGTAAGAACATCCACTACCACATTGGCATTGTCGAGGTGATAGTGAATGTCAAGGTCATAATCCTTGATTAACTCTATCCATCTCCTTTGCCTCATATTCAGCTCCTTCTGGGTGAAGATATACTTCAAACTCTTGTGATCCGAATAAATATCACAGCAGTTACCCATAAGGTAATGACGCCATGTCTTCAAGGCTAAAACTACGGCTGCTAGTTCTAAGTCATGGGTGGGGTAGTTCTGCTCATGTTGCTTTAGTTGTGTGGATAGGTATGATATGACTTTGCCTTCTTGCATCAACACACATCCGAGACCAATCTTGGATGTGTCACAATACACGTCAAAAGGCTTCTTGATATCGAGCATGATCAAAATTGGGGCTGAAATCAATCTCTTCTTGAGATCTTGAACACTTGCTTCGCATTTGTCTGTCCATTCAAACTTCTTATCTTTCTTTAACAGCTGAGTCATCGGCCTGGCGATGCTTGAAAATCCTTCAACAAACTTGCAGTAGTATCCGGCTAATCCAAGAAATGCACGGACTTCTGTTTGGGTGGTTGGGGCTTTCCATTCTTCGACATCCTTAATCTTGGCGGGATCGACAGCAACTCCTCCTGCCGACAAGATATGGCCTAGGAATCCTACTTCCTTTAACCAGAACTCACATTTGCTAAACTTGGCATACAACTGATGCTCCCTAAGGGTTTCAAGGATGGTTCTTAGGTGTTGCTCATGGTCTTCTTCTGACTTGGAGTAGATCAGAATGTTATCGATAAAAACAACGACAAACTTATCCAAGAAGTTCATGAACATCTTATTCATGAGGTTTATGAAATAAGCAGGGGCATTGGTTAATCCAAAATACATGACGTTGTACTCATACAATCCATATCTGGTGGTGAAAGCAGTCTTTGTGATGAGGATATATACATGGATTATGATGATTCTGACTGCCTGAACTGGAAGGAAATATTGAGTCAAATCAATAATGACTATCAGGTGAATTCATTCCTAATTGAACCTGATGTTTTACTTAATGAGAACTTTATACTACCTAAGTCTATGCATCTTTGTATGATCAGGTTTATTGATAACACAAGCGTTGCGCGAGGAGGAGGAGAGTTGCAGCAAGAAGGACAAGCGCTGATTTCCAATATCAACAAGTGCGCGAGGGAGGAGCGGGAGGCATGCGCACTAGGAGGCAATGAGGAAATCACGTATGAGCAAGAGAGAGAGATGGCGCACCAAGAATTACATGTTTGAGGTGTTCCACGACGTTTGGACTGCGTGCCAATAAGGCCGAACCCATATATGGGTCGGTATGTATCAGTTTGAGTCGAACCGAGTCAGTTTGGACCAAGTTATGCCTGTTTTTAGGCCCGTTTAGAGGGGAGGACGCCCCAGCCCTCATATAAACCTCCATAGCCGTCACAAGTTAGGGTTTAGACCACGTTAAAATATTTTGGAGTTGTTTCTTTCATAGAACCTCTGGAATTACCCTGTGTTCGAATCTACTAACTATAATTGAGTGTGATCTGTTGTTCCATTGGGAATTAGTAGATTGCATACTACCGTTCGTGGTCACGGCTGCGTGCGCAAGAGTGTGGTGTTGTGAATATCCTACAAGGTTCGAGATCTGTTGCGCTGGCATTAGGGATCGAGCGGGAGAGATCATAGCTACGCACTAGTTATCTATCATCCACCGTCATCATCGCCATCCGCTTACTGAGAAGATCGGGCCACCCCATATCACTTTGGAATATCCGTTGCACGAATCTTCAATTGATGATAACTAGTTCTAAGATCAATCTTAGAAAACACTCTGGCACCAGTCAGTTGATCAAACAAATCTTCTATCTTTGGTAGTGGGTACTTATTCTTGATGGTGACGTCATTCAACTTCCGATAATCCGTACACAAACGGTTGGCACCATCCTTCTTATCCATAAACAAAACAGGTGACCTCCATGGTGATGCACTTGGTTGAATCAGACCTTTTCCCAACATGTCATCAAGTTTCTTCTTGAGCTCTACTAATTCAGATGGGTTCATACTATAAGGTCTCTGAGCTATGGGTCCGGTTCCAGGAACTAGTTCAATGATAAACTCGTTATCCCGATCTGGGGCATACCGGGCAATTCATCTGGGAACACATCGGGGTATTCACAGACTACTCTGACTTGGTTAATGGTGGTTTTGGCAAAACTCTTGTTGCACTTGAATTGACGGGACAACGTCTCAGATACATGTTCTACTGATACTCCGGTACTACTGGTCATGGTTATGGATTTCTTGGCACAGTCGATTAATCTTTGATGTTTCGACATCCAATCCATCCCTAGCACTACTTCCAAACCTTTGATTCCAAGTACTATTAGATTGGCATAAAAATTTGTCCCATGGATTCTGATAGGTACGGCCTTGCAAATTTTTCTAGCTTTGGTAGTTGAACCAGTTATTTGAAATATCATGACATGCTTCAAATTTGTTGGTTGAATCTTACTAGTGCATGCAAATACTTCTGTAACAAACGAGTGCGATGCTCCAAACAACACTCTTGTAAGAACCGAGTTAACAGAAAACATATCCAGCACGACATTTGGCGCTTCCTAGGCTTCCTCAGCATTCATGTGGAACATATGGCCATTACGGTTGTGCGATTTTCCAGGGGCAAACCTCTTTCCAGGCTGGACACGGCGCTGATGTTGGGTAGGTGCAGTCACATTGGTTGCTGCGGCAAGCTTCTTGGGGCACTTGTTGGATTAGTGACCCATGACTCCGCATTCAAAGCAAGTGATCATTGACTTGTCTTTCCCTGCGACAGGCACATCATTGCTTCCAATCCTTGGGGCAGTATTGTTGTTGTTGTTGTTGGACTTTAGCGGTTCACGGTTGAAGTTATTGCGGTTGCCAGGGTTGTTGTTGTGGTTTCCTCCGGGCCTTGGGTTTCCTCCTCCACGGTTGGGGTAGTTCAGATGGTTCATTGGTGGCCTGTTGTTTCTGGGTGCATATCCTGCAGACGGGTTGGGGCGATATTTAGGGGTATGGTGGGGTCCTGGTTGGTGCATCATACGATGCTTACGGTTCTCACTGGCTTGGTTTATATTTCCTTCCATCTGGATAGCAGAATCCACTAAAGCTTCTAGGTCATCAAAGGGAATGTTGACTAGCACTGTCTGCATCTCATCATGCAATCCATTCAGGAATATCTCTTTCTTCTTCGCTTCAGTGCCAATCTCATCACGTGCATACCTAGCTAGTGACAGAAATTTGTCACGGTACTCAACCACAGTCATTCTTCCCTGCTTTAGTTCTCTGAATTCATCCCTCATCCTCTTGATCAGACCCGGGGGCACATGGGTCCTACTGAACTTGAGTTTGAACTCCTCCCAATTCATCATCTGACCTCCATTCATGGTACGGGTGCTATTCCACCAAGATCTGGTGTATCCAGACAGGTAGTGGGTGGCAAACAGTACCTTCTCATTTGCATCAACTCCTGCGGCCTCCAAATTGTTTTCCATGGTTTACAGCCAATCATCAGCATCCAAGGGCTCTTCTGACTTGCTAAACATAGGAGGATTAGTATTCTAGAAGTTCTTGAGCTTGGATCCATGGTGATCTTGGTTTCCATGGCCTTGATTATTGTGGGCCATCTGGGCTATCTGTTGAAGAGTGGCTAAGTTGGCTTGACATTCAGCTCTACTAGCTTCATGGTCTGAAACTAACATCTACAGGATCTGAAGCATTGGGTCCTGAGATGAGTTGCTTCCTCCGGGGTTTTCGCGAGTCATCTAAAGATTGAGATAGATAATGAGACAAGAGGGAAATTTCTAGGGTTCATGGGTTTGTTTTCAAAGACTTAAAACTTTGAGTATAACTCAGGTTTTGAAAATTAACAACTTCTTCTCATTCATTCATTTCAAACACACAATACGAACACACACCACAACTAGAAAATAGATGGTATTAAGGACCATTCTATGAAGCTACGATACAGTGGGACCTGGTACAACTCACACCTACGATAGTGCTCAGGTGCGACTACTCATCATTGGGGGTGTCAGGCTCCTCATCATAAATGAAGTCAGCATCATCCTCATCAGTGTGGTCCTACATGGTTGCATCCTCCAGGTAGTCATCATCATAACTGAGGTAAGAGTAGTGATCCCCACAGATGTCTTCACCTTCCTCTTCCTCCCTATCTTCAAGCTGGATCTCCTAATCATGGATGGTCTCCTCCAGGGTGGCTATCTTTTGATGAATCCGGGCAATGATGCGATCCTTTTTATCGCGTTGGCGCCGAAGTGACTTGCACTCCTTGGCGAGGATGGCGAGGGTTTGCTTCCTCTCAACAGCTTCAGCATGGTTTGGATTGGCGTAAGCATGGGCGTTATCCAACTCCTTTTGGGTCTCATGTAGCATGAAGTCCAAGTGATCCACGTGATTCCTTAACTCTGGATGTGACGGCATGGCCAAAGGCTGTCCATTAGGGTCATGTCTTGCATAGTGGGCATAGCGGGTGCCACTAATCTAGTCGATGTTCTGAGCACACAAGCGAACAAGTGCCTCCTGCATTGCCCTGGCTAAACCAACTAACCAGTTGTTCTCCCTGATGCTGAACTGAATCTTCTCTGAAAGCGGTAGCTCCATTTTGCCTCTCAGGTTGGCAACAATCAGCCACTGTAGCTCCCCTCCAGCTTGGTCATTGAGCTGTGCTCCAAAGAACTCCGGGTGCGGGCGTCCAAGATACTCCAAAAGCTGGTCAAAATCCCTCTCAAAGATCAGCTGTCCTCCGTTGCCCAACTGGTAAAATTTTCTATATCTGACCTCCATCTATAAGGAATAAAGATGAGTAAGTTAGTGGGGTGATCAAGTGTGTCAAATTTTATGTAGAATTGTAAGAGTTTTTAGGAACATGTGAACTCCTTTTTGAAAGAATCTCAAGGATAAGAGTGAGATAGGTTTTTGTAAATACTCACTTTCTTTGTTTTGAAACTAGGTTTTTCAGGCATCCATTCTAACTAGGGTCTCCTATGGTCAACCTGGCTCTGATACCAACTTGTCAACACCCGGATTTTTAAGTCCAGATGCCTGTTATGTCGTACATCGCTATCCCAGGATTGCCATTTTTGTGAGACATAACATAATTGGTACCACAGTACATCATCCATTACAAACCATATTAAAGGTCTTACAAATAAAGGATCTCATGATCCAGTCTTAAGACAATCAAAGCAGTGGAAAGTAAACGTAGTAGGCTCCATCTTCATGGTCACAGGCAATGCTGACGATGGGAGATAATCCTAGTTATCATAGACCTCCTGATGTCCATCTTCCGGGTAGTTCTCCTCATAGTCTGGCCATGGGAATAGCCAGGGACAAATCCATGAGTACTCTTTAAGTACTCGCAAACTATCACTAGTATAGGTAAGGTAAAACTAGTAGGAATCATAAGCTCTAGGTTTGTTTTGCAAAAAGCCAGGTTTATTTCATAAAGCCTTAAGAGTAAAGACCTAAGTTTAATTCTCTACATTACTTAAGTGGAGACTCAGATTTCATGTCCACAACTCTGTTGTGGTCAAGTCAAAGTCATCATTCAAGTCACAAATCATTTTGAAAACATCTGACAACAGAACAGTATGGCCACTCCAACTATCCATAACCGTGGATGCGACTATTTGAATAGTTTGACACTCTGCAGAGATTGTACACTTTAACCACAAAATTCGATACATCCATCAGGGATAACCCTGAATCATCATACTTGGTATGCGGATAATCAATCCTAACCTTTCAATTACACACCCTAGTATAGGCACCTCCCCTATGAGCTTGGTATCCCAACCATGACCAACTGTCATCTCGGGAACTGAATAGGTGGACATTCATTCCCGAGGTAGCCTCAGCTCAACCTCTTCCGCAAGGGAACCCATACTAAGACATATAAACTTCCAGTCAATCCCTACCCAACTCAGGTAATGTGGTTGTACGGTAAAATTGGAATGGTATTGCATCCGAACTCAAACATCAGTTTTTTATCAAAGTCAAGACTCATGTTTCATTTAGTATCATATCCAACTCATTGTGTTTCACAACACATGTCAAAACATTTCAATAGAATGAATCATCATTCCATAGTTTTCATAATCATTTTCACCAAGTACTCCCATCTAAAGTAATCCAGTTTAGTTTAGCACTAGGCACTAATATTGAGGGTATCACTATTGAGGGGGGGCTAATCAGGTCTAAGTATCCAAGACTAGTTCTATGGTCTTGATGGTATCCATCCTATTTTCCACTAATCACAATTCATTAACTAAGTAAGAAACTATAATAAAGAGAAAAGGCAAATCTTGGAGTAAAACTGGGAGTGGTATAATCAAAGTTGCATAACCAAGCATGCCTAATGCATCTGGTATAAGGGCTTGCACATATGTAATGCATAGTTCTAGCTTGCATGATAGCTTGCCTTGAGTAGTGCAGTTGTTGAAGTTCTCTTCGTCTTCCTCGAAGTACTCCTCCTCGTCGTAGCCCGGGTCGGAACTAACGTCTATAAATACATACAATGTACACAATCACCAAACAACCCTTAACTACTTCTATTTAGCACACAAGGGATCATATTAGATGATCTAGTATCATCTCAATTATTACATGTAGGAATGGCACATTCTTATTTATCTTATTTGGGAAAAGTAAATTCTACTCATTGAAAATACTTAAGATTTAATATTCTCCAATTAAAATAGTGGATCATGTTGACACATGTCATCACCACATATTCCAATACTTGGGAATGTGATTTAAAATGATGGTCATGTATTACAAGATTTAATATTACTATTTAATAATATTTAAGTGACTAGAAATGCCTATATATCATTCCTTTAATATTAAACCATGTTTAATATCTGCAAAACCAAATCTATTGACATATTCATGTAGAGCATGGAAAATGTGATTTTTGAGAGTTGGAATCAACTCAAAAGCATTTATAGTTTATTTTATAAAATGTTTGAAGTGGCAAAAGATTATGTCTTGTTATTTTTAGTGTAGGTGATATATAGTTTCAATTGGTTTGAATCCAACGAGAGTGATTAGATATTATCACTACCTTTCCAACAAAATTGGAATCATGCAATTTGGTTCAGTACAACTCTTTGAATTGAATTTTGAATATAGCTACTAAATAGGGTTTTAACTAAATAGCAAAATTCTTATTTAAAATGTTGGGCTCTACGCGGGAAAGAAATGGGCCGTCCCAACTACACAGCGTACGTGCAGCGGGCTGCTGACAGAACGGTCCCACGCGTCAACGACTTATCTAACCCAAAACGGTATCTACCAATCTCAGCCTTACGATTAGAATGAAATCTACGGCTGAGGTTCAACGTCTATGGCGAATTGCTCCGGCGAGATTCTAAACCTAACGTGACGTGTGGGGGTCACTAGGGGCTTACCAGGGCTCCAGCTAGGTCCGGTGATGGAGGTAAACGAGCTAGTCGACAACGGCGGGTCGATTGGTGGTCGCGGCGGCTCCTGGGGTGGCTCCAATCGATGGCTTCCTTCCTTCACTGTCGCGGCAGACTCCGGCCAAATTTCAGCGTCGTGGTGCTTACCTTGCTCCGAGGAAAGGTTAGTGAGGTTCCTGGGTGAGTGGGGAGTGGAGTGGTGTGTAGAATGAGGTCTGGGGTGGCCTCTATTTATACACCAGCGTCGGCGACAGGGCGGCATGGTCAGGCTTCTCCGGCGATGTTGCTACAGGTAGAGTTAAGCATGGCGGAGGGCATGGGTCGATGCGGGGTACTACAGCGATCGTCACGCGCGTGACAACACGGAAAGGTGCAGTCTCAGTCGGTCGGGTGACTTCGACATTCTATTCAGGTACGCGGGTGTTCGTCACGTGGTACGGTTGTCACGGGGCACGCGGCGGTGAACCATCGTGTCTGGGCAGTCACTGGTGCCATGGTGGCTGTGGGCACGAGCGGAGAGAGCGAGGCTCGGCGTGTGCGCATGAGGAAGCTATAGCGCTCCCTCGTGCTCTCGGCATGGCGGGGTGTTAAATGGGCGCGGCTGTCCTAGCTCGTCCTTGCTTCCCTGTTGGTCAAGGGGTGGACAGCGGGTGGCGGTGAGGTCATGGCTACTTGCTAGACATCGTGTGCGAGGGCGGCGCAGCATGCAGCGACTGGTCCATGGTTGACCGGCATGGAAAGCTCAGTATAGGCATGTCACTGGTCAATGTGGCGAGTGATACCTCTCCTCTGCATGGCCAAGTACTGGGAATGATCATGGAGGAGTAGTGGAGTGGAATTGGGTACATTTGATGATCAATTGATAGATCAAAATAGTAGATAGTGGTTGAGGTTGTATTGTGTCTGTGAGGTGTTCGACCAAATGGCCGCATGAAATTTACTTTCAAATTTTTGAATGATTTTGGTGAGTGATCTGGTCATATGCTTGGTAGTCTATGGTTGCTGGGAATTGTAAAGTGGAAGTTGTTTGAGTGGTTTTTGAAAAGTGATGATCTAGGTATATGAACTTGATTCAATTTTGAATTGCCTCTTAAATAGATTTGAAAATTGTTTCTGCCATTCTATAAAGTTTGCTTGGATTCACTTTTACTTGGTCTAGCATGGGGTGAAAAGAATTGGAATTGTTTCTGTTAGAAATATTTTACTATAGATGCCCAAAGTGGGGTAGTGGTTAACTTTTGCCAAAATGACCATATGCTCATATGATCCATATTTGACTTTATTTTCATTTGATTATGTTTGGAAATGAACTAGATGATGTGATATTCATCTTTAAGCTAATCTTTATCATTTATAGCAATCAATCATGGCAAATGCACACATTCATACATTACTACAAATCACACATGCATTCATATCAACTTTAATGATATAAGTTGTTGTTAACCCTAAACTTGGGTGATTAGATCTTGATAAGCTTGATTAATATTTTTGAGATGTTACACTTCCATACAAAAACTCAAATTGGGCCATTTGCAAACTGGCTTGATAGTTGTTGTTGTATGATAATTCCGCGAAAGGCAGACAATCTTCCCACTTAGATCCATATTCTAACACACAGGCTCTCAGCATATCTTCTAATATCTGGTTTACTCTTTCCATTTGTCCGTCGGTTTGCGGGTTATAAGCTATGCTAAAGTTCAGTTTGGTTCCTAATCCTTCTTGGACCATCTTCCAAAATCTCGAGGTAAACTAGGTTCCTCGATATGAAACAATGGTCTTGGGGGTTCCTTGCAGACTGATCATTCTAGTGATGTACAACTCTGCTAGCTTCAAACTTTGATAAGTGGTCTTGATGGGTATGAAATGAGCTGCTTTAGACAGTCTATCCACTATGACCCAAATAGAGTCATTTCCCCTACTAGATGTAGGCATACCAGTGATAAAATCCATCCCAACAGAATCCCATTTCCACTCTGGAATCTGTAATGGTTGCAAAAGTCCAGCGGGGCACTGATGTTCCGCTTTGACTCTCTGACAGATATCACACTTGGTGATGTAGCTTCCGACTTCTCTCTTCATTTTGTGCCACCAAAATTGCACCTTCAAATCCTGATACATCTTGGTTCCTCCCGGGTGAATAAAATAAAGGGTATCATGGGCTTCCTGCAAAATGGATTGCTTCAACTCCGAATCTGCAGGCACACAGATACGTCCTTTATACCACAGAACTCCTTCTTCATCTTCCGTGAATCCAGGTACCTTCCCTGTAAAGATACAACGCTTAATTCCATCAATACTGACATTTCCTTTCTAGGATTCCTTTATCTGACTGATCAAGGTGGGTTGAAGTTCAATACTGGCTAAAAATCCTTCTCTAACCAGCTCCATTCTGAAATTCTCCATCTCCTCATACAAACTTGGTTGAGCTTCCTTAATCATGGTGTTTAATCTACATGGCAATCTACTAAGAGCATTCGCGACCACATTGGCCTTGTCGGGGTGGTAGTGAATGTTAAGGTCATAATCCTTGATTAACTCTATCCATCTCCTTTGCCTCATATTCAGCTCCTTTTGGGTGAAAATATACTTGAAACTCTTATGATCCGAATAAATCTCACAGCGGTTACCCATGAGGTAATGACGCCATGTCTTCAAGGCTAAATACGGCTGCCAATTCTAAGTCATGGGTAGGGTAGTTCTGTTTAGGTTGCTTCAGTTGTCTAGATAGATATGATATAACTTTGCCTTCTTGCATCAACACACATCCGAGACGAATCTTGGATGCATCACAGTATACATCAAAAGGCTTCTTGATATCCGGCATGATCAAAATTGGGGCTGAAATCAATCTCTTCTTGAGATCTTGAAAACTTGCTTCACATTTATCCGTCCATTCAAACTTCTTGTATTTCTTCAACAGCTGGATCATCAGCCTTGTGATGCTTGAAAATCCTTCAACAAACTTGCGGTAATATCCCGCTAATCCAAGAAATGCACGGACTTCGGTTTGAGAGGTTGGGGCTTTCCATTCTTCAACATCCTTAATCTTGGATGGATCGATGGCTACTCCTCCTGCCGACAAGATATGGCCTAGGAATCCTACTTCTTTTAACCAGAACTCACATTTGCTAAACTTGGCGTATAGCTGATGCTCCCTAAGGGTTTCAAGGATGGTTCTTAGGTGTTGTTCATGGTCTTCTTCCGATTTGGAGTAGATCAGAATGTCATTGATAAAAACAATGACAAACTTATCCAAGAAGTTCATAAAAATCTTATTCATGATATTCATGAAATAAGCGGGGGCATTGGTTAATCCAAAAGACATGACATTGTACTCATACAATCCATATCTGGTGGTGAAGGCAGTCTTTGGGATATCCGTTGCGTGGATCTTCAATTGATGATAACCAGTTCTAAGATCAATCTTAGAAAACACTATGGCACTAGTCAGTTGGTCAAACAGATCTTCTATCTTTGGCAAGGGGTACTTGTTCTTGATGGTGACATCATTCAGCTTCCGATAATCCGTACACCAACGGTTAGCTCCATCCTTCTTATCCACAAATAGAACAGGTGATCTCCATGGCGATGTACTTGGTTGTCAGACCTTTACCCAACATTTCATCAAGTTGCTTCTTGAGATCCACTAAATCGGATGGGTTCATACTATAGGGTCTCTGAGCTATGGGTCTAGTTCTAGGAACTAGTTCAATGATAAACTCGATATCCTGATCTGGGGGCATACCGGGCAATTCATCTGGGAACTCATCGGTGTATTCACAGACTACTCTGACTTGGTCTATGGTTGATTGAGCTAAAATTTTGTTGCATTTGAATTGACAGGGCAATGTCTCAGATACATGCTCTATTGATACTCCGGTGCTACTAGTCATGGTTATAGCTTTCTTGGCACAGTCGATTAATCCTTGATGTTTTGACATCCAATCCATTCCTAGTATTACTTCCAAACCTTTTGTTCCAAGTACTATTAGATTGGTATAAAAATCTATCCCATGGATTCTGATAGGTATGGCCTTGCAAAATTATCTAGCTTTGGTAGTTGAACCAGGTATTTGAACTATCATAACATGCTTCAAAAAAATTGTGGGTTGAATCTTACTAGTGCATGCAAATTCTTCTGTAACAAATGAGTGCGATGCTCCAGAATCAAACAACACTCCTATAAGTACTGAGTTAACAGAAAACATACCCAGCACGACATCTGGCGCTTCTTGGGCTTCTTCAGCATTCATGTGGAATAGACGACTACTACGGTTGTGCGGGTTTCCTGGGGCAAACCTCTTTCCAGGCTGGACACGGCACTATTGTTGGGCAGGTGCAGTAACATTGGTGGCTGCAACAAGCTTCTTGGGACACTCGTTGGAGTAGTGACCCGTGATACCACATTCAAAGCAGGCGATCATTGACTTATCCTTTCCTGCAACAGGCACATCATTTCTTCCAGTCCTTGGGGCGGTATTATTATTGTTGTTGTTGTTGTTGGACCTTGGCGGTGCACGGTTGAAATTATTGGGGTTGTTGTTGTTGTTGTTGGACCTTGGTGTTGCACGGTTGTAGTTATTGGGGTTGTTGGGGTTGTTGTTGTTGTGGCTTCCGGGCCTCAGGTTTCCTCTGCCACGATTGGGGTAGTTCGGACGGGACATAGGGGGTCTATTGTTCCTGGGTGCAAATCCTATAGACGGGTTGGGACGATAATTTGGGGTATGGTGGGGTCTAGGTTGGTGCATCATACGACGCTTGCGGTTCTCGCTAGCTTGGTTGATCTTTCCTTCCATCTGAATGGCGGAATCCACTAAAGCTTCAAGATCGTCAAAGGGAATGTTGACTAACACTATTTCCATCTTATCATGCAGACCATTCAGGAATCTCTCCTTCTTGGCTTAGGTGTCAATCTCATCAAGGGCATACCTAGCTAGTGACAAAAAATTGTCACGATACTCAACCACAATCATTCTTCCTTGCTTTAGCTCCCTGAATTCATCCCTCATCCTCTTCATCAAACCTGGGGGCACATAGGTCCTACTGAACTTGAGCTTGAACTCCTACCAAGTCATCATCTGTCCTCCATTCATGGTACGGGTGTTGTTCCACCATGCTCTTGCATATCCTACAGATAGTGGGTGGCAAACAGTACCTTTTCATTGGCATCCACTCCTGCGACTTCTAAGTTGTTTTCCATGGTTTGCAGCTAGTCATCAGCATCTAAGGGCTCTTCTGATTTGCTAAACATAGGGGGATTGGTGTTTTGGAAGTTCTTGAGTTTGGATCCATGGTGATCTTGGTTTCCGTGGCCTTGGTTATTGTGAGCCATTTGGGCTATCTGTTGCAGAGTGGCGAGATTGGCTTGACATTCAGCTCTACCAGCTTCACAATCTGAAACTAACATCTGCAGAATCCAAAGCATTGGGTCCTGGGATGAGCTGCTCCCACCGGGGTTTCCATGAGTCATATGAAGATTGAGATAGATAATGAGACAAGAGGGAAATTTCTACGGTTTTTAGGGGTATGTTTCAAAAAAGTCAACTTTGAGGATTGCTAAGGTTTGAAACTAACAACTCCATTTCATTCATCCATTAATAGCACACCATACAAACACACACTACAAAGACTAAACAGATGGTTTTAAGAACCATTCTGTGAAGCTACGATACAATGGGACCAGATACAACTCACACCTACTATAGTGCCCAGGTGCATACTAATCATCAGAACTATCGGGCTCCTTCTCATCAATGAAGTCAGCGTCATCCTTGTCAGTGTGGAACTCCTCGGCGACATCCTCCAGATAGTCATCATCATCACTGAGGTAAGAGTAGTGATCCCCACGGATGTCTTCACCTTCCTCTTCCTCCCTATCTTCAAGATGGATCTCCTGATCATGGATGGTCTCCTCCAAAGTGGCCACCTTCTGGTGAAGATGGGCGATGATGCGATCCTTCTTGTCATGTTGACGACGAAGTGACTTGCACTCCCTAGCAAGCATGGTGATGGTCTGATCCTTCTCGAATGCAATAGCATGCTTCTGGTTGGCGTGGGCACGAGCGTTGTCCATCTCCTTCTGAGTATCATGCAGCATGAAATCCAGATGATCCACATGGTGCCGCAATTCCGGTTGTGATGGCAGGGTCAAGGGGCGTCCGGTGGAGTCACGTCTGGCATAGTGGGCGAAGTGGGTGCCGGCGATCTGATTGATGTTTTGTGCACACAAACGAGCAAGTGCTTCCTTCATAACTCTCGTGGGCCCATCTAACCAGTTGTTCTCCCTCAAGTGAACAGGATCTTCTTTGAAAGTGGTGGCTCCATTTTGCCTCGGATATCGGCAACGATCAGCCATGGTAGTTCCCCTCTAGATTGGTCATTGAGCTGAGCTCTAAAGAACTTTGGGTGCGGGTGTTCCAGAAATTCTGCAAGCTGACTTAGATCCCTCTCAAAGATGAGCTCCCCTCCATTGCCCAACTGGTAAAACTTGTTGTATTTCACTTCCATCTATAAGCAATTAGGATGAGTAAGTTAGTGAGGTGATCAAGTGTGTCAAATTTTATGAAGGTTTGCAAGAGTTTTGAGGAAGAAGTGAACTCTTTTTGAAAAGAATCTCAAGGATAAGAGTGAGAATAGGTTTTCATAAATACTCACTTTCTTTGTTTTGAAACTAAGTTTTTCAGATGTCTATTCTAACTAGGGTCTCCTATGGTCAGGATGGCTCTGATACCAACTTGTCAACACCTGGATTTTTAAGTCCAGATGCCTGTTATGCCGTACATTGCAATCCCAGGATTACCATTTTTGCGAGACATGGTCCTAGTTATCATAGAGCTCCTGCTGTCCATCTTCTGGGTAGTCTTCCTCGTAGTCTGGCCATGGGAATAGCCAGGGACAAATACATGAGTACTCTTTAAGTACTCGCAAACTATCACTAACATCAGTAAGGTAACACTAGTAGGAGTCCTAAGCTCTAGTCTTATTTGCAGAAAGCCAATTTTATTTCATAGGTACTTCATAGTAAGCCTATTTTAGTTCTCTAGATTACTTACGAGGGAACCTAGTTTTCATGTCCACAACTCTATTGTGGTCACGTCAAAGTCATCTTTCAAGTCACAAGTCATTTTGAGAACATCTGACAACGGAACAGTATGGCCACTCCAACTGTCCATAACCGCGGACGTGGTTATTCGAATAGTTTGACACTCTGCAGAGGTGGTAGACTTTCACCACAAAATTCGATACATCCATCAGGGATAACCCTGAATCATCATACTTGGTATGTGGATAATCAATCCTAACCTTTCAATTACACACCCTAGTATAGGCACCTCCCCTATGAGCTTGGCCTCCTAGCCATGGCCAACTGTCATCTCGGGAACTGCATAGGTGGACATTCATACTCACGAGGTAGCCTCAGCTCAAGCTCTTTCCGCGAGGGAACCCATACTAAGACACATAAGCTTCCACTTAAGCCCTACCCAACTCAGGTATTGTGGTTGTACGGTAAAATTGGAATGCTGTCGCATCTGAACCCAACCATCAGTTTTTATCAAAGTCAAAGCATATGTTTCAATCAGTATCATCTACAACTCATTGTGTCTCATGACACATGTCAAAACAATTCAATAGAATGACTCATCATTCCAAGGTTTTTATAATCATTTCCTCCAAGTATTCCCATCTAAACTGATCAAGTTTAGTTTAGCACTAGCCACTAGTAATGAGGGTGTCACTATTGAGGGGTGCTAATCAAGTGTAATTACCAAAGGCTAGTTCTAGGATCTTGATGGTATCCATCCTATTTTTCCACTAAGCACAATTAATTAACTAGATAAGAAACTTTAGTAAAGGGAAAAGTAAAGCTTGGAATAAAACTGAGATTGGTATAATCAAAGTTGCAAAACCAAGCATGCATGGTGCATCTTGCTTAGGTTATCTTGCATAGGTATCTTGCACATGTAACTTGCATATGATAGCTTGCCTTGAGTAGTGCAGTTGTTGAAGTTCTCTTCCTCTTCCTCGAAGTACTCCTCGACCGTACCCCGAGTCGGTATTAGCGTCTATAAATACATACAAGGTACAATCACAAAACAATGCTTAACTACTTCTATTTAGCACACAAGGGCTTACACTAGATGATCTAGCATCATCTCAAGCATCACATGAAAGATTGGCATATTCTTATTTATCTTATTTTAGAAAAGTAATTTCTACTAATTGAAAAATACTTAAGATTTAATCTCCTCCAATTAAAATATGGGATCATGTTGACACATGTCATCACCACATATTCCAATACTTGGGAAAGTGATTTAAAGTAGTGGTCATATATTACAAGATTTAATGTTGCTATTTAATAATATTAAAGTGACTAGAAATGACTATATAGCCTTCTTTTAATCCTAGTTCAAGACTACTTCATGTCAAACTAAATATTTTTACATATTCAGATAGAGCATGGCAAATGTGATTTTTGAGAGTTGGAATCAACTCAAAAGCATTTATGGTTGATTTTATAAAAACGTTTGAAGTTGTGAAAGTCTCTAGCTTGTTATTTTTACCATAGGTGATCTATAATTTCAAATGGTTTGAATCCAACATGAGTGGATAGATATTTTAAATACCTTTCTAACAAAATTTGAATCATGCAATTTGGTTTAGTACATCTCTCTAAATTCAATTTTGAACACATCTACTGAACTGGGTTTTGAGTTAAATAGAAAACTAAGTTTGAATCGGTGAGCTACGCGCGGGAAAAGAAATGGGCCGACCCAGCTACGCGGCGCGCGCGCAGCGGGCTGCTGACAGGTTGGTCCCATGCATCAGCGACCCTATCTAAATGAAACGGTTGAAAGAACATTTCATGTTTTGCGTGTTAGATAACAATACTGTGGAGATTATTCAAGTGCGATAAGTGTGCAGGAAGCTTTGAGGGGGGCCGGAATTATCCGCCCCACTAAAGGCCGGATAATCTGGCCTACCTCATTGCTCAAAGGGAGCCAAGGCGCGTCGCTCGGTATCCGGTCGGATTTTCTCCCTGAAAATCCGAACTGGGGCGGTCTTTCTTCCCCAGGCCGGATAATCCGGCCTTCACATAGGACCGGATAATCCGGCCCCCAGAAGTTGATCAAGGGCAAGCTCGGCGCGACGCTCTGATAGGGGGGCGGATCATCTGCCGGATATTCCGAGTCTGGGACGGAGTTTTCCCCAAACCGGATAATCCGGCCCTCACTTGGGCCGGATAATCTGGCCCCCAAAGTGTCCAACGGCTGGTTTCGGAAGGGGGTATAAATACCCCTTCTTCCCCAACGTTCAGAACTCTTGATTCATTTGAAATTGACCAGACACTGTGTAAGAGCTCCCATTCTCGATCTCCCACTTCAACCACCCGAAGGCTTTGATCTTTGGGTAAATTGAAGGAGGAGAGGATCATCATCGTCATCACGAATCAGGCGCATCAACTCCTCTCCATTCACTTGGAGAAATCCCTGATCTAGTATTCTTGTCAATACCAAGATCTTGTTCGTTGTATTTTATAACTTTGTTCTTGTGGCAGCTTGTTGTCATTTCAGGAGCCTCCAAGTTGATTGTGGAGTTGTTGCCCTGCTAGTTGTGTAAAGGCGCCGGTACCCGCCTCGAAGGGTCCCTATAGTGGAAAGGTGGATCAGGCCTTTGGTGGCGGGATCCATCGGAGAACAGGGTGAGGCCTATTGTGGCGTGGTGGTCTTAGTACCGCCCACCCCTCCAACGCAGATGTACTTCCCTTAACAAGGAAGGAACTGCGGTCAAACAAATCATGTGTCTCCACGTGCTTCACTTCGGTTTACCCGTTCCTCTTCCACTCGCTCTTTACTCGCTAGTAGATAGGTTTGCATATAGGAAAATTCCACCTAATAGTTTATCTAGAGAATTTACCCTTTGTGCTAAGCCTAAATTGAAAAAGTATTAAAATTTGGAGTAGCACCTATTCACCCCCCTCCCCTCTAGGTGCCCATATGATCCATTTCAATTGGTATCAGAGCCCCGACTCTTAATTTGGGCTTAACCGCCTAAGAGTAGTATGGGTACCAAGGATGATGGGAATGAGGCTGTGGATAAGGTCACAATGGATGATCTCAAGACGTTGGAAACAACCTTGTTGAAATCCTTTGAGGCCAAGATGGAGGAGATGAATCAAATGATTGCTCGCCTCACATCATCCATATCCCCATCTCCATCCTCCTCTGAGGCAGCCACACCATCATCTAAGGAAAAGGGTAACACCGGATCCAAGGATGATGATGTGGAAGGTGAAAAACTTAATGGTTCCACCTCCAAGAAGGGAAGTGGTAAGGAGGAATATAGTGAGGTTCGCCACGTATATTCCCCCGACCCACCTATCCCTCATCCGCATATAAACAATAGGGGTGATCCACCCAAGCTCACTGCATCCTCTTTCAATCAATGGCAATTCTTAATGAAATCTCATGTTTGCAGCTCCTCTATTGAACTTTGGAGGATTATTGAAGAGGTTCTTCATATTGGAGATCAAACCAACTTAACAAGAAGAGAAGTTGTGGACAGTCAATTGAATGCCACTTCTCTCCACATGATATAGCTTGGTGTGGGTCCCAAGGACATGCCACACATTGAACATCTCAACACAGCTAAAGAAGCTTGGGATGCTCTTACGTATCTCTTTGTTGGGAATGAAAGCATGAGAAGGAACAGCTATGATGCCCTTAGTAATGAAGCTGAGGGATTCTACATGTTGGATGGTGAAAATCATGAAGACATGTATAGAAGACTCAAGGGCATCGCAACAACATTTAGAAAGCATGGGGCCACTCACATTGATGCATGGATAAAAAGGAAATATGTGAGTGCCTTAATGCCTTTCGAGCCAATGGACTTGAAGATCCTACAAGGTAGACATAACTACCATCAACTGACATCCAATGAGGTCATGCAAGAGATGGCGTCATTCAAAGTGGCAGCAAAGAATGCTGAAGATGCTCGTGCTCGGGCCATTGGAATGCAAAAGGGTGTCAATGTTGCTCTCAAAGCCAATGTTGTTGAGCAAGAGGAGGATGAAAGAGAATTTGAGGGGGCCTCCATGGACTGCCCCGATGAAGTCAAACGTGCTCATGGTGAGTACATGGCGTTTTATGCAAGGAACTTTTGGAAGGACCCTGCCAAAGCCAAGTCGGAACTTGAGCGCAAGAACGGGTCAAATGGAAGAAGACAAAGTGGCCCAAGATTGAGAACTTGCTACAACTGTGGAGATAGAATGCACTTTGTAGCCGAGTGTCCATATCGAATTAGAGAAGACAATGGTGGCAGGCTCATTCTTAAAGAGAAATCTAAAGCACCTAAGAAGAAGCCATTTATCAAGAAGAATGGCCCCTTCAAGAAGCAACCTAAGATCATCTTAGTAGCACAAGAAGAATACTCCTCTGCAAGTGAAGATGAAGAGGATGATGATAGTTCTCGCGAGGTGGCTGCTATAGCCACCACATCGACTCCTTCATCTCTCTTCGACTTGCCAAACGAGAACGTCATCAACAACAACTCTACTTGCCTAATGGCAAGAGGGTCCGAGGGCTATGCTTCCGGTGGTTCTAAATGGGTACTCGATAGCAGTTGCACGAGTCATATGACCGGAAGCAAGGAGATCATCACGGAGTTGCGGCCAAACCTTGATCACATAACCGTCTCCTATGGTGATAAGTCAAAATCTGAGGTATTGGGTCTCGGCAATGTTGTGGTGGCTCACGATATCTCTCTCGTGGACGTCATGCTTGTTGAGACCCTCGGGTATAACTTACTTTCAGTTCGCGCCCTTGGTAAGATGGGCTTTGCAGTTTATATTGATGCTGATTTGGGGGTACTCTTATGGAGCAAGTCTCTAAAAGTCGCTTTCGTGGGATATGTCGAAAATGACCTGTACGTGGTGGACTTTTCGGGGAAAACCACTACAAGCCCGATGTGTCTTTTCGGAAAGGCTGACGCGGGTTGGCTATGGCATCGCTGACTAGCCCACGTCAATATGATAACTTTGCAAAGTCTCCACAAGGGTGGCCACATCCTTGGACTAAAAGAAAATGTCTCCTTTGCCAAAGATTGTGTTTGCAAGGCGTGTGTTGAAGGAAAAATGCATGACTCTCCTCATCGAAGGAAAACTATTATCTCGTCAAAAAGGATCTTAGAGCTCCTTCATGTGGATCTCTTCGGACCTCCATCTCATGCAAGCCTCGGTGGGAAGAAGTATTGTCTAGTGAAAGTTGATGATTACTCAAGATACACTTGGGTTTATTTATTCAAGTTGAAGAGTGAAACTCAACAAACTGTCATCGATTTCGCCAACGAGGTTCAACGTCAACACAACGTCCCCATTTTGGCTATAAGAAGTGATAACGGCTCTGGGTTCAAGAACTACACCTTAAATGAGTTCCTAAGTGAAGAGGGGATAAGACATCAATATTCCGCTGCGTACACCCCTCAACAAAATGGTGTAGCAGAGAGGAAGAATCGAACTCTAATGGATATGGCAAGATCAATGTTAGCCGAATTTAAATCTCCATATAACTTCTGGGCTGAAGCAATCTCTACTACTTGTCACTCATCCAACCGATTATACCTCCGCAAGATCTTGGAAAAGAGTCCGTATGAAATACTTACCGGTAACAAGCCAAACATCTCATACTTTCGGGTATTCGGTTGTAAGTGTTTCTTTCTTATCAAGGGAGTTTGTTTATCTAAGTTTATAAGGCTCTAGAAGGTTTTTTTTGTTGGTTATGGTGCCAAATCCCACACTTATGAGTCTACAATAAGCTCTCTGGAACTGTTGTAGAATCTTGTAGTGTGGTGTTCGAGGAAAATGACGGTTCCCGTGCGGAGCAAGTTGGTGTTTGTGATGCAGATGTTGAAATATCCCAAGATGCCATAAGAAGAATGGGCGTGGGATTTTTTTGCCCCATTGAGGAACCCCTTGTGGAGGATCGGGAAGGACAATGCTCTTCCCATGAAGAGCCCTCATCTACACATGCCCAACATGTTCCCACCACGGGAGCTAATTCTGCACCATCTCCATCATCTGCTGAAGGTCAATTTGTTCCAGAAAGCTCCAGGCCGGATTATCCGGTGGACACCGGATTATCCGGCCACCCTGCTCCAGCTGACCATATTGCTCCTAGTGGTGAAGATTTCAATGCATGCTCCAGGCCGGATTTTCCGGCAAGCCCCGGATTATCCAGCCCCTCGCCAGTTCAACCAAACCTAGGCATCCTGATGAAGCTGCTACAAGTACTCCCAGGCCGGATTATCCAGCCTCTCCATCGGCCGGATTATCCGGCCCTGTCTCACCGGTTCAGCAGCCTCCTGTTATGGCTACTGACTCACCTCAAGGACACGCTTCACCCCAACCTACTACTGTTATCCTAGTTCCTAATCAAGGTCGAGTAAATGATTCCAATGAAGATTCAAGTGATGAAACTACTCCTCCAAGAGACAACCAACTTATTGAACTTCGTCGCAAGGCTCGAGCTGATCGGAACCTTGAGTTAAGGGGTCACACCCTCGACAAGGTTGTTGGTGATCTTCGAGGAAGGGTTTCTACAAGAAGAGAATTGGCCAGCTTTGGTGAGCATCAAGCTCATATCTTAATGGTGGAACCTAAGAAGGTCTCTGAAGCTCTTGAAGATCCAGACTAGGTTGTTGCTATGCATGAAGAATTGAATAATTTCGAGCGCAACAAAGTATAGAAACTCGTGGAGAAACCCAAAGATTGCCGCAATGTTATCGGCACCAAGTGGATATTTAAAAACAAGCAAGATGAGAATGGCATTGTTGTGAGGAACAAGGCAAGACTTGTGGCACAAGGTTACTCCCAAGTTGAGGGCATTGACTTCGGCGAGACCTATGCTCCAGTGGCTCGCCTTGAGTCCATCCGTATCCTTCTTGCTTATGTTGCCCATAACAATTTTAAGTTGCAACAAAAGGACGTCAAGAGTGCCTTCCTTAATGGTCCTCTACATGAGGTTGTATATGTAAAGCAACCCCCGGGTTTTGAGGATCCTAACTTTCCGAACCATGTCTACAAACTCGATAAGGCACTCTATGGCCTTACACAAGCCCCACGTGCATGGTATGAGCACCTTAAAGAGCTTCTGTTAGATCGTGGCTTCGAAGTTGGGCAAATCGATCCCACTATTTTACTAAGAAGGTTAAGGGGGAGCTCTTCGTATGCCAACTATATGTATATGATATCATCTTTGGTTCTACTAATAAAACTTTTAATGATGAATTTTCAAAGCTTATGACTAACAGGTTTGAGACGTCTATGATGGGGGAATTACGGTTCTTTCTTGGATTCGAGATCAAGCAACTTAGAGAAGGAACCTTTATTAATCAAGCAAAGTACATCCAAGACATGCTCAAGAGATTCAAGATGACGGATCTAAATGGTGTCGCCACTCCGATGCAAACAAAATGTCATCTTGAACTTAACCCACATGGTAAAGATGTGGACCAAAAGGTTTACCGGTCCATGATCGGCTCTCTTCTTTACCTCTGCGCATCTAGACCCGATATCGTGTTGAGTGTGGGAGTGTGTGCAAGGTATCAAGCAACTCCTAAAGAAAGCCACTTAGTGGCGGCCAAGAGGATCTTTCGATATTTGGTTCATTCCCCTAACTTTGGTCTCTGGTATCCCAAAGGCTCCAATTTCTCTTTATGTGGTTATACTGACTCAGATTGGGCTGGTGATAAGGATGATCGGAAATCCACTTCTGGAGCTTGTCAATTCTTGGGAATATCTCTTGTGTGTTGGTCATCTAAAAGGCAGAATTGTATATCTCTCTCCACCGCTGAAGCTGAATATGTTGATGCTGCCAGCGCCTGCACTCAATTATTGTGGATGAGGCAAACTTTAAAGGAATACGGTGTCAATTGTGACAAAGTGCCTCTTTTATGTGATAATGAAGTGCAATCAAAATTGCGTACAACCCAGTTCAGCACACACGGACGAAGCATATTGAGATTCGAAATCATTTTATTCGAGACCATGTTGCTCGAGGCGATATTGATCTATCCTTTGTGAGCACGAAGAACCAACTTGCGGATATTTTTACGAAGCCACTTGACGAAGCAATATTCTGCTACTTGAGGAACGAGCTAAATATCATTGATTCCAGGAGCTTATCTTGATTACCCATGCACTCACTCGTACATCTCAATCCTACTTTGGTCTAGGTGTGGGCATGGATATAGGGGGAGTGTGGTCCTAACTCATTGGGCTAACCCTCCCCCCATAATGCCAAAAGCAAGATAAATCATTTCTCTTAATATCATTTTGTGATATGTGAGCTTATTGATGAGTATTGGTCGTGAACCCAAGATATATCTTCGCGGTGTCACACCATACACTCCAACAAGGTGGCTTCGGCCACCGCCCTCTCCCTTGCGGAGAATTGGATCTTTGTAGCTGTTTTTGCTCTCTCATGTTCTTATGGGAATCACACTCAATCTTGGCTTTTATTTGATTTGGATCTTGCAATTTTGAGTTTCTAGATGAGGATGGTGACACCGAGGAGCTCGAAGATGAGGATGAGGATGAGAATGAAGACGAGGACGAGGACTAGGACTACGAGTGATCTCGTGGGGTGCTAGCATCGCTCTTCTTCCTTTTTGGTGTCTTCATGCCAAAGGGGGAGAAGTAGTTCTATTAGGATATTCGTGGATTTGCATGGGTCGGGCATAAGCACTTGCATTTTTCTATTCGTCATTTTCTTGCTTATGCCCATCTAGCGTTGAACTTTAAATTTGTGGTTGGTGGTTGGTTTGCGACTCTTTGTCAGTGGTTGTTTGGATTATGCTCATGGATTTCAACTCATGGATTATGCTTATGGATCCATCTATTCATATTCTATTATGCTGGAAGTCTCTATCAAGGAAGGCGATTATATTGGTTATCTCGATAATATTTGAGGCTATGTCAAGGGTGCCTTCTCTCTACCTCGGTGGTATGATTATGTTGCTCATATGTCTATGGAATAGATTCACCTATTTGTGTGCATTTGTATTCCAATGCAAAATTCTAATATGCACACATTGAGGGGGAGTCTCTTCCATGGTTATTGTTGTTTATCTTGTGACTTTCTCCTGCAAATCCTAGTATTGTCATCTAACACTAAAAAGGGGAAGATTGAAAGAACATTTCATGTTTTCCTATGTTTTGAGTGTTAGATAACAATACTGTGGAGATTATTCATGTGCGCTAAGTGTGTAGGAAGCTTTGAGGGGGCCGGATTATCCGCCCCACTAAAGGTCAGATAATCCGGCCTACCTCATTGCTCAAAGGAAACCAAGGCGCGTCGCTCGGTATCCGGTCGGATTTTCTCTTGGAAAATCTGAACTGGGGCGCTTTTTCCTCCCAGGCCCCCTAGTTTTTGAGCAAAGGGAGCCAAGCCACATCGCTCGGTATCCGGTCGGATTTTCTCCTGGAAAATTGGAACTGGGGCGGTCTTTCTTCCCCAGGCCGGATAATCCGGCCTTCACATAGGACCGGATAATCCGGCCCCCAGAAGTTGATCAAGGGCAAGCTCGGCGCGACACTCTGATAGGGGGGCGGATTATCTGTCAGATATTCCGAGTCTGGGCGGAGTTTTCCCCAGGCCGGATAATCCGGCCCTCACTTGGGCCGGATAATCCGGCCCCCAAAGTGTCCAACGGCTGGTTTCGGAAGGGGGTATAAATACCTCTTCTTCCCCAACATTCAGAACTCTCGATTCATTAGAAATTGACCAGACACTGTGCAAGAGCTCCCATTCTCGATCTCCCACTTCAAGCACCCGAAGGCTTTGATCTTTGGGGAAATTGAAGGAGGAGAGGATCATCATCGTCATCACGAATCAAGCGCATCAACTCCTCTCCATTCACTTGGAGAAATCCCTGATCTAGTATTCTTGTCAATACCTAGATCTTGTTTGTTGTATTTGATAACTTTGTTCTTGTGGCAGCTTGTTGTCATTTCGGGAGCCTCCAAGTTGATTGTGGAGTTGTTGCCCCGCTAGTTGTGTAAAGGCGCCGGTACCCGCCTCGAAGGGTCCCTATAATGAAAAGGTAGATCAGGCCTTTGGTGGCGGGATCCTTCGGAGAACAGGGTGAGGCCTATTGTGGCGTGGTGGTCTTAGTACCGCCCACCCCTCCAATGCAGACGTACTTCCCTTAACAAGGAAGGAACTGCGGTCAAACAAATCATGTGTCTCTGCGTGCTTCACTTCGGTTTACCCTTCCTCTTCCACTCGCTTCTTACTTGCTAGTAGTAGGTTTGCATATAAGGAAATTCCACCTAATAGTTTATCCAGAGAATTTACCCTTTGTGCTAAGCCTAAAATTGAAAAAGTATTAAAATTTGGAGTAGCACCTATTCACCCCCTCTCTAGGTGCAGATACGATCCATTTCAACGGTATCAGCTAACCTCAGCCTTACGATTAGAGATCGCATCGACGGCTCAGGTTCATCGTCTACGTCGAACAGCATGAGGGGGATTCTAAACCTAGCAGCACGGTGGGGGTGGCTGGGGCTTACCAGGGCTCTAGCTAGGTCTGGCGATGGGGGCGAACGGGCTGGTAGATGACGACGAGTCGATTGGTGGTCGTGGTGGGTCCTGGGGTGTCTCCAATCAACGGTTCCCTTCCTTCACTGCGGCGGCGGGCTCCGACTAAATTCCGGCGACGTGGTGCTCGCCTTGCTCCGGGGAATGGCCTGGGATGTTTCTGTGAGATAGGGGAGTGGAATGGTGTGCCGTTTGGGGCTGGGGAAGGTCCTATTTATACACCGGCGATGGAGGCAGCGCGGCATGGCTCGAGCTCGTCGGCGACGTTGCTACAGGTCGCTATAGGCATGGCGGAGGGCATAGGTCGACACGGTGGACTGAGGCGATCGTCACGCGCGTAGTGGCGCGGCAAGGGGCGGTCTTAATCAGTTGGGCGACATCGACGCTCTGTGCAGTTACTGAGGTGTTCATCATGGCGCACGGTGGTCACGGGGCGCGCGGCAGCGAATGGTCATGTCTGGGAGATTGTTGATGACGCGGCGAGTCTGGGTACGCGCAGAGAGAGCAAGGCGTGGCGTGGCTGCACGAGGCAGCTTTGGTGCTCTGGCGTGCACTCGGCATGGCAGAGAAGTAAATGGGCACAACATTGCTAGCTTCTCCACTGCTCGTTGTTGGTCAAGGGGTGGGCAGAGAGGTGCGGTGAGGTCACGGCTACCACCTAGGCATCATGGGCGAGGGCGGCGCGGCGTGTGGTGTCGTGTCCATGGTCGACCGGCATGGACATGCTCGGGTACGACATGCCACTGGTGCAACGACGAAGGGAAGAGGCTCCACTACACGGCTGTGTACTGGGAGTGATCATGGGTGAGTAGTGGAGTCGAATTGGGTACAATTGGTGATCAATTGATTGATCACAAATGGTAGATAGTTGGTAATCTGTACTCTGTCTGCTAAGTGTTCGACTAAATGGCCGCATGAACTAAAGATTCAAATTTTTGGATGAATTTTGGTGGGTGTGTTGGTCACATGCGTGGGTATCTCTGGTTGCTAAGGTTTGTCAAGTGGTGGAGGTTTTAGTAGTTTTTTGTAAAATGATGATCTAGGTACCTACACTTGATTCAATTTTGAATTGCCTCTCAAATAGGTTTGAAATTGGTTTCTGTAAGTTTGTAAAGTTTGCTTGTATTCATTTTCACTTGGTCTAGCAAGGGGCGAAAATAAATAGAATTATTTCTGGTGGAAATCTTTTACTAGAGATGCCCAAAATGGGATAGTGGTTAAGTTTGGCAAAAGTGACCATATGGTCATATGCCTCTTATTTGATATCTTTTTTACTTTAGTTTTGTTTGGAATTGACCTAGATGATATTTTTTTCATCTTTAAACCAATCCTTATCATTTATAGCAATCAAACATGACATAGTAAGCATTCATGCATTAATAATAAACACACATGCATTCATAAGGGTTTACGACTAAAGTTTTTGGTAACCCTAAACTTGGGTGATTAGAACTTGATAACCTTGTTTAATATTTTTGAGGTGTTACAGTTTTCCTCTGAAGGACTTACGCGTTTGGTTTCGAGGGGGAAATCCTATGATGGGTTGTGTTTGGTGTTAGTATTAGGTTGGATCCGAATAGGCCTCTCTTCTCTCTCTCTCTCTGATAGCCAACAGTTGTATCGACTCTTTATAGGTTGCTAGTGCATGCTTTGCTGCCGCTTCAGTCCATCATACCCATTTATGAGTTCTACGATGTTAGCAAGATTACCCTTCCATCTTGGCCTAGGCGGGGTTATGGACGCTATTGGTTATTCTTCAGGACTCTTAGTCCAATTTGGATCTTATCCGTACTCGGATGTTGTATCGATTTCAATATGATTTGGATCTTTATAATGTATATTTGTATTCTTGATGTGATGAGTCGTTGTTATATATATGTGTTCTTGTAGGTTCCATCGTGGACTATTGTATAACGGTATTATTTTATTTTTCACCCGCACATAAGTGCTTGGTGGGCATCATCGAATCGTTTCTATACGGGTTTGGCGGAAACTGCTAAAATCTGTATAGAGCCATTTTGAGGGTGCCACAATATGCAAGAGGCAAAATATGTAATATAGATAGAATAGAAGAAGGAAATAGGGGAAACAAAAAAATAAAAGGCAAAAGAAGGCAAAATAAAACATGGAGAAGTAAAAAAAATCAAAGTAGCATACGCAAAAAGGCAGAACAAAAAACTAAAAGACGAAGGAAGGCAAAGTAAATGGAAGTTGATTCGTACCTGACACCCGCGACGTTGTCGATTGTCGTCTGGACCACCACCGCCCGCAAAGTCGTCGAAAATTGGAGCACCCCAAAACGTGCCCTAGTCAATAGCCCAACCACCACCAGCATGAAGCTAAACCGTATGGAATCCGCGAAAGCGAGACCTAGGCTACTATGACCACACCAGAATGCGGGAGGTCAGGTGCTCGCCACGTGTTCCGTCGTTTAGCATGCTCTCTCCTCTACCAAGCACGCATTCTCTTGCGCCGTAGCCGCGGGCAGCCGCATCACCAACACCGGGTATGTTCATCGGACGACGGCAGCAAGCTAAAATAGGAAGAGGTGAGAGAAGACAAGGGCTATATCTGACAGCCGCCCTCCACACGCGTTTTATACTGCGAACATTGATGCAAAAACCAAGAAGAAGAGGGGTGCAAGGCATGGTGCGAAGAAGCACGCCACGCATGGTCGTGTCAAAATAGCGAGGGGTTCTGCTGCCAACTCGGCTATCGACCATGATAACCCGCGTTTGGTGAGAGATAGCGCCACCAGCTCGACACTGGGCGGGTCCCAATGCATGTCCTCGCCTCAAGAACCCGCGTACACGTAGTGTCTATGCTGCCAGCTCCTGTGTCAGGCGAGGGATTACACTTCTAGCTCGGCCTCTTCGCGAGACCCGCGAACATATACGGTCTACGCTGCCAACTCCGTTGTCTGCCAACGATTATCCATGTCGTCTACGATCTACGCCGATGGACGTTACGGGTTTACATAGCCACATAGGCTCTGGATGGATCCCACGTCCACGAGAAGCAGCGTCCGACATGGGCTTAAGGCTACACCTAGACTATGGGCGGCCCCATGTCCATAGAAACACATGTTCAGAGAGAACCCACAACACCACGTTAGATCTGGATGGACCCCATATCCGTGAGAGTACGTGGCCGGTTAGGATCTATGTTGCCATGTCAGCTCCGGTCGGGGCCCATGGCCGCGAGAGTCTGTGGGCATGGACTCACGATGCCACATTGGCTCTTGTCGAGCCCCTGTCACGCGCGCGGTCCTGCCCGCATACGCTGACGGCGGGCCCATGTCACACGCAAGGGTAGGACAGCGCGCGCGATACCCATCCACGATAGGGAATCTTCCGTCCTAGCCCGCAGCAAGGCTTGCCTCTCGGAAGAGCAGGGCTCTGTTGCGACGACGTTGTGTGTCCTTTCCAGCATCGATCCCATGCCCAGAAAAGAATCGGGACAATGTGCATAGCAGTTTGGGCCCAAACATTCTAGCGCTATTATTAGTCCTGATATTATTTTAGTATTAAAGACACATATACACAACATATTGTTATTACATGCAGAATTACGGAGTTATACAATGCACACACATTATATGAAGAGCCATACTTTGGAGAGGAATATGAGATTGCATCGAGGACGATTTTAATTTCAGAAAGGCAGGATGATGAGGATATCCTTACAATGGATACACTCGCTGCTCCGACAACAACGTTACACGGACCTTTCACAAGAGCTCGTGCATGACTACTCAATTATCAAGTACGTGTCAAGTTCTTGAATAAGCAAGTTCTCTGAACTGCTTCTTCTCCAAGGATCCATATTGGATACCCCTAAACTAGTTAGTCTCTACTACTTAGGGCATATACAATAGTGCTGAGTCAGATGTCTGTAACGGGAGGTTATAGATGGTTTTGCTGATGTGGAGAGGAGAGAGAGTGAGGTTGTCTGTAAAGTTGTAAGAATCTTATAGACAGCTTACAGACAATAATTTGTTGTTGTATTAGTGGTGTCTATAACTTATACTCACACATAGCTATGACTAAAAATAAATATCTTACAGATAGACTATTGTATAAGTTCTCTATAATATTGTCTAGAATTACATTATAGACACCATTTGTCACTAATGCTCATGTCCTAAAAAAGAGAAACGGTTCCGTGTTCAGCCTCCACAACGTTTCGCCCCTCGACGAAAGATTCGGTACGTCCGCTCGATCGCATCCGCGTACGTCCCGCACAATATCTATCTCTACTACTTAAAAAAGAGCGACGGTTTCCGTGTCCGCTTACATCCCGCACAAAACCAGCCCAAAAAAAAAGAAAACTGCTACCATTAATTTCCCTGTTTCGAGGAAAATCTCGCCGCAGGGCGCTCCCACTCCTCTGCCCATAAACAATGCCGGCAACAGAATAGATCTCGGTCGCTGCCGCCTCCCCCACCTTGCGGGCCTCGCCGCCACCGCACTCCTAATGGTCGCCAAGCGCGGAAAAGGGGCTGCTGCTTCTCCTCCGATGGAGAGGAGGACGTGGTGGGGCTTGTGTGGTCGTCAGCGTGCCGGTGGGAGAAGCCAGCGGGTGTACCCTTCGACGACGTCCTCCATCGCTGGCCGGTTCCCGGCATTCGCCATGGCGCACATCTACGCAGAAACAATGGATGCACAAGACCTCTGTCTCCTCGAGAGGACCACGCCGCTAGGCTTTCCAGGGTACGTGCTGCTGCATCCAAATACTGTACGACCGCGCCGTCGATCCGTCAGGCCGCCATATTGGATGGACAGACGCTACGGCACCGCCTTGCGTCGAATTAGGTATTTCAAATTTTAGATTGATCCCCAAATTTCAGCCCTCCTGATGCTCCTTTCGTACTGATGTTTCTGACAGCCTCTTCCTGGATACGTTGGTTTAGACCTGTTTTTTTCTTCTATTTCTCGAGGAGACCATGTGTGGCTGATTCCACTAAGCCGGCAGAAGAATTTCTCGACTATATCTGTGATTTCTTGCACCATTCCACAGGCTTTGAAGCTTTTTCAAGGACTAGAGGTCTGCATGTAAACAAATGACTTTCTCCACATAAATTATTTTTCTAACCGAGCTGAAATAAAACTATCTAAAGGCTCGAAACAACGGTGTAAGTGTAGAATACCAAGTACCAACCTGTATATTCCACTACTATATGTCGTGCAATCTGTAGCTAGATCACTGCTACTTTATGAACAAGCAGATGTCAGTGTTAAACTTACAAGTGCTAACATGTATTTTGTACTACATTGGAAAACCTGTCCGTCTTGTAGTATTGTTTGTGCTTAGAAAGCCAAAGTGACAGTAGTGGAATCAAGCTATGAAGGATCTAAATGGAAGCATTTATTGGTTTTTACAGTGAAGATTGCAAAGTAACATCAATAGTGGAATCAAGCTATACCATGGTAGCTCACTACTTATAATTATGATTACTAGCTGTAACAACCTCGGACCCTACGCTCTAAGTTCAAGTCTGGATGAACTAAAAGTGGTTAAGGGTTTACAGCGGGCCCCTGGGCCACCCACGTGTAGGCCCGTCGACCGCCATAAACACTTCCAAGAACATCGGGACAAGAGCGAGTGGCGTAGGCAACAGGGAAAGAGATCAAATACATACACAAGCGAGTATGTATGCAAGCTACCTTACAACAGTTCTCGGAGCCATACCATCTAAAAGAAATAAAAATATTGCAACGCCATACGACAAGATACAAATATCCTAGATAGAGATAATATTGTAGGATAGCTCCTCACACATCAATCAACAGAGTATCAAGCGGAAGTGGGAAACAAGATCCGAGTACGGATAAGGAGCAAATCGGCATAAGATGCCACATAAATAAGCACATCTTGCCCACAGATCTCACGGATCCCCATCCCCGGAATCTCTACACCAAAAGATCGTTGTCACCATCGTCTGCCTCTTCAACCCAGAATCCATCTTGCGAGCATACCTGTCCACCTAAACCAAACAATTTATCGTGTGAGACCCTAGGGGTACTCAGCAAGTCTTTATGCCTCTAAAGGGAACAAAACCTCGGGGTGACGCAATTGCAGCAAACGATAATATCTAACAAGTCTATAGATACTCGCTAACCATTCGCCTAACCAATGATAGGCGGATATCCGTTAATTAGAAACAACAGTTATAACAGTATAAAGTAACAGATCCATCCTCCTTCTCGCTTACAAACGAGAAAGCGGACGAACAACCCATCCGTTGGCAGTTTTATTAACCATTTCATGAGAATTGCACTAATTACTAGTCAGATATTTAGTCAAATTAAAAGCGGTACTTTAGTTATGTTTGTTTATGATCGAGAAACTGTGCTCCAAGTCGTCTATAACCACGGACACGGCTTTCAGAAAGATTTACCCTGCAGGGGTGCACAAATAGCAACACACACTCGATCAACCTCGGAAAAACCAACTCAAAACCCAACGAGGCATTCACGACAAAGCGATCACAGGATTCATAAAATATTTCAGGAGGTCACCCCATTAAGCTACCCGTAACGAAGTTGGCCGACTCCGAGACGGACTCAAGGTTTGCGTCAATGGCTGTAAACGACTGGAAACCCGAAAATGTGATTGGGCTTGTCGATACCGCGAAAACACTCCGTATCCAAAATAGTACGGGTGTTCCACGCACAATCTTAATAAAACAGTAACATGGCATAAGTACAGGATAGTAAATAAAACCTCAAATAGTTTGTGACCCCAAGAAATAGAAATGAATCAAGCTCTGGCTCAGGGGGGTCCATAAGGCCTCCCGGATGTAGATAGTGCGAATAGTTAAGGAACATGAATCAAGTACTCAGGGTCCTACGGGACACAAGTGGACATAAAAACCAAATGACAGATATTGCCCACCGGTGCCTCTTTCATTAGTCATCCCATTACTACTCAGGTTAAGTTGTTTAGGTACGTCGTTATTCATCAGACACTCACATACCCTACACATGATGTTCTACGACTCGCATGGCTCAAACATCTCCTGTAGTAATGGCTCATGGGATGGAGGAACAAGCTCGGTTGGGTTTAAAAGTAAAAGCTATGCAGTACTTGGGATTCAATTTAATGCATTCGCGACTCCATGATGCAAGCATAAGATAGAAGCAATAGGTACTATATGTATGCAAGCATGTGGTAGTGCTTGCCTGCAGCTCAGTTGAAGCGAGGGATGGATCTGGGTAGTACTCCTGAAATTCCTGTAAATTTCCCTGCTCGGCGTCTATTCGAAAGAAGAACCAAACAAACAAGGGCCAACATAAATAAAGTGCACAAGCATATAAGTAAATGCGACAAGCAAACAAGCAGGCCATGATGAATGATGCACAATTTACATGGCAATAATGTAGCATGGCAAGGGTGAGGTGTGGGAACCATAAAATAGCACTTTTATTATTATTTAGTCAAGTTTTACTTGCATAAACCGTTCAGGTTTTGATAGTTTTACATGATGCATGCTTTAATTCATATCATGGAATGCATAGTTAGAACGTGCTCGCCGCACTGATCGATTTAGACATATTATTTGTCAAATTGGATTTACGGAAAATAAAGTTATTGATATTTAAAGATTTATAATATTAACAAAGCCAAATAGATATATGTTCAAGTATTTAGAATAATCCAATTTAAATGCAAAAAGATATATATATATATTGAATTCTCTAAATAATTCTAGAAAAGTTTGATTTTAAAAGTGTTTGGATTTGAACCTTAGTTTAGAAGGCATGACAGTTTTGAATTAGCCAAGGGTTTAGAAAGAAGAAAAAGATTTGCTGTTGTTTTTCTCCAGTCGACCGAAAAAATTCAAAGAAGAAAAAAGAGCGCATGGGAGGGTTGATCTTTGGATCCTTGGGATGTTGCAAGGGAACACTGCCACTAGGCTACTGATCAAGGTGCTATTATAATTGATGCTCGACTCATTATGAACCTGATCCAACGAGGTCTTCAGGTTTCTATTTTTACACTGACGAAACTGTCCGAAAACTGAACTGACAGAGCACTGAGATTGTTCGATTTTTGAGGGAATGATTCTGAGGGCTGTAGCGCTCGGTTTTTGTCAGGTTTGAACCTATACGAAGTTGGCGCAACCTGCTACAACGAGACGCGAACATATGCGCCAGAGCATCACCGAGGCGGATGTGAGTGAGTGATGAACAGAGGTAAAAACATAGACGAAAACGAACGGATGAAAACAGTTAATTTGACCCATCTTCGTCGGATGTTATTGAGAGCTACAGGGCTCGGATTGGGCCATGGTTGGTTGCATCGGAAAGATGACTTTACCCTCTTTATAGGTGTGTGGATCTCGGCGATGGAAATGAACCGAGTAGGGCGGCAAAAATTCACGAACAGAGGCACTGCAGTGCGTGCGAGACTAACGGACAGACGTGTTTCTTACATTGAGATAAAACCAACTTCGTTAGAAGATCACGGTCCCGTTTCTCGATGGATTCGGATGCCGTTTTGTGCTACGGTGAGATGGGTGTGTTGTCTTCGACTTAATCCAAAGAGAGGAGCCGGAGGCGAGCTGAGGAGGCCAGGGAAAAGGTGGGAACAGAGGGTCGACGGCGCTGTTGCGCGTCTGTCTGCGCGGCTGGGCGTTGTCCGACGTGTGTGGGCGCGGCAAGGCGTCGGCTGGGTGTGGCGACGAAGGCCAAGAACACAACAAGGGGAGGGGAGACGAGGTGGTGGAGCTCACCTTGCCAGCCCTGCTGGAGGAGGCCGACGAGACAGAGATGGCGGCAAAGGCGTGCACGGGGACGGTGTTGAGGTGATGCTGCTCCTCCTTCATGTCCCAGGCACCGAGCAACTCCTAGCACTAGTGCACCTCTAGGGCACCTCGGCAAGGTTCCAGTGACAGGGGATCGATCGTGCGCCCATGACCATGGCGGCAGGATCTGTGTCTAGGGCGTTCAGACTCGAGTAGGAGAGGAGAGGGATGGTGAGATTCAGATGCAGGAGTAGTTGAGAGGATAGGGTGCGTGTTGCTCTGCTTTTGTGGACAGGAGGCAGGGAGCTGGCAAGCGATCACGCGCACGACGTGGGCGAGTCTCACGTGCTCGGCACGCTCTGCGGGGGAAGGATGAGGAACAGGGAGGCCGCGCCCACTGAGCATCTGTTGGCTGTTCCGATCGAGACCATGCAGCAGCAGAGAGGACGCCGATTGGGTTGCACCAAGGGCCAGGATCAGATGGGCAAGGTCCGATGGGTTGGGGCTGATCAAATTTCAAATTACGGCTTCACCATATAGATAGGGTTAGAGCTAGCTGGCATGTGTATGTGTGGCTCAAAAACAAAACAAAAAACAAGCAGATCATGTATGCGTGTGTAGGTGTTTGCATGCATACACGTGAGGTTTTTTTTTGGCAAGATTAGATTAGTGTGAGTGTGGTGTGTATATGTACACATATGTACACATGACCCGAATTTTGGAAAAGAACGAGATTGGAGTTTTTTATATAGTCCAAACTAGACTAGATGGGACTAGTTTTATACAAAACTTTAGACGGATTTAGTGTCAATTTCTGCTTTTTGTTAAATAAGAAAACCTTTTGTAATTTTTAAACGGATCGAAGGATATATTTGATTTGTGAAAAAAAAATCAAAACCCAAGCTCCAAGAGAAAAAAAATGAATCAACACACCGCTTGAAAAGGAAAAGGAAGGGACCCTTTATATTGCACGTGACATGCATATGCACCAACACCTGCGCAAGAGGACATCTAGGAAACATGAATATGTATACTTGTAGGTGAGATAAAAGAGATTTCCAACACAAGGGTTTCTTTGGATCAAACAAGATGTAGCATGAAGGAATAGAAAAATGATCCACATCTTTTATATATGGCTTGATTTTAATGCCAAAAGAAAATACCAATGCCACATACAAAAGTATGGTAGAAAAAGAAGATGATCTCAATAGAAGATGATATGGCAATTTAGTGGATGGAAGGAAACTAAAAGATATGCCCCCATCTCCAATTGGGCATTTAACATATATCAAAAACCAAATACAAAGTATCAAGAAGCAAATACATTTAATACAAATGCATATGAGAGAAGAACCAAAATGAAAGGGGTTTTATATGATACTCAAATGCAATGTGGCATGGTGACATGAGCCTGATATAATGATGATGCAATAAATGACATGTAGAAAGTAGCATTATATAGACTAGGCTAGTAGCATTGCAATTGTTAGACAATTGGGATGCTACACTAACTATACTTATAAATTTATAATTATGGCTACCGGCTATGATTTGTACATTCATAGTATATGGTTGTTATGACCTTTTGATATATGTGGCGTTCTAGGTTTTTGAATGCTAATATTTATAAAATTGCTTACAATCATCTGCAAAATAAATGTAGAGATTTCCGGGAATTTACTTTGAGAAATGGTTGCGGATAAATAATCTAACTGTAACTTATTCAATAGGCCATCTGAGAATTAAGTATTGTTGTTGTACGCAACTCATGTGCAAACATGTGAATCAATTATATACGGGAGATGATGTTTTTGTAGGTAAATAAAATTATTAGTTTTCAAGTCGACCTTACGTATAGTTGTGCTTGAGCAGCCGTAGAAAATTCAAAGGTATACATATTCTCATACCAAGTGAAGATGATAATATATGAAGCGCATATGGTATTTCGAGATGAGCATTTATTTCTTCATCTTTATATATTAATCCTAACTCTTTTATTTCTTATTCGTATTTGTATTTTCTAGATCAAAATGCATAGAAAGATTTCCTATTTGCTCAGTGAAGGTAATGGCGGGTCTATACACAAACTGGGATGTAATTTTTTATTTGCCAGACAACTACAAGAAGTTTGAGCGGATTGAAATAATATGTGTGGTCCTAGACAATGGATAAAATTGCCATCTTCACGAAGAGTTTAAGGTAATCACATGAACCAGTCCACTTTCATTGTCAAAATAAATATGTTTGGCCACAATATACAAATGCTTTGGTTTTTTCTAGCTTCACGTAGTATGGTAAAAGCCAAACTTGTGTGGAAAACAGAACCGCAAAATAGAGTGTGTTCTCCAATTGTTTGCTTGTGACATTTTATAAGAATGTTTGTGAGATCCTTATGTTTTAAATTTTACCTCATTGTGGATCTAAGCAAAGCCGGGGGAGAAGATAACCATCTCTCAAAATTCTTGAAGCAAGACATGTTTAGAGTTGGACATAGGCTCTACTTTATGCAATTTGGTATTCACGATTTCACTTGCTAGATGGTGAGAAGTTCATGTTGTTCCTTGTCTTGTGTTTCTGATTCAAGTTTACTAGAGTTTCAAAGTAAGCGCCCTATGTAGATTAAGGCTTGCAATTTTCTTTGGTAGACTATGGGTTTTCTTTATAACACTGGAGCAACAGGTTGCCTAGACAGTAAAGTTATTCACGTTAATGAAAAGCTAGAGATGATGTATCTTGATCAATATAAAAAGAGAGAAGACAGTTAGTTATCAGTATTTTATTTTCTTGGATTTACATTGCACTATAAACTATACCTGCACCTGTAACACTGAGTAATATGAAGTTACCTCTGAAAAGGTCTGAATTTTTAAGTGACTGCCATTGCAAAGTTTATGGTAGGTTTATGTTTTATTTTCTCATTTCTTATTGGAACTAATTACTAATTGCAGTTTTTTGTATTGTAAATGTGTGGATTCACAATAGAGTGACATGGAAAAAAATATTTTACATTGTCGGTGTGATTCTACTTGTACTATTTCATATGGATCTACTAAGCTTTTGTATTACTTCTCAGATCGGGCTTGCCAAATTAATGGAGATGTCTATTAGGTGATTAGGGAAATCTGCAGTAACTGTCAGGAATAAGATGATGTGCAACCGTGATCAAACAATCCACTAAGATCTATCACTTCCTTTACACTTGTACAATCCAGGGAAGGTGCAATAGGAAGGCTGAAATGCCAGTGAAGCGGGTGTGATTTTTTGGTTGGCGGTGGAAAAGCATTTTGGTTTAGATTTAGAAAATACATGGGGAGCTTTTAGGTTTTGGCTAAACATCACTTCAGGTTTAGAAGATACATATCGTAGTTTTTTAGTTTGCTTCACTTTGCTTCAAATTTAGAATATGTCAACTAACTTTGCTATGTGTTGTTGGGGAGATCACTATAGAAATGTGTACTTGATGTCATATATCTTAGTTTCTAACTGTAGCATAATATATTATGTCAAATTACATGTCCAATACATAATATATTATGTCAAATTACATGTCCAATACATCACTACATATATGAAAGCTAAGCACCTCAGGGATCGTTTAGCGACGCCAAATCAACCTTTGGTACTGTAGATCGCGTCTACAGTACCCGAATATCAACAGTAAATGTGGGCCTGCGAATGGGAGACCTTCTGCCGCTTTGACTGAACACTCCAGAAAGCACTTCTCCTTCCTAATCCCCTAAATCTCTTCCGTTTCATCTCCTTCCCTCACATCTCATCTGGTCTCCTCTCTCTCTGGCAAATCGGCAGCAAAAAGAAGTTGCAACCTCCATGGCCGTTTGGTAGTAGGCAAGATGGAGGAGCTCCAGGGTGGCGCTCGAGCCCTTCCCCTGTTCCTACTTTTCTGCTGGAAGGCGAGCACGCTACAACTCGGTGATCCCGTGCGGCTCTTGCCACGGCCCGCGGCAGCGAGTTCAACCTCCTCGCACATCGTGTTGGCGGAGCATAGGGGCGCCGTGGAGGACCACAACGGCGACCACGACCGCCTGCCCTACAGGTATGCCCGCCTCACCCCCTGTTCATGCCTCATCTTCTCTGAATCTTCCTCATCCTCTCTTTTTCTCTTTCTCTCAGCGAGCGACCGCGATGACCCGAAGGCAACCTCACGCAAGAGCTCGATCTCCATCGGCGCATCCCTGATTCCATGACGATCATCGGCCGCCGCTTCTGGTTGCCGACGTGTCCCCACCGCAACGCCGCAGAGGCGGGCGCACACAAGGAGTGCACGTCCACGTCGACGACGAGGCACGCGGCAACTCAAATGGCTGGATCGAGGCGACACTGTGGCGCCCTTGAGAGGATTTCAGGGGTGCACTAAAATTCCAAGGGTACAAGATTCACAACACGAGAATCCAGCACAATCAAGGATCTTTGGTTCAAGTCCAAGGGTAAAAACCTGAGACAGGAGTAACTACCATCTTAGTAGCACAAACGGTACTACAAGGTAGTAATCACGAGGTAGCTTCCAGAAGAAGACACAACTTCTAAAGTACCCAAACAAACAAAAAGGAGGCACACAAGGCGAAAGGAAGCCTCGTAGCCTTGAATAGAACACTGTGGAACCATCAACATAATGTTGTGGGCCCATAAGATAGAGAGATCATGATGAAAAGGAATCTCTCAACGAAGAAGAACAAAGGGGAACAAAGAAAACACAACACACACAACTCTAGAGAACTCAACACTAGGTCAACTGGTTGAGAAACGGCATGCCAAGAAGGCACCTAAGGTTTGAAAGACTAGAAGAGATATCAAAACTTTTCCAAATCAACATAAGATAAGATGACCCAAAGTTAGAGCGATACCAGATAAGGAACAAAAGAAGCATACTAGAGTTTTCTCAAATACTTTTCATCTTTAAAATAGTTTTCACAAGCACTAGACTCAACATCGACCAGTAGCAAGGTTTTCCTACGGCCGACATTGCTCTGATACCAAAAACTGTGACACCCCCGGGATCACGGTTAACTAAATCCCAGACCTTAGCCTGACATAAACTTAACCTTGAGCTCGAGGATATCCAGTGAGGAATCGGTAACATAACAGTGACCCTACAATACAAAAGTTATTACAGCAAGCTCATAGCTGAGCAAAGAACCAAATTATTACAAGTAGAGGTCACTGACCACAAACATCAAACAACGAAAGGCAAATTATGATATTAAGTATAGCAAACTTAACAAATGGCCTAAGAGGCCTGAAGCATAATGATGGCGTCCCAACCCATAGATTCCAGGTTGTCGGCCGGGAACCCCAAGCTACTCGTCAGTGTCGATGTTGTACCAAACTTGTCTTCAAGGGAACACTTGTTCTGCTACAAAAGTATAACCAAAGCAAGGGCGAGTACAGGGTGTACTCCGCAAGACTTATGGCTGGTGGGGTTATTTTGCGTAAAGCCATCTTTTTTTATAAAACAAGGGGAAAAGAAGAAGCTCGTCTAATGAGAATATTTTAAAAGGGGATAAGAGAGCAAAATCTTCGAAGAATTGATCATCATCTTGATATCCACCAAAGTAATCCTCAACTCACAAATAGGATCACCCCTCGTACCCATGAGGAAGCATCCTTAACAAACCTTAGTTGCCAAGTTTTACGATTAGGTTAATGTTCTCTATGATCATCACGTCCGTTCCCAAGTCGTCCATAACCATGGACATAGCTTTTCGAAAAGATTTAACCCTGCAGGGGTGTACAACTTTACCCACACATACCAACCGACTCTTAATGCCACTAGATAAGCCCTCTTCCTTGGAAGGCCGACAGAGGGTGGTTGGCCACGACCTTTACCTTGCTTTCACCGAGACCATGAGTCACACCCTAAGGATGGTTCCGATGTAACAGGTCAAATCCCGAAGCCGGTCCCTAGAGATGTAGGCCAGGTTGGTTTACCAGGGGCTCCATCCACCCCAAGCAACCCCGGCCACGCTTACCTACATTTTATGATGCACCTCCTGCTCCTCCACTTTCGAAAATGTTTTCAATGCGTATGCAAAATGAAAAGCCTGAACTAGGTGACTCATAGAATCTACTAGGCAAGTTAAGCAGCGGAGGGGTCCCCATAAACCCCATGTGGTTGTACGCTCGTCTTGGTTCCAAAGGAAAGAACTCGGGTCCTAGTGGTGGCGAGCATGGGACTACAAAAACCACATCCCATAGTGGCCTCCCATACAAGACTTATCATGTTTCACCTTTACCACTGATCTCATATTGTCATGTTCGCCTGTCATACTAGATTCTTTGCATCTGATACATCATTTGGATGAACCAGCATTGTCAGCTAAGCGGGGCTAAGAAAAACACATAGGTATAAGCTCTAGCAGTGCACACAAGCCAAACCTAGTTATGCTAGGAGTAGTGGATCAGGTAATATAAGCTCAAGGGAGTAATGTAACAGATAGGATACTCTATCTATCGATAAAAGACCGTAGTAGAATCGTATGAATCATGGCAAGAATGAAATACTTTTGAAATCATAGGATTATATCATGGTGGGGCTATGCTTTCCTTGTTTGTTGATATCGAAATATAGATCTTCGGAAGATTTGTACTTGACTTGATTACAGTTGGTCAAGTATTGTTCTTCGATCTTCGATGGTGTTAACCTCGGTCTTTGATATCGATCTCAATATCGTATTCTACCGAGAAGAACCAAAACACCGGAAAGAAAGAGAAACAATCAACACGTGGCATAGATGCAATTCTCAAGCAAGGATGATGATATGGCAAGTTTAATAGCATTGAAATGTAACCCTAGGGCATGCTTGGCAATTTAAGCGGCTTCCAGGGGTGCAAACCCTAATACAGGAGAGACCCCGGAATCACCTGCGGGGGTTCAAATGTTATTCTAATTTAACTTGCAATTTAAGTTGTTGAACAATGCATGATTTTGATGCTACGAGATAGATCTCATTTTTCTGAACATTTTGATATATTATACATATTTTTTTGACTTATAATTAGTTATTGAATTTATAAGATTTAAACCATTTTCTAGAATTATTAAAACAATTATGAAATTATAGAAAAACTAGGAAAACCTTTTTACACCGGGGAAATCCCTAGCCGCAGTGGCTGACAGAAGGGCCCGGGGCCACATCAACAGCCACGCGGGCAAAATGGGACCTACAGCGGGTTTGACTGGGCTGACTCACGCGCGTTGACGCACGGGTGACGTGCATGACGTCACGCCAGTGGGGGCTTTCAGACCAGCAAAGGGGCGGCGCTAGGCAGCGAGCTAGGAAGCGGGGCTAGTCTCGTTCGACTCAGCGCTTCACGCTAAGCAAGAAATGGGCGGCGCTGCTAACAGCGGGTCACCGAAGCACGGGCACGGTGGCACGCGACGGCAGGGCTTGCATAGCAATGGCAGTCGGCGGCTACAGAGTGGGAGGGGGTCAGAGGAGAGGTCCTAGGGGACCACCAGCTCACCGTGATGCTAACGAGGTGACAACGAGGCTGCCCGAGGTCGAACGACGATGAATCAACCGCGGCGACACTCTGTCCGAGACGAAGGGGATGGGGTCACTAGCATAGATTCAAGGCGCCTCGCCTTGATTCCTTCCGGGAGGATGGTCAGCGTAGCACAGCGGTTCTCCAGGGGTTCACGGCGAAGCACGGGGAGGCTCGTGGCAACGGCAACGAGCATCATCTGCAGCGGCTAGGGTTCGGGCAAAGGGAAACGCGCGCGAGAGAGAGAGAGCGAGATGGTGAGCCAGAGAGACTGGGGAAGATGGCGCGACACTGAGGGTCTTATCCCCTTCTCTTGGGGCGGCGACAGGCACGAATCCTGGTGCAGAGGGTGACGGTGGTGCCAGCGACACGTAGCAGCTTTGTTGCGTCCTTCTGGTGGAGGAAGAAGAAAGAGGAAAATAATGAAGGGGTATGGGCTGGATTGGGACGATGCTGGGCCAGATGCGGCCACATGTGGCGGCAGAGAGGAGAGAGGGGATATGGGTTGCAGCCTGGTTCTGGTCTGGCTCTGTTTTATTTGCAAAACACTTTTCTATTAGCTTTTTTCTTTTTCTCTTGGTATTTTCATTTAAAAATTGGTTTTGAGTATTTCAAAAATACAAGAGGGTTTGCAAAAGTATGGAAATATAGCAGGGGCCCTTATATCCATTTGGGCTCCAACATTTTTGGTAGTTTTGTAAATTCAAACTATTTTGAATTGCTTTTAGAGAGGGAGGAAAAATATCTAGGGTTTTAGGGTTTGCATATTGTTTTTCTTCCATGCATTTTATTTAGAGAATATGATGCTCATGCTATGCAGGACCAAATCCTAATTAAGGATTAGCTAAAACTGGGGTGTTACAGTTCTATCCCCCTTAATAGAATCTCGTCCCGAGATTCCTAGGTAGGAAGATAGAAGGAACATGGTTATACTAGACTTCGACGATCTTTTCGAAGAGGTTGATCCATGCCACCGTTATTGAATGAATGAAGCGCTTCATTTTCTTCGAGGTAGCTGCACACACTAAAGAAGAGAGGGAAATACACAAAACCACAAATAGAGTATCTCATGGTAAACTCATGAAAGAGTGTTCAAAAACAACTCTAAGATGACGACATGAAACACATCAAGGTAACGAAGAAAACAAAAGGAGATGGTGTCAAGGTGGTAGATAGCTGGTCGTCATAAGGATTGAGACCATGGAACTTCAGAAGAGTATAGGCTTCTGAAAAAGAAAGCTTATAATAGAAAGAACATGACCACATACTTCGAGAGATGAACCTCTACTGACTTAAGTAGAGATTCTAGGGATACAGAGATACGGATAACCAAACTATTGAACTACTTTTGCTACAGAAGGGTCACTCTTCGTTCAACGCAAGGCAAGATAGAAAGGTTGTTTTGTGGCGAAGACTCATAAGAGTCACAAGGACATGTAACGTGAGGACTGCTGATTACCAAAATCATAGTCGCTCTATGAACATGGATGGGAAATGAAGGAAACTCTTTATTCATCCAGGATTATCAGATTCTTTGACAGACATCATGATATCACTTTACACCACCAGATGAATAGGTAAGAAGATTCCTAATGACACGAGGAAAAAGAAACTTCATTCTCAGACTTCAATTACTTGGCACAACAAATGCTTGCCAACATAAAAGGTCTGGAGGATCGATCGAGAGACATTTAGCAACACTACTTTAAATGTTCTCCTTGATGTTCGAGAAAACAAACATCAAGTAAAGATCGGACTTCGGATACGAAGGAAACCATAAGCACCACTCCTATAACAAATTATAGAAGAAGCCTCATGAAGAGCGGTTGTTATTTGCTAATTCAAGAGAATATGACAATAGATCTTCTGGCTAATTGTGTCAACTATTACATCAATCATGTCAGACTTACATAGAAACCTATACCAATACCTTGAGAAACACCAACAATTGTAGCTGCTTGAGATTCAGCTCTAGTTTGGTGGAATGATACTTTAGACTCAGCATGTCCGAATAGAAAGGTTGCAACATTTACCACAAAGGTAAAGTTACTGGAGTCTCAAGACATGGACTACAATTTCAAGCTCCAAAAGATGAGCTAGGTTGCAAAACCCATGTATCAGCAAGTTATCCAAAAGATAATTGCTCCTGCATAGAGTGTTTGCAATGAAACACAACTGAATCCTTATTGGGAAACATTTAGGAGGATACTGATGTTTAAAGAACTTCTTCTCTTCCATGACAAATCATCAGCGGCTTAGCGTGCTCAGAGGATGTTCTCGAAATGTGAACGTATCAACCTACCATATCAAGAATACTTAGCACATGCTTGACTGACTTGAAATGATTCCCGAGGAAAAAAACTCTACTCTATTCCACATCGACATCTTTCAGCAATTTCACATGAATCCAAAGAAGGTCACTTCGAACATCCAGAACACGTGCTTCGAGATAACACAAAGACGACCCTCAAAAGTTTCCAACATTAATGCCAACTGTTCCATATGAATCTAGTATAACATGGAGAATATAAGGATGTCATTGATGGTGTCAATAACAAACTTATCAACGTACTCCAAGAAGGTGTACTCATATGTTGTATGAACAAAACAACAATATTGGTCAGACCAAAGAACATGAAGATGTACCCAGGTGAAACAACATGAATAGATACACCATCAGGATAGTCCCTGGGACTGAGTTTGATTTGATGATAACCCAAATCAAATCAAAGGCGAGGGAAGATAACATATCCACGAAGGAAACACTATTTTTCTTTAGCACGAACAAAACTAGACATCCCTTTAAGATGAACTAAGTCGGATAGAACTTTTGTCTTTACAACTCTCCGGGTTGTTGTTTAAGCTCAACCAACTAGTTCAGGGGTATCCAATACAGATCCTTGGAGAAGAAGCAGTTCAGAGAACTTGACAATGCGGTCATGTGGCAACATGGCGATACTTCTAGGAAGACATCTAGAATATCACGAGCCACCGTTATATCACTTAGTTCGAGAGGAAACTTGCTTGATAAGGAAAGAGGACATAGTCTCAGAGCTTTAGCACAAGCCTAACTCTTAGACCGAAGGGAGTGTACCTGAGTAAAGGACTTGTCGGCATGATCATCCTTTGCATGGTGATAAGGTTAACCATCACACTAAGAATGACATAAATGTCCTTGGAGTTTGAAGAAATAAAAGTTGCTAAGAATCTCAGATGGCCACATCATTACGCACACGCATCATTCACGAGAACGGGAGCTTGGAGGAAGGGTGGTTAAAAATATGTAGGAGCATCACTTCATTAAGGGGTCATGAAACCCAGCACGACCTCTTAGTATGAAAGAGTGTGATACTTTAAGGTAGAACAGAACATAAGCTAATCAATGCTTTTTGATCTACAGATTACAACACTTTGACCTGGTCCTAGATATGATGAGGTACTGGAGTTTGTTTCTCTTGACATCGTGAAATGGTTTGTCTTGATTGACCACAAGAGTATCTTGCAATGGAAAACACCAATGCACATTTACTGCTTGGCTACCAACTGGTAGACAATGGTCGGAACAACAAGGAGAAAGGAACATGCTCAGGATAGAATGCCGAGATGTGGATGCATAGATTATCCTTCTTCCAAAAATCAATGCAAAGGGGAGGAAGGTGTGGCACATTCACGAATATAGATGCGAGACTCACGAGGACCTCCAAGATCGTTCATTCAGCGGTGGGTAACCTGGAGAAATCCGCTGGAGCTGCATCGTCTCCTCATGGAGGTCCTAGGAGAGAAGAGGTAGTAACCTCGGCCAGAAGAAACAAACAGATCGTCCCGTATGACCCGACACAGGCAGGGAAAGGAAAAGAAGTACAGAGAAATGACAGTCGACGAAGTGTGAGCCGAGGTGAAGCTGGCCGAGGTAACCATGACCAAGGCAATGCCGGTCAAGGAAATGCTGTAAACAGCAATGCCGGACAACGAAACTCGGCAGGAGCAGGACAACCGCAGCAGCGGAATATACCAAGGCAAGAGCAAAGTGTCGGCCGAGGTATGCAACAGAGAGGTGCTCCACGAGAGCAAGACCGGTATGACGATGGAGATTCGGAAATGGTGAACGCAGGATACCCAAGACCGGACTATCATGTGATAGGGTCAAGATTGGGAAGTAGGGATTTGATGCCTGATGATGCCAGGTTAAAACTGGATCGACTGTATAGGTCGGAACAGATCGAATGTCAAGGTCCACCGGGTCCTGCGTGTTTTGGGCCCCGGATCATGAAGGAGCCGCCGGTACCTAACTTCCAGTTACCCAGAGGCACAAAGACGTATGACGGTAGTACTAAGTCAGAGGATTGGTTGATAAACTATGCTACAACTGTGAAAATTGCTACAGGCAACTTGAGATGGGCTATGAGATACGTACCCGAGATGTTGGAGGGGCCAGCAAGCATATGGCTAAACAATTTGCCACCCGGAAATATTAACTGTTGGATCGATTTTGAGGAAATGTTTATCAGCAATTTCTCAACTACGTATCAGAGGCCAAATAGGCCACAGACCCTAGCTATGTGTAAGCAGAGACCGAACGAGACGGACCATGAGTTTTAAACCCGGTGGTGTACTGTGAGAAACTCGTGTGAGGGTGTGATAGAGTCACAGGCCATAGCGTAGTTTGCGCAAGGGTGCAGATATGCAAGCGAGCTGTGGCAGAAGTTGCAAAGGAAAATGCCAACTACATTGGCAGAGATGATCCGGATTGTTGATTCATATGCTCTGGGTGATCCGACTCAACCCAGGCTCGTGTCAAACGAGTCAAATGAGGAGTACTACCAGAGAGATGGAGCCGGATCATCTCGGAGGAATGATTACAGAGGTAAGAGAAGAGATGATAGACCGGATCACCGGTACAGTTAGCAACAAGTTGCAGCTGTAAATCAAGATCAGCCCGGAGCAGGAGGCAATCAACGTCAGAAAACTGGAGGGGGACAATGGACACCAAGAAATGATGGCAAGAAAACTTGGACGCCAGACCAGAAGAAACAGTGGCAAGAAAAGAAGGACCGTCCGAGGTACACTTATGAGTCGATGTTGGATCAGCCGTGTAAATTTCACACGCCAAATCCAAGTAACCCAGCTGGTCATACGACGAGGCAATGTGAGTGGATGCGTAAAATAGAACAAGGTGGCTCGGGGAATGCTCAGGCACCCCGGAATGATCAGCCTCGGCAGGAGTTACCCGGCAGCAATTGCTCTCCGGAGCGAACACGCAACAGCTAATGTTGCCTCCCCCTCCGCCGAGGTATGATAACCATGAGAGAAGGGATGCAGTGCATCAAGTAGAAAACCAGCATCCGCCGGATCAGAGGTACCCCGGAAATGAGGGGAGGAATGAGTACAGAGAGCATCATCAGAGTTACTGTGTGTTTACCACTGAGGAAACAGATAGAAAGAGCTTGCAGCGCCGACATATGGAGGTGAATGCGGTAATGCCCGCAGTAATGAGGTATATGCCTTGGTCGGACCAGGAAATTACCTGGAGCATCAAAGATCATCCCAAGCTTATGCCGAGTCCTGATTCGTATGCGTTAGTGCTGGATCCGACATTCATCGAGCCAAACATCAATGTGAGGTTCTCAAAGATACTGATTGACAATGGCAGTAGCATTAACATCATGTGTGCAGATACAATGCGCAAGTTAGGTATCTCGGAGAACATGCTCCAGGCTACAAGGACAACTTTCCATGGTATTGTGCCCGACATTTCTTGTGAGCCCATAGGCAAGGTCCGGGTTGACGTATTGTTCGGCACAAGAGATAACTGTTGAACTGAGAATTTGGAGTTTGAAGTGGTGAACTTAGAACGTGCATATCACGCGTTACTCGGAAGACCAGCACTAAACAAGTTCATGGCAAGTTGTCACATCAGTTACTTGAAGATGAAGCTGCCCGAGCCAAACGGAGTAATTACCATTGCTGGAGATTTCCGACGTTCCATCGAGTGTGCGTCAACCGGGTCTAACCTAGCCAAGTCACTGGTGATCACGCAAGAGAAAAGAAAAATCCAAGAGGTGGCGGCATTGGCTCAGTCCACGCAGCAGTATGTGCCGGCGCTGAGTAACCCGCATGGAAGTGTCTCATTCCAAGCCACTAAAGATACCAAGAAGGTGCCTGTTGATGATATGTTCCCAGCGCGCACCGTAACAATTGGTGCCGGGTTAAATGACAAATAGGAAAGCGAGCTCGTCAACTTCCTCCGTGAGATTTTGCTTGGTCCACACAGGACTTGCAAGGTGTTCCGAGGGAGTTGGCCGAGCACTCTTTGAATGTGAGACCCGGAGCAAAGCCGGTGAAGCAACCTCTCCGCCGCTTCGCCGAAGATAGGAGGAAAGTCATCGGAGATGAGATAGCTCAGTTGTTGGCTGCAAGATTTATCATGGAAGTTCTTTACCCGGATTGGCTATCTAATCTGGTGATGGTGGAGAAGAAGAAGGATGATCTGAATGTAGCAGTGGTTTGGCGTATGTGTATCGATTACACGAACCTGAACAAGGCGTGTCCAAAAGATCCATTTCCACTGCCAAGAATAGGTCAGGTCATAGACTCGACTGCTAGATGTGAACTGTTGTCATTCATTGATGCATATTCTGGTTTCCACCAGATACCTCTGAATCCGGATGATCAAATAAAGACTGCATTTATCACCCCGTATGGGGCTTATTGCTATCAGACCATGCCGTTTGGTTTACGTAATGCAGGAGCAACGTGCCAAAGATGTATGCAGAAATGTTTGCACGACCAAATAGGTCAAAATGTACAAGTGTATGTGGATGATGTGGTTATCAAGACCAAGGAAAGCGAGACGCTCCTTGACGATATCAGGCAGACGTTCGCGAACTTGAGAAGGTTCCGGATGAAGCTTAACCCGGAGAAATGTACCTTCGGTGTCCCGGCTGGAAAGTTACTCGGTTTTCTTGTCTCCAGCCGAGGTATCGAAGTCAATCCAACTAAAATCCGGGCCATTGAACGAATGGAACTGCCGAGGTGTCTTAACGATGTCCAGAAGTTCACCGGTTGCCTGGCATCGTTAAGTCGGTTTGTGTGTCGGTTGGGAGAAAAGGAATTGCCTCTCTATCAACTCATGAAAAAGTCGGATAAGTTCGTTTGGATGTCGCAGGCCAATGAAGCCTTTGCTTACTTAAAGAAGATGTTAGCCACTACACCAGTGTTAGCCTCTCCACTATCAAAGGAGCCAATGTTGCTCTATATAGCCGCAACCAATCGAGTTGTAAGTGCAGTAATTGTGGTAGAGCGCGAAGAAGAGGGTAAGTCAGTGCAAAGGCTAGTGTATTATCTGAGCGAGGTGTTGTCTGCCTCAAAGCAGAACTACCCACACTATCAGAAAGTGGCATATGGTGTGTATATGGCAGCTAAGAAGTTGAAGCATTACTTTGAGGAGCATCCCATTAGGGTAATATGTGAGGCTCCCATATCTGAGATAATGAGTAACAAGGATGCGAGTGGTAGGATTGCAAAATGGGCAATTGAACTAGCTCCATATGCACCACAATATGACAGAAGAGAAGCAATCAAGTCTCAGGCTGTGGCCGACTTTTGTGGACTAGGCCGAGGTACAATACGAACCACCGCTACCAGATCCGAATTACTGGAGGATGCACTTTGACGGGTCAAAAACAAAAACCAGGCTAGGCGCCGAAATTGTACTTACCTCGCCAAAGAAGGACCAGCTGAAATATGTGCTGCAAATCCATTTCACGGCATCAAACAATGTCGCTGAGTACAAAGCACTTGCGCATGGGCTCAAAGTGGCAAAAGAAATTGGGATACGTCGGATCCTATGCTTTGGTGACTCAGATTTTGTAGTACATCAATTGTCGGGACTGTGGGACGCCCTTGATCCAAACATGGCGCTATACAGATTTCATGTGCAGAAGATATCTGGTTACTTTGAGGGATGTGAATTTCACCATGTACCCCGGGTGGAAAATGAGGCTGCCGACGTACTGTCGAAGCTCGGATCAACCCGACAAGCAATTCCACCAGGGGTAGCATTGGAACACCTCAGAAAACCGTCTATCAGGCCGTTCCCAGAAACCGACTCAATTTACGTCCCGGAGGATACAGAATCCGGAGCCATGCCCATGGACATTGACACGGGAGGTGGTGCGCGAATCCCGGGGACTGCCTCGACAAACCCGGGGACTGCTTCGCAAGACCCAGGGACTGCTCAGCGTGATCCGGTTGAAGTTATGCCGGTGGACCAGATGGAAATTGATGAGGATGTGTTCCCTGTGCATGCCATACCAGCTTGGGCACTGCCTATATTTTGATTCCTGAAAGATGGAATGTTACCCACTGAGGAGGTGCTATCTAGGCAAACTCAGAGGAGAGAAAAGGCATACACAATCATCAATTCCGAGCTATACAAAAGGAGTGTGACCAATGTCCTCCAGCGATGCATTGACCCGGAAGAAGGGCTTGACATCCTCCGAGATATACATCAAGGGGAGTGCGGGCATCATGCCTCGTCCCGAGCCTTGGTGGCAAAAGCTTTCCGGCATGGATTCTACTAGCCAAGTGCCTTAGAACAAGAAGAAGATCTGGTGAGAAAGTGCAATGGTTGTCAGAGATATGCTACCAAGACACATATGCCAATGTCGGAGCTCAAGACCATACCAATCACCTGGCCATTTGCCGTGTGGTGTTTAGACATGGTTGGCCCGTTTAAACCAACAAGGGGAAATATGACTCACATTTTGGTCATGGTGGACAAATTTACAAAGTGGATCCAGGTGAAGCCAATAAGCAAATGTGATGGAGCTACGGCCATGACATTTCTCAAAGACATCATCTTGAGATACGGTTATCCTCACAGTATCATAACTGATAATGGCACAAACTTTGCGGAAGGAGCATTTGCGCGTTTCTGCCGAGATAAGAAGATCCGGTTGGACGTTGCCTCGGTAGCCCACCCCGCTTCGAACGGACAAGTGGAAAGATCCAACGAATTGGTATTATCCGGGATAAAATCCCAGCACATTGAGCCGCTGCAAAGATCAGCGGGGTGCTGGATAGAAGAACTATCAGCGGTACTGTGGAGTTTAAGAACAACTCCGAATCGATCAACAGGCTATACGCCATTTTTTCTGGTATATGGGGCAGAAGCTGTATTACCAGCCGACATAGAGCATGATTCGTCTAGGGTCACCCAATACACAGAAGCCGAAGTGCAAGAAGCCCGGCAAAATAATGTTGATCTGCTAGAAGAAGCGAGAGAATTGGCATTGTCCAGATCCGCCATATATCAGCAAAATCTCCGACGCTATCATAGCCGGAAAGTAAGCCCCCGAGTTTCCGGGAAGGCGATCTGGTGCTCTGGTTGGTACAACGTACTGCTGGCATGCATAAATTATCTCCTCCATGGGAAAGGCCATTCATTGTGAGCAAAGCATTGCACAATGATTCTTATTATCTTATAGATGCAAAGCCACAGGAAAAGAACAAGGCGGACAGGTCCGCGAGGAGTCTAAGCGTCCGTGGAATGTAGCTCTACTTCGTCCTTTCTACACTTATCAGAGAAGGGTATGTATCCGAATCTTCTCATATGTCGGTATGTATGCCAGCAATGAGCTTATCAATGAAATGTTGGCACCTCAAGCAGTAACTCGGGGACTGCCTTAATAATATGTGTCTTCTGTTATTTATACGTCAGCTGGAGTAAGTTGTTCTACTTAACTCGTATTAGTAGTGTGTGAGCACCAAAAACCCAACTCTTCGACTTGCTGTTGTCCAACAAGAATTGGCTTCATGGCAAGCAAGAGAACAAGTTTGGAATTGCGTAGCACATGAAAAACGACTAAGGAAAAGAACTTAATCGAGCCGACGTTTGTTTTTCGAACTAACCTTGTGTATTTTTAGTTTATTATGCTGATTTATTTTGAGCTAAGCCTAAAAGTTTCCAAGTATTGTTAAGACAATTTTTGAAGCTCGGATTCGTAAGTCATAAAACCGAATCAAGGTAGACACGAGCCAAGCCAAAAGATTGGACGAACAAGAAAATGAAACTCGGGGGCTACGCCCAAGTTAATCCGGCATAAAAACTTAGTAGCAAAATATCACATGTGTGTTGGATACAATTCCACCTGGCATACCGGGGATCTGATAAACTTTAAAGTTTTTTCACTTAAGGAGCAGCAAGAGGAGGGAGTTCGGCATCATCTTCGCTGTCTTCAATGTCCGAGGCATCGCCCTCTTCGTCCTCATCCGAGCCATCTTCAACGTTTTCAGCGTTTTCGTCACCGGCGGCTTCCAGGAAGCTCGGTCCCTTAGTCCATTCATGAATGGGAGCGTATTCGATAAGGCTATGGGCGCAAGCCTTGCGCCGAGCTACCTACTCCGGGTCACTGGTCCATTTGGATCCGGTGCGCATGCGCGCTAAGAGGTTGAGCTCGATCTTCTTGTACCACGTAAGTACGTAGTGGAGAACGGTCTCAGCTGCGGCACGTCCAGCGGATTCCCTCCAAAGGTCGAGCTGGGTCTCGCATTCCATCAACTTTTCAACAAGAAGTGTGGTTCCCTCCGGAGTGTCTTCCGCAGGCCAAAACGTGTTGAAGATTCGGACTGCAACGTCAAGGATATCCTTGCCATAGTTCTTGATGATTTCCACACGAGATGACAGGCTGACCAACAGGTCCTCCATGTCATAGGGAATCTCTTCAGCGTCAGGACCAATGGGAGTACCCCTCTGTCGGCAGAAATCAGCAACAGCGGCGCTCGCGATGGCAGTGCCCTCTGGAAATTTGCCTAAAAACGAGATAAGAGAAGCAGGTAAAGGAAAGACATGTGAAGTAATTCGGAGAAATATGCCAGATAAGGGAAAGGAACTTACGTGAAATATGGCTGAGGATCCGAGTCAACTCCCTGGTACAGTCATCACGTCTTTTGTGAAGCTGCACAAGTTCAGCGTTCGCCGACTCAAGCTTGATGTCAGCCTCCTAGAGAAGTTCTCGGTCCTTGGCAATTTGGAGGTTGAGGCGCTCGCGCTCCTCAGTGAAGTCTTGGCCAGCCTTTTGGAGCTCGGATTGATGCCGTGCCTTCAATTTCTTCATCTCGGCCTTAAGCTTGGCGATCTCGTCATCCTTGGTCCGGAGGAGGGCAAGCTCATCGTCTTTCTTTTTGAGCTCGGCCTGATGCTGCCCTGCTTGTTCGAGAAAATACAACATCATATCAGGCACGGGCACACTATCTTCCAGTGATACTGAAATAGTTTGTCAACCCGGCAAAGCTGAGGTATGAAAGTTTGTCGAGCCAAGGAGGAATGGAGATGGAAAGCATAGCAAGGTTGAGCAGATATAACTTACCCTTGATCTGATCCAGATTCCTCCTCATAAGCGTGTTCTCAGCCTCCACCCCAGCTGCGAAAACCGAATTATGGATTAGTTCGGCAGAAGAAGATGAAGGAAAATGGAGAAATGCTGAGGAAGAAACTTACCCCTCTTATCATGATCATCCAGAAGTGAGTTATGCTTGGCGCGCAGCATCTTGTGAGTGTCCAGGAGACGCTGAAACTCAGCGCTCCGGTTGTTGGTGGTCACCTGAAAAGAATACAAAAATACAACTTAGCCTTGTGCATATTCGAAGTGTACAAAATCCGGGCCAAGTGGAACTTAACCCGGCTCTAGGTGTGTTCATATTCGAAGTGTACAAAATCTGGGCCAAGTGGAACTTAACCCGGCTCTAGGTGTGTGCATATTCGAAGTGTACAAAATCCGGGCCAAGTAGAACTTAACCCGGCTCTAGGTGTGTGCATATTCGAAGTGTACAAAATACGGGCCAAGTGGAACTTAACCCGGCTCTAGGTGTGTGCATATTCGAAGTGTACAAAATCCGGGCCAACTGGAACTTAACCCGGCTCTAGGTGTGTGCATATTCGAAGTGTACAAAATCCGGGCCAAGTGGAACTTAACCCGGCTCTAGGTGTGTGCATATTCGAAGTTCTCAAGGAGCTACGTTAGTTTTCTAAGGAGCATCCGGCCGAGTAACAAGTTACTCCCCCGGAGGCTCGGGGACTAATGGTTATATCATTAATATCTACAACATGCTAAGGAAAAGGGGAAGTAACGTACCTCCATCATCCGACCCGCGAGGTTGATTGCCTTAGCGGCTGTGTTCATTTGAGCAGAAAATTCAGCGGGGCCGAACTTCTCCGGAAGATCGTCGTTGTGGACAAACTCCGCCTTGTTCCAGTTCATGACGAATTCAATTAGGGTCGGAGGGTATCGCTCGCCGCTGGGCATGTGGGGCGCCACCAAGCCCTTCACGTGCGCCTCCCTCCTCTCAACTAGGGCAAGAGCCGGGCTGGTGTGCAAAACCATCTGTTGTGCATCAGCTGGCTCGGCAGGGGCGTCCTTCGGTGCTGGAGGCTTCTTGGAAAGCATGGACGCGAGAGTACGCTGTCCAGCCTCGACAGACGCTGCCCTAGTGGCGTCAGGGGCCTTTTTTCCCTTGGGCTGCTGAGAGGAGGAAGTGGTTGCAGCAGATTTACCCTTGGGAGCTGCCTGGGTACTTTATTGCCGAGACTGGGAAGTCTCGGACGAGGCAGAGGAGCTTGGCGCCGCTGTTGTTGCTCTTGCTGCTGGGGTTGGTGCTGGTGCGGGAGTTGGTGCTGGTACTGGTGCTGGAGTTGGTGCTGGTGTTGCTGCTGGTTTCTTCTTTGGTGGAGGTGCTGAGGTAGCCTCGGTTGTAGCTGGTTGCGGCAAAGCCAAAGTGGTGGATGCCGCTGCCTCGGCTGGGCCTGTCTCCCCCGCTCCAAGGTTGCCCCCCTCTTTACAAGGTGGTGTGGAACCCGGAGCAGCCGCTGAACCCTCCGGAATAGGGCTCAGCGGGCGTGAATCGTCGCCACGAGGGGGAGAAGGGCTGAGCCAGAGCGGCGAAGCAATGCTAGATCCACTCTGAGGGACCTCCACCGCGGCCCTGCCGAATGAAACAGTGTCGGATGAGAAACTATAACAATGCAAGAACAAGTGAATGGCAAAGGGAAAAGAGGCTTACGCATCCGAGGTCAGGGGCTCCTTGGGCTTCCGAGCCCTTCGTGTTGGGGCCTTGGTTGCAGGCTTGGAGGCAGTCTTGTCCCCGGACTTCTTTCGCCTTTTGGTTGGCTGAGAAGGTCCGGAGGAAGAGGTTGATGCAGCTCCCCGCTTCTTCTTCGGTGCAACCGGAACAGGGTCACCCATGGCTAGGGGAGGGTCCTCATAGATCTGCCCACCGGGTTTGCTGATGCCAGAAAAGCATAAGAAAGGGGGACAGCATCAAATGCTTCCATCACCTCGACATCCGAGTCATCTTCATTGTCGGGCCAATCTCTAATGGAAGAGAGTTTACCGGTGGGTCGCTTCATCGCGTCGGTCATTGGGAGGAACATCTCCTGATCCGGCTCTTCCTCGTCCGAGGTCTCCCGGTCAGGCGCCCATTTGAGGGAGGGATCAGGGCCATCCTCGATAGTTTGCTGAAGTAATTGCTAAGGGAGAGAAAAGACGACAGAGTTAAAAATACAACAACAACCGACGTAAGATTTAATCCGGAGAAAGTTTGCCGCACGAAGCTTACCACGGGAGGAAGCCTATCTTAGCAATAGTGCTCAATTCCCCATGTCCACTCAGAGAAGTCCTTGTGGGTGGTAAAGAGGGCATTGACCCGGCGGTAAATCTCTGTGTTGCTGAGCTCAAAAGACGAGGTACGGTTGGGGTCGCAGACCCAGCTCATGTGACGCACCTTGTGAGTGCGCTTCTGGAGGGGGGAGATCCGGTTGCGGACGAATGTGATCATGGCGTCCTCGTTGCGCAACCCAAGCTCCTTCAGCTCCGCGAACCTTTTGTTGACCTGGTTGGCCAAGACCGTGGGATTCTTGGGGATAACGTCCCACAACTCCGGGTTAGGAGGACCCAGAGCATAGGGGCGCAGCCGGATCAGGTCTTCGGTGCCGTCGATCCGAACATAAAAGAAAGTCCGGGCCCATCCCTTGCAGGATTCCAGCCTGGTAACCCGGGGAAAGACGGATAGCCTCCGGGGAGAGATTGACGCAGCCCTAAACTGAGTAAGTTGTTTGTCCTCCGGATCAAGCTGGTTGTTCGGAATCACGTTACGACGAAGGCCGAAGAACCAGATCCATAGCTCCTTTGTGGGCCATAATCCGTCATAGCCTTCGATTGTGGAGGCGAAAGCAGAGAGAGAGGTGATAGCGTTGGCAGGAAGGTGGTGCGGCTGGAGTTCGTAGGTGTTCAACCAATCGTGGAAAAAATCGCTGACTAGCAAACCGAATCCCCGCTAGAAATGTGACAGAAACACCACAAACTCACCCGGATTGGGTGAGGGGGAAAGTTTGGCGGAGGCGAGGCGTGCGGTGACGCCTGCGGGGATGCGACTGGTACGGTAGAGCCAGTCCAGGTCATCCTGGCAGACCCAGGATCCGGCCCACGCACCGCGGTCCGCCATCGCAGCGTCTTCCTCCATCTCCTGCTCGGTGATGGCGAGCTCCTCTTCAGTCATCTCGAGTTCGCTGCCCTCACTGGTGCTAGCGGCGGTAGGGGGCCTAGACTGACAGTTACCCATGGCGGAGGAGGTGCACAGCGGCGGCGGCGACGTAGATGCGTGTGGAAGCAGTGCGGCGCCGGCGCTACTACTCAATCGCGGTGGCGGCGGCGCTCTCGCTGGAGAAAACGAGGAAGAAGAAAGGGCGGAGGGGCACGGAAATGGGGAAAGGGCCCAAGGGGCGCACCCCTCCCCTATTTAACCACTCCCTCCGCGAGGAAGTGGGATCGCGTTTGCGGGCGGGCCACATCGTGTGGCCGTGTACACACCGGGTTGACAAATCAGCATCAGGCCACATGGAAGGTCACAAGGCGCAGCGGATCCCATGACGCGATGCATCGATGCAGTTAACGAGGAGGCAGGCGTGACGTGACACACGCATAGTAACTCCTAACAATTACTACGGCGGTTACTATGGCTGGGCCTTAAAATGAGGCGATGTGATGATTAGCCTCCACGTGGGGAAGCGTACGAGAGAAGGAAGAACAACCCGGATGAGAGTGTGGTAACCCGGCCAACAAGTGAAAACTTGGAATGTGTCAAGGGAAAGTAAATCCATAGAATCCAAGATAAGGAGGTAACTCGGAAATAAAACCCAGAGCTCAGTGAAGTTGAACCTGTTGTGGCTTAGCGGCCAAGGCAGCTAAGACCGCACCTGCTTCGAGGACTAATGTTGGGGGATACCCCCGGATAGGGTCACGCCGGGGTATAAAGGCCGAGTTAGCCAAGGTACGGCAAGGCCAAAGCGAATGCTGGCCGAGTCGCCTCAAGGCAGGCCAAATCTCGGGGTAACCCGGACAGGGGATGTCCACCTAACTGGGTCTCAACCGACTTAAGCCGTAAGTCGGATCGATGAATCTAGCTTGTATGCAGGAACAGGTGTGGCCGGATCAACTACGATCCGGGTCATGTCAAGCTTCTAGGAGAAGGAAGGTATCTCGCTGGTCAAAAGTAGCCCCGGTACGCACGGCATGAGTGAAGCGGACAGAGGCAGGACCACCGAGGCGTGGCCGACAGAGGTGATGACGCCAATGTCGGCTGACGCAGGCGCCACAGAGGCTCACGTAGCCTCTGCATGGGTGACGCGGGGAAAAGCGACCCGGTCGGCTTACTATTTTGGGAGGAGGCATATTCCCTGGAATATGCCTCCACGTATGCCCTAAGTAGAGACCTAGCCACCCCTATATAAGGAGGGCTAGGGCCTCTGTAGAAGGGGTTGGTCTTGAACGGGTTGAGTCTTACTAGGTTGATATCTATTGGCTAGTTTTTACTTGGTTCCTGGAGGCTATCTAGCGGTGAGAGTAAGACAGTTCCTTCTTCCTCCTCTCTCCAATACAGCTCTAGGAGCACTTGTAAACCTTGGAAGTGAATCAAATATAAACCTTCTGTGTGTGGAATCACCTCACTATCCCTCCCTCGATTCCCCTAGTGCATTTAGTCCCCACCATTAGCCTATCCATGGCATCTGCCGTGACACCACCACGACATGGTTCCATTAAAGAACATCTGCCATAACATGTGGTAGGGGAAGTCCTTTGTTTGTCATAATTTAATCACGACAATAACAACAAGCTTGAAGACTGTACTAGAAGGTACTAGCCATCCTGAAGTAACGTTTGAACATTAACAACAGGGATCAACAAAATGGATCTTGGCTTAAAGGTTAGCTTCATGTACAAGATTTACAACACCCGAATCCAGCACAATCAAGGATCTTTGGTTCAAGTCCAAGGGTAAAAACCTGAGACAGGAGTAACTACCATCTTAGTAGCACAAACGGTACTACAAGGTAGTAATCACGAGGTAGCTTCCAGAAGAAGACACAACTTCTAAAGTACCCAAACAAACAAAAAGGAGGCACACAAGGCAAAAGGAAGCCTCGTAGCCTTGAACAGAACACTGTGGAACCATCAACATAATGTTGTGGGCCCATAAGATAGAGAGATCATGATGAAAAGGAATCTCTCAACGAAGAAGAACAAAGGGGAACAAAGAAAACACAACACACACAACTCTAGAGAACTCAACACTAGGTCAACTGGTTGAGAAACGGCATGCCAAGAAGGCACCTAAGGTTTGAAAGACTAGAAGAGATATCAAAACTTTTCCAAATCAACATAAGATAAGATGACCCAAAGTTAGAGCGATACCAGATAAGGAAAAAAAGAAGCATACTAGAGTTTTCGCAAATACTTTTCATGTTTAAAATAGTTTTCACAAGCACTAGACTCAGCATCGACCAGTAGCAAGGTTTTCCTACGGCCGGTACTGCTCTGATACCAAAAACTCTGACACCCCCGGGATCACGGTTAAATAAATCCCAGACCTTAGCCTGACATAAGATTAACCTTGAGCTCGAGGATATCCGATGAGGAATCGGTAACACAACAGTGACCCTATGACACAAAAGTTATTATGGCAAGCTCGTAGCTGAGTAAAGAACCAAATTATTACAAGCAGAGGTCACTGACCACAAGCATCAAACAACGTGAGGCAAATTATGCTATTAAGTATAGCAAACTTAACAAATGGCCTAAGAGGCCTGAAGCATAACGATGACGTCCTAGCCCATAGATTCCAGGCTACCGGCCGGGAACCCCAAGCTACTCGTCAGTGTCGATGTCGTACCAAACTTATCTTCAAGGGCACACTTGTTCTGCTACAAAAGTATCAACAAAGCAAGGGTGAGTATAGGGTGTACTCCAGAAGACTTATGGCTGGTGTGGTTATTTTGCATAAAGCCATCTTTGTTTATAAAACAAGGGGAAAAGAAGAAGCTCGTCTAATCAGAATATTTTAAAAGGAGATAAGAGAGCAAAATCTCCGAAGAATTGATCATCATCTTGATATCCACCAAAGTAATCCTCAACCCACAAATAGGATCACCCCCTGATACCCATGAGGAAACATCCTTAACAAACCTTAATTGCCAAGTTTTACGATTAGGTTAATGTTCTCTGGGATCATCATGTATGTTCCCAAGTCGTCCATAACCGTGGACACGACTTTTCGAAAATATTTGACCCTGCAGGGGTGTACAACTTTACCCACACGTACCAACCGACTCTTAATGCCACTAGATAAGCCATCTTCCTTGGAAGGCCTACAGAGGGTGGTTGGACATGACCTTTATCTTGCTTTCGCCGAGACCATGAGTCACACCCTAAGGATGGCTCCGCCGTAACGGGTCAAATCTCGAAGCCGGTCCCCAGAGATGTGGGCGAGGTTGGTTTACCAGGGGCTCCATCCACCCCAAGCAACCCCCGGCCACACTTACCTACCTATTGTAACACCCTCAAATCGGCCCTATGCAAGTTTTAGCCCTTTCCACCAACCCGCATAGAAACGATTCAAGGACGCCCACCAGGCACTTTCGTGCGGGTAGAAAACGAAGTAATACCATTACACAACAGTCCTCGATGGGACCCACAGAACATATACAACAACGACTCCATGAGTCAAGAATATAGATATACAGTACAAAGATCCAAATCACCTTGAAATCTATAGAGCGTCCGACTACGGACAAGATGCAAATGGGGCTAAGAGCCCTGAAGAATAACCAATGGCGTCCATAACCCTGCCCAGGCCAAGCCGGAAGGGTAACCCTGCTAACGACGTCGATCGCAAACCTGCTAAAACAAAAGGGGGTGCCGACAAAGGGCAAAGGAAAAAGAGGAGCGTCAGTACTGAGGCCAGTACACGGCGAGGCTAGAATTTGGCAGCTCTCGCCTACATAGGTATGGTGGACTGAAGCGGCAGCGCAGCAGCACTAAACAACCTATAGAGACTCGGTATCACTGGCGGCTATTAGAGAGGGGTAAGAAAGACCTATTCGGATCCTACCTGATACTAACACCAAACATACCCATCCTGGTATTTCCCCCTCGAGACCAAACGAGGAAGTCGGACCAAGGAACTCACACAGTTGGTAGTTTTACACATTCCAATATAGTTGTGGCACTTACTAGTCAGATATAGATATCAAGAGTCATCCTGAAGCATAAGTAGTGGGCAGTTTTAATCACCATTCCGTTATAGTTGGAACATTTACTAGTCAGATATAATTGTCCTGAGGAATCCCAAAACCCAGCGATTGTTGGCACTTTTATCACATTCCATTGGAGTTGCAATACTTACTAGGCAGGTACAGCATGACACGGATCACCACAGATCCACCAGTTGTTGGCATTTTTATTATCCATTCCATTGTAGTGAAGCTGAATTACTAGTCACATATTAAGTCAAATTTATAGCACTACTTTAGTTATGCTTGTCTATGATTGAGATACTGTGCTCCAAGTCGTCCATAACCGCGGACACGGCTTTCAGAAAGTTTTACCCTGTAGGGGTGCACAAATAGCAACACACACTCGATCAACCTTAGAAAAACCAACTCAAAACCCAACGAGGCTTTCACGACAAAGCAATCACAGGATTCATAAATATTTCAGGGGGCCACCCCACTAAGCTACCCGCAACGAAGTTGGCCGGCTCCGGAACGGACCCAGGGTTTGTGTGGACGGATGTAAACGACTGGGAACCTGAAAGTGTGACTGGGCTTGTCGATACAACGAAAACGTGTCACGATCCTAAACAGTACAGGTGCTCCACGCACAATCGTAAATAAAGTAGTAAAGCATGGCATAAATACAGGATAATAATAAAGCCCCAAACTACTTTGTGGCCCCAAGAAATAAAAATGAATCAAGCTCTGGCTTAGGGGGGGGTCCATAAGGCCTCCCGGATGTGGATAGTGCGAAAAATCAAGGAACATGTATCAAGTACTCGGGGTCCTATGGGACACAAGTGAGCGTGGAAGAACCAAATAACATCTATTGCCCACCGATGCCTCTGCATTAGTTATATCTAGCAATTTGATAGTGGTAATTAAAGACATGATCATCTCCACCATAAACATCTGCCAGCATTCCAACAATTCTGGTACTCGACAACACAAGATCGCACCTGAGCAAGCGACTACGACTCGCAAGGCCAGCTATCTACCAAACACAGGTAATAGGAGGTGTCCAAGGCAATATAGAGGCTACACGGGATATAACTGGTGCACGGAAACTAAAGCATCGCGACACGGATAACAATAGATCAACAGGAGAAAATAAAGACTATAATGCAAAATAGGTAGAAAGAGGGAGATGCTCGCCTGGGAGACACTGCTGAAGGTTCATATCCGGAGAACTTGTCGATACTCGCATCAACTCATCGGCCTAATCCGCGAAGAAGCAAACACTAGAAGAAACACCGGATGCAATATTTAATACTACGGCAGAAGATCCGGCATGATTATGATATGATGCAGATGCGGTGCAATTAGGCAGTAATAAGCGGAACCGGGGTCCCGACAATTAATTAATAGGTTCGAGTTATTTAACTACCCCGCAATTTAAATGTTGTATTAACAGGGCGAAACCTAGCAACAGTTCGCTACACCAATTTAAATGGAGTCCGGAATAAGACAAAAATATCCCGCATATAGACTCTATATTTAATTATGAGGTGAATCGGCATAATGCCCCCAACCTACAGACAGATATGCATGCATGAACAATTGAATATGCGACAGTTGATAATGTCATATTATAAAAATAGGGGCTTAGGGTCGCACATGGGGGTTCGGCGATTTGGGTCCGGGCGGGAGCGATGCTTCGGTTGTCGGATCCGGGGTTCGGGGTCTCGGCATCCATGAGGAAGATCATGTCGTGCCGAGGGGTTCAGGTTCGCTCTTTGGATCCGGGTGGAAGGACACGGCGGTCTCGGCGTCTATGAAGAAGAGCTTCGGGTCATCGAATCTGGGTAGGAGTTCTTGTCGTTGGGCATCCTTCGATTCTATCTGCGACCTTGTGGTTCAGGCTCCATGTCCATATTGGTCACTCATGTAGTACCGAAGATCTTGTCGGAATTCTCGTCAACCTTCTCCATCACGAGGGTTTTGTTGACACACCATATATTCTCGTAGCAACAATATCACCACATCTGCACATTGCAAAATACTTATACTACTGACACCGCTTAAAAATAACAGAACGGGCACGGTAGAGAGGAGGCCCTGCACACGCGCGTAGCCGAAGGAGGCGCGCGACTCGATGCGGGCGGCACGATCGATGGGGACAGGGGCGCCGGGGCGGCGGCTCTCGTAGAGAGGGGAGACCATGGCTTCGACAGGAGGCCATGGAGCAGGGACAACAGCCACACAAACTCGAGGGAGCTGGGGTTGTGCTCGCACAGGGAGGCGCGATGAGGAAGGTAGAGCCGTGACGGGTTTCATGGACGTAGGGCGGCGCAGGGCAGCGAGCTTGCTCGCGCTAGAGGAGGCACTACACGGGGTCGAGGTGGGAGGCGGCAGCGATGGGGGTTGGTGGAGAGGTGCGGACGCGGGAGGAGGCCTGGCGTCGGCGCGCGGGCGAAGGCGAGGCCGCAGCTGGCGAGGAGGAAGATGGCGGCAACACAAAGCTTGTAGAGGCGCGGCAGGGGCGGCGGTGAGAAGGCGGCCGGAGGGAGCGTGTTGGGCTGGGTAGGTTAGGTGGGGCCGGGGTAGTTGACTGCGTCGGGTGGGGTGCGAGGCTAGAGGAGCGGTCAGGGGTTGGTGGCGTGCTGCGCGTGTGTGCATGCCAGGGTGGGGCGTGGCGATCGGGTAGGAAGAGGGAAGCGACCAGGTGGGGTGGGGGATGTGCAGGTGGGATGAGGTGGCGGGGTAGGAGTGGATGGGGTGAGGTGGCGGCTGGGCCAGGTGGCGTGGGAAGTGGCCAGGCGGGGTGAGAGAGAGAGAGAGAGAGAGAGAGAGAGAGAGAGAGAGAGAGAGAGTGGCGGCGGCGGCTGTGGGGAGTTGGGTAGGACTGGTTAGGGTTAGACTAGGGTTTGGTATATGGGGTAGTAGGCTGGCTAGCTGGGCCTTTTGGCCCGGCCGGCTGCCTCCCCCTAAAAAAATAGTTTTAATTATTTTTATTTTGTCCGAATAGACTCTAGTAATTATTTTGTAGACAAAACAAAATATCCGGAAGAGGCCGGGTTTTAATTTCAAATAAAGATGGGGCGTTTAGAAAACAACACCAGACTTTTCGAAAATAGTGTTCAAACAAACCATGCATGATGATGACGATGCTCAAATGCAATGTGGCATGATGACATGAGCATGCGGTCATGATGATGCAATGCACAAAAACACCGCGATTTTCTAGTAGTGGTTTTTGCGGGGCGCCACACCTATTATGATGCACCTCCTTCTCCTCTGCTTTCGAAAACGTTTTCAATGCGTATGCCAAATGAAAAGCCTGAACTAGGTGACTCATGGAATCTACTAGGCAAGTTAATCAGAGGAGGGGTCCCCATAAACCCCGTGTGGCTATACGCTCGTCTCGGTTCCAAAGGCAAGAACTCAGGTCCTAGTGGTGGCGAGCATGGGACTACAAAAATCACATCCCACTATGGCCTCCCATACAAGGCTTATCATGTTTTACCTTTACCACTGATCTCATATTGTCAAGTTCTCCTGTCTGACTAGATTCTTTGCATCTGATACATCATCTGGATGAACCAGCATTATCAGCTAAGCAGGGCTAAGCAAGACACATAGGTATATGCTCTAGCAGTGCACACAAGACAAACCTAGTTATGCTAGGAGTAGTGCGTGAGGTAATATAAGCTCAGGGGAGTAATGTAACAGATAGGATACTCTATCTATCGATAAAAGACCGTAGTAGAATCTTATACATCATGGCAAGAATAAAATACTTTCGAAATCATAGGATTATATCATGGTGGGGCTATGCTTGCCTTGTTTGTTGATACCCAAATATAGATCTTCGGAAGATTTGTACTTGACTTGATTACATTTGGTCAAGTATTGTTCTTCGATCTTCGATGGTGTTAACCTCGGTCTTCGATCTCGATCTCGATATCATATTCTACCGAGAAGAACCAAAACACCGGAAAGAAAGAAAAACAATCAACACGTGGCATCGATGCAATGCTCAAGCAAGGATAATGATATGACAAGTTTAATAGCATTGAAATGTAACCCTAGGGCATGCTTGGCAATTTAAGCAGCGTCCGAGGGTGCAAACCCTAATACAGGAGAGACCCCAGAATCACCTACACGGGTTCAAATGTTATTCTAAATTAACTTCCAATCTAAGTTGTTGAACAATGCATGATTTTTATGCTATGAGATTGATCTTATTTTTCTGAACATTTTGATATATTATACATATTTTTCTGACTTATAATTAGTTATTGAATTTATAAGATTTAAACCATTTTCCGAAATTATTAAAACAATTATGAAATTATAGAAAAATTGGGAAAACCTTTTTACACCAGGGAAACCCCTAGCTAAAGTGACCGACAGAAGGGCACGGGGCAGCATCAGCAGCCACACGGGCAAAACGGGACCCGCAGCGGGTTTGACCGGGCTGACTCGCGCGCGTTGACGCATGGGTGACGTCAGCATGATGTCACGCCGGCGGGGGCTTTCGGACCAGCGAAGGGGCGGCGCTAGGCATCGAACTAGGAAGCGGCGCTGGTCTCGTTCAACTCAGCGCTTCGTGCTGAGCCAGAAATGGGCAGCGCCGCTACCAGCAGGTCACCGGAGTATGGGCACGGCGGCACACGACGACAGGGCTTGCAGAGCAACAACGTCCGGCGGCTACAGAGCGGGAGGGGTCAGAGGAGAGGTCCTAGGGGACCACCAGCTCACCGTGATGCTAATGGAGGTGACGGCGAGACTGCCCGAGGTCGGACGGCGACGAATCAACCGCGACGATGCTTTGTCGGAGACAAAGGGGATGGGGTCACTAGCATCGATTCAAGGCGCCTCGGCTTTATTCCTTCCGGGAGGATGGTCAGCGTAGCACGTCGGTTCTCCAGGGGTTCACGACGAAGCACGGGGAGGCTCGTGGTAGCGGCGACGAGCGGCATCTGCAATGGCTAGGGTTCGGGCAAAGGGAAATGCGCGCGCGCGAGAGAGAGAGAGCGAGATGGTGAGCCATAGAGACTGGGAAGATGGCCACGACACTGGGGGTCTTATCCCCTTCTCCTCGGGCGGCGATAGGCACGAATCCTAGCGTCGAGGGCGACGGCGGCACCGGTGACACGCAACAGCTTCGATGCGTCCTTCTGACAAACGAAGAAGAAAGAGGAAAAGAACGAAGGGGTATGGGATGGATTGGGCAGATGCTGGGCCGGATGCGGGAGCGTGTGGGTGGCAGAGAGGAGAGAGGGAAGATGGGTTGCGGCCTGGTTCTGGTCTGGCTGTGTTTTTATCTGCAAAACATTTTTCTATTAGCTTTTCTCATTTTCTCTTTGTATTTTCATTTCAAAACTGGTTGAGTATTTCAAAAATACAAGAGGAATTGTAAAAGTATGAAAATACAGCAGGGGCCCTTATATCCATTTGGGCTCCAACATTTTTGTTAGTTTTCTAAATTCAAACTATTTTGAATTGCTTTTAGAGAGGGAGGAGAAATAGCTAGGGTTTTAGGGTTTGCATATTGTTTTTCTTCCATGCATTTTATTTAGAGAATATGATGCTCGTACTATGCACAACCAAATCCTAATTAAGGATTAGCTAAAACTAGGGTGTTACATTTCATTTCTAGGAACTCTTCCTAATATAAATGAGAATATGATGCTGCCTAAATTAGACGTGTTTATGTTACTTAAGAATGATGGACCTAGCAAGAACCGGAGGGATAAGCATTGGAGCATGGTCGTGCATGAAGATGAACACAAGCATGTGAGAATTTACGATGATACTGCGAGTGGAGATTTCAGGACTTTGAAGCCACATAAAGCTGCAAAGGATGCTTGTATGAATTTCACAAGATATCAACTCATATTCTACGTCCAATGCTTTATTTGGTGCCCCGTCACCTTATTTGATGGGCCAGACTCATGTATTTTTGACCTAGATAATATATGGAGTTTCTGGACTCTATTTTTGTGAAGGAAGGCCCATCTAGAGGCGTTTTCGGGTGGCCCAATAGGGCTGGACTAGAATCCCTTATATTTCTCCATATCAACTCCCTCCGAGCCGTTATTATAATTTGGATTTTGTTTCTAAAAGTTAGCCAATTGCTACAACTCTCGTGTACTTCGGTTCTATCCAACGACTCGACCAAGACCGCTATTCAGATTCCCACATCAATAATTATTCACAATATCCTGATTGCATACTTAGTTCTTACTTGTTCTCGATTTCTCGCAGGGATTGAAGACCTTTGTGGTCAGACTGATCGTGCATCTGCAAATTCAGTAACCTCTAGGAGATTGGTTCAGCAATTGCATTGGCGCAACGTTGCTATATGTTGTAGTCGGATTGTCAAGCTCAAACTTCACCGGATCGAATTATCACGTCTCATCGAATGATCAGGCATCAATCCCCTATCAACTACCGAGAGGGTCTAGAGATATCTTACACTCCATCAGACAAAGGAACAAATTCCAATCTTGATTCACACAATCTAATAGACACTGACGGTGATACCTAAAATCACCTTTATAATCATCCAATTACGGAGTGATGTTTGATGTCTACAAGATATTCCTCCGATGTCCGGGAGTAATACGATCTCATGGTCAGAGAAAACTATAGTGAAGCGATAACAAACTAGAAGAGTCTGACTAGAGAATCTGTATTGTTTATTTATCCACACGTGTATTTAGTTTCCAATACATAGTCATAGAATGAACAAATATTATGAACAAGGAAATATGAATAACAATTATTATTGCCTCTGGATGCAAAAAACAATTATTTTTGCCTCTGGATGCAAAAATATAATTATTATTTCCTCTAAAGCATATTTTTAACAAGTTTTTCACTTGCCTGTATGTTGTATCGTATGCTAGTTAATCCTGAAAATTATATTTTCGTGATTTATAATTAAATTAAATTAATGTGAAAACTACAAATTATTTCTACAACAGGAATATAATTTTCACATCCATAGGCCTTGAACCTAGACGGTTAGGTTGGACATCCACTCCTCTAACTAACTAAGCTTTTTTTGCGGGGTCTAAGCGAGTGAGCTAGGCTGACTTACTAATAAAGCTCTCATCAACAAGTACAATTAGATGTTCTTCTAGTTAACTCTTGTCAAGAAACACTTGGAACATCCATATTTACTCCCTCCGTTTTAAAATATAAGATGTTTTATAGTTTTGTAAATGAAGTGTATCTAGACCTCTTTTAGTATGTATGTTTATTTAGGTTTGGAGTGAACTATACTAAAAGGAGTTTAAATACACTCTATTGACAAAGGTAAAATATCTTATATTTTAGAACGGAAGGAGTAACAATTAAGGGTGCGAAAGCATGTCATTAGAGTGTCCCACAAAAACAACCATATCAATAAATCAGTATCTAACATTTTTTTTCTATTCTTTGTCTTCTGAAACTTCAATTGTTTATGTGTTTATAACCAGACTATGGGTTTTGGATTTTGGAAGGACACTCGTCCTTTACCAAGTTTTTATTTTTTGGCTTTAATAACAATTTAAGGAGTTTTACATGAAGAAATTCGATTCAAATTTGTAAAACGAACCGGCAAAGACCGTGTTAGAGTTCTTCACGCAATACAACTATAACCCGAGGGGTTCGGCAACAAGACTTCCCCACAGGCCACAGGGTAAGCCCTCATAAATACCCGTGACACGCCACCCACCAAACCCTACCCTGCGACTTCCTTCCGGTTGCTTCCGCCGAGCAACTTCCAATCCCCCCTCGATTCCGCCAGCCCGATCGCTTCGATCAATCTCGTCGCCGCCTGCGTCCTTCCGTCGGTGAGCACCTCGATCTTTTTTTCCCCAAAGAGCCAGCCAAGTTCCGGCGAATTTGGGCGGTTCTTATCCCGTTCATCATCCGGTCTATTTTTTACTTGGCGGTCGATTTGATCGGTAGATTGTTTCTATCGTTCGCAGGTTGGAGATGGCCAAGACTTCCTTCAAGCTCGAGCACCCCTTGGGTTTGTTTCTTCTCTCTTGCCTCTCCCCTGTCAATTTATTGGAATTTAGGATCTCTGTTAGGGTTTGTGGTCTGATCGATTGCTCTTGATTGCAAACTTGAAGATCAGTTCGACTGAAACTAGTGTAGCTTTTTTAGCGTGATGTTTGATAGTCTGATTTTAGAGTATAGATTGCTTCTGTGTTGAGGCAACCTGCTTATCTGTAGATTCTCCAAAAAAAAATCTGTAGATTCCCAATTGTTGTGTTATGCACGTTTGTGGGCGGCTGGTTATTGCTTGTATTGTTGTCCCGTGATTCAGATTGGTGTTGCATTGGGGTTTTACTTGCAGAATAGGATTATGTAGATTAATATTTTTTGGTATTTGTCACTTGCTTAAATATATTGCTTGTGAAGCCTTAGTCCACCAATTAAGAAGAGTCTGAATTTGGGATTGAGTTGTATTTTCATTATAATCTGCTGTACAAAGATCAATTCCATTATTGTAATGCATTGTGTAGGATATCCAGTTGATTATTCATCTGCATTAGAATTTAATCTTGATAGGCTTTGTTCATATTATGCAATTAGACTTTTTCATGTACTTAAATTTCTTCAATGTGTCATCCATATGTCTGTCCTTACAGTTTGGTCTAGTTAGTAAACCTGCTGTATTTATTTGTGTGATTGAACCTAAAACATGTAGAGGTTGTTTGGGTGCTCTTATTGACCCAGATGGTATTTCTTCTGTTAATGATATACTTTTGCAGCCTTAAAATATAATGTGTTCTGTTTCTGTGCTGTCTGATACCTTTATTATGTACCAACAGTAGTTACTGGGATATTCTTTACAAGTAGATATCATAGTCAATTCCTGACTCCATTAAATACTCTAATGAGAAATATTGCTCAAGTATATGCCTTTCTGTTACTTGTTCCTCTGTTCTCATCTTATGAGATTATAATTTTACAGAAAGGAGGCAAGCTGAATCTGCTAGGATCCGTGAGAAGTACTCTGACAGGATTCCTGTAATATATCTCTGGACTTCTTATTTTACAATGTGCGTCCACTTGCATCTCTCTTAATTAATTTCTTTGATCATTCCAGGTGATAGTTGAGAAGGCTGATAAGTCTGATGTCCCAGAAATTGATAAGAAGAAGTGAGCTAATCTTTTTCATCACTCCTTTATTGTGTCGACAGATGCTTCATTGTTTTCTCGGGTTGACCTCTGCTAAAAGTTGCATTTGTAGAATGGAAACTATATTTGATCATGAGCATATTTTATTCCCGGATGTCTTGTATTTCCATGACAATTTCTTATGTCTGGGTGCTTGGCATCTTAGTGCTCTGTTTAGCTCGTATATGCTTACATACAAAATTAATATTCTTCTTCTGCTATTATTTAAGTCTTGAAGAAGTATGTCTGCTGTTTCTTCATGTTGGGAATCTGCGTCATTGCTTTTGTGTTCTTATATCGTTGTTTCTTTTGCAGGTACCTTGTCCCTGCTGACCTAACTGTTGGCCAATTTGTCTACGTGGTGAGGAAGAGGATCAAGCTGAGCCCAGAAAAGGCCATCTTCGTCTTTGTGAACAGCACCTTGCCACCAACTGGTAATGGTTTAAAACATATTAAATGTTTGCAATTTGTCATGTGCTGCCTTGTCATCTTCATGACATATACCAATGTTGTTTCTTGGCAGCTTCGTTGATGTCTGCGATCTATGAAGAGAACAAGGACGATGACGGCTTCCTGTACATGACTTACAGTGGCGAGAACACGTTCGGCTCTGCCTAATTCATCCGAGCTGCCACTGTAAATAAAAGGGAAGATCAGGCTGTCGTCATCTTCCAGTCTGTACATGCTTCGTCTCTAGTATGCTGCTGGATTGCTGTAATGGTTTAATGCGTCTTTGTGTTTGGTGTCCTATTATCTGGAAGCCTGTAAAACTCGTAATACTACTGTCGAAGAATTTATCTATTGCACTGTCATGCCATCTGTGCTGTCTGGTTTGTCATTACGAGTTCCTTTCTCTGTGATTATTTTTAATTGCAATTTCTGCTAGGCAATATTTTAAACAGTTCCTTTATTCGATTTGATGATTCCAAATGTCCGGTACATCAATGGCGTTTTGCTGTTGCTTTGCTGCATAGTCAGTGCAGCTTAGTTTTGTGTGTACTTTGGCCAAGTTATGTAGTACCCTGATTACATTCGCGTGCTTCATTTTATTTGTCCCATTTGTTTGCATTGGTCTTGGGATCAATTAGGGGCTGTTTGGTTCAGGGGATATCCCTAAGTGGTTAGGGGTAGCCACTGAAAAAAGTGGTTGTCAGCTGTTTGGTTCAGGGGCCAGAGGATGGGGATAACTAGATTCTAGGAATATTTGCCCAAAACGTTCCATCAAAATCTGCCGGACGAGCTCAACCGCTTTTGCCTTGTGCGCCTCCCCGGAAACAATTTCGCTGGCTCACCGTGCTATATGTATTTTCCTCTCGTCTCGAGGCAGAGCAGGGAATTGATGAGAGGCTGAGAGGCAGGGAGAGTAGCTCCGACGCGTGGGGGAGCCAGGAAGGGCCCTGGGAAGGCCAGGGGCGGGCGATGGGGGAGGGGCAGGGAGGGCGACGGTGGGCGGCAACGCATGGTAATCTCACCACGGTAATAAACCATAGCAAAATAGTTGCTGCCCATGGTGGCCATGGCGCATACGATTTCTACGGTCAGATCAAATTACGAGGACACACGCGGTCAGAGAATACATGGCAGCTATGGACAGATTGCTCTAACACCGTTCTGTCAGAGAGCAGGATGGCTGCAAAACACATGTGTGATGTACGGGTGAGAGTCCCCATATTTACGGCAGTCGTTGGCTATCAACAAACTCGATTTGTGTAGTGTTTGTTGGTTCCGCACGGCTACGGCTCAGTTTTCAACTTTTCCTTACACGTACCTGAAGAAGCGAGTCAATTCATTCCCTTGCAATATTCACGTACGTACATGCATGCTACCGAGCGGCAGTTGCTCGAGACGATCGTATCCTTTCCCTACGCTGCTGTCGTGCCTGGTTAAACTATTTGTTACGACAGATATCTCATGAAATCTTTCTGTAGGACTACTATACATCGCACCATCAACTAAATTAATGCTTCCGCAAATGTCTAACACCCATTCTACTATGTCGTGCTTCACGAGATCCTTACAAATATCATTTTTTGCTGCCGTGAACGGTTCATACCAAACACCTACTCTTGTCCAGTTTGCGCTTCAACTTGCCATACTCCCGTCAATTCACGATTCCAGCATAAACACGCTGCGGTCGGGGAAGGTGTCCGCTAACAGAGCATCGGCTTCGAGAGCATTGTGGCACACACTGCCAGGTTGAGGCCACGTAAGCGCCCCCATCCGTGCTCGGCTTTATGACAACACATGTGTTTTGATAAGCGGACATGTTTAATCTTGGCTTCAGCGACAAATAAAAACTTGCAGTGGGCGCAGTGGTTGTAGGCACTAGGAAGAGTGATGTGAACAGTTGAGAACGGGGGTAGTAGGTAAGTAGGATCGGGAATGCACTTGTGTGCACGCACCCAGATATTAAACTCGTCGTGGTTTGTACATGGTATCTGTCCCCGTGTAAGAATGTGTATGTATTGTCTGTCCATGTTTACTCGTGGTCGCCGGTATCACATGTACCGTGGCTCGTGAGTTCATGTGAGGAAATACAAACAAGTGCATGTTGCCTACGGTGAACGACTGGCGGCGCATGCTCATAACAATGGAAGACGAGCGAGTGAACTCCGTTAATCACACATCACGGCCGTGACCTGTATCCATGTATCAGGGGAGCATATACACCACAATTGAACGGTATACAAGACATGCGCCGCAGCCACCATGGCAGCAAATCCGTGTTGATAAACCATAACCGCTCATCCACTTCTCAACCATTGAACCAAACAGAAAAATGCCTATCCGTAACCATATCTCTTCAAGCCCAACCAAACCGAAAAGTGGCTACCCTAGCCAGGTGGTTTGGGATCCCTATCCCAAAACTTATCCCCTAGACGAAACAGCCCTCTTACTGTCTCACCTAGACTTGATTGTGTATCGTTAAAACCTATCCAACTGTTTTGTTGTGAAACCTGCTAATAACAATCATAATTGCACTTTTGGTTGAGCACGCTTGGTGTTGGTTATCATCCCTTGTTCGATCTAGGGCAATTATACGTGATGATTGATGCTACCCGTAATGATGCATCCATGTGTCGTGTGCCCACCCCAACCTGTCTCCGTTCTCGTTTACTACTCTGCAGCTTTTAGAAGAAACACTCTTGCCTCCTTGGGCAGTACTGTACGTGATAGATAGTGGATGAAAGCGTGAACACGCTATGAATAAATGAATGAATGAATGAATGAATGAATCGATGAATCCGTAGACAAGGTGGTAGACGTCGACGTCGATACATATAATTGCAGGGGAACCTCACATGAGCGCGTTCGGCCATGCTTTGCTAGCTCCTTTCTCTTTCAAGTACAGTACTCGCCTCTGCCCTGCCTGCCATCCACCCTCCACACTGGGATCTTCTGCGCGGCATCGGAAGGGAGTCACGCCAGGGGGGAGGCGACAAGAGCGGCTCATGTACTGGCCTCGTGCGACGCCGCGTCCACAACCCCGATGAGGCGACAAGAGCTGCTGGTAGGTAATTCCTGCCGCCTCGTGGCAGCGCAGTATTGTATCGCCCACTTGTGGACGGGAGTTACTCCTCTTGTGTGTATTTTACTAAACAGGGTCTGCACGCTGCAGTTCAATTGGTACTGTAGGAGTATCACTTTTCCCTGTATTTACTAGTGCTGCCGTTGCACTAGATTCGCAGCACTGCTTCTCGTGTCACAGTGACAGTGCTCGATGAGGATTTATTAGCCTTGCAAAACGATGATGGTAATCATCCCCTCCAGAACGACATCAGCATGGGATCCCTGTCACTTGGATAATTGAATCTGCTGTTGGATACCATCATACGCCCCCACAATAATTGGACAATGTAGTTATCTTGAAGACGCACAAACACACAAAACCTCGATTGCAGTGCTAATCAGTGTGGAATTTTCACATGTCTAACCAACCTTGCCTGGCGAAGATGGAGCTCTAGTCACCGGTTAGAGGAACATCGGAAATCGACGGACGACGGGTCCCGCCTCCCCTGCCTGCTGCTCCGGCGGTAAAACGGTGTGGAGACCTCAAACCTGCGCTCAGTGCTAAGGTCCCTAAATTTAGTTTTTGTTTAACCGACATCGACACTATAGCGGTGTTGTGTTGGACAAGAAAAAAGGTATACTCGCCTTCTCGTATACCTCGTCGACGGTGATCTCGCCGCTTGCGCGGGGAGGGAAGGGATTCGTCTGGTCGCTGTTTTCATGGAATGGCCGATTTCGTCTAATCTACGTGTGTTATAGGTATGGTGTTTGAAGTTTCGGATCAATTCAAGGGTTCAATGGTGACGACTCCAGCTCTACAACACTGGTGCTTAAGGATGTACGCACGAAGACTTCCTGACCATCATCAACAACGTCAGGACAACTTGGATAATGGAGCGGCGACAACGATGTGTCATCGCTGTGCCGATTGTATTGGCCATTAGGTGGCCCAAAGACCTCAATGTATTTTTGCTATGTCAGGTGTGCTTTCGACTTGTGAACTCGTGAAATAAATACAAGTCTTTCTCACACAAAAAAAGAGAACCGGACAATAGCTAGTGGTTGGGTCACAGTTGGTGCATTCAGCGACCTGAGTTTGATCCTTGTAAGGGACGAATTTTTGGAAATCTCACGCCGATCCGCTTCTACTATATAAAAAAGGTATCTAGTTCCTCCTAGCACTGTTATATTTTTGTTTCTCACACAAAAAAACACTGCTCCCTCTATTTTAAAGTGGAGCAAATACACTAAAATGAGTCAACGTACCTGTGTTTAGAAGAATGATAGAATGTCTTACGTTAGTGTGAATGCAGGGTGTATGTTTTTTTATTTAAAAGGGAAAAAAGGCCCTGACGATGCATTTTTTTAATCCAAGGGTGCAACTCACCCAAATTTTAAGTTGCAAAGGAACAAGTGGCAGGTACAATTACAAGGAGGCCCAATACAACACTAGCTCGAAGGACCTAAAATTCAAGAAAAAGGACCTCCACATAAACGGAAAACACCCTAGCACAAAAAGAAAAACGAAATCAAGACCTAGGTGCCTCTACCACCATCGCCGGCGACCTCGGAGGCGAAGCCAACATCGAGGTCCGAGAAGAGGGCTCGACCAAACTCATCCGGCGAGAAAAACTCCGCAACCGGCCACCTCCAAAACTCTGGGGACGTACCACTTGGTGAAGAGGAGACGTCGAGCACCGACGCAAAGGAAGAGAAGCATCGGAGCGGCAACCCTACTGCCATTAAGTCCGACGCGGTGATGGAACAAAGCCACCAAAACACGAGGGAGAAAAGCTCCAGATCAACACAACATCATAGCACCTCTTGGGCAAAAACCGAAGAAGATAGAAGCATACCGAAGCAGAACCACGGTAACCTCCCTCCTCGCCACCATGGTAGGCCAGGGACAGCTGCAACGCAGCGCTCTCCCGCTTCAATCGACTCCGGCGCAGAGAATAGGGTATCCATCCTAGAGCCAAAAGTGACGTGATGCACCTCCGCTCCCCCTCGCCACCAAGACCGGCCTAGAGACGAATCAGAGCACATCACGCCACGCCGCCGTGAAAATCCCCCTCTTCCACCGAGCTCCTCATCGCCGCCACAACAAGATAGGAGCACCAAAAAGAGGAGCACATGACCAAGATAGAGACCGAGACGCTTATTGAAGGAGCCGGCTGAGCAGACCTCCTCCACTGCCTTCCACCATGTAACGCCCGTAGAGGAACTTCTCAGCCTCTCGACGGCGCTACGCCAGGGCACTGAAGAAGAGAGACTCCAAAATCCCACCTTATTGAAGGAGATCCTTGGCCTCCACACCGCCGGCAGCACCATCTCCAGCCGGAGAGCCGCGCCCACGACGGAGAGGACCAAGATGCGCAAGATCTGGCCGGCGAGATCCCGCGCCCTACTCCCAAGCGCCCATACAGGGCAGACACTGGGACTAAGCCCAAAACTAAAAACCTAATCCTACTGCTACTAGCCCGAGCTGCGCATCCTCTCCTACTCCGGCCGACAGCGCCGTAGAGGAGAGGGGAGCGAGCCGGGGATCAGAGAGCGACTCTCAAGGGGGGCGGAGAGGAGAGTCGTGCGAGGGTAGGTTTCCTGGAACTAGGATGGAACTGGTGTTGGCCATGCATCTTGATGATGCATTCGTACAAAGGTAAAAATATATACTCCCTTCGATCAAATTAATGAACTTATATTTACCTAGATTTAGATGTATCTAATCATGTTTTAGTGTAGTCATCCGAATCTTGATAAATTCGAGTCTATTAATTTGAATTCAGGGAGTAAAAGAAGAAGGAGCGCAAAATGTCAACTAACAGAACATGACTAATCTGTACAACCGGTTGTTACCGCAATTCTGCAATGCCCGAGCAACCACAAATGGCTGCCTAGAGTTTGTACGTAATCCAGAGCCTCAAAGATAAGTGACTTGAGCAACCATCTGGACATATTTTAGTATATACTCTCTCTATTCAGAAATATAAGCCTATTAGTTGTGCGAAATGAATGTATCTAGCACTTTTTAGTGTATAGATTCATTTCGGTTTCGAATTTCTACGATTGTATGCACCGAAAGAAGTCTAGATACATTCGATTTACAAAACTAAAATGTCTTATATTTCTGAAAGGGAGTACATATATATACGAATTCAAGGGCGCCTCGTTTGAGTAAGGATATTCCAAATTCAGAAAAAAAAATTAACAGCGGGAACTGATTTCGTCGCGGCGCCCACGGATCCGAGTCCTGCGTTCACTCCCGCTGCGTTCATCTTGACAGGCTTGGTGTGTGTGCCAGTGCCACACACACACAATACACGCCGGATCAAACTCTGCACTTTGCACGGTAGTACTAGAAGGTACACACACATCACATGATCGAGCACGGCATCGGCGTGGTCCAAAGGCGCAAGCAACAGCGTCCCCGTCACAGGTGACTCCCCCTTTTCTCCTCTCCCCGATCTGACGCGGGCCCTGCAACAACCGCCGCGACAGCGGTTCGGACCGCATCTCAAAGCCCAAAGCAGCGGCAGCCGGGTCGGGGGATTCCGAGGCGAAGAAGAAGAAAAGCAAAACCCAAAGCGCGAGACGCAGAGCTGATCCCCACCTCACCGTCCCACATCCCAACTAAAGGAGGAGATCCCAGTCCCATGGCACTGTACTGCGAGATGCGAGATCGAAAGGTGCATGATACCGAATCGCTCCCACGACTCATCAGGAGTAGCCGAGCAGTACTTGCCCATGGACCGTCTAGCTTGACGAGATCTCGTGGAAGGGGTAGAAGAAGAAGATGCAAAAGAAGAAAAAGGAAAAGCTAAGCAAAAGTAAAGAGAGGTACCTAGAGATTCACGGGGTTTTTGCAGGGCATACCCCCTATGGTTGTTCATCATGCATAGAATACCATGGCCCACCCAGTTTTTTTAGCAATCATGTATTTTATTAATAGAAAATCATGTTACATGAGTAAACAATTGTGGAAACTAACAGACATATCAGGAGAAAACATATACCTTAAAAACTTTGCAGAGAATTATTCCTAGGGTTTTCTACACTTGCTGAAGCCAACAGCCGCCGCCAACACCAACACCGCCTAGACATGCATTGGAATAGTCGACGAGCCTCCACAATTGCTGTATCCAAGGAAGCACCATCGTCAACGAGACTTTGTGAGTCGATGAACAGGGCCGCTGCAAACAACAAACCATATGTCGTTGTGGCACGTCGACCGGGAACGTCCCCGTGCTAACTTTTAACCAAGATCCAACGCATCTCATCGATGGAGTCGAGGAATAACGACAGATTCACCACCTCCGGACCAGCATCGTCGCTCCAGAGCATCCACCTCGGCCCGGCCCCTAGCGCCAGCGTGGATAACGACGAACTCCGGCGACACGTCGAGATACAGATCTTGACAGATCAGAAGATCCGCGAGAAGATCAAGTCGTCGATCTAAAGGATCGAGCACACGTTGCCATCAAATCTGAGACGCCGCCGTGAAGGTCACCGCCGATGTGAGAGAGGAGTTGAGGCAGATTTATTCGCCCGTGCGTCGCTCCCACTGCCCCAACGACGCATCACATCAAAAAGACCCTAACCCCTAGAACGAGCCCCCCTCTCCCTCATGACGCCAGAGAGGGGACTCATGATATGGCCGGTGGAGATTGGGGGAATTTGGTTGCCATCGCCTCCTGTGTTGTACGGGAGGAGGGAGGGCAAAGAGTTTCCTAGTACACGTATCGTTTACCAGTCGCTCCAGTCACTTTTATTGGTTGTACATACATCACGATTATCTTCTCTAAATACCCGTCTCTAACTATGTTTTCTATTGATCTTTAAAACACCCATTCAGGTTTTTAGGTCGGGCTTCATGCACGAAATGGCTATGGATTTTGGGCTAGGATGCCCATGTCATGCACACCTCCAACATATAATTTATTTCGTCTTTTTCATGTATCCAATATCCTTTTAAATCGCCGTCCACCAATTTGTTTGGATTATGCTCTACATACAATTATTATTATTATTATTATTATTATTATTATATGATCGTCTCTTCAAAATATGGGTTTATCGAACTATGTTATAACTGCTATGAACCTTGATTGTAAGAATCAAAGAAAGCATCACATACAGGTGTAGTAAGACGAACCAACAAGATGTTTCTAGTCCAGCCTCTGGGGCTAGCTCATGTCGTTGAGTTATGATCAACTTTTCTGATCATAGGTAACCACCAATTATGAGAGTACATTGTCTAGAAAAACAAGGGTATGGAACAAATCTATATGATGATTTACTATGAGATAGAATCATGGTGTTAATATTAATATCACCAAACCATTATATTATGCATGAACCGTAAATACCATGAAAATATTAAGCACCCTCATACTGTAAGGTTTATCTTTCCTCTTGTCCCAATGCCATACTGCAAAGCTTGTGATAACGGCTTTTCAGAGGGAAGCACGAAAGTATGTATGTGGACTTCCATAGTTCAATAAGTGGAATCGTGCTCCTGCTAATGATGAAGAGATATTCTTTGGGACCACTCATTATTACGATGTCACCTAATCGTCTGTGCAGACACTGTCATGATGAGATCATGAAGGACATAAAAATACATATACGGGATAAATAAAGTGAAATCATAATGAGGATAACCGGTATAGTGATCAAGAGTTCACTCATGAGGATGCCAATATCTCGCCTCGGGTTGTCACGCGAATATCGTGGCGTAAAAGGATTAACATATGTATAATGAGTGGGTTCACTCGATGTGATCTTCACATAGTGAGTTGGTTATTTATCTGATTAGGTCTTTCAGAGTCATGTCCGCTTACTACCGAACCCAATCGACACGCTTAAGGTCTAATTATCAAGTTGTGACTCTCACCTATATGGTAGGTTACAGAGAGATGTCCGAAATAGTTTCTTTGCATACTGGACACCTCAGAGAGGAATCAGAACTACTCTGGTGACATGATCTAATTCAGGAAGGTTGTTCCGAAGTCATCGGTGGTGGTTTCGAGGTTCTTCATAATCATCTCGAGATGTTGGTTATGTCAGAGATCTTTCGGTAACGTTCGAGAATATATATAGGATCGAGGTACTAGGAGCATCTAAGAGAAACTGGAATCGAGTCATAGTGTCGAAAGGGGTTCTGGTAGCCAGATTGGATAAGAGGGGGAAGGCCCACCTAGGGGTGGTTTCTTGGCCACCATGGCCCACCCATGGCTGGCTCCTAGCCCTCCTAGGGCTAGCGCATGGTCCTAGTGGTGCCACCTCGAATTTCCTAATCGTTGCGTTACATAAAAGAGGAAGGTGTCCAATTAGATCTCCATTTATGAAAGGTTTTGATTGTATCTTATAAATATGGAATATATTGATACGAGTCATTATTTCCAAGATTGCAATCATCTAAAGGAGGAAGTAGATGATCTCCTAATTGGAGGAGATTAGGGAACCTTACATAAGCGGGTGATCCCCTCTTGGCCATCGACTCCTCCCTAGCCGCCGCCCCTAGGGTGGGAACCCTAGGGTGCACTCCTCCCCCTCGTCCTATATAAAGGCCCCCGGCCCCTCCTCTCAAGACATACCACAACTCCTCTAGAGTTCTCTCTCTCTCTCTTTCTCTTTCTTTCTCTCTCTCTCTCTCGTGCTACACAGTAGTATTGTCTAGAAGGCTGTGGGACGGACACCATTGGCGTCAAGATCTGTATGATGGAACGTTGACGGGTTGGAGGACTATATGCGTGCAATCCACTGAGGGATCATCCGTTCGATCCTAGCATCAAGTGGACCTTCTACTCACGGCTAGGAGGGATACACCTAACTGCGGGAATCAACATGTTCATCATCAACATCTACATTAATTGATGTCCTCTTTTGCATCAACATTGGTATGAGATCAAGATATGTTCATGCTAGTGTCTTCATGGTTATATGTTGGTTGTTTGTGTAGGGTGAAAAAAATGTTTCTCATGCACGAACCCCAACATTGGTATCAGAGCACATATCCATGAGTAGACGCTTTCGATCCATATGTGTATGTTGAAAATCCGATGTTCTTGTTGCTTTCCATGATTTCTCTCAATCCCAACTCTAATGGCATGGTGCTGATTTACAAACTTATAGCTATCTGCGATCCTTCTGATTTCTCCTGAGCATATCCGGTTGACGAATCAATGATGTGCTACAGTAGTCTGGAAGGGTAGTGGTTCGTATGCTCGGGGTCAAGCACAAAGACATAGTCTAGATGTTGCGACGAGATTATGAAGTTCTCTCCTCATTCCATCACCCGAAGAAACTTGAAAATCATGTCACTCTTTTGCGAAGTTAAGCTGTCGGTTTAGTGAAACCCATAACCACATAAAATAAGCAAAGACAGCTAGTAGAATCGTCTAACTTGTTTTTGCAGGATGTGCATGTGATGTGGTATATTCTTCTTCATGAATGAGATTTTGTATGAGATGCTATACTATGTAATGTTATTCATTTTATGTGTATCATGGTACGAAATGATGACTGGAGCCACGTGATTTTCTTTATGACCTGCATGTCGCCTTTTTAATGTGTTTACTTTGCTAGCTATAGTTGATAGTTCTAGTAGTTCTTGCGGAGTTCAAAAGCGTGAAGATCACTTGGTGAAATCCTGGTGTCTTGCCAAGAACGGAGAAGAAGTTCAATGTGCATGCATAATGAGTTGTGCGCACAGGTGGAAGATTCTTCTACGTCGATGATGAAGAAGGAAATACTATACCATATCACTAAATTATGAATTGCCCGTGATGTGTTTATTCGTTTCTTCTTATTTGCACCTTATTTACGCCTAGTCATTTATCGTGTGTCCCACTTAAATATCAAGTTGTTAGTGTTCTTTCTAGTGCGGTACCGTCAAACCTACTTGTCATATCAGGGTGCACAGGTCATCTGCGCATGCATGATTTGTCATGTTTACGGTGGATTCGACCGAGAGCATCGAGTAGCTATATCACTGGGTGGTCTTGACATCCAGACATGATAGTCATGAGCTTGGAACACGCCCATTGAAAGATGAGCGTGAGTTGCATGGATAATATAATTGGCAAGGTGGCCTACCGTGTGAGAAGTATGTCATTTGAGATGTCACATCCATGGCATATCTCCTCCTCATATCTCAAATCACTTAGTTACATTAAATTAAGGATTACTAAACTTAGTAGGAGTTATCACGTAGAGAATTAATTTTTTTTGTTCAACTAGTGGTTTAATATATTGAATAGTCCTATCATAAACTTGTATTTGATCTTATATAGAAGATGGATTACTTTGACAATTTATATATGAACCTGATGCTTAGACAAGAAAGTTGGCTAGTGATAGTAGCAATTTTCAGATTGGAATCACATTCTAGTGATGGTCCTAAGGAGGGCCAAGAAAGAATATATTCTGAAAACTGCTATGTATGGTCCAATAGAGGGTGAGTCGGACACCTATGCTACCACTGAGCTGGAAGACGAAGCATAGGTGAAAACCTTGATGCTGGCGTGCATGGATGTTTGTATTTGGGAGCATTTTAAGGATGAACGCCCATACCAGATTATTAGGAACCTAGAAACTCATTTTAGGATGCTTAAAGGTTTTCAGAAGGATATTCTAGAATCCATGCACAGGTGAAAGGGCATGTGTGCCCCCATGTGTGGTTTTGGTAATTAATGACAATCTCTATGGACTAATATTCGCGTTGAGTTGCACTTGTAGGAATTATCTATTGACATCACTTGGACCATGTGTTGGCTTCAAGGTTTAAGAAATGAAGAACAATAAGAAATGTCCAAGGGCTTTGGGCCTATTGGATTCACGTTAAAGAAAGAAGATGAACCAAGTTTGATCATGACGAAGAATAGATCAAAACTCAAGATTAACTGATGTTGTGAAAGTTAAAGATGTGCCTGAAAGGAATATGCCCGAGAGGCAATAATAAATGCTTACTATGTTATTCTAGGTTTATAATAGATGTTTATTTCTCATTCTATAATTATATTAAAAAGGAAATGTTAATACATGTGTGTTTAATAAACAAATAGAAGGTTCATAGTAATGCCTCTCATTACACTAGCTTATTGATTAACAGATGATCAAGGTTTCCTGGTCATGACATTGGATGTTGTTAATAACAAGGTCACACCATTGATTGAATGATGTGATGAACATACTCCCAAAGTATAATAACACGATCAAGCCATTATGTTTACACTACTATAAAGTCATTCAAAGTAACCATAATCCTTAGACCATGAGGTCATGTCAATCACTGACACCGGAAGAGTATTTTGATTGCATCAAATGTCACATCGTAACAGGGTGATCATAAAGGTGTCATCATATATTTGGAAAGTGTTAGTTGAGGCTCGTGGATCAAGAGTGGGATTTATCCATACTAATGATGGAAAGATATACTCAAGATCCTCTCGGTGTTATCACATTGACATATCTTGTAAGCAAGTGATAATGATCACTAAGAATGCCATATCATGGGAACGAGAAAAGAGTACTTATTAGTAATAGGATCGAACTAGGTATGATGATACCGAATGATCCAATCTCGGACAAGTAAAATATCACAAGAAAAAAGGAATTGGTTATTGCGAGCGATCACTAAGTCATCACATGAACTGGTGGGAGTCATTATGGATCTCCAGGTCCCACTAATGATTATTGATCGGAGAATGTCTTGATCATGTCCACACAGTTCGCGACCTGTAGGGAGACATACTTAAGGGTAGTCAACACAATTGAGTGGATAGAGAACATAGGAGAAGATAATGGATATCGCAGAAATTTATTCTGTCGAATCTGCCGAAATGGTTTTGGGGTATCAAAACAAATCAAGGAATCAAAATGCTAATGTGTTCATTAAATGAATTGTTCATTAAATGAAGTGCTCATTAAATGAAGTGTTCATTAAACTGAGTTGCATTAAAACAAGAGAATTAAAGTGCTTTAATGGAAAGACCTTTGGTTTTTGAGTGGAGAATAAATGGGAGAAAGTGGAGATTGAAATTATGTGAGTGGCGAGTGTACCCACATGAATGAGAGGAGGTGAGGGGGAACCCTCTTGGTTGTCGGCCCATGGAGGGGCTTGCCCCCTCTCCCCTATAAAAAGAGGTGGAGACCTCCTCCCTCACACACACTTGCCCACTCCTCTCATATGCCCTTTGGTTGGCATCTTCTCCCTCTTGTTAGCCTTGTCCATTGCCACAAGAAAAGGTGCTTTGGAAAAGCGCTGCTCAAGATCTTCCCCTCCACCATCTCTACCATGGCGTAGAGTTGTTGGAGTTCCCGAGGATGCTCTACTTCTGCTGCCCGGCTGGAGCAAGGGTTCGGTAGTCGTCGACACACTGTATGTGTGACCGACTACGGAGCTGCTACACATGCAGCACTATCATCACGTCCTTGAGGATGGTTGAGTAGACTCTACAATAGCCAGATTTGTTTGCGGGAACGTTATCCCGTGTTACGGTCTTCGAGGGTGAGTCCATATGAAACTGTTGCATGTATATCCTAGATATGATCTTGGTGATTGCAATTGTAGGAATTTTTTTTTCCATGCAATGAACCCATCAATGGTATCAGAGCTATGCCTATACATAGATGCTTTTTACGGTTAGAACACATAGAGATGTGGGCGTTGATAGTCTTGTTGTTTCATACTTGCGTAAATCTTGATCATGGTGGCATGTTGGGATGAAGCAGTCCAGGCTAACTTTACATATCCTCGCACATGAGACTTGTCCCACGCTTGACATGCATCTCGTATTGCATAAGTGGCTCAGCGGGTGTCTGTCTCTCCCAACATAATCGTGATATAATTTACAACGGTTTGCAAATAACTTGATTTGTCAACGTTGTGGCTGAAATTCGTAGGTAGAGCGATTCTCTCCTAGAAAGCCCAAATCCGTGTAAAATATGCAAAAATAAATTAGAAGACGTCTAACTTGTTTTTGCAGGGTATGTGATGTGATATGGTCATTGTTATAAAAAAATTTGTATGCAATGAGATTTATTGTAAGTTAAACAACCAACCGGAGTCATATGGTTCTCTTTATTTTTTATAGCCTACGTGTTATTAATGTATATCCAAGAGATATATTGTAATGGAGAAGACGGCCATGATGGTGTCGCCATGAACCTTGGAACCACGCCGGTAGAATGATGGAGATCATACCATAGAGCACATGATGGAGATCAAGTGCAAGAAAGGACCATATCATATCACATTTTATATGCATGTGATGTTTATCCCTTTTATGCATCTTATTTTGCTTATGTCTTGACTAGTTCTTGGCGGAGAATTATAAGATGATCCCTTCCACTAATATCAAGATAATAATATGTTCTTCCTTAGTATGCACCATTAAGAAAGTTTATCATTTCGAAGCACCACATGATGACCGGGTGTGATAGAATTTACGTTTGCATACAATAGGTGTAAGACAGTTTTACACACGCGGGTACTAAGGTTCTTACTTGGGGAGCCTAGCATGTACAGACATGGCCTCAGAACATGAACTGAAATGTAAATCATGAGTCATATGAATGATATGATGTCCATATGATGCTCTCCATTGGAGCTGCACCACCACTCGTGATGATCGGCCGTGGTGTAGTGAATTTGGTTCGTGTAATCACTAAAAATGACTAGAGAGATGTCGTTTTTGAGTGGGAGTTCTCATAATACTTTTGAATTGACTTGAACTCTATCTTTTATAAACCTAGTCTAAAATAGTCTTTGCAAGTACATTGTAGATCATGGCACCCCTGCGTTCAATATCAATGCATTCCTAGATAGAGAAAAGCTACAAGATAATGGGTATAACTTCCCTGACTGGTACCGCAACGTGAGGATTTTCCTCATGGGTATTAAGAAGTCATATGTGCTGGATGGTCCGTTAGGTGACGCTCCTGCAAACGATGTGTCTCAGGATGAGCGCAACATGCACAACACGAAGTGTGATGACTATACTCTTGTGCAATGTGCGATCCTTCAGTCGCTAGAACCTGAACTCCAAAGGCGTTTTGAACTTACTGATGCTTAAGCTATGGTAATGGAACTCAAACCATGTTTGAGAGCCAAATCCGAGCTGAGAGATATATGATATCTAGTAAGTTCTTTAGTGCAAATATGAAGGAGCAAAACTCTGTGAACGAGCACGTCATCATGATGACTGGCTATGCTCAACGTCTTAAGGCACTGAAATGTGAGATTCTAGTTAAGCTTACGACCAATAGGGTTTTGCAATCACTACCACCAAGTTACAACGAGTTTGTACTGGATTACAAGATGAGTGGTGCGAACAAATCGCTCACTGAACTCGCTGCTATGCTGATGGCTGCCGAGGTAGGCATAAAGAAAAAAACATCAAGAGTTGATGGTCGATAAGATTGACAAGGGCAAGAAAGGCAACTCTAATGGTAACTCTAAGAAGGATGGAAATCTGTTATGAAGCCTGAAAATAAAACCAAAGGAGGTCCTAAGCCCGACACTAAGTTTTCTACTACAAGGGGAGTGGTCACTGGAAGCGGAACTGCCCGAAGTACTTGGCAGATAAGAAGGTCGGGAACATGAACAAAGGTATATGTGATATACTTGTTATTAATATGTACCTGACTAGTAGTCGAAGTACCACCTGCGTATTTGATACCGGTTCGGTTGCTAACATATGTAAATCAAAACAAGGGCTAAGGAATAGTCGACCGCTGGCAAAGGATGAAGTGATGATGCGCGTAGGCAATGGATCCAATGTGGATGTGATCACCGTTGGAACGCTGCCACTTCATTTGCATCAGGATTGACAATAAATCTAAATAATTGTTATTTGGTGCCTGCATTAAGCATGGACATCATGTCTGGCGCATGTTTAATGCGAGATGGTTATTCATTTGTGTCTGAGAACAATGTTTGTTCCTTTTATATGAATAATATCTTTTATGGTCATGCACCTATGTTGAATGGTTTATTTGTTTTGAATCTTGATATTAGTAGTACACATATTCATAATGTGAATGCCAAAAGAATCAACCTGAGTGATGATATTGCTGCATATATGCGACATTGCCATTTAGGTCATATTGGTGTTAAACGCATGAAGAAGCTCCATTCTAATGGACTACTAGAATCACTTGATTATGAATCATTTGAGACATGTGAGCCATGCCTTATGGGTAAGATGACTAGAACTCCATTCTCTGGAACAATGGAACGCGCGACCGACTTATTAGAAATAATACATACCGATGTATGCGGTCCAATGAGTGTGTCTGCACGTGGTGGATAGCGTTGTTTTGTAACCTTCACGGATGACTTAAGTAGATATGGGTATATTTACTTAATGAAACACAAATCTAAAACATTCTAAAAGTTCAGAGAATTTCAGAGTGAAGTAGAAAATCATTGTGACAGAAAGATTAAATTTCTTCGATCCAATCGTGGAGGTGAGTATCTTAGTTACGAGTTTGGCACGCACATGAGAGAATGTGTAATTGTTTCACAACTCACTCCCGTAGGAACACCACAAAGAAATGGTGTATCCGAACATCGTGATCGAACTTTATTAGATATGGTGCAATCTATGATGTCCCTTATCGATTTGCCACTATCATTTTGGGGTCATGCATTAGATACGGTTGCATTCACTTTCAAATTCCGTTGAAATGACACCGTATGAATTATGGTTTGGTCACAAACCTAAGCTATCATTTCTAAAAGTTTGGGGCTGTGATGCTTATGTGAAGAAACTTCAACCTGATAAGCTCGAACCCAAAGCGAAAAATGCGTCTTCATAGGATACCCAAAAGAAACAATTGGGTACACCTTCTATCACCGATCCGAAGGCAAGGTTTTTGTTGCCAAGAATGGATCCTTTCTGGAGAAAGAGTTTCTTGTGAAAGGTGAGAGTAGTAGGAAGGTTGAACTCAACGAGGTTATCAAACCTCCTCCTCCTGAAGTGGCGAGTAGCGCAACACTGGAAACCGTTCCAGTGGTGACTCCACCGAATGAAGAGGGTACTAATGATGAGGATCGTTAAGATCATGAAACTCATCATGGAACTCCGGAAGAGAACACTACCTTACCTTGCAGGTCAAGCAGGAAACGTGCAGCTCCTGAACTGTACGGTAATCCAGTCTTAAATTTCATGGTAGATGGAAGCGATGACCCTGTGACATATGAGGAAGCGACGATGAGCCCGGATTCCAACAAATGGCTTGAATCCATGCAATCCGAGATGGGATCCATGTCTGAAAACCAAGTTTGTACTTTGGTGGACTTACCTCACAACCGCAAGGCCTTTGAGAATAAATGGATTTTCAAAAAGAAAACTAACGATGATGGTAATGTAACCATCTATAAAGCTTGACTTGTCGCGAAAGGGTTCCAACAAATTCAAGGAGTTGACTACGAGGAGACTTTTTCTCCTGTAGCAATGCTAAAGTCAATTCGGTTTATGTTAGCAATTGTTGCATTTTTCGATTGTGAAATCTGGCAGATGGATGACAAAACATCATTCCTAAATGGAAACATTGAGGAAGAGTTGTATATGATGCAACCAAAAGGTTTTGTCGATCCTAAGGATGCTAACAAGGTATGCAAACTTCAGTGTTCCATCTATGGACTGAAGCAAGCATCCCGAAGTTGGCATCTCCACTTTTATGAAGTCATCAAAGGGTTTGGATTTTTCCAAACTATAGGAGAGGCTTATATTTACAAGAAAGTGAGTGGGATCTCTATAGCATTTCTGATATTATATGTGGATGACATATTATTGATTGGAAATGATGTAGATCTTTTGAATAGCGTAAAAGATTACTTAAATAGTAAGTTTTCGATGAAGGACCTTGGTGAAGCTGCATATATTTTAGGTATCAAGATCTATAGAGATAGATCAAGACGCTTAATTAGATTATCAGAAAGTACATTGATGTCTACGCACTTCTATTCTTGTAGACAGTTGTTGGGCATCCAAGTGCAGAGGTTTGTAGAACAACAAGTTTTCCCTTAAGTGGATCACCCAAGGTTTATCGAACTCAGGGAGGAAGTGGCCAAAGGTATTCCCTCTCAAGCAACCCTGCAATCAAGATACAAGAAGTCTCTTGTGTCCCCAACACACCCAATACACTTGTCAGGTGTATAGGGGCACTAGTTCGGCGAAGAGATAGTAAAATACAAGTGGTATGGATATAAGACAACGGCGCTAGAAAATAGCTTGATGGAGTGGAAGAGACTAAAGGCAAACAGAAATAAAGATGGAAGCAAGCAAACATGTAACAGATCTAATTGTAAACGGTGTTTCAATGCTTAGAAACAAGGCCTAGGGATCATACTTTCACTAGTGAACACTCTCATATAAATATATTATCTTCATGATACTACTCTCCGGTTGGACACTCTAATCCATGGTAGGGCTATAACAGCACACCTCAAAGTAAGCCTTTCCCATCTAGATAACCCCACACTGTCACCTTGAGCACTAGATGGTTCCAACCAACACCACAATTTCATAGAGACATCCAACTCCAAATATAACTCATAACAAGTATTTGTAATCTCTATCCTAAGTGCCACCATGGTGTGCACGCTGTCACTTTCACACACATGGGGAGAGCAAAGATCTATTAAAGCACTTTATTAGAAAGGTAGATCTACTTGATTACAAAGCTCATGATCACAATATGATCATGCATAGAGAGAGAGATGAACACATAGCTACCGGTAGAACCCTTAGCCTCGAGGAAGATCTACTCCCTCATCATCATGGGAATCAGCAGCGGCGATGGAGATGGTGGTGGAGATCGATGGAGATGGATCCGGGGGCACGTCCCGGAAGGGTGCCGGAACAAAGACTTTCTGTCCCCCGAATCTCCCCTTCGGTGGCGGCGGCGCGGCGGAATTTTTCGTGGCTGGAGGCTGGTCGACTTAGGGTTTTTGCATCGAGAGGCTTCTTATAGGCGAAGAGGCAAGGTCGGTGGGTGGACTAGGGGCCCACACCACCTGGTGGCATAGCCAGGGCTAGCCCGCGCCACCACATGGTGTGGCCAGCCCCTGGCCCCTCTCCGTCTTATCTTCTGGCTCCGTGAGTCTTTCGGTAAAATATCGACTTTGGCTTTTGTCCGGTCCAATTCTGAGAATATTCATTTTCTGGCTTTTCTCGAACCAAAAACATCAGAAAATAGGCAACTGGCACTGTGGCATCTTGTTAATAGGTTAGTTCCAGAAAATGCATAAAAGTATCTCCAAAGTTGGAACAAAACATAAGAAAGTAGATAAAACCAAGCATGGAACATCATAAATTATAGATACGTTAACAACGTATCAACATCCCCAAGCTTAACTCCTGCTCGTCCTCGAGTAGGTAAGTGATAAAAAGAAAGAATAATTTTTGAGGTGACATGCACCATCATAAACTTGATCAAAGTATTTGCAAGCATTGATAGCTGGGATCAAAGTACTTCAACATAGCATGAAAGATATAGTTCTAACAATAAGACATAACAAGTATGTTGTAACATGAAAAGGCACAAACAAAATATCATGAATAACAATGCATTGAAAGACGTTTGTTTGTTTCACATAAAGAAAACATAACATAGTGGCATTCAGCTTGCCCCTCATAGAGTAGAAAATATAAATGCATATGACACTTTCAAAGTTCACAAGGGTGACTAGATACAAATAGTTTAAGAACAAGGAATAACAAAGTTATGAATCAATCAACAAGTCTTGGGACAATGCACATTAAACTAAGAATGGCCACTATGCTCGCTTAATAGGTGCATAAAGATAGAAGATGGAGACTCAACATAAAAGTAAAAGAAATGCCTTCATAGAAGGAAGCAGGGATTCAAGTCTCATAAAGAGCTTCCAAAAATTATGGTACTTATTAGCTTTCAGATCTCATTGCCCCTATCATAAGCATCTTTAGGTGATTAAGGTTAAAATGAACAAACTATGGAGTATATGCTTGACAAAGTATAAGTTAGAAATCTCATGTCCCTTGAATACGAGGGCCGCTCCTCATGCTACTCAAGTTTAGTCACCGGTAAGTTCTTGCCATAGTAAGTACATGTGTATCATAGAGAACCGCCAACGGGGTACCCCTTGCCCGATGATACGGAAGAATCCCCATATCAAAATGACAAGGCAAGCAGACAACGAGCATCTCAGCAATCTTCTTATTTACCATGGGAAAATTGTGCTTTTTCTCTCTCTTTCCTATTTTCTCATATTTTTTCCTTTTTCTATTTTTCTCCATCTCTATGTCTTTTTTATAAGAAGAATGCTTCATAGACATCTCATTATGGTTACGCTGCAGGTTTCCACCATGATTAGGCATGGATTAGACCAGCGGCCCAAGCGTTTCTCTAACACACATACATAACTCCATGGAATTACAAGCTCCCCTTTCATTTCACACCGACGACATCCATAGACAAAAGAGCATGATATCAACTAGGTACAAAGGACAAGTGCAATGTTGAAAGCGTTCCCCATGACAACATGGTTATGCTAATCCCCAACATATAAGTGCAAGCATATACAACATAGATGACACAATGGTTCAAGTTTATTAAGTGCAAGAAAAGTAAAGTGTGCCATCAAGTTCGTGAGAGCTTTAATCACTAGTTTTCTCATAACAAGTTTAATTCAGAAGGTAGATAAAAACATGAATATACTTGGAATAGCAAATGCTAATAGGTAGGTATGGTGAACTCTTTGGAATAACTTGGTTTTATTTGGAGTTGGATGCATGAGTGAGACTCATACTTGGTTATGGAGGCTAGCAAAAGACTGGGAGCGACCAACTAAGAGAGCAATAATGGCCATAATCATGCAAAGCGACAAAACATCATTGATTAAAGCATAAAGTGATATTACAAGTCGAAAACTAAAGGATCATCAAGGCTATGGTGACTTTGGATAGTCATAACATGGTGTGAGCATGCGCCAAGTCAACCCAAATAAAGCATCAAAGGAGAATACCACAATATTATGTTTTAATATGCTAAAACAACACATGATTCTTTCAAGGCATATTAAGAAATCTCAATTTATTTGTAACAAGTCATGCTACAGCAAAAATCACTAAGCTTAAAGACAAAACAATATCTAGCATGACATGATAAAGTCTAAGCCACGGTCAAAACAAGCTCCTTTTATACCACTTATAAGCATAAACTTTCCTACTCTTTTCCAATCCAAACCAACTTATTTGAAAGAACTCACAAAGATAATAATAAATAAAGATAAGTGATCTTGTCTCACAAATCCAAAAGGAAGAACTAAAAAGTCCTAAGCTGAAAGCACAAGAAAACTAAGGCTAAACCTAATGCTATCAAAAGAGAACACTCACAAAACAATAAGAATGAAAACTAGAGTGTTCTAAACAATGAAAGAAGAGTGTGTCTCTCTCCAAAAGAAGTGTGTTGGGATCCAAACAACTTATTTAAGCAAACCAAACAAAAGAAAACTGAAAACAAAGACGCTCCAAAAACAACACAATTGTGCATGAAACAATAAAAATAAAGTGTTTACAAGAGAACCTGAGATTTTTATTGATGAAGAAGGGGATTCCTTGGGCATACCCATGCTTTGAAGCTTGTACTTCTTGGATGTTTCTTGGGGTGACACGCGTGGCATCCCCAAGCTTGAGCTTTAGTCCATTCTTCATCTCATTACTCATTCCTTCCATACACCTAAATTTTTTCCTTCATACGAAACTTCACACAATCTTTATTAGCAACATTAGTGCATTCAAGATAATAAGTCTTTAGGTTCAGTTTCAACATCAATAAAACTTCCAATAAAACACAACATACTGTAGCACTTCCCTCAAAAATCTCAATTCCCCTAAAGAACTCAAAAAGAACCAACAAGAAGCAAATGCAAATAATGGCAGAAATCTGTCAAAACAGACCAGCAAGTAAAGACGAATTTTTTCGAAGCCCTTATGTTGATCAAATAAAAAAGTATTGAACTAACGAAAGTTATATAACAACCTGGGGCATAGGCACAAAAAATCACGCCTCAAAAGGACGTACAGAGATTTTACACGGATTTTTACGGTGAAGAACAAAAATATGTTTTGGGACAACAACTTTTCCAATCATTACTTCTCTCTCATTAGAGGTTACTCTTGGCACAAAAAGCAAATAAAAAGGATAAGGAGCGGTTATTACAGAGGTAATAACTTCCAAGACTCATCTAAAACTTTTGGGTTATCTCCCAATAAGTACTTTTCTTTAACGCCTTTAAGTTAGGCTTGATAGTTTGAGAAGATGCTCACATAAGAAATATGAATTGCAGTAAAAGAGAGCATCAAGAAGCAAATTCAAAACACATTTAAGTCTAACCCACTTCCTATGCATAGGAATCTTGTAAATAAACAAGTCATGAAAGCACAAAGCAACAAGCATAGTAAAGCAAAACAAGTGCAACTTCAAGACTTTCAACATAAAGAGGGGAAACTTAATATTGTTGAGATACATAAAACCATGTTTCCCTCTCTCATAATAACTTTTCATTAGCATCATGAATAAAATTAACAATATAACTATCACATAAAACATTCTTATCATGAGCCACATGCATAAAAGAATTAATACTCGCCACATAAACATAGTCATTCTTATTAATCGTAGTGTGAGCAAATTCAACAAAATAGCTATCATTATTATTCTCATCACCATAATCATCAAATATAGGAGGCATATTATAATCATAATTAATTTTCTCCTCAATAGTAGGTGGAATGAAAATATCATATTCATCATTGTAATCATCATATATTGGAGGCATAGTATCATAAAGTAAATTTTCTCATCCGTGCTTGGGGGACTAAAAAGATCCTTCTCATCAAAACCAGCTTCCCCAAGCTTAGACTTTTCCATAGCATTAGTAATAATGGTGTCCAAAGAATTCATACTAACAACATTGCTATTAGCATGCAAATAAAGTTCCATAGGTTTTTTAATTTTCTCTTCAAACACTTCATGCCCTAACTCAAGATAAATACTATAAAGATCTCTAATTTTTTGTTGTTTTCCATTAAGCCTAACTAGTGAAAACAAGAAACAAAAAGAAAAAATTGCAGAATCTAAAGGAAATAACTTCGAGCACTCACACCGGAGGATGTGAGTACCTTTTACCTTACCTCCCAGGCAACGACACCAGAAAATAGCTTGATGTCTACGCACTTCTATTCTTCTAGACAGTTGTTGGACCTGCAAGTGCAGAGGTTTGTAGAATAGCAGCAAGTTTTCCCTTAAGTGGATCACCCAAGGTTTATCGAACTCAGGGAGGAAGTGGTCAAAGGTATTCCCTCGCAAGCAACCCTGCAATCAAGATACAAGAAGTCTCTTGTGTCCCCAACACACCCAATACACTTGTCAGGTGTATAGGTGTACTAGTTCGGTGAAGAGATAATGAAATACAAGTGGTAAGGATATAAGACAACAACGCTAGAAAATATCTTGATGGCGTGCAAGAGACTAAAGGCAAACAAAAATAAAGATGGAAGCAAGCAAACATGTAACATATCTAATTGTAAACGGTGTTTCAATGCTTAGAAACAAGGCCAGGGATCATACTTTCACTAGTGAACACTCTCATATAAATATATTATCTTCATGATACTACTTTGAACTACTCTCTGGTTGGACACTCTAATCCATGGTAGGGCTATAACATCACACCTCAAAGTAAGCCTTTCCCATCTAGATAACCCCACACTGTCACCTTGAGCACTACATGGTTCCAACCAACACCACAATTTCATAAAGACATCCAACTCCAAATATAACTCATAACAAGTATTTTTAATGTCTAGCCTAAGTGCCACCATGGTGTGCACGCAGTCACTTTCACACACATGGGGAGAGCAGAGATCTATTAAAGCACTTGAGTAGCAAGGTAGATATACTTGATTACAAAGATCATGATCACAATATGATCATGCATAGAGAGAGAGATGAACACATAGCTATCGGTAGAACCCTTAGCCTCGAGGAAGATCTACTCCCTCATCATCATGGGAATCAACAACGACGATGGAGATGGTGGTGGAGATCGATGGAGATGGATCCGAGGGCACTTCCCCGCTCGGCAGGGTGCCAGAACATAGACTTTCTGTCCCCCGAATCTCCCCTTCGGTGGCGGCAGCGCGGCGGAACTTTTCATGGCTAGAGGCTGGTCGACTTAGGGTTTTTGCCTCGGGAGGCTTCTTATAGAGGAAGAGGCAAGGTCGGTGGGTGGACCAGGGGGCCACACCACCTGGTGGCGTGGCCAGGGCTAGCCCGCGCCACCAGATGGTGTGGCCAGCCCCTGGCCCCTCTTCGTCTCGTCTTGTGGCTTCATGAGTCTTCCGGTAAAATATCGACTTTGGCTTTTGTCTGGTCCAATTCCAAGAATATTCATTTTCTGGCTTTTCTGGAACCAAAAACAGCAGAAAACAGACAACTGGCACTGTGGCATTTTGTTAATAGGTTAGTTCCAGAAAATGCATAAAAGTATCTCCAAAGTTGGAACAAAACATAAGAAAGTAGATAAAACTAAACATGGAACAACAAAAATTATATACGTTAGCAACGTATCATACATACCTTGACAAGATTTTGAATAAGTTCAAAATGCATAATAGTAAGAAAGGTATTTTACCCTTGGCACAAGGTATGATTTTGAGTAAAACTCAAAGTCCAGCTCAACATAAGATACAGAATTTATGGTCAATATCCCCTATGCCTCAGCCATAGGTTCTCTTATGTATGCTATGATGTGTACAAGACCAGATGTGGCACATGCTGTTAGTTTGACTAGTAGGTACCAATCTGATCCTGGTGTACAACACTGGAAAGCAGTCAAGAATGTCTTTAGGTACTTAAGAATAACTAAAGACATATTTCTCATCTATGGAGGTGAAGAAGAGCTTGTCGCAAAGTGTTATGTTAATGCTAGCTTCGACACCGATCTGGATGACTCTAAGTCACAATTTGGATATGTATTTATTATGAATGGTGCAACGGTGAGTTGGAGGAGTTCCAAGCAACCTATGGTGGCAAGATCTTCAATGGAGGCGGAATATATATCTGCTTCACAAGCAGTGGCGGAATTGGTTTAGATGAAGTTCATTTCCGAACTAAGTGTAGTTCCAAGTGCTTTGGATCCAATGGTTATCTATTGTGACAAAAATGGTGCCATAGCCAATACTAAGGAACCAAGGTTTCACAAGAATTCCAAGCATATCAAGCGCCGTTATCACTCCATCCGGGAGTATGTCTAGGGTGGTGATGTAGAGATTTGCAAAGTAAACACGGATTTGAACATTGCGGATCCATTGACTAAATCTCTCCCAATGGAAAAACATGATCGACACCAGAACTCTATGGGTGTAATATTCATAACTATGTAAAACTAGATTATTGACTCTAGTGCAAGTGGGAGACTGAAAGGAATATGCCCAAGAGGCAATAATAAATGGTTATTGCGTTATTCTAGGTTTATAATAGATGTTTATTTCTCATGCTATAATTGTATTAAAAAGGAAACATTAATACATGTGTGTTTATTAAACAAATAAAAGGTTTCTAGTGATGCCTCTCATTACACTAGCTTGTTGATTAACAAATGATCAAGGTTTCCTGATCATGACATCGGATGTTGTTAATAACAATGTCACACCATTGATTGAGTGATGTGATGAACATACTCCCAAAGTATAGTAACACGATGAAGCCATTATGTTTACACTACTATAATGTCATTCCAAGTGTTGGGTTCGCAGCATAGAAAACAAAAAAATTCCTACGATGAGAACTATACACCAAGATCTATCTACTAGATACAGAGCAACGGGTGGATATACATCCATGGAGAACTTACCCTCGAAGACAACAGAGTTTTGTTAACGAGTTGGAACTCGTGGATGATGTAGTCGTACGCTTGCCGATCTCAAGATCGTGTGGAAGTCCGAGTGCTGCAAATTAGCAGCGCATCCGTCCTCGCACACACATTCAAGCTATTGGACAACCTCCACCTCCTCGCTCTAGCGAATCAGCGGAAGCAGCAACTCCTTCCAGAAGCAAGGCCACCGGGAACATGTATCTCGCTAATCCGAGACCATGGGGGAATATCTAGAGGGGGGAGAGAGATCCTTCACGAGGAGGTGTGTTTTGTGAGGGAGGAGAGGGGGGCTTTTTATAGGAGAGGGGGGGCTCCTCCCCTTCCATGGCCGGTGGCAAAGGGGGGTGCCCCCTGATGTCTACGCACTTCTATTCTTGTAGACAGTTATTGGGCCTCCAAGTGTAGAGGTTTGTAGAACAACAGCAAGTTTTCCCTTAAGTGTATCACCCAAGGTTTATCGAACTCAGGGAGGAAGTGGTCAAAGGTATTCCCTCTCAAGCAACCCTTCAATCAAGATACAAGAAGTATCTTGTGTCCCCAACACACCCAATACACTTGTCAGGTGTATAGGTGCACTAGTTCGGCGAAGAGATAGTGAAATACAAGTGGTATGGATAATTATAAGTGGTAACGGTGATAGAAAATAGCTTGATGGCGTGGAAAAGACTAAAGGCAAACTGAAATAAAGATAGAAGCAAGCAAACATGTAACAGATCTAGTAGCAAACAAAGTTTTAGTGCTTAGAAACAAGGCCTAGGGATCATACTTTCACTAGTGAACACTCTCATATAAATATATTCTCTTTATGATACTACTCTTAACTACTCTCCGGTTGGACACTCTAATCGTTGGTAGGGCTATAACAACACACCTCAAAGTTCATCTTTCCCATCTAGATAACCCCACACTGTCACCTTGAGTACTAGATGAGTCCAACAAACACCACAATTTCTTAAAGACATCCAACTCCAAATATAACTCATAACAAGTATTTGTAATCTCTAGCCTAAGTGCCACCATGGTGTGCACGCTGTCACTTTCACACACATGGGGAGAGCAGAGATCTATTAAAGCACTTGAGTAGCAAGGTAGATCTATAGATTACAAGCTCATGATATCAATAAGATCATGCATAGAGAGAGAGAGATGAACACATAGCTATCGGTAGAACCCTTAGCCTCGAGAGAGAACTACTCCCTCCTCATCATGGGAATCAACAATAGTGATGGAGATGGTGGTGGAGATCGATGGACATGGCTCCGGGGGCACTTCCCTGTCCCGACAGGGTGCCGAAACAGAGACTTTCTGTCCCCCGAATCTCCCCTTCGGTGGCGGCGGCGCTGCGGAACTTTTCGTGGCCGGAGGCTTGATTATTTAAGGTTTATGCATCGGGAGGCTCTTATAGGCGAGAGGGGAGACCGAGGGGGTGTCGGAGGGGCCCACACCACCCCCTGGTGCGGCCAGGCCTGACACGCACCACCAGGTGGTGTGGCCACCCTCTGGCCCTTCTCCGTCTCGTATTCTGGCTCCAAGTGTCCCCCGGTAAAATAATAACTTTGGCTTTTGTCCCGTCCAATTCCGAGAATATTCATTTTCGGACTTCCTGGAACCAAAAACAGCAGAAAACAGGCAGCTCGCAATGTGGCATCTTGTTAATAGGTTAGTCCAAGAAATCATATGAAAAGTACTCCAAAGTTGGAACAAAACATAAGAAAGTAGATAAATCCAAGCATGGAACATCAAAAATTATAGATACATTTGCAATGTATCAACATCCCCAAGCTTAACTCCTGCTCGTCCTCGAGTAGGTAAGTGATAAAACGAAAGAATAATTTTTGAGGTGACATGCACCATCAAAGACTTGATCAAAGTATTTGCAAAACATTCAAAGATGGGATCATAGTACTTCAATCATAGCATGAAAGACAAAGTTCTAGCAATAAGACAAAGAAACTATGATGCAACATGAAAAAGTACAAACAAAAGATTCATGAATAACAATGCTTTGCAAGACGTTTGTTTGTTTCACATAAAGAAAACATAGCATAATAGCATTCAGCTTGTCCCTCATAGAGTAGCAAATATAAATGCATAGGACACCTTCAAAGTTCATAAGAGTGACTAGATACAAATAGTTTAAAACAAGCAATATCAAGTTATGCATCAATCAACTAGTCTTGGGACAATGCACATAGAACTAAGAATGGCCACTATGTTCTCAAACTAGGTGCATAAAGGTAGAAGGTGGAGACTGAATGTATAAGTGGAAGAAAGGCCTTCATAGAAGGAAGTAGGGATTCAAGTCTCATAAAGAGCTTCCAAAAATTATGGTACTTATAGCTTTCAGCTCTCATTGCCCCTATCATAAGCATCTTGAAGTGATTAAGGTTAAAGTGAACAAACTATGGTGTACATGCTTGACGAAGTATAAGTTAGAAATCTCATGTCCCTTGAATACGAGGGCCGCTCCTCATGCTACTCAAGTTTAGTCACCGGTAAGTTCTTGTCATTGTAAGTACATGTGTATCATAGTGAACCGCCAACGGGGTACCCCTTGCCCGATGATACGGAAGAATCCCCATATCAAAATTATAAGGCAAGCAGACAACGAGCATCTCAGTAATCTTCTTATTTACCATGGGAATATGGTGCTTTTTTCTCTCTTTCCTCTTTGCATAATCTCTTTTTTTCTCTTTTTCTTTTTTTTCTCAATATCGGACTCTTTTTTTATAAGAAGAATGCTTCATAGACAGCTCATTATGGTTACGCTGTAGGTTTCCACCATGTCAGCATGGATTAGACCAGCAGCCCGGGCTGTTCTCTAACACATATACATAACCCCATGGACTTACAACCTCCCCTTTCATTTCACACTGACGATATCCATATACAAAAGAGCATGATATCAACTAGGTACAAGTACCAAGTGCAATGTTGAAAGCATTCCCCATGACAACATGACTCTGCTCATCCCCAACAAATAAACGCAAGCATATACAACATAGACGACACAATGGTTCAAGTTTATTAAGGGCAAGAAAAGTAAAGTGTGCCATCAAGTTTGTGAGAGCTTTAATCACTAGTTTTCTCATAACAAGTTTAATTTGGAAGGTAGATAAAAACATGAATATACTTGGAATAGCATATGCTAGTAGGTAGGTATGGTGGACTCTTTGTAATAACTTGGTTTAAGGAGTTGGATACATGGGTGGAACTCATACTTGGTTGCGGAGGCTAGCAAAAGACCGGGAGTGACAAACTAAGAGAGCAATAATGGCCATAATCATGCAGAGTGACAAAACATCATTGAACAAAGCATGAAGTGATACAAGTTGAAAACTAAAGGATCATAAAGGCTATGGTGACTTGAGATAGTCATAACATGGTGTGAGCATGCACCAAGTCAACCCAAATAAAGCATCAAAGGAGAATACCACTATACTATGTTTTAATATGCTAAAACAACGCATGATTCATCCAAGGCACATTAAGCAATCTCAATTGTTTATAACAAGTCATGCTACAACAAAGAATACTAAGCATAAAGCCAAAACAATATCAAGCATGGCATGACAAAGCATAGGCCACAGTCAAAAACAAGCTCTCTTTACCACTTAAGCATGAACTTTCCTACTCTTTTCCAACACATAACCAACCTATTTGAAAACCAATGTATGAAAGAGGGGGTCCAACCAATTTATTCAGAAAACCAAGCAAACGAAATACCAAAATGAAAATTAAAAAGAAGACGCTCCAAGAACAACACAACTATGCATGAAACAATAAAAATGAAGCGTTTGGAAGAAACCTGCAATTTTTATTGCTGAAGAAGGGGATGCCTTGGGCATCCCCAAGCTTTGACGCTTGTACTTCTTGGATATTTCTTGGGGTGACACACGTGGCATCCCCAAGCTTGAGCTTTAGTCCATCCTTCATCTCATTACTCATTCCTTCCATACACCTGAAATATTTTCCTTCATACAAAACTTCACACAATCTTTATTAGCAACATTAGTGCACTAAAGATAAATAAGTCTTAAGGTTCAGTTATAACACCAAATAAACTTCCATTAAAACACAATCTACTGTGGAACTTCCCTCAAAAATCTCAATTCCCCAAAAGAACTCAAAAAGGAACCAACAAGAAGCAAATGCAAATAAAGGCAGAAATCTGTCAAAACAGACCAGCAGGTAAAGACGAATTTTTTCGAAGACTTTATGTTGTTCAAATAGAAAAGTGTTGAACTAACGAAAGTTAGATAACAACCTGGGGCAGAAGCACAAAAATTCACGCCTCAAAACTACATACAGAGATTTTACACGAATTTTTACGGTGAAGCACATAAATCTGTTTTGGGACAGCAATTTTCCCAATCATTACTTCTCTCTCATTAGAGGTCACTCTTAGCACAAAAAGAAAATAAAAAGGATAAGGAGCGGTTATTACAGAGGTAATAACTTCCGAGACTCAACTAAAACTTTTGGGTTATCTCCCAATAAGTACTTTTCTTTAACGCCTTTAAGTTAGGCATGATAGTTTGAGAAGATGCTCACATAAGAAATATGAATTGAAATAAAAGAGAGCATCAAGAATCTAATTCAAAGCACATTTAAGTCTAACCCACTTCCTATGCATAGGAATCTTGTAAAGAAACAAGTCATGGAAGCACAAAGCAACAAGCATAGGAAAGCTGAACAAGTGAAACTTCAAAATTTTCAACATAAAGAGAGGAAACTTAATATTATTGAGATGCATAATACCATGTTTCCCTCTCTCATAATAACTTTCAGTAGCATCATGCATAAAATTAAAAATATAACTATCACATAAAACATTCTTATCATGAGCCACATGCATATAAGCATTATTACTCTCCACATAAGCATAGTCATTCTTATTAATTGTAGTGGGAGCAAATTCAACAAAATAGCTATCATTATTATTCTCGTCACCATAATCATCAAATATCTGAGGCATATTGTAGTCATAATTAATTTCTTCCTCAATGGTAGGTGGACTGAAAATATCATATTCATCATTGTAATCATCATATATTGGAGGTTTGGTATCATCATAAGCAATAGAATAGCTATCTTCCAAAGCTGGGGAACTAAAAAGATCATTTTCATAAAAACTAGCTTCCCATAGCTTAGACTTTTCCATAGCATTAGCAATAATGGTTTCCAAAGAATTCATACTAATAACATTGCTATTAGCATGCAAATAAATTTCCATAGGTTTTTAAATTTTCTCTTCAAACACTTCTTGTCCTAACTCAAGATAAATACTATAAAGCTCTCTTATTTTTTAATTGTTTTCCATTAAGCCTAACTAGTGAAAACAAGAAACAAAAAGACAAAATTGCAGAATCTAAAGGAAATAACTTCGAGCACTCACACCGGAGGATGTGAGTACCTTTTACCTTACCTCCCTAGCAACGGCGCCAGAAAATAGGCGTTTGCCGTGGGAGGTTCTTCTTCTTTAATCCTCGGGTGTGAATGCCTTTTACCTTACCTCCCCTGCAACATCGCCAAAAAATAGCTTGATGTCTACGCACTTCTATTCTTGTAGACAGTTGTTGGGCCTCCAAGTGTAGAGGTTTGTAGAACAGCAGCAAGTTTTCCCTTAAGGGGATCACCCAAGGTTTATCGAACTCAGGGAGGAAGTGGTCAAAGGTATTCCCTCTCAAGCAACCCTACAATTAAGATACAAGAAGTCACTTGTGTCCCCAACACACCCAATACACTTGTCAGGTGTATAGGTGCACTAGTTCGGCGAAGAGATAGTGAAATACAAGTGGTATGGATAATTATAAGTGGTAACGATGATGGAAAATAGCTTGATGGCGTGGAAAAGACTAAAGGCAAACTGAAATAAAGATAGAAGCAAGCAAACATGTAACAGATCTAGTAGCAAATGAAGTTTCAGTGCTTAGAAACAAGGCCTAGGGATCATACTTTCACTAGTGAATACTCTCATATAAATATCTTCTCTTTATGATACTACTCTTAACTACTCTCCGGTTGGACACTCTAATTGTTGGTAGGGCTATAACAACACACCTCAAAGTTCATCTTTCCCATCTAGATAACCCCACACTATCACCTTGAGTACTAGATGAGTCCAACAAACACCACAATTTCATAAAGACATCCAACTCCAAATATAACTCATAACAAGTATTTGTAATCTCTAGCCTAAGTGCCACCATGGTGTGCACGCTGTCGCTTTCACACACATGGGGAGAGCAGAGATCTATTAAAGCACTTGAGTAACAAGGTAGATCTATAGATTACAAGGTCATGATCTCAATAAGATCATGCATAGAGAGAGAGATGAACACATAGCTACCGGTAGAACCCTTAGCCTCGAGAGAGAACTACTCCCTCCTCATCATGGGAATCAGCAATGGTGATGGAGATGGTGGTGGAGATCGATGGATATGGCTTCGGGGGCACTTCCCCGTCCCGGCAGGGTGCCGGAACAGAGACTTTCTATCCCCCGAATCTCCCCTTTGGTGGCGGCGGCGCTGCGGAACTTTTCGTGGCTGGAGGCTTAATTATTTAGGGCTTATGCATCGGGAGGCTCTTATAGGAGAGAGGGTAGACCGAGAGGGTGCCGGAGGGGCCCACACCACCCCCTGGCGTGGCCTGGCCTGGCCCGCGCCACCAGGTGGTGTGGCCACCCTCTGGCCCTTCTCCGTCTCGTATTCTGGCTCCAAGTGTCCCCCGGTAAAATAATAACTTTGGCTTTTGTCCCTGTCCAATTCCGAGAATATTCATTTTCTGACTTCCTGGAACCAAAAACAACAGAAAACAGGCAGCTGGCACTATGGCATCTTGTTAATAGGTTAGTCCAAGAAATCATATGAAAAGTACTCCAAAGATGGAACAAAACATAATAAAGTAGATAAAACCAAGCATGGAACATCAAAAATTATAGATACATTTGCAATGTATCACCCCCACCTCTTCCTCATTCATGTGGTGGAAGCTCCACTGACATCAATTCAAGCTCCACCCAAAATTCCACTCACATGCATTAAATTTCCACCAAATTTAATGCAACTCTCAATTAATAAAACTCTTTTATTTATTTTATTCAGAATTTTGTTAATTACTTTAGTTAACAAACAGTCACATAAAACTCCTTGCAACATTTCAATATCACATGCAGAACCACTTTCTGCAATTTCACCCGAAACAATTCCGATTTCTATCGAAAAAATTCCTGCGCTTTGCAATCCTTTCGTCTGAAACATATGTGCTCCAAAATGGTGTCCGGCAACCCTTAAGTGTGTAACCCTACGGTTCGCGAATAATCCAGACATGATTGAGACTCCTATCAGATCAATAATCAGAAGTGGGACCTGGATATCCATACTGACTCCTACACATTCAACGATGACTTCTGTGATCGTGAGAACCTTTAACGCTAGTAACTTAATCCCTTTGTCTCATGATATAATACATGTCCGAGTTTTGATCATCGGTATCCAAATACCTAGTTTGATCTCGTTACCGACATGCACTCTTTTCTGGTTCTCGTGATATAACATTCTAGTGATCACATCACTTGCTTGCAAGCTATCTTAATGTGATATCACCGAGAGGGCCCAGAGTATATCTATCCGTCATCGGGATTGACAAATTCCACTCTTGGTCCATGAGACTCAACATAACACCTTCATAGCACTGAACCCACCTTTATAGTCACCCTGTTACGGTGTGACGTTTGATGTTATCAAGATACTCTTCTGGTGTTAGCAATTAACATGATCTCATGGTCTAAGGACTAAGATTACTTCGTATGATGTTATAGCAATGTAAACATAATGACTTTGATCGTAATGCTATACTTCGGATGAATGTTCATCACATCATTTCACAAATGTCGTGACCTCGTTATTAACAACATCCAATGTCCATGATCAGGAAACCTTGATCATGTTGTTAATCAACGAGCTAGTCTGGAAGAGAGGCATAACTAGGAACCCTTTTTGTTTATTAAACACACATGTATTGACGTTTCCTTTCAATACAATTATAGCATGCAAAATAAACATCTATCATATACAAGGAATACATAATAACAACTTTAATATTGCCTCTCAGGGCATATTTCCTTCAGTCTCCCACTTGCACTAGAGACAATAATCTAGTTTACATAGTAATAAATCTAACACCCATGGAGTTCTGGTGTTGATCATGTTTTGCCCTAGGGAGAACTTTAGTCAACGGATCTGGTACATTTAGGTCCGTGTGTACTTTACAAATCTTTATATCTCCATCCTTGACATGCTTGCAGATGGAGTGAAACCGGCGCTTAATATGCTTGGAATTCTTGTGAGACCTTGGTTCCTTGGCGTTGGCTATGGCTCCATTGTTGTCACAATAAATCACCATTGGGTCCAATGAACTAGGAACCACACCTAGCTCCGTTATGAACTCCTTCATCCAAACCGCTTCCTGCACCGCTTCTGAAGCAGCAACATATTCCGCCTGCATCGTTGATCCAGCCACCACAGGTTGTTTGGAACTCCTCCAACTAACTGCTGCTCCGTTCAAGAGAAATACGTATCCGGATTGAGACTTAGAGTCATCCGGATCGGTGTCAAAGCTAGCATCGACATAACACTTAGCGACTAGCTCTTCTTCACCTCCGTATACAAGAAACATATCCTTAGTTCTTCTCAAGTACTTAAGGTTATTCTTGACCGCTATCCAGTGTTTCGAACCTAGATAAAATTGGTACCAACTAGTCAAACTAATAGCATGTGCCACATCCGGTCTTGTACATAGCATGGCATACATTATAGAGCCTATGGCTAAGCCATAGGGGATCTTATCCATTATCTCTCTTTCTTCCGCCGTAGCCGGACTTTGAGTCTTACTCAATGTCTTGCCTTGCAACATAGGTAAGAACCCCTTCTTACTTCCGTCCGTATTAAACTTCTTTAATATCTTATCAAGGTATGTACTCTATGATACGTCCATTTTGCATCACTATTCTATGTCTTAATTCACTATTATTCATTGGTATATTTCGTATTGAGAGGTGATACTTATGTTATTTCATTTGTTTTTGCAAGGTTGATGACTTTTGGAGCATGGACCGTTGCAGTCAGGATTCTGATGGAAAAGGTGCTGTTTGGAGGCAAAATTCATGAAGATCAGAAAATCCGGGAAAATATACGGAAAATCCTATTTTTCTAGAAGACTAAGGATGCCAGAAGACGGAGTGGGGATGGGCCACAGGGGGCCCACACCACCCCATGGCGCGGGCAGCCCTAGGCCGCGCCAGGAGGTGGTGTGGCTGCCCTGGCCCACTCCAGCCTCTCCCCTCTGGCGTATATCATCCTCCCAAAACCCTAAGACTCGGGGAGTGACCACAGAAAGATTCCACCGCCACTGCGGGGCGGAAAACACCGAGAGAGAAAGATCTCTCTGGCAGACAGATTTCTGCCCGGGGAATTCCTTCCCGGAGAGGGGAGATCGTCGCCATCAACACCACCATCAAGTTGGACTTCGTCGGGATCATCATCATCACCACCATCATCACCATCAGCACCCTCATCACCATCTCCATATTGCTGTAACAATTGGTTGAATCTTGCTATCGTTCATAGGGGAAACTTTCCTGGTGTTAATTACTCTTTGTAGTTGATGCTATTGAGTGAACCATTGAATTATTGTTTATGTTCAGATTGTTATACATCATTATTCCATCTCTGATCATGATCCATATGATGTCTTGTGAGTAGTTCGTTTTGTTCTTGAGGATATGGGAGAAGTCATGTTGTTAGTAGTGGAGTTGCATTGAGAAAGATTCAATAGATTGTTATTTAAGTTGTGGTGTACTTCTTCTAGTGGTGTCATGTGAACGTCGACTACATGACACTTCACCTATATGGGCCTAGGGGAATGCATTGTGTATTTGGCTACTAATTGTAGGGGTTGCCAGAGTGACAGAAACCTGAACCCCTATTAGGAAACCATTGCACAAGGGACGTAAGGGTCTTAGAGTTTAAGATGTGGTTAGGTTTCTACCTTAATTACTTTCTTGTACTTACGGATGTTTGCAAGGGGTATAATCACAAGTATGTATTAGTCCTGGATGGATCGGTACATTAGCACAGGTTCACCCACACAACACTTAGCAAGCTAAAGAATATTAATCAACTATATGAAGCGAAAGCACTTGACAGTCTTCCCATGTGTCCTCGAGAACGTTTGGTCATCTTAAGTAATACAACCGGCTTGTCCTTTGCTGCATAAAGGATTGGGCCACTTGCTCCATTTATTCCTACTGTCTTTTATTTACTCGTACTTTGTTTACTTGCTTACCGAAAACCCCTAAAAATCCGTTTGCTAAGTATTTACAGAGAATTCCTGATCCATACCACTAGCCAGCACTTTCTGCTCCTCGTTGGGTTCGACACTCTTACTTATCGAAAATACTACGATACACCCCCTATACTTGTGGGTCATCACTCTGCGATAGCCTAATTAAGCATCTTGATCTATCTCTATAGATTTTAATGCCTAATATATTGAAGCTTCACCAAGGTCTTTCATCGAAAATTTGTTGTTTAGATAACTTTTAACACTATTTAAAAGATCCATATCATTTCCAATCAATAATATGTCATCCACATATAATATCAAAAATGCCACATTGCTCCCACTCACTTTCTTGTAAATACAAGCCTCTCCATAAGTTTGGACAAATCCAAACTCTTTGATCACCTCATCAAAGCGGAGATTCCAACTCCGGGATGCTTGCTTCAGTCCATAGATGGATCGCAGAAGTTTGCATACCTTATCAGCATCCTTAGGATCGACAAAACCCTTAGGTTGTATCATATACAACTCTTCTTAAATATTACCCTTGAGGAATGAAGTTTTGACATCCATCTACCATATTTCATAATCGAAATATACAACAATTGCTAACATAATCCTAACCGACTTAAGCATCACTACGGGAGAGAATGTCTGATCATAGTCAACTCATTGAATTTGTCGAACCCTTTGCGACAAGTCGAGCTTTATAGATGGTCACATTACCATCAACATCAATTTTTCTTTTGAAAATCCATTTATTCTCAATGTCCTTTCGATCGTGAGGTAAGTCCACCAAGGTCCAAACCTGGTTTTCGTACATGGATTCCATCTCGGATTTCATGGCTTCTAGCCATTTTTTGGAATCCGGGCTCATCATCGCTTCTTCATACGTTGTAGGGTCATCTATTTCATCAATCATGAAATTCATAATAGGATTTCCGTACAGTTCAGGAGCTGCACGTGTCCTTGACCTGCGAGGTTCAGTAGTATCCTCTTTCGGAGGTTCATGATCAATATTATTAGCTCTCTCTTCATTAGGTGAAGTCAACTCCGAAACAACTTCCAGTGCTACCCTACTCGCCATTTCTTGAAGACAAGGTTCAATAACCTCTTCGAGTTCTACCTTCCGACTACTCACACCTTTCGCGAGAAACTCCTTCTCAAGAAAGGATTCATTCTTGGCAACAAAAACCTTGCCCTCGAATATGTGATAGAAGGTATACTGTAACATCCCAAAATTTCATCTGAAATCATCATCATCGCACTCATATCATCATGGCATGTAATTGCATTGCATTTAGAATGTCCTCCAAAAATTTGGTGCAATTTTGGGCCATGGATAAAAAGATATGAATTTTTGAAAGTGGAATCAAAGAAAATGCTATATTACCTATTAAGCCCAAGTGAATACTTTTGATTAAAAAAATTTGAATTAGAAGGCAAATGTGTTCTATAATACCCTAAAAACCTAATTTGAAGTTTTACAAATTTTCACAAATTGGTTTGAATCAATTTGAATCCTTAAATCAAAAGTTTTTGGAGATAACAGAAATAGAAAAAGAAAAGGGAGAAAAAAATAAAGTAGCAGACAGCTTCTGGCCTTTTGGCCCAAAACCAGCCCACCAGCCCCACCCGGCCTTTTCCCTCTCCCCCTGTTTTTCTTACCGCGCCGCTACCCACCCCCCTTCCACTTACACTCCGACCCCACGCCCACGTCACCACCACCCCGTCGTCTTCAACCCCAGACCACGAACAGCCCCCCTTCTTTGCCGTTTCGAATCGATTCAATTCCGGCCGTTTCTCGTAGTAATTCCCCCGGTGATTACCTCTACTTAATTCCCTTACCCCTCCTCATCATTTCCCCCAGTCGCCACCCCCGGAGAGCCCCCAGGTCCCCAAATTTCGAGCTCGGACCGCCGCTCACTGACGGTATCCCGGCGACAATTCCAGTGAACCCCGGCCGTTAGGCGCCCTCCTCTCTGTCCCGTCTGGTTCACCATATCCTAGCGCACCTACTAACCGAGCCACGTGCTCCCTCTTGCTCCAGGTCGATGACACGGACAACTCTAGCGAACTCCCTCTGCCGCCACCGTCCGACGGTTTCTTCGGTAAGGGCAAGGTTCCCGCCACTCCTTTTTGGCCACAGGCTGCTTGTGCTCGTCAAGGCGCATCACACTGACCCCTTAATTCATTTGTTTGAGCCCCAGGCCGTTGTCTCCGACACTGAGCCGACACCTCCGCCGTTGACGCAACTCTGGCGAGGAATACCGAGCGAAGCAGAGCTCCCCTCTCTCCATCGCGACCACCAACCAGATCGCCGAGACCACCGCGAACCCTCGGTAAGACTGCCTTTTCCCCTACACGTCTAGAACCACTAGAACGTCACTCACCCGACGTGCCGCCGCCGCGCACCGTCGCTAGCGCCGCCGGTCCCCAGCCAAGTGATTAGGAGCCGTTCGATCAGATTTTAGCGGATAGGATTAGATCACTAAACGAAAGGGTACGGGCTAATCAGATCTGTCCATAGTCACTTAAGATCTAACGGCCCATAGCGACCGATCCGACCGAACCGGTACTAGCCAATAGGATGGCGCCATGTCGCCAGACTATTTTTGATTAATTAGAAAATACACAGATTTAGTATTTAACTTAGAAATTCAATAACTTTTGATCCACAAATCAGAAAAATACAAATTTGGTGTCTATGGATTCAGAAAAATTAGACCTTTATTATGGAGGCCTTGTTTCACACTTTTGCCTCTGAAAAATTGGAATTATAGGCAGAACCTTTTTAGGAGTATTTTGCTCACAAAAATTGTTCAATTAATTATTTTTGGGTATTTCTTATGCATTTAGATGAGATATTCTATCCTAAATTATAGAGTTGTGATCATATCATTGCATTTTGCATGCATTCATGTTTTTGTAATGTTTTATTGATTGAATTATTGTTATTGTATTGATCTTGTGTAGATTGTGTGGATTGTAAAGTTTGTTGCTGTGAGGATTGTACCTATTCCCCTAGCTACCAAGGCAAGTGATATTTCATCCCATGTCCTATTATTTTCACTATTGCACTAGTGATATTTTGGTAGATCTTAGCATGATAGAATTATTCATATGTTACTATACTATGCTATGCTATCCTATAGACTATATCTTGGTAGTATCTCCTAGTTAAAAGACTTCGTATGCTAGAATACTTAGCCATGCTAGTAGAATTCGTGGGTGGAAAATACATATCAAGATAGTATGGAAAGATATTATTTTTGTTTGACTAAGAAAACAAGTATTATTAATGAAACACTTGGGTGGATTGGGACTTGCTTTGATTATGTTGATTGGTTACTCAGGGGCCATGTCTATCGTCAACTGGTGTATCACACTTGTGGATGGCCACCCAGGAACAAAGATATTAGAGACATTCTTGTCATAAAGCTTCCAGTGCAACCACATGGCATATGGGCTCTACCTTGACCAACTAAGTTGCAAGAACTCAGCCAGACGGACAGAAGGTGGTAGATATGATAGGATGGAACGCGTCTGTGGTGGTCTGAGGGATTGCTTCTGAAAGGTCTTGTCTCGATGCATGTCGAGTCTTGTGGGGAAAGTGCACCACCTCTCGAGAGGGTAAAACTAAGTACTTTGCCGTGTCCCCGGTTATGGACAACTTCTGAGCCTCAAGACAGTGAAGCAGTTCAATAATCTCCTCATCCAAATTTCTCTAAGTTCAAACTTGTGGGTGAACAGGGGTAAAGGTTCAGTGATGTCTATCATCGGTACCTTATAGCTTGAATGAAAAACTTCTTCAAAAACTATAAGTTAAACTAATTTTAGCAAAGCCAGCCATAACCCCACTTAGCCATATATTCATGTAGTTGTTGGATTATACTAAGTATCTATGGTATCACTTGCCAATACAATTCCAAATGTATTGACCCTTGTGGCTGTAACTTATTATGTTGTAGGATACTCTGATGATGAATAGGGTTGCGGGTCTACACTCGACATGCTTGCCTGTGGCACATGAAGACTAAACGACTCTATTATTATTATGCTATGTAATGTGAACTTGTATCTTAGCCTTGGGCTAAGTGAGTTGTAAGAACCATTATACTCCTGGATATGCGATGTAATAATGACCTTTGTGTCTGTGTACTTCATCTTAAACTGTGGGTGCTAGCATTTTGATCCAGGGACTAGCACAACAATCACAGGGATCTTACCTTATTATGGTGAGATCTTACAGATGGTATCAGAGCACTGTGTTGCCTGTAGGTTCGTGACCCTAGAATGGATTAGACTAAGGAAAACCCTTAGGAAAAATAACTCTATATTCCAACCTTACACTTGTCTTTTCATCTCGTAAAACTTTCCCTAATCATCCTTCTCATCTATTTTTGTAGATGTCCACCATCAATGAATCTGTCAAGAAGGGACCACTGATAACTATGACCCTGGAGTGTGAGACAGAATTTCCCAATGTACTCAAGAACCTCATGCTTGGCTTGGGAATGAATGGTGAAGCCGTGTACAAGGGATTTCCGGTGATAGACGAAGGACAAGAGTATTGGTGGGTGCAACTCCATTTGTACAAGAACAAGGAGGACGATTCCAAGAGTACGGGATTCTGCATGTTCACCAACTCTGAAATGCACTCGTCATTCTTTGACTCTGCAAGGAATGCTGCATCGAGAGCTATTAAGGAACTTGGGGAGAGACTCAAGTATAGAATGCTCAATACCCAGGAAGATCTCGAGGAGGAGAAGCGTCTTGTCCAAGACTCAAAGGCCACTGTGAAACGCCTAAGTAAGGATATTATAGGCCTCGCTTTAGAGCTATGTGACAAAGACAAGCAGATTGCTGCCAAGGATGCCCAGATTACCGCCTTGGTTAAGGAGTGAGATACTAGTTGGATCACCACCTTGGCGTTTTATCACATTAGTATTTTGATCATACCAACTTATGTGGTATGGCGAAAATAAGTTATGTCTGGAACCTTGAGTGCTTGAGTTGAATAATGTATTGCTACTTGGAATGTTCTGTTGGTTGATTTTCTTATTTTGTGACTTGTGTTTACTTTCTCTATTGTGTGTTACTAATTTTCTCCATACAATGCAAAAGATGCCGAATTTTGTCTACAGCACGGCCGAGGATTTCAAGGGGACTCGCTTTGGGGCTCGCCTATTGAAGCTAGTCCAAGTGCTCGCTCTTCCAATCCCTACCATTCAGGGACTTCAGCTGAGGAAGTTTCAGAGGAAGGACTTATGGGGATTCAGAGTTACCCAACCAGGACGTGAGATAGAGCCCCAAACTGGGGAGATTGCCTTCAAGATACTCCATGATGATATGGAGAGGGGCCTCGACGTCGCTATGCAGGAGCTGTTGGGACGCCTATGTGGACGTCACTCTTCTGAGATCAGGGGCCACTACTTCCATTTCTTTGGGAGGCGCGACAAGGATGGAGAGCCTATTGTGTTGGACGAGGCCACTAAGGATTCCATCAAGCCCGTGCGTCACTACCTCCAGGATTTAGAGAGCCTTATTAGACACCTTGATACTGATAGGACTAATGTGATGCTTAGCAACGACGAACTACGAGTCCAACTTAAGGAGAAGGACAAGGCCTTCCTGGAGCAGGAAAATCGAATCAAGGAAATGGAGAAGAAGTTTGAAGACCAAGAGAAGAAATTCAAAAGCCAAGAGAAGAGAGTTCAAGAGAAGAACAAGAAGATTAGAGACTTGGAGACCGAGTTAGAGCTTGAGGACATTGAGCTGGAAGCGGATCACGAGGTGATAGAGAGGCTACACACTCAGAAAAGAGAGATACAAACAAAGATCAATGCTCTGACTACAAGCTTGGAGGAATACAAGGCAGGGTTCGCAGCAGCAGGACTTGCACTAGTGGAGGAGGAAGTTGACATGGAGGAGTAGTGATGCTATTCCATCTACCTATCGTTCTATTATTATTGAGTTGCATAGGTCATACCGACTTGTGGGTGACTATGCTAGTATGTTATTTTTACAAACTCTGTCATTGCTGCGATGTTGAACTTGCATGTGCTTGTTTGATTGATTGTCGTTTTATTTGGGGTTATCTATTGTTACTTACCCTTATTAAACCCACAGATGCCTCCCCGACGCAACAACGAGGAGGACAATGGAAATGGAATGCAGCAGATGATGGCTACGCAAACCCAATTGATGCAAATGATGACTCAATTCATGGCAACCCAGAATCAGAACAACAACAATAATAACAATAACAACAACCAGAATAATCCACCGCCCCTGGATATGCTGACCAGATTTCTAAGGCTGAGACCTGCTAAGTTTTCAGGTACCACTGACCCCATGGTAGCAAATGATTGGCTACGCTCTGTGAATAAGGACCTAGTCACGGTTGGATGCACGGATGCAGAAAAGGTCAGATTTGCAGCACACTTGTTGGAAGGTCATGCAGCTGCTTGGTGGGATAATTTCCAAATTACCCACCCTATTGAGGAAGTGAGGGCAATGTTTGAAGATGTGTTTCGCACCACTCACATCTCTGCTGGAATAATGGGGTTGAAGAAAAAGGAGTTTCATAACCTCAAGCAACGCCACCGTAGTATCTCTGAATACATCGAAGAGTTCAATAATTTGTCACGTTATGCACCCGACGATGTTGACACTGATGCAAAGAGAAAGGAGAAGTTCCTAGATGGGCTGAATGATGAAATTTCTATGCAACTATTTGTTGCATATGTTCCAACTTATCAATCCTTGTGTGATAAAGCTACCATCCTGGAAAACAAGATGAAACAAGTGGAGGGTAGAAAGAGGAAGCACCATTTTGATAAGTATGGATCAGGATCTCCTCACAAGCGCTCTCATGGTGAAGGAAGTGGGAGTTCAGGATTCCACAAAAATGGGAATCATAATAACCATCGTGACAACAACCACAACCATGATGGAAACAATCATCATGGGCATAACAAAGGTGGATTCAGGAACAACCACAATGGTCATGGCCATGGAAACCAAAATGGACAGAATCGTCACAATCAGCCAGCAAAGAAAGACATCAGTCAGGTGGAATGCTTCAAGTGCAAGAAGACGGGGAACTATGCCAATGAATGCCCAGAGAAGAAGACTGATGGGGCTAATCCAAACCCATTCCAAAAGGGTCATGTGAATCACATTAATGTGGAGGAAATCCAAGAAGGATCTGATGCCGTGATCGGTAAGTTCAAGATTAATTCCTTTCCTGCACTTATCCTTTTCGATACTGGCGCATCACATTCATTCATTTCAAGAGCATTTGTAATCAAAAACGAACTCTCCACTAAAACCATTGGATGTCCCATTAAAGTAAGCTCCCTGGGTGGAGAAATGATAGTAAATTCAGGGTGTCGACAGATCATCCTAGAAATTGGAAAACACAAGTTCCCGATTAGTTTAATAATCCTAGAGTCCCAAGGATTAGATGTCATATTAGGGATGGACTGGTTGACCAGTTATGAAGGGGTGATTGATTGTGCTAAGCGGACTGTTATGCTTACCACCCTAGAAAAGAAAAGGATCAGGTTCAAGTCTAACTTTGAACCCAAGGGGAGCAAGGTTAATTCTCTTAAGAGGGTTAGCCTAGACAGTGTGCCAATAGTGAAGGAATACCCAGATGTGTTCCCTGAAGAATTACCTGGCATGCCACCAGATAGGGATGTGGAGTTTCTGATAGACCTACTGCCAGGAACGGGGCCTATAGCAAAGAGACCTTATAAGATGCCAGTTGATGAGTTAAAAGAACTCAAGAAGCAATTAGGAGAACAACTGGAAAAGGGATTTATCCAACCAAGTTCATCGTCTTGGGGAGCACCAGTCTTGTTTATTGAAAAGAAGGATCGAAGTCAGAGGCTATGCATAGATTATCGTTCACTTAATGAAGTGACCATAAAGAATAAGTATCCCCTGCCTAGAATAAATGATCTCTTCGATCAGCTAGAAGGAGCATGTGTGTTCTCAAAAATTGATCTTCGATCAGGATACTTTCAAGTAAAGATTAGAGAACATGACATACCCAAGAATGCATTCACCACTAGATATGGGTTGTACGAATACACAGTGATGCCGTTTGGATTGACGAATGCACCAGCCTATTTCATGAACATGATGAATAAGGTATTCATGGAATTCATTGACAAGTTCGTACTAGTATTCATCGATGATATATTGGTATATTCCAAGAGAAACAAAGAACATGAAGAACATCTACGCCTGATTCTAGAGAAACTCAGGGAACATAAACTTTATGCCAAGTTCAGCAAATGTGAGTTCTGGCTGAATAAAGTGGGTTTTCTTGGGCACATAGTATCTGGAAATGGTATAGCTGTTGATCCAACAAAAGTGGCAGCTGTGACAGAATGGGAACCTCCTAAATCGGTTAAAGAAATCCGTAGTTTCCTTGGCCTAGCAGGGTACTATCGGAGGTTCATTGAAAACTTCTCTAAGATAGCAAAGCCCATGACTGATCTGCTAAAGAAGGAGAAGAAGTTTAATTGGACAGAAGCTTGCGAAACCAGCTTTCAGGAATTGAAAAAGACACATGTGTCAGCACCAGTGTTATGTTTGCCAGACCTTGAGAAAGACTTCCAAGTATATTGTGATGCATCTCACCAAGGATTAGGAGGTGTACTGATGTAGGAAGGTAGAGTTGTAGCTTATGCATCAAGGCAACTCAAAAATCATGAAGTGAACTATCCTACTCATGATCTAGAGTTGGCATCTGTTGTACATGCCCTAAAAACATGGAGGCATTACCTCATGGGAAAATGTTGTGAAATGTTCACTGATCACAAGAGTCTGAAATACATTTTTACACAGAAAGAACTCAACATGAGACAAATAAGATGGCTAGAACTTATCAAAGATTACGACTTAAGTTTGCAATACCACCCTGGAAAGGCAAACGTCGTAGCTGATGCATTAAGCCGCAAGGTTTATGTGAATGGCCTCAACAAAGGAGAGTTGCCGGAGGAGTTGTGTGCCCAATTTAGAGAGCTGAGACTTGAGCTAGTGCCTGAAGGGTACCTTGCGACCTTGGAAGTGCAGCCCACACTAATGGACAGAATTCAAGAAGCTCAAAAGTTGGACAAAGAGATAGAAGAAATTAGAAGTTAGGTTAGTAATGGCAAGGCAAAATGATTCCATGTAGATGAACAAGGAATCTTATGGTACGAAAAACGTATCTATGTTCCGCAGGATCTTGAACTTAAGAAGTTGATCTTACAAGAAGCGCACAACTCACCATATTCAATTCATCCTGGCAACACCAAGATGTATATGGATGTTAAGGAGAGGTTTTGGTGGAATAATTTAAAGAAGGACATAGCAGAGCACATCGCCTTGTGCGACGTGTGCAGTCGTGTAAAGGCAGAACATCAGAAACCGGCAGGATTATTACAACCACTACCAATACCTGATTGGAAATGGGATAAAATTGGTATGGACTTTATTACCGGACTGCCCAGGACTAAATCTAGATACGATTCTATATGGGTTATCGTTGACCGCTTGACGAAAGTAGCCCATTTCATACCAGTAAAGACCACTTATACAAGTGCAAAGTTAGCCAAGATTTACATGAATAGAATTGTATGTTTGCATGGGGTACCTAAAAGTATCGTATCTGACAGAGGGACTCAATTCACTTCACACTTTTGGCGACAACTTCACGAGTCACTGGGAACTCGGTTAGAATTCAGCACTACATTTCATCCGCAAACAGATGGGCAGACAGAAAGGACCAATCAAATATTAGAGGATATGTTGAGAGCATGTGCGTTAGATTATGGATCCAGTTGGGATGAAAGTCTACCATACGCAGAGTTTTCTTACAATAACAGCTATAATCAAGCATAGAAATGGCTCCGTTTGAATTTCTTTATGGAAGGAAGTGTACTACACCATTGCTATGGAATGGAGTAGGAGAAAGAAATTTGTTCGGGCCTGACCTAATCCAAGAAGCTGAAGAAAAAGTCAAGATGGTAAAGGATAGGCTAAAGGTAGCTCAATCTCGGCAGAAGAGCTATGCTGATCGAAAACGTAGAGAGGTTACCTATGAGGTTGGTGATAGTGCTTATCTCAGGGTATCACCACTTCGTGGTGTGAAGAGATTTGGAATCAAAGGAAAACTAGCACCACGCTATGTAGGACCTTTCAAGATTTTGGGTCGCAAAGGAGAAGTGGCATATGAGATAGAATTACCAAAATATTTGTCAGCAGTTCATAATGTATTCCATGTTAGTCAGCTGAAAAAGTGTCACCCATAGATGGAAGAAACTTCGTTGAAAGACACTATACCATTGGAGGAGGTTCAGCTAGATAATGATCTCAGTTATGAAGAGAAACCTATTAAGATTCTAGAGACTGCAGAAAGAATTACCCGTACCAAGACCATCAGATTCTGCAAAGTGCAGTGGAACCATCACACTGAATCAGAAGCAACCTGGGAGCAAGAGGATGAACTTCGGAGAGATCACCCTCACCTATTTGCTAGCCAACCCGAATCTCGAGGGCGAGATTCATCTTAAGGGGGTTAGATTTGTAACATCCCAAAATTTCATCTGAAATCATCATCATTGCACTCATATCATCATGGCATGTAATTGCATTGCATTTAGAATGTCCTCCAAAAATTTGGTGCAATTTTGGACCATGGATAAAAACATATGAATTTTTGAAAGTGGAATCAAAGAAAATGCTATATTAACTATTAAGCCCAAGTGAATACTTTTGATTGAATTTTTTTGAATTAGAAGGCAAATGTGTTCTATAGTACCCTACAAACCTAATTTGAAGTTTTACAAATTTTCACAAATTGGTTTGAATCAATTTGAATCCTTAAATCAAAAGTTTTTGGAGATAACAGAAATAGAAAAAGAAAAGGGAGAAAAAAATAAAGCAGCAGACAGCTTCTGGCCTTTCGGCCCAAAACCAGCCCACCAGCCCCACCCGGCCTTTCCCCTCTCCCCCTGTTTTTCTTACCGCGCCCCTACCCACCCCCCTTCCACTTACACTCCGACCCCACGCCCACGTCACCACCACCCCGTCGTCTTCAACCCCAGACCATGAACATCCCCCTTCTCTGCCGTTTCGAATCGATTCGATTCCGGCCATTTCTCATAGTAATTCCCCCGGTGATTACCTCTACTTAATTCCCTTACCCCTCCTCATCATTTCCCCCAGTCGCCACCCTCGGAGAGCCCCCAGGCTCCCCAAATTTCGAGCTCGGACCACCGCTCACTGACGGTATCCCAGCGACAATTCTAGTGAACCCCGGCCGTTAGGCACCCTCCTCTCTGTCCCGTCTGGTTCACCATATCCTAGCGCACCTACTAACCGAGCCACGTGCTCCCTCTTGCTCCAGGTCGACGACACGGACAACTCCGGCGAACTCCCTCTACCGCCACCGTCCGACGGTTTTTTTCGGTAAGGGCAAGGTTCCCGCCGCTCCTTTTTGGCCACAGGCTGCTTGTGCTCGTCAAGGTGCATCACACTGACCCCTTAATTCATTTGTTTGAGCCCCAAGCCGTTGTCTCCGACACTGAGCCGACACCTCCGCCGTCGATGCAACTCCGGCGAGGAATATCGAGCGAAGTAGAGCTCCCCTCTCTCCATCGCGACCACCAACCAGGTCACCGAGACCACCGCGAACCCTCGGTAAGACTGCATTTTCCCCTACACCTCTAGAACCACCAGAACGTCACTCACCCGACGTGTCGCCGCCGCGCGCCGTCGCTAGCGCCGCCGGTCCCCAGCCAAGTGATTAGGAGCCGTTCGATCAGATTTTAGCGGATATGATTAGATCACTAAACGAAAGGGTACGGGCTAATCAGATCCGTCCGTAGTCACTTAAGATCTAACGGCCCACAGCGATCGATCCGACCGAACCGGTACCAACCAATAGGATGGCACCACGTCACCAGACTATATTTGATTAATTAGAAAATAGACAGATTTAGTATTTAACTTAGAAATTCAACAACTTTTGATCCACAAATCAGAAAAATACAAATTTGGTGACTATGGATTCAGAAAAATTAGGCCTTTATTATGGAGGCCTTGTTTCACACTTTTGCCTCTGAAAAATTGGAATTATAGGCAGAACCTTTTTAGGAGTATTTTGCTCACAAAAATTGTTCTATAAATTATTTTTGGGTATTTCTTATGCATTTAGATGAGATATTCTATCCTCAGTACTGTAGACTCTATAAATTATAGAGTTGTGATCATATCATTGCATTTTGCATGCATTCATGTTTTTGTAATGTTTTATTGATTGAATTATTGTTATTGTATTGATCTTGTGTAGATTGTGTGGATTGTAAAGTTTGTTGCTGTGAGGATTGTACCTATTCCCCTAGCTACCAAGGCAAGTGATATTTCATCCCATGTCCTATTATTTTCACTATTGCACTAGTGATATTTTGGTAGATCTTAGCATGATAGAATTATTCATATGTTACTATACTATGCTATGCTATCCTATAGACTATATCTTGGTAGTATCTCCTAGTTAAAAGACTATGTATGCTAGAATGCTTAGCCATGCTAGTAGAATTTGTGGGTGGAAAATACATATCAAGATAGTATGGAAAGATATTATTTTTGTTTGACTAAGAAAACAACTATTATTAATGAAACACCTGGGTGGATTGGGACTTGCTTGGATTATGTTGAGTTGTTACTCAGGGGCCATGTCTATTGTCAGCTGGTGTATCACACTTGTGGATGGCCACCCAGGAACAAAGAGATTGGAGACATTCTTGTCATAAAGCTTCCAGTGCAACCACATGGCATATGGGCTCTGCCTTGACCAACTAAGTTGTAAGAACTCAGCCAGACGGACAGAAGGTGGTAGATATGATAGGATGGAACGCGTCTGTGGTGGTCTGAGGGATTGCTTCTGAAAGGTCTTGTATCGATGCATGTCGAGTCTTCTGGGGAAAGTGCACCACCTCTCGAGAGGGTAAAACTAAGTACTTTGCCGTTTCTCCGGTTATGGACAACTTCTGAGCCTCAAGACAGTGAAGCAGTTCAATAATCTCCTCATCCAAATTTCTCTAAGTTCAAACTTGTGGGTGAACAGGGGTAAAGGTTCAGTGATGTCTATCATTGGTACCTTATAGCTTGAATAAAAAACTTCTTCAAAAACTATAAGTTAAACTAATTTTAGCAAAGCCAGCCATAACCCCACTTAGCCATATATTCATGTAGTTGTTGGATTATACTAAGTATCTATGGTATCACTTGCCAATACAATTCCAAATGTATTGACCCTTTTGGCTGTAACTTATTATGTTACAGGATACTCTGATGATGAATAGGGTTGCGGGTCTACACTCGACATGCTTGCCTGTGGCACATGAAGACTAAAAGACTCTATTATTATTATGCTATGTAATGTGAACTTGTATCTTAGCCTTAGGCTAAGTGAGTTGTAAGAACCATTATACTCCTGGATATGTGATGTAATAATGACCTTTGTTTCTGTGTACTTCATCTTAAACTGTGGGTGCTAGCATTTCGATCCAGGGACTAGCACTACAATCACATGGATCTTACCTTATTATGGTGAGATCTTACATATAGCCAATCGTTTCCTTAGGGTATCCTATGAAGACGCATTTTTCCGCTTTGGGTTCGAGTTTATCTGGCTAAAGTTTCTTCACATAAACATCGCATCCCCAAACTTTAAGAATGATAGCTTAGGTTTGTCTCCAGACCATAATTCATACGGTGTCGTTTCAACGGATTTAGATGGTGCCCGATTTAAAGTGAATGCAGCGGTTTCCATTGCATACCCCAAAATGACAGTGGCAAGTCAGTCAGAGACATCATAGATCGAACCATATCCAATAAAGTACGATTACGATGTTCCGACACACTATTATGTTGTGGTGTTCCGGCAGGTGTGAGTTGTGAAACTATTCCACAATTTTTCATATGTGTGCTAAAATCGTAACTAAGATACTCTCCTCCACGGTCGGACCACAGAAATTTGATCTTTCTGTTACGATGATTTTCCACTTCTTTCTGATATTCCTTGAACTTTTCAAAAGTTTCAGACTTATGTTTCATCAAATAAAAATACCCGTATCTACTCAAATCATCCGTGAAAGTAACAAAATAACGATATCCACCTCGCGCCGACACACTCATTGGTCCACACACATCAGTATGTATGATTTCCAATAAATTTGTCGCCCGTTCCATTGAACTGGAAAACGGCGTTCTAGTCATCTTACCCATAAGGCATGGATCGCATGTATCAAATGATTCAAAATCAAGTGATTCCAAAAGTCCATCAGAATGGAGTTTCTTCATGCATTTAACGCCAATATGACCTAGACGGCAGTGCCACATATATGTAGATATATCATTATCAAGTTTAACCCTTTTAGCATCAACACAATGAATATGCATAATACTACTATCGAGATCCAATAGAAATAAACCATTCAACACAGGTGCATGACCATAAAAGATATTATCCATATAAATCGAACAACCATTGTTTTCAGATTTAAAGGAATAACCACTTCGCATCAAACACGATCTGGATACAATGTTCATGCTCAGTGCGGGCACAAAATAACAATTATTTAGATTTATCACTAATCCCGACAACATATGGAGAGGCAGCGTTCCGACGGCGATCACATCAACTCTTGATCCATTGCCGACCCGCATCATGACCTCATCCCTTGCTAGCTGTCGCTTGTTCCGTAGCCCCTGAATCGAGTTACATATATTAGCAACCGATCCCGTATCAAATACCCAGGTGCTACTGCAAGTACTAGTCAAGTACACATCAATAACATGTATATCACATATACCTTTGTTTGCCTTGCCGGCCTTCTTGTCCGCCAAATACTTAGGGCGGTTGTGCTTCCAATGGCCAGTCCCCTTGCAATAGTAGCACTCGATATCAGACTTAGGGCCAGCTCGGGGCTTCTTTTTAGGTGCGGCAACATATTTGCCGCCCTTTTTCCCTTCTGCTTGCCTTTCTTGTCCTTCTTGAAACCGGTGGTATTATTGATCATCAACACTTGATGTTCTTTCCTAATCTCCACTTCTGCAGTCTTAAGCATTGACAGAAGCTCAGGAAGAGACTTCTTCATGCCCTACATGTTATAGTTCGTCACGAAGCTCTTGTAGCTAGGTGGCAGAGATTGGAGAACACGATGTATGCCTAAGTCAATGGGAACCGTTATTCCCAAAGACACAAGCTTATCGGCGTACCCAGACATTTTGAGTACGTGCTCACTAACAGAGATGTTCTCCTCCATCACGCAACTAAAGAACTTTTCAGAAGCATTATAACTCTATATGGCAGCATGGGTATAAAATCATTTTCAATTCTCCCATGGTATCAAAGGCATTGCCATTTTCGAAACGCTTTCAAAGTTCTGGCTCTAGCCCATACAATATGCCGCAATGAACTAAGTTGTGGTCCTCCTGACGAGTTATATAGACATTCTTTTCCTCGTCAGGAGCATCAGGAGCTAGTGGGGGGCCTAGCGGCGCCTCTAGCACATATTGATTTTGTGCAGCAGTGAGGAGAATCCTCAAATTCATAGCCTAGTTGGTGAAGTTGCTACCATTCGCAGCAAGTTTCTCTTTCTCCGTGAACACATTGAAATTAAAAGCAGGTGGTGCCGTCTACAACAGAATTTGTAAAGTTTATTTAGACTAAGTTTATGATAGATTGAGTTTGACTAATCCAAATTACTAATGAACTCCCACTCAAAAACGACATCCCTCGTGTCTTTTTGGTGATTACATGAACCAAATCAACTACACCAAGTCCGATCATCACGTGAGTCGGTGTAGCTTCAAAGGCGAGCATCTATATGGGCATCGTATCAACTATATGACTCATGCTTAACCTTTCGGTCCGTGTTCCGAGGCCATGTCTGTATATGCTAGGCTCGTCAAGTAAGAACCTTAGTATCCGTGTGTGTAAAACTGTCTTACACCTGTTGTGTGAAAGCCCGGAGTCGAGTACACCCGATCATCACGTGTTGTCTCGAAACACGATCCATAGAACGGTGCATACTCAAGGAAGAACACATTTTATCTTGATATCTAAATGAGGGATCATCTTACAATGCTACCAAAAGCGCCAAACTAGTAGTATAAGATGCAAACATCTAATGTGTAAAGTGAGATGATATGGTCCATGCATTTGATCTCTATCATTTGCATCGTGGTATGATCTCTATCATTCCTTTGTGTGTAAGGCCAAGGTCTATGGAACTTACACGTTAAGTGTGTTGTAAGAGTATCTATCATACATCTACTTACAACAATACCATATCAAGACACTAGCCCATCAATGATCTAAACTAGACGCCTCTAATTTATCAATTGCAAGTTTTACGTGGCTTAGGGCTTTTGTAGATAGAACCGGTCTTACCTACGAACATGAACCACAACAAGGATAACCAAGTTATTAGCAACTCGTTGTAAATCAGATATTGACTATAGTAGGAGAGACAGACACCCGCTAGCCACTTATGCAAAACTAGTTGCATGTCAGTCGTGGAACCGGTCTCATGTACGATGACATGTAAGGTTGGTCCAGGCCGCTTCATCCCACTATGCCACCAATATCCAAAATACATAGAAGATGCAATAACATGATCATCATCGCCCACATATAAACATATGTGTACTACCCGTGCAAAGCGCCTACGCATAGATCAGGCTCTGATACCACTGTTGGGTTCGCAGCATAGAAAACAAAAAATTCCTACGATGAGAACTATACGCCAAGATCTATCTACTAGATACAGCACAACAGGTGGATATACATCCATGGAGAACTTACCCTCGAAGACAATAGAGTTTTGTTAACGAGTTGGAACTCGTGGATGATATAGTCGTACGCTTGCTGATCTCAAGATCATGTGGAAGTCCGAGCGCTGCAAATCAGCAGCACATCCGTCCTCGCACACACGTTCAAGCTACCGAACAAACCTCCACCTCCTCGCTCCAGCGAATCAGCACAAGCAGCAACTCCTTCCAGACGCAAGGCCACCGGAAACATGTATCTCGCAAATCCGAGACCATGGGGGAATATCTAGAGGGGAGAGAGATCCTTCACGATGAGGTGTGTTTTGTGAGGGAGGAGAGGGGGCTCCTCCCCTCCCATGGCCAGCGGCCAAGGGGGGTGCCACCACCTCTTCCTCATTCATGTGGTGGAAGCTCCACTCACATCAATTCAAGCTCCACCCCACTCACATGCATTAAATTTCCACCAAATTTAATGCAACTCTCAATTAAAAAAACTCTTTTATTTATTTTATTCAGAATTTTGTTAATTACTTTAATTAACAAACATTCACATAAAACTCCTTGCAACATTTCAATATCACATGCAGAACCAGTTTCTACAATTTCACCCGAAACAATTCCAGTTTCTATCGAAACAATTCATGCACTTTGCAATCCTTTCGTCTGAAACATATGTGCTCCAAAATGGTGTCCGGAAACCCTTAAGTGTGTCACCCTATGGTTCGCAAATAATGCATACATGATTGAGACTCCTCTCAGATCAATAATCAGAAGCAGGACCTAGAGATCCATAATGACTCCTACACATTCAGTGATGATTTCTGTGACCGTGAGAACCTTTAATGATAGTAACTTAATCCCTTTGTCTCATGATATAATACATGTCCGAGATTCGATCATTGGTATCCAAATACCTAGTTTGATCTCGTTACCGACATGCACTCTTTTCTCGTTCCCGTGATATAACATTCTAGTGATCACATCACTTGCTTGTAAGCTATCTTAATGTGATATCACCGAGAGGGCCTAGAGTATATCTATCCGTCATCGGGATTGACAAATTCCACCCTTGATCCATGAGCCTCAACATAACACCTTTGTAGCACTGAACCCACCTTTATAGTCACCCTGTTACGGTGTGACGTTTGATGTTATCAAGATACTCTTCCGGTGTTAGCAATTAACATGATCTCATGGTCTAAGGACTAAGATTACTTCGTATGATGTTATAGCAATGTAAACATAATGAATTTGATCGTAATGCTATACTTCGGATGAATGTTCATCACATCATTTCACAAATGTTGTGACCTTGTTATTAACAACATTCAATGTCCATGATCAGGAAACCTTGATCATCTTGTTAATCAACGAGCTAGTCTAGAAGAGAGGCATAACTAGGAACCCTTTTTGTTTATTAAACACACATGTATTGACATTTACTTTCAATACAATTATAGCATGCAAAATAAACATCTATCATATACAAGGAATACATAATAACAACTTTATTATTGCCTCTCGGGGCATATTTCCTTCACAAAGTAACCCTAATCCTTAGACCATGAGGTCACGTCAATCACTGACTCCGAAAGAGTATTTTGATTGCATCAAACATCACACCATAACATGATGAGCATAAAGGTGTCATCAGATAGTTGGAAAGTGTTAGTTGAGGCTCATGGATCAAGAGTGGGATTTCTCCATCCTAATAATGGAAAGATATACTCAGGGCCCTCTCGGTGATAACACATTGACATAGCTTCCACGCAAGTGATAATGATCACTAAGAATGTCATATCACGGGAACGAGAATAGAGTACTTGTCGGTAATGGGATCAAACTAGGTATGAATGATATCGAATGATTGGATCCCAGACATGTAAAATATCACAAGACAAAAGGAATTGGTTACTGCGAATAAAAGGTCACATGATCACTAAGTAATCGCATGAACTGGTGGGAGTCATTATGGATCTTGAGGTCCCACTAATGATTATTGATCGAAGAATATCTTGATCATGTCCACACAATTCGCGACCCGTAGGGAGACACACTGAAGGGTATTCGACGCAATTGAGTGGATAGGGAACATAGGAGAAGATAATGGACATCACAGAAATTTATTCTGTCGAATCTGCTGAAATGGTTTCGAGCTATCAAAACAAAGCAAGGGATCAAAATGTTAATGTGTTCATTAAATGAAGTACTCACTAAATGAAGTGTTCATTAAATTGAGTTGCATTAAAACAAGAGAATTAAAGTGCTTTAATGGAAAGACCTTTGGTTTTTGAGTGGGGAATAAATGGGAGAAAGTGGAGATTGAAATTATGTGAGTGGAGAGTCCACCCACATGAATGAGAGGAGGTTAGGGGCACCCTCTTGGCCGCCGTCCAAGGGAGGGGCTTGCCCCTGTCCCCTATAAAAGGAGGTGGAGACCTCCTCCCTCACACACACTTTCCCACTCCTCCCATATGCCATTTGGTTGGCATATCCTCCCTCTTGCTAGCCTTGTACATTTCCACAAGAAAAGGTGCCCAGGAGAAGCCATGCTCAATATATTCCCCTCCACCATCTCTACCATGGCGTAGCGTTGTTGGAGTTCCCGGGGATCCGCTAATTCCGCTGTCCGGCTAGAGCAAGGGTTCGGGAGTCGTTGACACCCTGTACGTGCGACTGACTACAGAGGTGCTACACATGCAGCACTGTCATCGCGTCCTTGAGGATGGTCAAGTACACTCTACAACAGCCGCATTTTTTGTGGGAACAGTATCCCGCGTTACATGTATCTCCTAGATATGATCTTGGTGGTTGCAATCATAGGAACATTTTTTGTTTTCCATGCAATGAAACCTTCAACACCATCTTTAGAAGATCTCATGCTTGAGGCTTGACATCCTCGTTGATCATGGATTGATGAAGACAAGGTCAAAGAAGAGGTTTCCCCATGGTGTATGGGGGGGGGGCAATTCGCAAGTCTTCATCAAGAAAGTTTGACCAAGAGAAATCAAGAAAGGTGTTTCATCTTGATGAGGACAAGATCGTCTACATCAAGCTGGAATGCTCAAGGCGAATTTGTTGGGTTCGCAGCATAGAAAACAAAAAATTCCTACGACGGGAACTATTATACGCCAAGATCTATCTACTAGATACAAGCAACGGGTGGATATACATCCATAGAGAACATACCCTCGAAGAACAACAAAGCTTTGTTAACGATATGGATCTCGTGGATGATGTAGTCGAATGCTTGACGATCTCAAGATCGTGTGAAGTCCTAGCGCCGCAAATCAGCAGCGCATCCATCCTCGCACATACATTCAGGCCACTGAACAACCTCCACCTCCTTGCTCCAGCGATGCAGCAGAAGCAGCAACTCCTTCCAGACAAAATACCACCGAGAACATGTATCTCGCTAATCCGAGACCATGGGGGAATAATTCTAGAGGGGGGGAGAGATCCTTCAAGAGGAGGTGTGAGGAAGGAGTGAGAGGGGGGACTTTTATAGGAGGAGGGGTACCCTCCCCATGGCCGGCGACCCATGGGGGTGACCCCTCACCTCCCTCATTCATGTGGTGGTAACCCCCTCCACATAAATTTGCCCCTTCACATTCTCTTTTAAAGTCTCCACTTTAAATGCATTGAATTTCTAAAAATTTAATGCTCTCTCATTTAATAAAACTCATTTATTAATTTTACTCAGAATTTTGTTAATTACTTTAATTAACAAACATTCACATAAAACCCCCTGCAACATTTCAATATCACATGCCGAACCAATTTCAGCAATTTCACCCGAAACAATTTCGGTGTCTATTGAAATAATGCCAGCGCTTTGCAATTCTTTTGTCTAGAACATATCTGCTCCAAATGGTCTTTGGCAGCCCTTAAGTGTGTCACCCTACGGTTCACGAATAATGCAAACATTATCGATTCCCCTCTCAGATCAATAATCAGAAGCGGGACCTAAAGATCCATACTAACTCCCACACATTCAATGATGAATTCTGTGATCGAGAGAACCTTTAATGATAGTAACTAAATCCCTTTGTCTTGCCATAGATTACATGTCCGAGATTTGATCATCAGTATCTTATACTTAGTTTGATCTCATTACCGACATGCACTCTTTTCTCGTTCCCGTGATATAACATCCTAGTGATCACATCACTTGCTTGCAAGCTATCTTAATGTGATATCAGCGAGAGGGCCCAAAGTATATCTATCCGTCATCGGGATTGACAAATTCCACTCTTGATCCATGAGCCTCAACATAACACCTTCGGAATACCCGAACCAATCTTTATAGTCATCCTGTTATGGTGTGACGTTTGATGTATCAAAGTATTCTTCTAGTGTTAGCAATTAACATGATCTCATGGTATAAGGATAAAGATTACTTTGTATGATGCTATAGCAATATAAACATAATGACTTTGATTGTAATGCTATACTTCGGATGGATGTTCATCACATCATTCACCAATGTTGTGACCTCGTTATTAACAACATCCAATGTCCATGATTAGGAAACCTTGATCATCTTGTTAATCAACGAGCTAGTTATAGAGAGGCATAACTAGGAACTTTCTATTTGTTTGTTAAACACACATGTATTAAGGTTTCAACTTTAATACAATTATAGCATGTAAAATAAACATCTATCATATACTTGGAATACATATAATAAATACTTTATTATTGCCTCTTAGGGCATATTCTCTTCAATCTCCCACTTGCACTAGAGACAATAATCTAGTTTACATAGTGATAAATCTAACACCCATGGAGTTCTGGTGTTGATCATGTTTTGCCCTAGGGAGAACTTTAGTCAACGGATCTGTTACATTTAGGTCCGTGTGTACTTTACAAATCTTTATATCTCCATCCTTGACATGCTCGTGGATGGAGTGAAACCGGCTCTTAATATGCTTGGAATTCTTTGGAGACCTTGGTTCCTTGGCATTGGCTATGGCTCCATTGTTGTCACAATATATCACCATTGGGTCCAACGCACTAGGAACCACACCTAATTCCGTTATGAACTCCTTCATCCAAACCGCTTCCTATGCTGCTTCTGAAGCAGCAACATATTCCGCCTCCGTCGTTGATCCAGCTACCACGGGTTGTTTGGAACTCCTCCAACTAACTGCTGCTTCGTTCAAGAGAAATACATATCCGTCTTGAGACTTAGAGTCATCTGGATCGGTGTCAAAGCTAGCATCGACATAACACTTAGCGACCAGCTCTTCTTCACCCCCGTATACAAGAAACATATCCTTAGTTCTTCTTAAGTACTTAAGGATATTCTTGACCGCTATCCAGTGTTCCGAACCTAGATCAGATTGGTACCTACTAGTCAAACTAATAGCATGTGCCACATCCGGTCTTATACACATGGCATATATTATAGAGCCTATGGCTGAAGCATAGGGGATCTTATCCATTATCTCTCTTTATTTCGCCGTAGCCGAACTTTGATTCTTACTCAATGTCTTGCCTTGCAACATAGGTAAGAACCCCTTCTTACTTCCGTACATATTAAACTTCTTTAATATCCAAGGTCTGTACTTTGCGATAGCCCAATTAGGTGCCTTGATCTATCTCTATAGATCTTAATGCCTAATATATATGACGCTTCACCAAGGTCCTTCGTCGAAAGTTTGTTGTTTAGATAACTTTTAACACTATTTAAAAGATCTACATCATTTCCAATCAATAATATGTCATCCACATATAATATCTGAAATGCGACATTGCTCCCACTCACTTTATTGTAAATACAAGCCTCTCCATAAGTTTGGACAAATCCAAACTCTTTGATCACCTCATCAAAGCGGAGATTCCAACTCCGGGATGCTTGCTTTAGTCCATAGATGGATCGATGAAGCTTGCATACCTTATTAGCATCCTTAGGATTGACAAAACCCTTAGGTTGTATCATATACAACTCTTCTTCAATATTACCATTGAGGAACGCAGTTTTGACATCCATCTGCCATATGTCATAATCGAAATATGCAACAATTGCTAACATAATCCTAACCGACTTTAGCATCACTACGGGAGAGAATGTCTCATCGTAGTCAACTTCTTGAATTTTTCGAAACCCCTTTGTGACAAGCCGAGATTTATAGATGGTAACACTACCATCAACATCCGTTTTTATTTTGAAAATCCATTTATTCTCAATGGCCTTTCGGCCGCGAGGTAAGTCCACTAAGGTCCAAACTTGGTTTCCGTACATGGATTCCATCTCGGATTTCATGGCTTGTAGCCATTTGTTGGAATCCGGGCTCATCATCGCTTCTTCATATGTCGCAGGGTAATCTATTTCATTAACCATGAAATTCATAACAGGATTTCCGTACAGTTCAGGAGCTGCACGTGTCCTGCTTGACCTGTGAGGTTCGGTAGTGTCCTCTTTCGAAGCTTCATGATCATTATCATTAGTTCCCTCTTCATTTGGTGAAGTCAACTCTGGAACAATTTCCGGCGCTATGCCACTCACTGTTTCCTGAAGAGAAGGTTCAGTAACCTCTCCGAGTTCTACCCTCCGACTACACATGCCTTTCGCGAGAAACTCTTTCTCTAGAAAGGATCCGTTCTTGGCAACAAAAACCTTGCCCTCAGATCTGTGATAGAAGGAATACCCAATTGTTTCTTTAGGGTATCCTATGAAGATGCATTTTTCTGCTTTGGGTTCGAGTTTATTAGGTTGAACTTTCTTCACATAAACATCGCAACCCCAAACTTTAAGAACTGACAGCTTAGGTTTGTTTCCAAACCATAATTCATACGGTGTCATTTCAACGGATTTAGATGGTGCCCGATTTAAAGTGAATGCAGCGGTTTCTAGTGCATAACCCCAAAATAACAGTGGCAAGTCAGTCAGAGACATCATAGATCGAACCATATCCAATAAAGTACAATTACGACATTCCGACACACCATTACATTATCGTGTTCCGGCAGGTGTGAGTTATGAAAATATTCCATAATCTCCCATGTGTGTGCTAAACTCGTAACTAAGATATTCACCTCCACGGCCAGACCGCAGAAATTTAATCTTTCTATTACGATGATTTTCCACTTCATTCTGAAATTCCTTGAACTTTTCAAAGGTTTCAGACTTGTGTTTCATCAAATAGATATACCCGTATCTACTCAAATCATCCGTGAAAGTAACAAAATAATGATATCCGCCTCGCGCCGACATACTCGTTGGACCACATACATCTGTATGTACGATTTCCAATAAATATGTTGCCTGTTCCATTGAATCGAAAAATGGCGTTCTAGTCATCTTGCCCATAAGGCATGGCTCAAATGTATCAAAAGATTCAAAATCAAGTGATTCCAAAAGTCCATCAGAATGAAGTTTGTTCATGCATTTAACGCCAATATGACCTAGACAGCAGTGCCACATATATGCAGATATATCATCATCTTGCCCATAAGGCATGGCTCACATGTATGTACGTTTCCCCCCCTCTCTCTTCCATTTAGAATTGTGTAGATGACAAAAGCTCTAGCCAGCTGATTAGACTTATTGCACTTGTTCTAATGATAGTTAGTTACCACAATAATTTTTCTCTTCATTTAATGATATGTCATGTCATCAAATAGCTTGTATGTACGTATTACTACTCTCTTCGTCCCGGTTTAAATGACATATAGCAAATCTCTGAGCCCTAGGCTTCCTATGATTAGATCTAATTTGACTCTCACTAACTTTTTGATTGGCTCTTTCTCTGAAATTAAATACTTATGTGTCTAGGAGATGGGGGTATTTTAGGATTGCATAATTTTTAATATGTGGCTTTTAAATCGGGGTGGAGGGAGTAACTCAGTTACTCTCACTACTAGGAGTCAACATAAATGAGTCTATAACATAACAAAATCGGTCTACAACCTAATAAATGAAACATTGTATGACACTACATGTTACAACCGTTCCAATAAATATGGCATATTTTTTGAAAAGTTAAAGTAAGTAAAGTTTTAACCAAACTTTTCGTAATATTATAAAAAACTATGATATTACATAGTTTTTTCTCTCGAAATTTCACTGATTTATTAATAATCTCAACAGCAGTACAAAGCATCCCAAAAGTAATAAAATTATAAATAGATTATTGGACCACCTAGCGACGACTACAAACACTGACATGAACCAAATGTGCGTTGTCCTTGCCCCTCCATTATAGAACCGGGCAAAGCTTGTCGTAGTAGAGCTTGTTATAGTAGACGGACGACAAATCGTCGTGCTAAGATCCAAAAGGACCAGTGCACCAGAGGAGTAACCATCGCCGAAGAGAAAAACCTCAAAACATACCAATGAATACGAAAAACGACTGATCCTAAGGGATCCGTTGGATACATGAATTCGCACGCCCTCCACTGATGCTAGACGCACCACCAGGGCAAGGGATAGGGCGGGGAGGAACTTATTCTTATTTTAGGACGTAGCCGCCGCCTCAACATCCTGAAAAATATACTGAAAAACAGTCTAAACAAAACACTGAGATCTCCCGCCAGCGAGGGATCGTGGTCCGCCATACTTCCAAGGCCCTAAGGCCACCGGATACGGGACAGACCGGTGGCGTTGCCAGCGGAGGGAAGGAACCCTAGATGGGTTTGTCACCGCCTCCTGGAGCCCTCTCTCTTCTCTCGTACTATGATATTATATATTATCATACGAAAATATATTTGATGATGTATTAAAAAGGTGTTGATTTGGATTAGAAATATTAATGATTTTTCCTAAAAATTTGGTTAAACTTTACATAGTCTGACTTTAAAAAAGTGCACTATTCTTTAGAAAAGATAGTATATGTTATTAAATACTCCCTCCGTTTCACAGTATAAGTCTTTTTAGAACATTGTTTTAGTTTGTAAAAAGATCACATTGTAAAACAGAGATAGTATTAAAGTAGTAAGATAGACTATTAAACGCTACTACTACTCCCCAGCAGGAGAACAGAACAACTTGATAGGTAAAAATTGAAGGGAAAACGGAGGTAATGACAGAAAACCACCACAACTGGGCATGCGGTGTCACATAACCACCACACAGAGGCAAGGGGACAGAAACCACCACACTTTGAGGCAGGTCCTTGACAGATAGCACTAATTTCACATTTTAGGACGTTTAACCACGTTTCTGACAATGGGCCCGTTGTCAGGTGCCACCTGGTGCTGTCTTGATGGAAGGGCAGAGACGCCGTTAGGTAAAATAGCCAGTCGCACCCCGCTGCACCCCCAGCGCTGCAGCGCCACCCAGGTCGCCCGCGCCCCGCTGGAGCTCGGTCGTGCCTCGCTGGAGCTCTCCCGTACCTCATTGGAGATGGCCGCACCCCTCCTGGCTACCCACCCCGTTGGAGCTAGCTGCGCTCGCACCCTGCCGGAGCTGACTGCGCCGCTACTAGATGCGCCCGCGTCCCGCCGGAGCTAGCCACACCCGCTTTCCATTACACACGCCCCGCTAGAGTTCCCCGCCACCGTCGCCCATCCCGCTGCCCATCGTGCTCGAGTCCGTCTTCTCCTCGTTGGCGACATGCACGCTTTACAGCCAGACCAAGCGTGTAGCAGCAGCGGCGGCGGACCTCCTCCTTGTGAGGCGGGAGAGCGCGGCCAGCAGCGACGCGGTAGAGATCCGCCTAGCAGCGGGCGAGCTCCGGGCGGCCTAGGAACGGGCGAGCTCCGGGCGGCGTGGGCGCGGCTAGCTGCAAGAGGCGCGGGCGAGGTTTGGGCATCGCGGCCAGCTCCGGGCAGCGCGGACGGGGGTGCATGCGGGTCTAGCCAGCGGCGAGCTCATGATCGTGACTAGAGAAGAGGGTGGCGCACTACGCGGTGGTAGCTGGGAGAAATCCTGTGCGGCAGCGGCGCGGGGCGGCTCATTGCACGGCGACGCTCAAGCATGCGAGACCAGCTCCGGCATATGCTGATTTTGACCGTGCTCCACCCAGACTGTGAATAAGAAAATGAGAATAGAAAAAATGCCCTTCCGTCAAGACAACGTCTGGTGGCACTTGACAGCGGGCCCTACTATCAGAAACGTGGTTAAACGCCCTAAAACGTAAAATCAGTGCTATCTGTCGAGGACCTGCCCCAAAGTGCGGTGGTTTCTGTCCCCTTGCCTCTATGTGGTGGTTAAGTGACACCGCAGGCCCAATTATGGTGTCATTAGCTCGGGAAAGAGAGGGCCGCGAGCCCGCGAGTGGCGATGCAGACCCACACGATGCGCCGTAAAGCTCGAGTTGTCGTACTCCTCAGCCCACGCCACATTGATGCCTCGAAATTAGCAACCTACTTACTAGTAGTATCATAGTGGTAGTATCATAGTACTAGTATCATGCATATGATACTAGTGTATGATACTATCTTCATAGTGCATGATATCATATGGTAGTATCATACTAGTATTATATTTAATGATTTGTAGAATATAAATGCAAAATTATGTACAAGATTTATTTGCATGAACATTTTCTAATTTTACGTGCTATGATGCGGTATCTACCTATGATACTCTAATCATCTCTTTCTTCATTAATTGTTGTGCAATATCAGATTTTTGCCAACTTGGCATGCATGATACTACCTCTGTTTTGGATTATTAGTCTAAAGGCCAAGTTGGTAATACCAAGACACTTTATAACTCTTTCTCATTAATCTATGTATGCACCAATAGTCTTACATGCATGAGAGAAGTGAGAGGAAAAGAATAACATGCATTGGACGAAACAGACTAATAAATGAGATAGCCCTTATAATTTCAAACAATATAAAAAAGCTCTCCGAACCTATAATCTTGAACAGAGGTAGTACTTATGATACTCCCACTAGAACCAGCCTAAGGCTGATTATAGTGGTAGTATCATACTACTAGTATCATGCATATGATAAGTGTATGATACTATCTCCATAGTGCATGGTATCATATCGTATTATCATACTAGTACTATATTTAATGATTTATAGAATTTCAATGTAAAATTGTATAAAAGATTTATTTGCATGAGGATTTTCTAGTTTTACGTGCTATGATACGGTATCTACCTATAATATTCTACCCGTCTATTTCTTCATTAATTGTTGTGCCACATCAAATTTTTACCAACATGGCATGCATGATACTAGCTATGATACTTTCACAAGGACCAGCCTAAACTAAAAAAAAACTTACGGTACTACTGTGTCGTGGCACTTCAATATGTATTCCAATACTAGTGTCTTGGTGACACAATACCCATCGTCACTTTATGTTTTTTGACTTCCAGAAAATGATGTCACAAATCCGTTGCGCTACTTGACAACGTGTTACTTACTCCATTGTGTCACCATCTTCACGCCATGCTTAAAACCAGCCAGCATGTAGACAAGAATAGGTGCGAAGAGAATCGGGTTGCCATTTGGTGCGCTGCATCGAACTGCAGACTAATTAATTTTACGAGGATTGGTTTGGAAAACATTTTTTTGCGAAATGATTTGCAAAACTTCAAAATAAAGAATTCTACTGTGGAACACAGCTCGGCTGCTCAGCCGTCTCGAACGTGAAGCACCTGCCCAAGCTTATAGTATCTCTAGGAGATCCTGTATATCGGCCTAAAACTAAATAATTCTGGCAGTCTTCAGTTTTGGGCCGTTTAAAGGCCTTGAATAGATCTCGAGAAATGTCCTGGTTTGAATATATTTATCCACAGCATCAGATAGCGGCCCACCCTGCCGCTACATACCCGGGTAGGTGCGGCGATTTAGGGTTAAATCCCTTAACCCATTCGTCGCAATTTTCTGTCCTCCACACCATCTCGCTCCCTCCAACGAGCAATTAGAGTCGATTCGTGATGGGTGCCCCCGCAGGAAGTCAGCATCGTGGCGGCTCGAATGTGGGCCGCGACCGTGAAGGTTCCTCCCATGGTGCAGAGGCTAGGAGCTCCCTCCAGGTGCGGCTGCGTGGAAGCTTCTCCAGGACCATCGGCCACCTCTTCAGGTGGGACGTCCTCAGGGAAGTGTTCCTAACGAAGATGAAGCACCCGGAAGCCCTTGATGAGGCCTATTTGGTGTGCCACTGCAAACTGCGTCTGAATCCCGCCGACATGGCCGCCCATGCCCGTCTCGACATATAGCTCAGGAAGAGCTCGATGGACAGAAGGACATCGTCCGTTCTCTGGGGGTCTCGTCTGACAGCCGCACCCTTAACGAGGTTGTCTTTCACTCCCTCGGTATCATAGGTAGACGTGTACATAGTCTTTTACATCAGCACCAAGTGAATTGGAATCTGGTTCAACCCCTCCTTGAGTTGATTCTCTCCACCTTTACCTAATGGCTAGGCTACTTGTACACGTCTACCTCCCTTGGGCTCTCTACCTTTTTTATCTCCCTAGCTTTTTTTCTTTTTTCCTTCCGGTGTGCTCCCCTATGTAACCTTTTGTACTCTTCCTACTTGGTATATATATAAATAGAAAATCCACACCCTATGGAGAGATTTTCCCTACGGTAGCATTGTTGAAAAAAATTAGGACATAACTAATAGTTCTATTAGCCTAACCCTAACCGTAGGGATTTTTTATATCCTACTTTTTGCTTTGGCATTTTAATTAGTCCCCTACATATGTTTAATTCCGGCACTTGTTCTAGGATTTCATGGCGCAAATCAGTTGGTATAAATATATAGTTTGATTATCAAGCAACATGCTTGTTTCCGTCACCAAGACCACCAAACCACCGCACACACCATCCATCCAAAGAATGGCATCGAAACTCCCAAACACACTCGAAGGGCACAACCCCACATAGGTTGTTGTTTTAGTTGAAGGGCATTACTTGCTGAAGCGATGCAAAGATACGACCCTCGTTGGACATCTGTAGCCAACCTTCACAAACAGAAATGTCCCACAAAATCTTATGGATGAGAGGATTCGTCGCCATTGGCAGCAGCTGTAACATCCCAGTATTTAGGACCAAAGGAAGGGTAGAAGTAGGGTTTTGTGCATTTGCATGCATAAATCTATGAAAAATAAAATGAGAACTTTTTCGCGTTTAAGTTTAAAACCCAGAGGGATCAAAGTTTTTCTCTGTTTGATGATATAGGGTTTTAGATTATCAAATTGGAGTGTTATAAGTTCTGACATGATCTTTGTTATTTCTTTGATTTTGGGAGAAATAATTTGAATTTGAATAATCAAGGTTGATGATTTGAATTCAAAGAAATAGGTATTTGGAATTCAAATATAAAGTAAACAATTATGAGTAAAAGAATATTCTTTATTAGAATAGAATAGATCTTTGACTTACAAAGTTTAAATACAAAGAGTATTACAATGAGGTAAATAAAAAAACAAGTAATAGGAAAATAAAATGAATATTATTTATCATTGATAATATTACAAGGAATTTACATTGATCAAATAAAAGAAAATTTACAAAATATTACAAAAAGGGAAATTTCTAAATCCAAAAACTATCTAAAATCTTCTCTTTCTTCTGGATCTTTTTCTTCTTATTCTTATTTCCTGCAAAATAAAATAAAATGAAAGCTAAACAGAAAATGGTGTTAGGGGATTAGTGTTACTCCCAGGTTTTGGCAATGAGATGCATTGCTAAACTCATCATTGAGTATTTGTAAACTGGGGCCAAATGAGAACCGTTCTTATCAAGTATTGCCTTAGTCTTGGCATCATAGGCTTGAGAAGAGCCAGTTGCAATTAACAGTAAATGGTAATAGGCAAGATTAGGAAATCATCTTCTTACTAAAGCACATCCACATGACTTACTCCACGGTACAGAGCTTATAGAAACACACACACACACTAACGTGTGTCGACAGAGAAGTAGCACTGGATGAAGATATGAAGAATGAGGCAATCGTAGCAGACCTACCAACTAATTGTTCTTCTTCCATAGCACAAATACCAACTATTTCCTTCACACACTACTAAGAAAACGGCTATAGGTAATACGCACATCTGTGGCGCACGTGCAGTGGTGCCCCACGGCTAAAATAGACGTGGCGCACTGCATAGGGGTGCGCTACAGGTAACTGCAGTAAGCGTGGCGCACATATACGCGGTGCGCCACGGATGTGAGTGGGCCAGGGCACTGCCGGCCGTATACCACATAGTCGTAGCGCACCTGCGGCTAGTGCGCTTTGAGTGTGACCGGTAATTGTGACGCACTTGGGGACCATGCGCTACAGATCAAATCGGGCCGCATTGCTGTGCAACTGGGAAAACAATTCTGTGGCGCACGGGTGTATGTGCGCCACGGCTGTTCGTTATGCCTATGGCGCACCACGCCACGTGCGCCACGGATGTGCGTGCTGCCTGCTACATTTTGGCAGACAGCCTTTTGCACATTGCCTAGATCCACCATCTCCCACTTCACTTTCCCCTCCTTCTTCCTCTTTGGATCTCGCCCCCTCCTTCTTACCACCTCAATTTCTCCACTCTTTCACCATTTTTAGCTTGTAAAACTTACCTTGGATGCTACATACATAATAGAGGAAGGCTCTCCTTCCGGCCACCATCTCTCGGTCTCTCACCTCTCCTTCGAGATCTTCTCGCGGTCTCTCGTCTCAGTAAGTTGTCTATGTAAGAGGGATGTGTTTATGTGTATGGATGATATGGTTGCATATCTATGGAGAGGATCGATGCTCTCATGTGTTTGGAGAGCATGCATGCATGCTCTCTCATATATTGGCATTGTTTTGCGAAAATGTTGATTTATTTCCATTTTGGCAAGACTTTGGCATTTCGCAAAGGTCCGAATTTGAGGATAGGTCATGCCGAAATTTTCCATCGACCATTGCATGTATGCATTGGTTCTGTGGTTATAATAAACTTCTAATTCTACTATGTACACCGCACAGGCAACCATGGTCCGCATAATGAGCGAAGGCATTGTGGCTAGATTTTTGAAATGCGCGACGACCGACATGATACGAAATAACATGACGGAGATAAGATGTCCGTGCAGAAGATGCAAACTCAATTGGTTGATCGACCCAGATTTCGGAAATCTGCAGGCGCACCTGCTCCGCCATGGTTTCATGGATGGCTACACTCGGTGGATAAGTGATGACGAAGACGATGAGGCCGTAAATGGGGCAGCAGAAAATGAGGAAGGCGGGCAACATGATCATGATCACGGCAAGGACGGGCGAGATGAAGAAGAGTCTCCTGGAGCTGGTGAAGGTGCGGAAGTAGACCAGGATGATGATGATCTAGATGCCGGAGCAGGCGATGTAACAACGTCAGGCTGGGTGCGGGACCCTTATGTTCAAGAACTGCTTCTCAAGCAGACGAGTAACGACAAGGCTGCCGCTAGAGAGAAAGGCAAGCTTGCGCAACTTGAGAAAGACGCGGTTACTCCATTGTATGAAGGATGCAGGCTCGATGATACCCGATTGAATGTAACGCTCAAGGCTATGGAGATGAAGGCAAAACATAAATGGACCGACGCAAGCTTCGACGATATGATGGCATTCTGGCACGATCGTCTCCCGGAGGGGAACACGTGTCCAACTAGTATCGAGGACGCCAAGAAAATCGTGTGTCCTCTTGATCTACCACACATTAGATACCACGTCTGCATCAGTGATTGCATCATTTATCGGGACGAGGACGTGGAGAAAACCACATGCCGGTGTGCGGCGTTAGTCGATACAAGAAAGGGAAGAAAGCTCCTCGAAAAGTGGTATGGTACTTTCCTATCACTCCTCATCTGCAGCGCTATTTCGCAGACCCTAAGGAAGCAAATCTCATGCGCTGGCATGCGGAAAGAAAGAAGCCAGCAGATGACGATGACCCAGAAAAGGACGAGCTGCTGACGCACCCTTCAGATGGTAGCCATTGGAAAGCATTAGACCTCGAATTCCCAGAATTCGGTGGAGATTCGAGAAACATCAGGCTAGGTGCAAGCACCGATGGACTCAATCCGTTCGGTAGCCAAAGCAGCACGCACAGCACTTGGCCTGTGTTTGTATGGATGTACAACCTCCCTCCGTAGTTGTGCATGAAAAAGTAGTACATACAAATGAGTATGCTAATTCAAGGGCCAAATCAACCTGGTACCGACATCAATCTATATCTCGGGCTGTTGAAAGAGGAGCTAGCCATGTTATGGGAATCCAGAGCCAATATGTATGACGCTGTCGCACAAGATTATTTCACTATGAGAGCCGCGTTGGTCACTACGGTGCAAGACTATCCAGGTTGAGGATATTTCTCGGGGCAGGTTATCCAAGGATTCTACGCATGCGTTAGGTGCATGGATAACACGACCTATCTCCAACTAGAGAAAGATCCAAGGTCTTCGAAAACAGTGTTCATGGGGCACCGAAGGTGGCTTGGAAAGAATGATGCATGGAGAAAACGTGGAGATCTGTTCAATGAAAAATCTGAGACCCGAGGAATCCCAGAGCAGAGGAGCAGTGAAGAAGTGGATGAATTGCTGAAAAACTGGAAAGAGTGTCCTAAACCGGGAAAGAAGCGAAAGAGGTAGCAAGACAAGCCGTTGATGAAGGTATGGAAAACAAGGTCTGTTTTCTGGGAGTTGCCATACTGGAAGTTTCTCCGCACGCCTCATAGCCTTGACATCATGCATATCACGAAGAACGTGTGCGAGAGTCTAGTCGCCACCCTAATCAACATGCCAGATAGGACTAAAGATGGTCCTAAAGCAAGGAACGACTTGATATTCATGGGCATCCGGAAGGATCTTCACGGAGGACGCCCTACTCCTGATGATCAGGAAGATGACGATGATCATCAGTCGGAGGCGACACAAGGTCGTCAAAAGGGTAAAAAGGTCAAGAAGAACGAATATTACTACCCCCCTTCATGCTTCACACTAAGCCATGATGAGATCAAACAGTTTTTCAAGTGCCTTCTAGGAGTCAAATTTCCTTACGGCTACGCAGGCAAGATAAGCAGGTACCTAGATGAGGCTAAGCAGAGGTTTAGTGGGATGAAGTCTCACGACTGTGCCGTGCTAATGACGTAGATACTTCCAGTTGCACTACGAGGTATAATGGACGAGCATGTCCGAGAAACATTGTTTGGGCTCTACAAGTTTTTCGACATCGTCTCTCGAAAGTCAATTGGCGTGAAACGGCTCGGGAGGCTACAAGAGCAGATCGTGGTGATACTATGCGAGCTCGGGATCTACTTTCCGCCCACATTCTTCGACATTATGGTGCATCTGCTGGTCCATATCATGGAGGATATCATCCAACTCGGGTCGATGTTCCTCCGCAGCATGATGTCATTCGAAAGGATGAACGGACACATCAAAAGACACGTTCGCAACAGGTCCTGTCCAGATGGAAGCATAGCCAAGGGCTTTCTGGCTGAAGAGTGCATCTCTTTCTGCACGAATTATCTAGGCATCGAGAACCCTGTCGGTCTTCCCGTCAATAGGCACCTTGGCAAGCTCGATGGATCGGGTCACCGAGAGGGTCGTCGTGTACTGCATGCAGACTACGATTGTCGATGCGCAGACTTTGATAGAGCAAACCTAGTCGCGCTACAACATTTAGAACTAGTCGATCCTTGGGTACAAAAGCACAAAAGGTCAATCGATAAGAAGTATAGTGACCGGGGCATACAGAGGACGCAGGGAGAAATAATCAAAGAGCACAACTCAGATTTCACGCGTTGGTTTAGGCAGACGCTCCTAGATAATCCCCCGCAATCGCATTCTGCGGAGGAAAACATCATATTCACCTTGTTGCAGGGACCCATGCACAACCTGGTGACCTATCAGGCGTATGATATCAACGACTACACATTCTACACGGAGGAAAAGGACAACAAGTGTTACTATCAGAACTTAGGCATAACATCGGAATTCTACACCGATGACAACGTGAAGGAAAGATTTTATGGAAGGACCGAGGAGATCTGGGAGCTCGACTACTGTGGAGAAAAGGTGCCGATGCTCCATGTCAGATGGGCCAAGAGCGTCGAAAGAGAAGACCGGTATTTCACAACCATGTTAATACCCGAAGCAGCCAAATCCAAGGCCGCCGGTGCGCATGTCGCCGCGAAAAATGAACCATGGGTACTGGCTAGCAAAGTAGACCAATGTTTTTTTATTACTGACCCGACAAAGCCTAGCCGTGTTGTCGTGAAGAGAGGAAAAAGAAACATCATCGGAATGGATGGAGTCGCCAACGAGCAAGACTTCGACCAGTACGGTGATCCAAAGATTGAAGATGACGACGACTACGATGAAGAAGCATACACACAAGAAGAAAAAGGACAACCTTACCCAAAAAAGGTAGCCCGTTCGAGCGAAGAAACATAAAAGTGCCAGGGCTAAATTATTCAACCGTGACAAAGAAGGGAAAAAATATTGTAAAACGCTAGCTCAAAAAAGATTGTATTGATGCATATGGATGGCATATTATTAATGGAAACATTATTATTTAGTTTCTCTCTACTTTGAATCACTTTTGTACCAGTTTTGATGATATATATGTACCATTTTTGTCATATAAAACATATATTTTATATAGTTTACATAATTTTTGGGATATTTTTTAACATTTTAAAGTAGTTTTAAAATAAAAACAAAAAATGGGGGCACCAGGGTTCAAACCTGAGTGCTCCAGGTTTAGTGAGCGTACATAGCTAGGGCGGAACCAGTGGGATATGCAAGTGCTAGTGTTAACTAATAGGGCGGCAGCCTTTTGTTTGACTTGACACGACACTTAGCCGTAGCGCACCCTTACCTAGTGCGCTACGGTTACCCGTAGCACCCGTAGTGCACTAGGTAAGGGTGCGCTACGGCTAAGTGTTGTGACAAGTCTGTGCTGCACACGGTCACATCTCCCATCTCGTCTCCCATCTATCTCCAATCGTCTCCCATCTATCTACCACCGCTCGCCCGCTGCCTGCCGAGGAGGAGGAGAGGAGGCCCTGCCGGTACCAGCGCCGTCTTCCAGGGCCCTACCGGCGGAGAGGGAGCGGGCGAGGGCGGTGGGTGGGTGTCCAGGCTCGTGGACCCTGCGTCACGCCTCATCGCGGGCGGCGCCGCGCGGCTCTTCTCCACGGTGTTCCGCAAGCACCTCACTCCCGCGCCGGCTCCAGTTGTGCTCGAGCCCCCCGCATCCGCGCCTACCGGTGAGCCTAAGCTTCTTCCTCTACGCTTCCCCTGAGATTGGTCTTTGTCGCTCCCCGGGGCCGTAGTTGCCGTCTCAAGCTAGGGTTTCGGGCCTGCTCCCCGGGCATGCTAGGGTTTAGCTCAGATTGCCGAGCACTTGCTTCCGGTTTCGGCGATTTTGACCTAGCCAGTGCTATTGGTGGTACATAGCACCGATTTCATGAGAAAAATGGAATGGCTTCTTAATTACTGGGTCCCTTTAGTTTTTCCACCTCACTAAGTCTGTATCGATGTGGATGTGGCATCACATTAGTAGCACCTTGCTCTGCATTCTTAATAGTAACAATATTTCAGATAAATTGGCCCGTGCTTTACAAATTACAATCGGTTTCTTTACGTTGCTTAGTGGGTGTAGATCTCTGTATAGGAGAGAAAACCATATGTTCAGGTGGGGAGAGTACAAAGTAGTAGATGCTCTTCTTATTCCTGACCTAGAACACAAATTTTTTGCTGACCCAGAATTTGTTACCGTGAGTTGAGACTGCCCTAGGTTTGATTCAGTGAACACAAATTTTTTGCTGACCTACTAGTGTTGTTGGTGATAGGTTTGATTCCTAAATGTTATAGTGAGTTGAGACTGAAACCCTAGCTTGATATTTTTTCACATATGTTGGTTCCTCTGGACTCTTTTAGTATTGCCATCACATTCGTGGGTGAGATTGAGGATCAGAAGTTTCTTGTATGAAATTTTTGGGCTAGCTGTACTGTATCTGATATAGATGAAAGCTACAGAAAAATTAGAAGAAAAATACTCTAGTGCTTTCTAGCTTTTTAGACGAGTTGTACTGCATAAATTATTTCTAACGATTATTTTGTGTAGCTCCAGGTCTGCTGTTAGGCTTATAAAGCCTAACACATGCCATGGTTTTCAGCTTTCTTTTGTAGTGCTACGAATAAATATCTTACAATGTGAAAAAAAGGATTGTTATTTTTTTGAAGCTCATATCTGATCATGCAGTAGGTACTGGAAAAATAATAACTTGACACATGTTTTAACTGACACAATCAAGCCATCTGCATAACTCCCTGCATGTGTATTTAACTATTCAAATGACTATATGAGAGAGCAGAGCTAAGAAACTTCTAACGATTAACTAATAAGCCGAACTATTTTAAGTTTAGGATAACATAACGTCCTACGATATGTTTTCTACAGTTAAACATTTACCCTGCCTAGTTGTATTCGTAGCTATATTACCCTGCCTAGTTGTATTCGTATGTAGGTGCTTGTATGAAACGAGTCCCGATTTTCACCGAAATGTTGATTAACTTCCGTTTGGGTAGAAATCGGGCACTCCTAGTTTAACAAAAATGAGCAAAGGTCATGCCGGATTTTTCCGCGCACTTTACTAACCATTATTTGCCTTTTATTAGTGCAAACATGTGTGACAACGATGAGGCTGGATCTTCTCAGCGTATCAATGCTGAAGAAGAAGTGAGACCTCAAAACAGACTCTTGTCATTCTGGGAGGAGGTCGAGCGGCTAGAAAGAATGACAGAGGGTGATGAAGAATACAACCCTTCCGAGAGCGACGCCGATGAGATGGAAGACACGGAGGAAGAAGAAGCGGCCGAAGGAACGGCGGATGATGAAACCACTGATGGCGGCGAGGGCACAACAAGTGGTAGTAATCCGCCTAAGAAGAAGAAGGAAAGGCGCCCGAACACGGTCGGCACCATCAGAGAGGAAATTACCGAAGTGAGCACAACAGGGTACCTTTGGCGCCCGACCATGTGGTCAAAGGGTATGGTGGGCAAGTGGCGGCTATCACCCGGACCACCATCTCGATCAACACCGAGAATCTCCGGCATAAAGATAATGGCCATTTGCGCACACTCCTCTTCGAGAAGCTGCACGCAAGATACAAGTTCCCCCTTCAGTATAGGAACACTGATTATCATGGGAATGAAGTAAATAAATCCGCCCTCACGAGGATGAAAACCGCCCTGGCCAGCTGGAGAACCCGGATAAAGAAGAAGTTATTTAAAGAAGGGAAAAGTCTCGAGGAGATCCAGAAGATTGACCCGCAGATCACCGAATATCAATTCCAGGAGTTCAAAGCCAAGTGCAAATCCGAAGTAGCCAAGGCCCCGAGTAAGCGGGGAAAGGAATTGCAGGCGATGAATATAGGTCACCACCATCTCGGATCTGGTGGTTACAGAGCTGCGGAGCCCAAATGGGATAAGGAGGACGACGAGTATAGAGCTAAGGGGATACCTAACCCCTTTTCGAAATTCGAAAACAAGCAGCTTCGAAACTTTATCAGGGCTCCTTACCATGTGGATCCCAAAACCAAAGAACTCACCGCGGAAACTAAGGTGAAGGACTTCGAGGTTCTTGCGGTAAGTAATTTAATTACCGCGGATCAAGTCGATTACATTCTAATCGATCAAGTCGAATTTCTAAACGGTTCACGTTACTTCTTCTACAGGAGCGGGAAATTGCTAGTCACGGATCCCATGGTTCCTCATCCCACGGGTCGACGGCGGCCACTGTAACTACCTCGGTGAACTACGCTCTAAGTTGCATGCCTGGATGAGCGAAAGTGGTTAAAATAGTACGGTGGGGCCCAGGGGCCACTCATAGGTAGACTTGTCGGCCGTCCTAACCACTTCCAGAACATCGGGACAAGAACGAGCGGCGTAGTCGGCAAGCGAAGGGATCAACTACATACACAAGTGAGTATGTATGCAAGCCACCATACAACAGTTTTCAGAGCAATTCCATCTAAAATAAATAGAAATATTGCAACGCCATACGGCAAGATCCAAATATCCTAGATAGAGATAATAGTTTAGGATAGCTCCTCATACATCAAACATCAGAGTCTCAGGCGGAAGCGGAAAACAAGATCCGAGTACGGATAAGAATCAAATCGGCATAAGATGCCACATAAATAAACACATCCCGCCCACAGATCTCGCGGATCCCCATCCTCGGAATCTCTACACCGAGTGATCGTTGGCAACATCATCTGTCTCCTCCACCCAGTATCCATCTTGCGAATACACCTGTTCATCTGAACCAAACAATTTATCGTGTGAGACCCTAGGGGTACTCAACAAGTCTTAATGCCTCTAAAGGGAACAAAACCTGGGGTGACGCAATTGCAGCAAAAGATAATAACTAACAAGTTCTATAGATACTTGCTAACCATCCGCCTAACCAATGATAGACAGATATCCGTTAATTAGTAACAACAGTTATAACAGTATAATTAACAGATCCATCCTCCTTCTCGCTTACCAACGAGAAAGCGGACGAATAACCCATCCGTTGGCAGTTTTATTAACCATTCCATGAGTATTGCACTATTTACTAGTCAGATACTTAGTCAAATTAAAAGCGGTACTTTAGTTATACTTGTCTATGATCGAGAAACTATGCTCCAAGTCGTCCATAACCGCGGACATGGCTTTCAGAAAGATTTACCCTGCAGGGGTGCACAAATAGCAACACACACTCGATCAACCTCGGAAAAACCAAATCAAAACCCAACGAGGCATTCACGACAAAGCGATCACAAGATTCAGAAATATTTCAGGGGGCCACCCCACTAAGCTACCCGCAACGAAGTTGGCCGGCTCCGGAACGGACCCAGGGTTTGTGTGGACGGCGGTAAACGACTGGGAACCCGAAAGTGTGACTGGGCTTGTCGATACAGCGAAAACATGTCATGATCCAAAACAGTACAGGTGCTCCACGCACAATCGTAATTAAACAGTAAAGCATGGCATAAGTACAGGATAGTAATAAAACCCCAAACTAATTGTGGCCCCAAGAAATAGCAATGAATCAAGCTCTGGCTCAGGGGGGTCCATAAGGCCTCCCGGATGTGGATAGTGCGAATAGTCAAGGAACAGGAATCAAGTACTCGGGGTCCTACGAACACAAGTGAGCATGAAAAACCAAATAGCAGATATTGCTCACCGGTGCCACTTTCATTAATTATCCCATTACTACTCAGGTTAAGTTGTTTAGGTACCTCGTTATCCATCAGACACTCACATACCCTACACATGCTGTTCTACGACTCGCATGGCTCAAACAACTCCTGTAGTAATGGCTCATGGGATGGAGGAACAAGCTTCGGTGGGGTTTAAAAGTAAAGGCTATGCAGTACTTGGGATTCAATTTAATGCAATCGCGACTCAATGATGCAAGAATAAGATAGAGGCAATAGGTACTATATGTATGCAAGCATGTGGTAGTGCTTGCCTGGTAGCTCAGTTGAAGCGAGAGATGGATCTGGGTAGAACTCCTGTGATTCCTGATAATTCTCCTGTTGGGCGTCTATTCGATGAAGAACCAAACAAACAAGGGCCAACATAAATAAGTGCACAATCATATGAATTGAAATGCGACAAGAAAACAAGCATGCCATGATGAATGATGCACAATTTACATGGCAATAATGGAGCATGGCATGGTGAGGTGTGGGGTACAAGAATAAAGCCTTTTTATTGAGTTTTAGTCAAGTTTTATTGCCATAAACAGTTCTGATTTTTAATAATGGCATGATGCGTGCTTCAATTCTGAACAAGGAATGCATAGTTAGAACGGGCTCGTCGCGCTGATCGATTTAGACATATTATTTGTCGAATTTGGAGTTGTAGAGTTAAAGTTATTAATTATTTAAGAAAAGGCATTTTTATTGCATTTAAACAATTTCGAAATTTTAAAGTGCCCAGATAATATTTTGAAAGGCATATTTGAAATCCTCACATTTTTCTGATTCAAAAACATATATTATTTGTATTATTTGGAATTATAATTCAAAAGTTATTAAATACAGATTTAAATTCATATTTAAATATTTCTCAAAACATTTTATTAAAACAGAAAAGCAGACCGACTTTTTCTACTCAGCCTTAGCTAGCCACAGTCGCAGATAGGTGGGCCTCGCTGAGCTTGCGCCACTGCGCGCGCCAGGTCTTTTGTTACCGCGCGCTAGCCAGCCACAGGGACTGACCGGTGGGTCTGGCGCCAAAGAGGCCCACGCGACAGCGAGCGGAACGGGGGGGTGCCCAGTGGGGGATCTAGGGCCGCGGGTTGAGGGGCTGGAAACCTGGGTCCCTTTTTGTAAAAAGCTCTACGACGATGACATGTGGGGTCTGGTGTACCGCGGGTTGAGACAAAAAGGTGTGAGGGGGTATTTGCAAACTGCGCACGGGCTACTGTTTTTCTTCCTAGCACTGGACTGACGAAACTGACAGCGCGGAACTGGGCGCGGTGCGGGGGATCGAACCGGTGATCTGGGGCACGCGCGCGGAGGCAGAAGCCACTGCGGCTGGCTGGGGGTTGTTGCTGGGTACGGATGCGCAGCTAGAAGTAACTTCCGCGACGCGACGACGAGCAGACGCTCGTGCACGCCGGCGCACAGAGTGTGCTTGACGTGTGGTCCGGCGATTACAGGCGACCAAGGGGAAAGGGGAGGTGTCAGGAGGGTGCGTGGCTCACCGCGAGGTTGCCGGTGCAGTCAGATCGGGCCGGGGAGCAGCAGGTCGACGGTGAGGCAGAGGCCGGCGGATCTAGGGTTTTGCCTCGGTGTTGCAGACGTGCAGCAGCTTCCGGCCTTCTCCTCCTCGTTACAGAGCACAAGGGAGACGCAGGGGACCTCACGGTCTTCCTCGACAACCTCAACGCCACGCCCGCCTGCTGGATCGAGAGGGCGGTGGTGGACACCGACGGTGGCCAGCGGTGATAAGGAGTGGAGGCAGGGGGAGAAGGGAGGGAGCTGCGGCGCGGGGCCTAGGGCACATGCAGGCAGAGGAGAACGAGGGGGAGATAGATAAGGACGAGGCAGGAGGGGCTGCACATGGGGGCTCGATGGAGAGAAAAGGTGGCTCGGCCACCTTTCCTCCCTCACGTGCTAGGCACGGCTAGGGCCGGGGTAGGGACTGCAGCTGGGGTCAGGGCGAGGCCAAGGAGTAGCAGGCTCGGTGTGGGGCCGGGCTGCAGTGAGAGAGAAGGAGAGAGAGAGAGAGGGTCGGGTAGCTAGGGTTGGAGGGTGGCTCGGGTTAGGGTTTAGGGTGGCATGGGGGTGGTTAGCTAGGGTAGTAGAGGTTTAGCAAGGGGTAGATTAGGGCTGGAGTAGGGGTGGTGCTTCGGCATGGTGAGGTGAGGTGATGGGATTAGGGTTAGAGAGAGGGATTAGTGAGAGAGGGTAGGGGTAGGTTTTGGGTGAGGGGGAGTGGTATGATCTAAACAAGATCATGCAAGGTTAAAAGTGATGGCAAGGAAGGATTAGGGTGTAGGGTTTGAGTAGGAGGAAAAACTAGGTTTTAAATATCACATGAAGTAGAGAGAAACAAAGATATGGTGAAGAGAGAAAAGAGACATGATAGATTAGGGTGAAGGGTTTTCCCATGATCTCATAAGATCTTGCATGAGATGAAAGAGATGTGGTAAGGGTGAGTAGCTTGATGCACATGGCAAGGAAAACAAGATCAAGATGAGGAGGTTTGAGAGAAAAGAGAGCTCAAAAGAGAAGATCCCCTAAAAATCAAAGTAAAACCAAAAGAATGGAATGGTGAGGCTTGTTGCTTGGCCCATGCATGAGCATTAAATGCCATGTCTATTCTTGTGAGAACAATAGGTAAATTTACATGGTATTTATTCACATGCATTCCAAAAATATGGATCTAGGCCAAGCCAAAAGAATTAAAATGGATGTTCCATGTGGAGTGTATGGAGATGCTCAAATTGGAATATAATTTAGACATGCTAGTCTGTATATTCCACTAGGTGCATAGTGTCCTCAAAAATATTCCAACATGAGCATATATTCCAAGACAACCCATATGGAAGCTAGACAAAGGGGTACCACTCACAAGGCATGCAAAGGTGGCTCCACATATCACTAAGGTGAAAACAACATGATGCTAGTGTGAGAGCATGTGGAAAATAGAAGTGGATCCATCCCAACTCACATGAGCTAGAGGTAAACCAAATGAAATGCAAAGCTCACATATAGTTGGATGGTGGAATTATGGGGTGGTGACAAGAAAGGTGATGGAGTTAATAATAGATACGCCCCAACTCAACTTGGGCATTAAGCATTTATCAAGAACCAAATACAATATATCAAGAGGCAAATACAATTAATAATGCATATGAGATAAGAACCAAATGAAAAGGGTTTTAAAATGATGCTCAAATGCAAGGTGGCCTGATGACATGAGCATGATATAATTATGATGCAACAAATATATGTAGGAAGTAGCAATTATATTACTAGACCATGTAGCATTGCACATGTTAGACAGATGGGATGCTACAGCCACCTGGTGGGATAACCCTTTTAACATGGCGATGAACCAGGCCAAGAAAATCACGTCGGTTACAAAGAAGCCATCGTCGGCTGGCCGTCTGGCTGGCTTCGGGGCTAAGAATTGGGTGGATCATTTTGGTCCACCCCCGAGGACGCGTGTGGAGGGAAGGAGCGACGAGGAAAACCACGAGGTTCAGGAACTTAAGGAACAAGTGGCACGGATCCCGCAGATCGTCCAAGACAACCTAGCAATCACCCTCACCTCCATCCTGCCTACCTTGGTGGAGTCAATAGCGCACTGGAGTGCGGGTGGTCGACAAGGGTCGTGCCCGATTCCAAGCATGGTCAGTAGGCACTCAAACAATGCGGCGCCGGCGATCCCGGTGAATTATGTGTTCGTGACTCTGCCCGCTAGCACGGCGGCGCCAGAAGCATTGGTGACTCCGCCCGCTAGCACGGCGGCGCCAGAAGCATTGGTGACTCCCCCTGCCATCACCGCGGCGCCGGAGCTTAATGCAACCGATAGGGAGAATACATCGGCGGCCGGCACCGTGCCATCAAGCAGCCCCTCCGTCTCTTGCATGCCCGTCGTCGTATGCGGTGCCTTGACATTAGCTGAGCTCGACGCCATCACGGTAAACCAAATACTTTACCGCCTTGCCATTTATTACTCTTATGGCATCTTTTTAATGCCATACATGTTTTTCGCAGACGGATGTTCCATGCACTCTCTTAAGCTTCGTGAACAACGAGTTGAGGGATGTTGCCAAGGGTACCATCATTCAACCCCTGCACCGCACGTTCCAATCAAAGCCGATGCCAGATAGCGTGCATAGGGTTAAAATTATCCGGGTGCTAAGGGGCTGCGATGACCTGGAACCTCCCATTCAACCCCCAGGAGTGGATGAAGAAGAGCCGACTGTCCTCAGAAGTTGCTTCGGCTTATTCCTGTTATGGCAGAAGAGCATGATTCGTTTGGGGACGGCCAAGGCCATCACCCCATAGACAACAACACTGCATGTCGTGCCAGCGCTAAGCACAGGCAAGACCCCCACACCGTCACCTCCATGCGATTGCTCGGCTGGTCACATTGACATGACCATGGCGCAGGATCCGACCGAGGATGACAAAGATTACTTCGATGATTTCATCAACACTAATCTTTTCCCTGGCGACCTAAACGAAGACCCAGCTGGTGGCCCCGCAGAGAAAGCCACTTGCAACAAACGTATCTTTGGTTCTCAGGAGATGCCTCCAGCTTGCACCTTCACCGAACCAGCGGATACATCCAACCGGCCCTTTGTTCTAAGCCCTGACACACTACATAGGGCGATCGATGCTCAGATTGCGGTGCATACCCACTTCCCAAAAGGCAAGAAGACTAGGAAAAGAAAATCTCACAGCTCGAGCCAGCCGGTGGCGTCAACTGCCAATCCGATCAGGTTTCAGGACGGGCCACCAAGACCAAAGGGTATTATATGGAGGATGCATGTGGCGGGTGAGCCCATGCTAACTAAGAAATTGCTCAGTCTCGCCACTTCAGAAATGAGGAGTGTGCATGACGGTATGCTGACGATAGAGAGACGCCTTCTTGCGGAGAAATATCCCTCGCACCCGGTATTCGTGGTTAAGGTGCCACGAGGCTTGGGCTTCGTTGATAATGTCCCCGTGGATTTGTTCTTCCTGCGGTTTGACGACATCTTCCATATGTTCCACCTATATCCGCTACACTATACCATGGTACGCCTGTTTTCTCTCAGCCTGGCCATTCAGATCATTAGAGAGAACACCCCAGGCATCGCTATAGTGGATCCCTACTACATGCGTGATGGCTGCTTGGGAAGCGCCATTGAACGGCGATTCGTGGCCTTGTACCTCCAAGGCATCTTGGTGGCGAACAAGACAAAGGAATACATTCTCGTGCCTTTCTTTCCCGAGTAAGTCATTATTCACTCGCCGTCATAACATGCTTTATTAGATTTTCATCATTCTTTTTCCAACACATTTCGTTTGAATTGTTTTGCGCAGAGACCAACACTGCACACTCATCTGCTTGTCACCCAAACATTCGCAAGCCACGTATTTCGACTAAGGGAGTTAAGAAAATAAGAAAAACTATGACAAGATAAAGGAAGTTCTGGATGATGCTCTCACCGGCTATGCCTCAGCGGAAGGCGCCACCTTCATGCGTAAGAAGCTCAAGTTTGGCAGGCACGTCTTCACCCATGTGACGGAATTCCCCTGCGTGAAGCAGCCGGCAGGCAGTCAAAAGGAAGCCTACTATGCACTCCATCACATGAGGGCATTCCTACTATAGCAACAGAATTCTACGCTGCCAGATCATCTCAAACGGTGGGCCAAAGTCAAGGCCAGGATCAATGATTCAGATATTAGGCAAGAGATGTATCGCATCCAGCAACAGTTTGGGGCAATCATCAGCCGTGATGTCATGACTTCAGGGGGGTCTTCTACGGAGGCAATCCCCCGAATAACCGTGACGTAGTAGATCGCCTAAAGATGCAGGGTGACTATAGGGCGTTCATGACGAAACAAGGCGTCCTCCCGTTCCCTGAGCCGAGCCAGAAGTCTTGATGTGTTGGTCTAGTTGTAGTTCTTTATCCCCACGTGTACTTGTGTGTGTCGACATGTACATGCTACTACTTGGTATTTTTTGCTTACTTTGTTACCTTATTTGATAAGTATATCTTTATATGCGATTTTTACTTGTTTTTTCACCACCATTTAATTATTATTGCCAACTTTTAGATGACGTGGTACGTCGTGTACAAGGGACGGGTTCCAGGAGTCTATGATGATTGGGAAGACTGCCGGAGACAGGTGCACCGTTTCAGCGGCAATAGCTACAAAGGGTACAACACTATGGCGGAGGCGGAAGCTAGATACGCGCGCTATCTAGCGGGAGTTAGGACGAGGAACCGGATGAAGACCTATACCTCCATCGCGGTGATGGTTATCGTCCTTGGTTGTCTGTCCTGCATGTTCCGCGAGCTCTAACTTGGTTGAGACATGTATTCATGTCATCACTAGCTACTTTGTAACTTGATCGAAATAATATAACTTATACTGTGTATTTATGTATGTGACTTATCTATATGTATTTGTTTCTATCTTGTCTATGTATTTATTTCTGTATTGTATATATGTGTATTTATTTATGTACTGTATATCTGTGTATATCAGCTGTATTGTATATAATCTGTATTGAATATCATTGGTATTGAGTATTTTTTTTTGTTTTTTGAAAAGCTCAGTCGTGGCGCACATATACGTGGTTAGTGGTGCACTACGTTGGTGGTGCACGTGGTCAAATACTAGTAGCACACTATGTCATGCGCCACAGGAACAACAGTAGTGGCGCACCAGCCAGTGCGCTACTACTAACTAGATACTAGTAACGCACTAGGTCATGCGCCACAGAAAAACAGTAATGGCGCACAAGACAGTGCGCTACCACTAACTCGAGATACCTGTAGCACGCCTGGCAGTGTGCTACTGGCATTTTTTAGCCGTAGCGCAGAAGTCGTGGCGCACCCCTAGTGCGCCACAGAAGGGGAAAGTAGGTGCGCCACAGACATGCGTTTTCCTAGTAGTGACATAGTATCGACCATCCCACAAAAACATAGTATCCACCACAACCATGGTCACCATGGTTACTTAGTCGAGATCAGACAATAGATCAATAAGAAGGACAAGCAGAAGCTTTAGGAAGAGCAAACAGTTGATCAAGAGGAGGAGAAGGTCATCGGGAAACATTGGGATCTTTAGGAGGAGAAGACAGAAGCACCAGAAGGAGCTAACCAAGATTAACAAAGTAAGCAAGAAAAATTTCTCAACAGAAGCATATCAAGGCAATTCATCTGACCAGGGGTATTCCACTATTACTAATAAAGGCATATGTTCTTAGCAGATTTATCTTTCACATATATAGCAGTAGATTACAACTAGGAAAAAGGAAAATAAAAACTCTTAGAGTGTGTAGAAGTGCTAAACTAGTTCATCACTAAGCATATAAGCATGTATAGCCTCTGTTCTTATAAAAGATGAGCCTCAGACTTTGCATAATAGAAGTGCTATACCATCTATGAGATGATCCTATTGGTTTTCATCTAACTACAACAACATCAGACCATGCTACTTCAAGGAGAGTGGTGTGCACACTAAAAAATGGAGGCACCACAGTAACCTAAATGCTATAGAAGCCACCATTCTAGTGGTTAAATGATCTAGAACAGGATCCATAAATCAGAAACAAGCCATAGTAAGCAAATACTGGAAATAAATCATCTTCCTAGCTAGTGTATGCTAGGAATCATCTTAAGGAAACTTGTGCCACAAGTGACAGATGACAATTATGTGTCTCTGCAATTCTTAAGCCCAACTAAACATAGATTCAATGCAATACATACTACAACTTACTTCAAACCAAATGTTTTAATTTAAAACATAGCATACAGAGCATCTATTAAACCCAAAAAGTTCAATATTAATTGTAGCACTCCGAGTAAAACCACTACTAGAAAATCGCTCGTTGTTTTGTTTTGTGCATCTTCATGACTGCATGCTCATGTAATCATGTCACATTGCATTTGAGCATCCTCATGTATGCATACATGTTTTTGCCTACAACTATCTTCCAAAAGCCTATTTTTGTTTTGTAGATATTCTCCTCTTTGTTTCAAATCGAAACCCTAGATCCGTCCCTCTTTGAGTCTTCTTCTTCCTAGAATCTCGGGGCGAGATTCCTGTTTAGTGGGGGAGAGTTGTAGCATCCCAATTGTCTAACAATTGTAATGCTACTTGTCCTAGTAAGATATTGGTTACTTCATATATGTTATTGTTGCATCATAATTATATCATGCTCATGCCATCATGCCACCTTGCATTTGAGCATCATATATTAAATCCCTTTTCTTTTGGTTCTTCTCTCATATGCATTATTAATTGTATTTGCCTCTTGATATTGTATTTGGTTATTGATATATTGTTCAAATGCCCAAGTTGAGTTGGGGGCATATCTTTTACTTCCATTCCACCACCTTTCTCTTCCACCACTTTATAATTCCACCATCCTACTAGACCATGAGCTTGTTTGTCTTTATTTTGGTTTTATCTAGCTCATGGGCAATAGGGTGGATCTAGTCCTTTAATTTCCTTTGCTTGGCTTTATTCCACTTCTTGGAAATGCATGAGAATAATGCCATCATATTATTATTGTTTTCACAAAATAAATCATGGCATTATTATTTTGCATGGGCCATGCACAATTCTTCACCACCTTTTTACTCATTTGGTTTTTCTTTTGATTTAATGGATCCTATCTTGGGGGGGGGGACCATCTCCTACCATTCCACCATCCCCATAGTCTCACCCACATCTCTTTCTTTTATTTTATTTTCTACATGTATGTTCATATGTGACTCTTTCCACCTATTTCTTTTCTTCCTCTTTCTTTCTTGTTTCTCCTCCACATTATCTCATGCAAGATCAAGCTTCATGTTTCTTCTTGGTTTGGCCTTATAAAAAAAATTAACACCTAAATGCTTAATAAAGATCTAAACTGGCTTTTCTCTTTATAATTCTTTTACACCTAATTTACACTAAACCCTAACTCTAATCTTCCTTCTCTCTCTCTCTCTCCACCATGATGAACACCTGACGCTCTCTCTCTCTTCCTGGCCCACCTCAGCTAATCCTAATCCTCTAGCTAACCCTATCTAAGCCCTAACCCGAGCCCCAACTAACCTAACCTGAGCTACCCCTCTCCTCTCTTTCTTTCTCTACCGGCCGAGCTAGCCCCACCCTGCAGCCACACGCCACCCTGGTCCACCTGCAGCCCCTCCCCGCCGTGCCTACCAGCCCCAGGTCGAGCCCCAGCTCGAGCCAGCACGTGAGGAGAAGGAAAAAGGTGGCACCGAGGCCACCTTTATCTACCCCTGCCACAGCTGGCCTCCTCCCTCTCCCTCCTTTTTCCTCCTCCCACACGACTCTTCTGGCTCTCCAGATCTGCCCCGAGCTGCCCCTCCTCTTCTCCCTCTTCCTCTCCGACCACAACATCTGCCGCCGGTCGCCGCTAGTACCACCTCGTCCCCGTCGTTCCAGCCGAGCAGCTCGACCTGGAGGTGGCCTGGAAGCTCAAGGAGGTTCCTCTATGACGCCCTGTCAACGCCAACGCGAAGAAGGAAGCCCCAGCACTGCCAGTACCTCACCGCACTACAGCAAACCCTAGATCCGGGGCGCTAGCGATCTCGTCGCTCCGCCGCTCCTCGCTCCGATCCGAGCCCGCCGTCGAGCCCGCGGTGAGTCTCTCTTCCTCCCGGACATGCTCCACCTCGCTGTACCGCCCTAGCCCTGCCGTTCGCTTCGTCGAACGCCCACCGTGTGCGCCGTTCGCCGTTGTCTGCAAGCCTCCCCGCGCCGCGCAGCACCCTAACTAGGCCGCGCCTACCGCCCTGTCAGCTACCCGAGCCAGTCGCACTGGCTAGCCCCTCCGCGCGTACGCCCGCGACCCGGGATCGAATCCCCGCTCCGCGCCGCGCGCACACTTGCCGTCAGACCGAGAAGAAGAGAAACAGTACCGAGCCGTGGTAGATTTACATTAAGCCCCCACCTTTTTGACTCCTGCAACCCGCGCTCCTAGCGACCCCACCTGCCAGCCGCCCTAGCCATCTTGCAGAAAGCCCCTCAGCTTTTCTCGGGCGTAACCCGCGCTCCAGTCCTAGCCCCACCTGTCAGCCTCTAGGAGAAACCCCACTGTCGCGTGGGCCCGCAGCTGCTAGCCCGCCTGTCAACCTAAGTGGCTAGCCGAGCCCGCGGTAGAAAAGGGTTTTCCGCGCGCGTGGCCCAGTCAGTGCAAGGCCCACCCGTCAGTGACTGGGGCTGATTTCGCCTGGGTGACAAAAGTAATTTCCTGTGTCTGTTTTTAATTAAATCTTTTCCAAATTGATTCAAATTCAAATTCAAATCAGATCTAAATAATTTTTAAAATACAAAACCAAATAATACATATAATACATATTTTGGAATCAGAAAAATGTGAGGAATTCAAATATGCCCTTCAAAATATGTTTTGAACACTTTAAATTTTCGAGATGAATAAAATTACAATAAAATGCCCTTTTCCTTAATTAATTAATAACTTTTGTTTTATAACTCCAAATTTGACAAATAATATGTCTAAATCGATCAGCGCGATGAGCCCGTTCTATCTATGCAGTCCTTGTTCTGAATTGAAGCATGCATCATGTTGTTATTAAAAATCTGAACTGTTTATGACAATAAAACTTGGTTAAATAAATATTAAAATGCTTTATTTCTTGCATCCACACCTCACCTTTGCCATGCTACTTTAATGCCATGCAAATTGTGCATCATTCATCATGGCATGCTTGATTGCTTGTCGCATTTTAATTCCTATGCTTGTGCACTTTATTTATGTTGGCCCTTGTTTGTTTGGTTCTTCTTCGAATAGACGTCCAGCAGGAGAATTATCAGGAATCACGGGAGTACTACCCAGATCCATCTCTCGCTTCAACTGAGCTGCCAGGCAAGCACTACCACATGCTTACATACATACAATACCTATTGCCTCTATCTTATTCTTGCATCATTGAGTCGCGATTGCATTAAATTGAATCCCAAGTATTGCATAGCCTTTACTTTTAAACCCCACCGAAGCTTGTTCCCCATCCCATGAGCCATTACTACAGGAGTTGTTTGAGCCATGCGAGTCGTAGAAAAGCATGTGTAGGGTATGTGAGTGTCTGGTGAATAACGAGGTACCTAAACAACATAACCTGAGTAGTAATGGGATAACTAATGAAAGAGGCACCAGCGAGCAATATCTGTTATTTGGTTTTTCATGCTCACTTGTGTCCCGTAGGACCCCGAGTACTTGATTCCCGTTCCTTGACTATTCACACTATCCACATCCGGGAGGCCTCATGGACCCCCCTGAGCCAGAGCTTGATTCATTCTCATTTCTTGGGGCCACAATTAGTTTGGGGCTTTATTACTATCCTGTACTGATGCCATGTTACTGCTTTATTAAGATTGTGCGAGGAGCACCTGTACTGTTTTGGATCGCACCATGTTTACGCGGTATCGACAAGCCCAGTCACATTTTCGGGTTCCCAGTCGTTTACAGCCATCGTCGCAAACCCTGGGTCCGTCTCGGAGCCGGCCAACTTCGTTGCGGGTAGCTTATTGGGGTGGCCCCCTGAAATATTTCTGAATCCTGTGATTGCTTTGTCGTGAATGCCTCGTTGGGTTTTGATTTGGTTTTTCTGAGGTTGATCGAGTGTGTGTTGCTATTCGTGCACCCCTGCAGGGTAAATCTTTCTGAAAGCCGTGTCCGCGGTTATGGACGACTTGGAGCACAGTTTCTCGATCATAGACAAGTATAACTAAAGTACCGCTTTTAAATTGACTAAGTACTTGACTAGTAAGTAGTGCAATACTCATGGAATGGATAATAAAACTGCCAACGGATGATGGGGGTTGTTCGTCCGCTTCCTCGTTGGTGAGCGAGGAGGAGGATGGATGTGTTAATTATACTGTTATAACTGTTGTTCTTAATTCACGGACTTCCGTCTTTCATTGGTTAGGCGGAAGGGTAGCGAGTATCTGTAGAATTGTTAGGTATTATCTTTTGCTGCAATTGCGTCACCCCAGGTTGTGTCCCCTTTAGCGGCATAAATACTTGATGAGTACCCCTAGGGTCTCACACGATAAATTGTTTGATTCAGATGAACAGGTGTACCCGCAAGATGGATACTGGGTGGAAGATACAGATGATGTTGTCAACGATCATTCGGTGTAGAGATTCCAGGAACGGGGATCCGTGAGATCTGTGGGCAGGATGTGTTTATTTATGGGGCATCTTATGCCAATTTGCTTCTTATTCGTACTCGGATCTTGTTTTCCGCTTCCGCCTGATACTCTGATGTGTGATGTATGAGGAGCTATCCTAAATTATTATATCTATCTAGGATATTTGGATCTTGCCGTATGGTGTTGCTATATTTCTATTTCTTTTAGATGAAATGGTTCTGAGGACTGTTGTATGTGGCTTGCATACATACTCATTTGTGTATGTAGTTGATCCCTTCGCCTGCCGATTACGCTTCTCGTTCTTGTCCCGTTGTCTGAGAGTGGTTAGGACGGCCGAAAGGTCTACCGTGAGTGGCCCTGGGCCCCACCGTACTATTTTAACCACTTTCGTTCATCCAGGCATTAACTAAGAGCGTAATTCACTGAGGTAGTTACAAGCAGCCTCCACCTTGACCTCGCGTATCGTCCCTCCGCTCGTGCCCTCTCTCCTCGGTGGACTCCTCCCGGTGTCATTGGTGCTTGTCCACGTCTCCGCCTCCTTTCTCAAGCGTGGGTGTCGCCAATCTCTCCTCCCTCCGCCTCGCCCTACGACCGCTGGTCATTGTCGCCTCTTCACCTCTCACTACAGGATCCTCGAGCTCTGCCTCTCTGCTTCTCCTCCATCCGCCGCCGTGGATCCTGCAAGGTGCCGCTGGCCTTGACCTCAACCTCTGGTCACCGTTGCTCTGGCCCCTTCTGTGCTTCCTCGGAGCCCGCCTGCGTGCCGGCCGCCCGCATCGTCAACCACCGCCAGGCCATGCTCGTCCCCATGCTCATCTCCGGCCACCGTCCTCTAATGCACGCGCGCCCGCTCTCCACAAGAGCCAGCCGGGTTTTTCTAGTAGCCCGTGAGTCCCTTTGCTTTCCCATGTTGAGACATCAACCTTGTTCGGACGCCAGACAACCAGCCACATCCCCTTGTTGTTTTCATGTGTGATCTGATGCCGCACGCATCCGGTTCTGCCTCTGTGAGACCATGTAGTGCTTGGTGATCAATATCATCATGTTAGTGTCTTTCCGGTGAAGAAAAGTTGTGGTGATGGAAACTTGGCAGTTCGAGACCCACTCGATGGATAATATGGACGGGACTTCCAACAAGATCTACTCTCCAAACCGAATGACCCGAAGATCGCCTACACGAAATGACAAGATCTTCTTCACGGATATGATGGCCGAAAACCCGAACCCGTAAACCTCCTTCACAGACGCCAAGTTCTCTGACCCCGCACCCGAAGACACCGAGACCCCAGGTGCGCCGACATGGATCCAAATCCCGAACCGTAGATCCTGGAGTCCGAAGACCGAACCTCGGTGTTATTCTTCCTTCTCGCCAAAGACCGATCCCTTCAAACCCTCGAAACCTAAGTCATTCCGAACCCTAATGTGATCCCCTTTTTCGAGACCCCTATTTTATGAATGACATTGTTGCACTTAAATCATTCATGTCGCATACATATGTTGTGGTTTGGGGGCATTATGCCGATTCACCTAAATTAAATATGGAGACCATATGCGGGCTATTCTAGTCTTATATTGACTCCATTAAAAAATTTGTAGCGAACCGATGCCATATTTTGCCTTGTTAAGACAACACTTAAATTGCGGGGTAGCTAAATAACATGAACCTCCTACTTAATCGTCGGGAGCTTGTTCCGCTTAATATTGCCTAGTTGCATCACATCTTTGCCATGTCATGCATCATGCCCGATCTTCTACCGTAGTATTACATAGTGCATCTGGTGTTTCTTTTAGTGCTTTGCTTCTTCATAGACTAGACCATTGATTGGATGTGAGTATCGACAAGTTCTTCGGATAATATTTCTTTGGCTATGTTCCAGCCAGCAATCTCCCCCTTTCTACCTATGGTCTTTATTTCCTCCTGTTGATCTATTGCTATCCGTGTTGCGATGCTTTAGTTTCCGTGCACCATTTATAGTCCTTGTAGCCTCTACATTTCCTTGGACACATCCTATAGCATGATGTTTGATAGACAGCCGACCTTGTGAGTCGTAGTTGCTTGCTCATGTGCTATTTCGCGTCGTTGTTGTTCCACCGTTGTTGGGAGGTTCGCACATGTTTAATGGTGGAGATGATCATGACTTTAATTACAACTTGATAATTATAATGCCGGGAATAGATATAACTAATTTAAAGGAACCGAGAAGCAATAGCTAATATTTAGTTCTTCCACGCTCACTTGTGTCCTGTAGGCCCCGAGTACTTGATACATATTCCTTGACTATTCGCACTATCCACATACGGGAGACTATGGATCCCCCTTCGCCTAAGCTTGATTCACACTTTATTTCTTGGGGCCAAAATTAGTTTGGGGCTTTATTACTATCTTGTACTTATGCCATGCTTTGCTGCTTTATTTACAATTGTGCATGGAGCGCCTGTACTGTTTTGGAACATGGAATGTTTTCGCGGTATCAACAAGCCCAGTCACACTTTCGGGTTCCTAGTCGTTTACAACCATTGACACAAACCCTGGGTCCGTCTCGGAGCCATCCAACTTCATTGCATGTAGCTTAGTGGGGTGCCCCTGAAATAATTTATGAATCTTGTGAATGCATTGTCGTGAGGCCTCGTTGCTTTTTATTTGGTTCTTCGCGAGGTTGATCGTGTGTGTGTTGCTATTTGTGTAGTCGTGCAGGGTAAAACTTTCTGAAAGCCGTGTCTGTGGTTATGGACGACTTGGAGCACAGTATCTCGATCATGACAACCATAACTAAAGTAGTGCTATAAATTTGACTTTGACATTTTTAGTAATCCATTTCACTACAACAGAATGAGTACATAAAAGTGCCAACAACTGCCAGATTTGGGATACCTCTGGCTAATTGTATCTGACTAGTAAGTATTGCAACTATAACGGAATGGTTAACTAAAACTGCCCACTGCTTATGATATCAGGATGACCCATGCTATCTATATCTGACTAGTAAGTGTTGCTACTATAATGGAGTGAATAAAACTTCCCACTGTGTGAGTTTCATCGGCATGACTTCCTCATTTGGTCTCGGGGGGGAAATACCAGGATGGGTATGTTTGGTGTTAGTAATAGGTTGGTTCCGAATAGGTCTTTCTTATCCACTCTGATAGTTGACAGTTGTATTGAGACTCTATAAGTTGTTTAGTGCATGCTTCGCTGCCGCTTCAGTCCACCATACCTATGTAGGCGAGAGCCGCCGAATTCTAGACTCCCCGTGTACTGGCCTCAGTACTGACTACTCTCTTTTTCCTTTGCCCTTTGTCATCACCCCTTTTGTTTTAGCAGGTTTCAGATCGATGTCGTTAGCAGGGTAACCATTTCGGCTTGGCCTGGGCAGGGTAACCCTTTTGGCTTGGCCTGGCAGGGTTATGGACACCATTGGTTTTTCTTCAGGGCTCTTAGCCCCATTTGCATCTTATCCGTTTCAAGGTGATTTGGATCTTTGAACTGTATATCTATATTCTTGACTCATGGAGTCCTTATTGTATATATATGTTTTTGTGGGTTCCATCGAGGACTATTGTGTAATAGTATTACTTCATTTTCCACCCGCACGCAAGTGCCTGGTGGGCACCTTTGAATCGTTTCTATGCAGGTTTGGTGGGAATCACTAAAAACTACATAGGGACAATTTGAGGGTGTTACATTAATAGTGTCAAGTTCAGTATACACTGTCACATTCTGTACGCAGTAATTGAACTTAGTCATATTTGAACTAACAGATGATAATCAAGATTTCAAATCATAATGATGGCTCAAAATACGATGAGCTCGTTGGGGAACCCCAAGAGGAAGGTATGATGAGCACATCGGTAAGTTTTCCCTCAGTTATGAAACCAAGGTTATCGAACTAGTAGGAGCAAGGAAACAACCCCAAGGTGTTGTCTCCAACTTGGAATCCTGCACAACACAACCATAGAACTTTTCCCCCAACTTACAGTGAGGTTGTCAATCTCACTGGTTTTGCTAAAAACAAAAGATTAAATGTATTGTGTAGAAGATAGTAATTTCTTGCAGAAAGTAAACAGTAAAACAGTAAATAGTGGATAGTAGATTGATGGTAAAAGACTAGACCGGGGTCCATAGTTCACTAGTGGTGATTCACCTTAAGATAGATGACATGTTGGGTGAACAAATTACAGCGGGGCAATTGACAGTCACCGAGAAAGCATACAAGCATATACTAATCATCTTGACTCCTATGAGATTTGATTGGGCATTACAACATTATACATAGACCGTAATCCAACTGCATCTATGACTAATAATCCACCTTCAGGTTATCATCCGAACCCCCTCCAGTATTAAGTTGCAAGTAACATATAATTGCATTAAGCAAACTATATAAAGTAAACAATATGATTTCCCTATGAACAAAGGATTGATGTTTTCTCCCTAGTAGCAACAACACATCTAGTACCTTAGAGATTCCTGTCACTTCCCTAGATTACTAGAGGCATGAACCCACTATCGAGCATAAATACTCCCTCTTGGAGTTGCTAGCATCTACTTGGCCAAGATAGCTACTCACAATGGAAAGCATGCAAGATCACAAATAACATAGGCATGATAGAATCAATAATCAATCTTAAATAGCATCTCAATATCCATCGGATCCCCGCAAACACAACATGTAGGATTACAAATAGATGATCTTGATCATGAACATAGCTCAAAAGATCTAAACATGGTAGCACAAAGGAGAAGAACCAACCATCTAGCTACTACATGGACTCGTAGTCCAGGGGTGACCTACTCACGCATCACACCGGAGGTAGGCATGGCGATGAAGAAGGCCTCCAGGGTGAACTCTCCCCTCCGGCAGGGTGCCGGGAAGAGCTTCAGATCCCTCCCGATCTAGGGATGGAGATGATGGTGGCTACAGACTCTTTCGTGGATTTTTGATCGGGTACTTAGGGTTTTTTGCATCGGGGGGCTTTTATAGGCGAAGGGGCGAGGTCGGTGGCTGGCCGGGGGGCCCATACCCTGCCCTGGCGTGGCCTAGGGTTGCCCGCGCCTGGGAGGGTGTGGCCGCCCTATGGCCCCCTTCGTCTCTCTTTCGGACTCCATGGGTCTCCCGGTAAAATATTGACTTTGGCTTTTGTCCCGTCCAATTCCGAGAATATTACTTTTCTGGCTTTTCTAGAACCAAAAACAGTAGAAAACAGGCAACTGGCACTGTGGCATCTTGCTAATAGGTTAGTTCCAGAAAATGTTTAAAAGTACTCCATAGTGTGGACAAAACATAAGAAAGTAGATATAAACAAGCATGGAACATCAAAAATTATAGATACGTTTATGACGTATCACATAACATAGGAGCTTTTACTTTGCTCCAATTGAGATTAGTTGAATCAAATCAACTAAAAACAACCACCTAGAACCCAAATTAAAAGGACAAAAAATCCTAACAAAATTATCTCAACTCAACAAACATTAGTCCGGGGTTTAGGGTTTATCACTACTGCATAACATACTTTTTTGCATAATTGCATGTCCTTACTAGACCAATGATATTTTAGAATTTTGAGTTTATATCTATTAGAAGATCTTGCCTGCATAATCTTGAAGTCAAAAACACAAGTTCACCACTTACTCATGTCCTTTGGTTATTTTATATTAAGTACTTCCAATCTACTATTGATATCACCTGCATTTTGATAAGGAGGCAGGAAATATTAGTTTTATAATAAATGACTTATTAATTATTGGATCGAGTGGTGGTAATTTATTATGGATGACAATGGAACCACATTATGATTTGTGGTTGGTAGAGATTCCATTTGCAAGGAAATTTGTCATCTGGGACTTAATAAAAAATATCGGCAGTGATTTTTGCGTCGTATATTACGCGTTAACCATAAGATCTAAAATGATACGGGAAAGTCAGTTGTCATAGGGTCTTCCTTCCGCATGTTGATAGATGGTCGTACCATAAGCTATATGTCCATGGAGCTACATGCACATGGGTGGAAGCCCGCAATGTTCCACAGTACTGGTGCCTATGAGGGTCTGTAAGGGGCTACCGGAGGTATGTCTACCCAAAGGGGGAATACCGGGGGAGTTCTTCTTGTAGAAAAGGATGGGCATGCGGGGTTGCGGAGAAGTACAATGGTTGGTTTAGTCCTCATACTGGGCCTAACACCAAGGAAGTATGGACAAGATTCATGGCCCGGCTGTGAAAAAAAGTTAAGATATCTTATGGGTAAAACAACACACCTCTGCAGAGTGTACAAATTGTGACATGTTACTGATACGTCCAAAACGTATCTACTTTCCCGAACACTTTTGCTATTGTTTCTCCTCTAAACTTGTGTGATTTGGATATAACTAATGCGGACTGACGCTGTTTTCAGCAGAATTGCCTTGGTGTCTACTTTTTGTGCAGAAAATCAACTATCAGGAAAAATCCCAGAAAATATGCCAACAATCCTATTTCACCTGAAGACTCCAGGAGCCAGAATACGAGACGGAGAAGAGCCAGGGGGTGGCCACACCACCTGCTGGCATGGGCCAGGACAGGCCGCGCCAGGGGGTGGTGTGGGCCCCCCAGGCACCCCCTCGGCCTCTCTCTTCGCCTATAAGGAGCCTTCTGACCTAAAAACTTCGAGGGATTCAACGTTTTTCCAGAAGGAGTTTCGCTCCGCCGCCACCACCAGATTCCACGAAACAGCACCGGAAACTCCGTTCTGGCACCCTGCCGGGACGGGGAATTGGAGGAGATCATCGCCATCATCATCACCATCGCTTCTCCATCGACCATCCATGTGTTCCCCCATCTATGAGTGATTAATCCCCCGCAGTAGGATATGGGGATGGTAGGGATTGGATGAGATCGTTCATGTAATGGCATCAGATTGTTAGGGCGTGGTGCCTAGTATCTTTTATTAGTGCTTTATGACTTTGTTGCGACTTGTTGTGCTTAATGCTTGTCACTAGGGCCCGAGTGCCATGATTTCAGATCTGAACATGTTATTGATTCATTATGATAGTATTGTTCTTGGTCTTATCTACAAGTTGTATACACATGTCGTTGTCCGGAACCTATGGCCCCGAAGTGACAGAAATCGGGATAACCGGAAGGGAACAGCTTTGATGTGAGGATCACATGTGTTCACGGAGTGTTAATGCTTTGCTCCGGTGCTCTATTAAAAGGAGCACCTTAATTGCCAGTAGTTCCCTAGAGGCCCCACTGCAAACGGGCTAGCAGGACAAAAGATGTTGTGCAAGTTCTCATTGCGAGCACGTATGACTATATTTGGAACACATGCCTAGGATTATCTAGTACTTGGATGTTTTATCTTATTTATCTGTAATTGCCCTATGTTCTGATTGCTATGTGAATTGTCTTGTCCATGCAACGCCCGTCCATCCATCCCTATGCCTACCGCACTCGAATCCCACTGTTTACTGCTTTTGTTACTACTGTCTTTGCTTTACTACTGCTGTTACTTTAATATTCCTACTACAAAACTGTTGCTACTGATAAACTGCTGTGAGCAAGATTGTTTCCAGGTGCAGCTGAATTGACAACTCAGTTGTTAAGGCTGATAAATATTCTTTGGCTCCCCTTGTGTCGAATCAATAAATTGGGTTTCACTTCCCTCGAAAATACTGCGATACACCCCCTATACTTGTGGGTCATCAAGACTATTTTATGGCGCCGTTGCCGGGGAGCATAGCTTTATTTATCAAGTTCACTTGGATTCTCTATTGTTCACTGGTATCCATCCATCATGGGCAAGTCTCGTGATGGCAAGGTTCCTATTTTACCATCCACTACAAGAAGAGGTACGGTTCTGAACACCTCTACCGCCCTTGATTCACCGTCTGTTTTGAGTAAGTTCCTTACACCACCACATACACATGCTACACACACTGCTACTACTGCTGAATCTGAAACTTCTGATACTTATGACGCTGCTTCTACTGTGCTTGATAAGAGTGGTTCATTAGGTCCTTTCTTAGATGCTACGATTGCTAGAACTATAGCTGGAAATATCGAAACTCCTAATGAAGACACTGCCACACCTGTTAACTCACCTGAGTCTAGTAAGAGTTATGATGCTGAAGAAGATTATGTTGAGATGACTGATGAGTTTATTGAAGAATGTAGGAACACCCATGATAGGAGCGCTGCTAAGAGTCTCCTTGAGAGCCGTACTATTAGACCCAAATTATATCTTGCTGCTAAGTTTGCTGCTTCTCCCATAAACATTACAGATGAAGATTATGATTTCTCTCTCGATCTATCTTACATAGCTATTGTCGAGAAAGAACCTTTTTGTGGGACTAAGAATGAAAGTGCGGTAGCACATATGAATGAACTTTCTACCATGAGTGGCTTGTTTGCTGATGATATTAAAATGCGTACTTACTTTGTTGCTAAGATTTTCCCTTTTTCACTGAAAGGAGAAGCTAAAACTTGGTTTGGTAATTTACCTCCTGGATCTATTGATAGCCCTGAGTGCTTGATTAATACTTTCATGCAGAAATATTTTCCTCCTAGTGCTAGACATGCTGTTTTGCAGGAACTTTTTGATTTTAAACAGGGAGAAAAGGAGGTATTGCCCGAATCTTGGGTAAGGTTTTGTGCTTTGATTCATGCACAGGCTGGAAGTCCATTACCTAAGAATGAACTACTTGATATATTTTATAATGGACTGACGGAAGAATCTCGGACATACCTAGATAGTTGTGCTGATTGTGTTTTCAGGAATAGGACTCCCAATGAAGCTGAGGAATTAATGGCTAAAATAAGCAAGAATTATGAAGATTGGACTCCTCCTAAACAAATTACACCTGAAGTAATTGTATATGAACCATCTATTCCTATGCCTATTCCAACATCAAAGAAGACAGGAGTTATTGAATTAAATGATGAAGTGATGAAGGAAGCCAAGAAATGTCTTAAGGAGAAGGGAATTACAGCTGCAGATGTCAAGAATTTACCTCCTATAGAAGAATTATGTAAGCCTATTCCCTACTCACCCACTATTCAGGTACACTCTCTCCAACACTTTGATGAAGGTGATATCCCTTAATTGAAACCTCCTGATCAATGCTTAGAAGAATATGATATCTTTATTGTTAAGCAAGATAACTTTAATAAAAGGGTGCAAAATCATCTAATGGAAAACACTAGAGCTATTGTTGAGTTGAAAGATATTGTGGAAAGAACCTCCAATGATGTTAAAATGATTGTTAAACACTTTCAAATGGTTCAAACTCAAATAGATCAACTCATTAAAGTGAAAAATGACTTGCTAGTTAATGCTGCTAAAGGAAAACATGCTTTTGAAATTAGAACTAGAAGTGGAGCTGCTACCCAGGATCCTCTATATCCTGAGGGGCATCCCAAAAGAATTGAGCAGGATTCTCAACAAGCTAAAAATAGTGGTTCTACTCGTAAGAAAAGGAAAAAGAAACATAAAACTGTTGTAGAACCCTCTGAACCTGCTATAGATCCTAATAGTATATCTATCTCTGATGCTGAAACTGAAAGTGGTAATGAAGAAAATGAAGTGCCTAATGAAGAAAAAGTTGAAGAAGAACCTGAAAACCACACTAAGAATACTAGATACACCAAAGAAGATTTTATTTCTAAGAAACATGGTAGTGAAAGAGAACCTTGGGTCCAAAAACCTATGCCTTTCCCTTATAAGAAACACAAGTCAAAGGAAGATGAACACTATAATAAGTTTTGTGAGTGGATGAAGCCTTTATTCTTGCAAATTCCTTTGACGGATGCTATTAAATTGCCTCCTTACTCAAAGTATATGAAGGATATTGTCTCGAATAAAAGGAAGATCCCTAATGAAGAAATCTCTACTTTGCTTGGTAATTATTCCTTCAATGGTAAGGTTCCTAAGAAACTTGGAGACCCAGGGATTCCAACTATCCCTTGCTCTATTAAGAATAGTTATATTAGAACTGCTTTGTGTGATTTGGGAGTTGGAGTTAGTGTTATGCCTTTCTCTCTCTATAAGAGGCTTCAACTTGAAAATTTGATACCAACTGATATATCTTTGCAAATGGCTGATAAATCTACCACTATTCCTGTGGGTATATGTGAGGATGTACCTGTTCAGGTGGCTCACAATTGCTTGATACTAACTGATTTTGTTGTGCTTGAAATGCCTGAAGATGATAATATGTCTATTATTCTTGGGAGACCTTTTCTTAATACTGCAGGAGCTGTTATTAATTGTAATCAAGGAAAGGTGACCTTCAATGTTAATGACAAGGAACATACTGTCTATTTCCCCAAGAAGATTGAAAGGACTTATGGCTTGAATTCAATTGAACATGTTGAAGGCATTCAAGTTGGAGAAATATATTGTCCCCTACCAAAAGAAAAACTTGAAACTATTATGATTGGGACCATTGCTATCAAGGTTGAGGTAACATAATCATTAGTGGAGTACAATGTTTTGTCTCATATGCAATTGTTTTGGTAGAAAGACTTGATCAACCTTGCTATCAAAAGGATTCCATTGAACAAAACAATGTTTTCATTATGATTATCTCCGTTTATTTCTATCCTTCGCATTTTAGTTTTTGCTTTCGTTTAGTATCCTTTGTGTTGTTAGTTTGCTTGCATGTTAGAACTTCTGTAGTTCTAGCCTTGTTTGGTCCTTGCATCATGTTTCCAAAAGAAAAAAAATCTGTCTGTCAGAAAAATCATTCTTCTATTTCTGAAAAATGCCCAAAAATAAAGTGTCTCGAAAAATTCCAGAAAATTCATATTAAAGTTTTACGTGAAAAAAGGGGCAGAGGAGTACCTGGTAGGTACCAGGGGGCCCACCAGGCAGGCACACCATGTGGTGGCGCGGCCAGCCCTAGGTGGCGCCATGCCCTAGTGTGGGCCACCCCTGGCCCCCCACTACTTCTCTCACCTGCCACTTTCTTCTCTCTCCCGAGTAAGCTCCAGTTCATAGCTCAAAATCGCGTTCTTTCTGTGCTTGCTCTCGATTTCTTTGATCTCCTTGCTCAGCCCATCTTTCTTGCTGAAATTTGGAGCATTTGTTCCCTGGTATGTGACTCCTCCCCTTGTCCAAGTAGATTTGTGATTAGTGGATTATATGTTGAGTATTTTGCTGCTGTAGGTGACTGGTTATGAGAGCTTGTAAGTTTGTTTGATGCTTAGAGATATAGTTTTGATGCATGTTTAGGCCTCTTGCAAGTCCCTATGAGTAGAATCCTTCATTATATTTACTTTGCAATCACTTGTTTAATAGGTGTTTAAATTTCAGAATAGAAGATGAGTGAACACCACCTAAACCAACATGAGCTTTGGGTGCCTGAGGTCATGAAGGTCCATCGGGAGGAGGAAGTTTTTCCCTCCATTTATCCATGCCCTGAGTTCATGAGAGCTGCAGGAATTCTACAAGATTTCCACACTTTGGTTTCTAATGCAGGGTTAGAGCGCTTTTTGGAAGATGAACCTTGTCAATTTGTGAAGCTAACCATGTCTGTGGTGTAGGATTTCCAATTTAGTCACTCTTTGCCTGACCCCATGGTCCATTACAAAATTTACAATATCGCTGTCAATCTTTCTCTTGATGATTTTTGTGTAGCTATTAAGGTACCTCAATGGGGGTCATGTAAGAAGATTAAAGAGAGACCGGAACCACTCATGGATTTATACGCAGAATTTTCTCAAGGGAGTAGCTTCTCGAAGGAGAATGGAAAAATCCGTAACATTCATCTTCCCTCCATTCGCTACTTTGCCTACTTTATTGCCAAGTGTGTTCTTGCTAGGAAAACTGCCAATAAGTTATCTTCATTTGATCTAGCATTTATCTCTGCTGCTCTTAGACGAGATAGGTCTTACAACTTGGGTGCTTTGATAGCTTTTCGTCTTGCTGCTAACCGTGAGAAAGGTGGAATTTGTGGAGGCCTCATTGCTTCTCGTTTACTAGCATTGCATGGTTTAGTGCCTCATCATCTAGACCTACAGTTTCCCATAGAGAGGCTTGATTTCAATTCCATGATACAACATAAATTTGTTTCCTCGTGGGCTAGTTTGAGTGAGTTATCTTATGAAATAACCTTTCTCAAAGCTGGTTGGAGAAAGAGCAAGTCCAAGCGTGTTGTTCTTTTGCCTGCACCTGTTTTGTTTAACCTTGATAACAGGGAAGGATGGTCCCTCACTGAGGAGGAGCATGACACGTACTTGGGATAACTCTCCCAACAGGAGCAGGACACTAGAAGGGAGGTCACGGATGATTTAGTCCAGCCCTCGAATGAGGGAGAGTCTTCATATCAGCAGCCCGCTTATGATTGGGGAGCTTCTTCTTCCTCTCATGGGCCCAGCTACGACCATTCTTACCAAGATCCGCCCGCTTGGAATCCCTATTCGTACATGGATTGATACCCACTTAGGCCAAAAGCCTAAGCTTGGGGGGAGGTACGCCGGCACCGCACTCATCTCCATATCATGTTGCGTCGGTACTTTGTATATTCATGTTTTCGTTCTCTTTTTAGTTTTCGTTATTCTTTGCTTTTGCTTTCTAAAAACACAAAAAGACCAAAAATATTTTTGTTGTTTCTCTTTGGTTTTCTTCTTTTTTGCCTTGGTTTGCTTTCCCCTTTTTGCTTTGTTTCAGCTATTCGAAAAAACCAAAAAGATTTTGCTTTGCTTGTTTTTCTCTTTTGGTTCTTGTTTAAAAATCGAAAACACCAAAATATTTGTCGTTCTTCTTTGGTTTTTGCGAGTTCGCTACAGGGTTCGGCAGTTCTCAGTGGATTATTGGTTTCATATTATTATTCAAGCCACACAAGTGAAGAGCAATAATGAGGATTAATGACAACTTGAGGCGTGGTAAGAGGCTGGTAACAAACTCTATTTGTCTTCATTTTTGTACATATACTCATCATTGTGAGCTTGCTTAGTCCGTTCATGTAGAGTGTATGCTTTCTTTGGATGCTTAGTAGTTCTTGCTTTCTTGTGATTAGCTCCAGCTCGCTAATAGTTTGTAGCATGTCTCATGAATGTTTGCTTGCATTACTCTATTCATAAATTGGTATGACACCGTGGTATCCTCCTCTGAATGTTTCATTTGATTCACTTGGCACATGCTCATGCATGCACATGACTGTGATAATCAGTTAAGCCTTGTTGAATTATTTTGCCTTGAGGATCTTGAATCATTTTCATGCCATGAGTAGTCTTGTTTTGTTGCAAGCATGATAATGACAGCTATTGCTCTCTCGTTTGTCTCTCCATTACTATTGCTCGCCTTCATTTCCACTGAGTGTTTTACTCAAGTTCCAAACTCCCTAAACCAAATATTTCCAAAGTGTCCACCATACCTACCCATTAGCATCATTTGCTACTTCCGTGCATATTCAATATGCCTTGTTTTCTTCCGAATAAAATGTTTGCTTGTTATGAGAAAGTTAGTTAGTAAAGCTCTCACGAACTTGATGGCACACTTTATTTTCTTGCACTTAATAAACCTGAACCATTGCGTCCTTCTTTGTTGTGCATATGCTTGCGCTTTATGAGTTGAAGTTAGCAGAACCATGTATCATGGGGACCGCTTTGATGACCCACAAGTATAGGGGATGAACCACAAGCTTTGATGACCCACATGTATCATGGGGACCGCTTTATGCGCTTGTGGGTCATCACTATTCTATGTCTTAATTCACTATTATTCATTGATATATTTTGTATTGAGAGGTGATACTTATGTTATTTCATCTATTTTTGCATGGTTGATGACTTTTGGAGCATGGACCGCTGCAGTCAGGATTCTGATGGAAAATGTGTTGTTTGGAGGCAAAATTCGTGAAGATCAGAAAATCTGGGAAAATATACGGAAAATCCTATTTTTCCAGAAGACTAAGGATGCCAAAAGACGGAGTGGAGATGGGCCACAGGGGGCCCACACCACACCATGGCGCGGGAAGGCCTAGGCCGCGCCTGGAGGTGGTGTGGCCACCCTGGCCCACTCCAACCTCTCTCCTCTGGCGTATATCATCCTCCTGAAACCCTAAGACTCGGGGAGAGACCACAGAAAGATTGCTCGTGACTGAAGTTCCTGTGTCATGTGCAAGGGGTACCCCGTTGGAGGTTCTCAATGATACACATGTATTTACAATGACAAGAGCTTGCTCGTGACTGAAGTTGAGTAGCATGAGGATCGGTACTCATAAGTAAGGGGCATGAGATTTCAACTTATAACTTGTCAAGCATATCCTCTTAGTTGTGTCACTTTAACCTTAATCACCTAAAGATGCCTATGATAGGGGCAATGAGAGCTGAAAGCTAGTAAGTATCATAATTTTTGGGAGCTCTTTATGAGACTTGCAATCCCTACTTCCCTCTCCGAAGGGCCTTTCTTTTGCTTTGTAGTTGAGTCAGTAAACCTATTCCCTTCTATCTCAACAAGTATTTTGAGTTGATGTGTTTCATTCATTCATATGATGATTTATTCAATCATGTTTCTTATGTTCCTTATTTTGCACATTGCTCTTATCTTGATGTTTACTACTTTGAAAGCTATCATTGAAAAACCAGTTATTTGTGAACTCCAGACATTTATCAACTATTCTTCGACCAAGAGCTAAGTTTGCCATTACCAATTATGATTCACTTTATGTATCTTTATTGTGTTTCCTTTACTCATTGCAAGTTAAGTTATATAATAGTGAGTTGTCTTCTATTATGATCTATGTATTTGATCAATATGATGCTTCTTGTCTGTATTATTTTATCGACTCTTCACTCCATAAAGCTGAGGCCGTGTTTATTGAGCTCAGTTTCGCTTGGGGACAAGCGAAGTCTAAGCTTGGGGGAGTTGATACGTCATTTTGCATCACTATTCTATGTCTTAATTCACTATTATTCGTTGATATATTTCGTATTGAGAGGTGATACTTATGTTATTTCATCTATTTTTGCATGTATGATGACTTTGGAGCATGGACCGCTGCAGTCAGGATTCTGATGGAAAATGTGCTGTTTGGAGGCAAAATTCGCGAAGATCAGAAAATCCAGAAAAATATACGGAAAATCCTATTTTTTCCAGAAGACTAAGGATGCCAGAAGACAGAGTGGAGATGGGCCACAGGGGGCCCACACCACCCCATGGCGCGGACAGGCCTAGGCCGCGCCTGGAGGTGGTGTGGCCACCCTGGCCCACTCCAGCCTCTCTCCTCTGGCATATATCATCCTCCCGAAACCCTAAGACTCAGGGAGCGACCACAGAAAGATTCTGCCGCCTCTACGGGGCGGAAAACACCGAGAGAGAAAGATCTCTTCGGCAGACAGATTTCTACCGGGGGAATTCCTTCCCGGAGAGGGGAGATCGTCGCCATCAACACCACCATCAAGCTGGACTTCATCGGGATCGTCATCATCATCACCACCATCATCACCATCAGCACCCTCATCACCATCTCCATATTGCTGTAACAATTGAGTTGAATCTTGCATAGTTCATAGGGGAAACTTTCCCGGTGTTGATTACTCTTTGTAGTTGATGCTATTGAGTGAACCATTGAATTATTGTTTATGTTCAGATTGTTATACATCATTATTCCATCTCTGATCATGATCCATATGATGTCTTGTGAGTAGTTCGTTTTGTTCTTGAGGACATGGGAGAAGTCTTGTTGTTAGTAGTGGAGTTGCGTTGAGAAAGATTCAATAGATTGTTATTTAAGTTGTGGTGTACTTCTTCTAGTGGTGTCATGTGAACGTCGACTATATGACACTTCACCTATATGGGCCTAGGGGAATGCATTGTGTATTTGGCTACTAATCGTAGGCGTTGCCGGAGTGACAGAAACCTGAACCCCCGTTAGGAAACCATTGCACAAGGGACGTAAGGGTCTTAGAGTTTAAAGCTATGGTTAGGTTTCTACCTAAATTACTTTCTTGTACTTACAAATGTTTGCAAGGGGTATAATCACAAGTATGTATTAGTCTTGGATGGGGCGGTACATTAGCACAGGTTCACCCACACAACACTTAGCAAGCTAAAGAAGATTAATCAACTATATGAAGCGAAAGCACTTGACAGTCTTCCCATGTGTCCTCGAGAGTGTTTGGTCATCTTAAGTAATACAACCGACTTGTCCTTTGCTGCATAAAGGATTGGGCCACTTGCTGCATTTATTCCTACTGTCTTTATTTACTCGTACTTTGTTTACTTGCTTTATCAAAAACCCCTAAAATCCGTTTGCTAACTATTTGCAGAGAATTCCTGATCCATACCACTAGCCAGCACCTTATGCTCCTCGTTGGGTTCGACACTCTTACTTATCGAAAATACTGCGATACACCCCCTATATTTTGGGTCATCAAATGTTGGAAAGGTTGTCTAAAAAGACCCATTTTTGTTTTCTTGATGGTTATTCTGGTTTCTCTCAAATTTCTGTTAAACAACAAGATCAAGAAAAAACTACTTTGAATTTCCCTTATGGAACTTATGCTTATAGACGTATGCCTTTTGGTTTATGTAATGCTCCTGCTACTTTCCAAAGGTGCATGTCTGCTATCTTTCATGGTTTTTGTGAGGAAATTGTAGAAGTGTTCATGGATGACTTTTCTGTCTATATGAACTTCTTTTGATAATTATCCGCACAACCTTGATAAAGTTTTGCGGAGATGTGAGGAAACTAATCTTGTTCTTAATTGGGAGAAATGCCACTTCATGGTTAATGCAGGGATTGTTCTTGGGCATAAGGTTTCTGAAAGAGGCATAGAAGTTGATAGAGCTAAGGTTGAGGCAATTGAGAAGATGCCATGTCCAAGAGACATCAAAGGTATCCGCAGTATCCTTGGTCATGCTGGTTTCTATAGGAGGTTTATTAAAGACTTCTCTAGGATATCAAAATCTTTCACTAATCTTCTTCAAAAAGATGTACCCTTTGTTTTTGATGATGATTGTAGGGAAGCTTTTGAAACTCTTAAGAAGGCTTTAACTACAACCCCTGTTCAACCACCTGATTGGAGTTTACCCTTTGAAATAAGGTGTGATGCTAGTGATTTTGCTGTAGGGGCTATCCTTGGGCAACGTATTGATAAAAAGTTAAATGTTATCCATTATGCTAGTAAGACCCTAGACGCTGCTCAAAGGAATTATGCCACTACTGAAAAGGAATTTCTAGCTGTTGTTTTTGCCTGTGATAAGTTTAGGCCTTATATTGTGGACTCAAAAGTAACCATTCATACTGATCATGCTGCTATTAAATATCTTATGACGAAGAAGGACGCTAAGCCTAGGCTTATTAGATCGGTACTACTTTTACAAGAGTTTGATCTACACATAGTAGATAGGAAGGGTGCTGAAAACCCTGTAGCTGATAATTTATCTCGTTTGGAAAACATCTCTTTTGACCCTATGCCTGTTAATGATAGTTTCCCAAATGAACAGTTAACCACAGTAGGGGTGAGCTCGTGAGGAAGCCCTTGGTATGCTGATTATGCTAACTTTATTTTCTCCAAGTATTTGCCTCCAACTTTTACAGCTCAGCAAAGAAGAAAGTTCTTCTATGATTTGAGGCATTATTTTTGGGATGGCCCACACTTATACAAAGAAGGAGTTGATGGTATTATGCGAAGATGTGTTCTAGAATATGAACAAAAGGAGATATTGTGTAAATGTCATGGTAGCGCCTACGGAGGACATCATGCAGGAGATAGAACTGCACAAAATGTACTACAATCAGGTTTCTACTAGCCTACCCTTTTTAAAGATGCAAGAAAATTTGTTTTATCTTGTGATGAATGTCAGCGTGTTGGTAATATTTCTAGACGCAATGAAATGCCTATGAACTACTCTCTAGTTATTAAACCTTTTGATTGTTGGGGATTCCACTTTATGGGTCGTTTCCCTCCTTCGAAGGGTTACACTCATATTCTTGTTGTCGTTGATTATGTTACTAAGTGGGTAGAAGCCATTCCTACGAAAAGTGCTGACGGGGAAACCTCTCTAAAAATGCTTAAGGATGTTATCTTTCCTAGGTTTGGAGTGCCTAGGTATCTCATGACTGATGGGGGTTCTCATTTCATTCATGGCGGTTTAGGAAGACCCTCGCTAAATATGATGTTAATCATAGAATTGCTTCAGCTTATCACCCCCAAACTAGCGGGCAAGTAGAGTTATCAAATAGAAAAATTAAATCTATCTTGCAAAAGACTGTTAATAGGTCTAGAAAAAACTGGGCTAAGAAGTTGAATGATGCTTTATGGGCTTATAGAACTGCTTACAAAAATCCTATGGGAATGTATCCTTATAAAATGGTTTATGGGAAAGCTTGCCACCTACCCTTAGAATTAGAACACAAAGCTTACTGGGCAGTGAAAGAACTAAATAGATATTGTAAGCTCGCTGGTGAGAAAAGATTATTTGACTTACGTTCTTTAGATGAATGGAGGAGTGAAGCCTATGAGAATGCTAGGCTCTTTAAGGAAAAAGTTAAAAGATGGCATGACAAGCGAATACTTAAGAGAGAATTTCATGTTGGTGAGAAAGTTCTATTGTATAGGTCTCGTCTTAGATTTTTGCAGGTAAGCTACTATCAAAATGGGAAGGACCTTTCATCATTGAAGAAGTATACCGTTCAGGAGCAATAAAAATTTCTTCTCTAAAGGATAATACTACACAAGTAGTGAATGGACAGCGACTCAAACACTATTTTGCTGGAGATTCTTACAATGAAGATGTTGATGCCTTTCAAGTTATAACTCCATAGAAATTCATTGAGGACCAAATTCAGAGACCTGTAGAGTCTGTTTTCATGTAGGTGATAGTTGTGGTAAGAATAGTTCCGCGAAAATACAATACAACTATATTTTTGCAGTTTTCAGTCGATAAGGAGAGTTTCGAAGCGAAAAAGGGACGGAACCAGAGCCGGGGTGGCCCACACCACCCCATGGCGCGGGCCCACCCCTGGCCGCGCCACCAGGTGGTGAGGCCACCCAGGACTCCGCCTCCGACCCGTTTTCACCCAATACCTTCCTTTTGATATGAAACATCATAATATATAACCCCCGGATCTTCTGAGGTTCGTATATCGTGTTTTCGTCGTGTTTTTGTTTCAATCTATTTCTGCCAGGTAGAATCCCAGATTTGGAGCCACAATGTCTTCCTCTGGATCATCCAAGGGAGATTCCTTAGAAGATATCATCAACCCATACATGAGAGAATTGAAGATTCATCCCAAGGAGTTGTTGCTCGAAGGTGGGGAGGTCCGGATTAAAGAGGTTCAAGGCCCTAAAGGTGAAGGAAGTCTGGAGGACAGGATGGAAGCACTGGAGCAAGAAGTCTTTAGGTACAGGAAGATGGTGGAGCGCGAAGTGGATATCATCCATAAGATTTGTTCCGAACTCATCACCGAGCACCAAAAGGAGACTGCTGAACTCAGAGACGAAGTCTTCTCACTCCGCCAAACAACCAACGAACTGCAAGCACAGTTCTATGATGTTCAAAATCAAAACTGTGAGTATGAGGCTAGATTTAAACGCATAAGTGATGCTGCAAGTTTCAGGATGTTGGAAACCACGATGTCCTTTGTTGATGGGAAGCCTTTACCCTGGAAGACGGACGAGGATGAGAGGATACCACCACCTAAGGAGTAATTCGTCATCAGGTTTGGCATCCCCTTGGTTTGTTCCAAGCTTGGGGGAGTGCCGCGGTATCACACCACTATCTTCTATCTTTTTACCTTATTAGTATAGTCATATCATGAATAGAGGAGTTATTATGTAGGATGGTTTGCATTATGGAAGTGTCCGCTCTCTCGTTAGATATGTATCCCTTGGTGTGAGTTTCCATTATAGAATATTAATGAGAAGTTCTATCATTTACTCTTTTGCATAGCTTATATTAGTTTTCAATTCGAGGTTATATGATTGATCTTGTGGTTAGTATTGGTTTCACTTTGGGATCATTGAGTTAATTTAGTCGGTTTTGGCAAACCTGGCTCGGTCAGTAGCACACTATTTTTGAGAGTTGAATGAAAAAGACAAAAGTACCTTTAAAGAAAAATAATTTCATCATCTTTCTTTCTTGATTTGCTCATAAGTCTAGTATTCTCTAGTTAAGATCTTTTGTGCTTCCGAGGAAGATTGCATGTTTGTTTTTATCACTTGTATGTTTGGTTGTTTCCTTCAACTCTTATACTTGATACCCAGCCTTGCTAGCCAAAAACCTGTACTGAGAGGGTATACTTCTCGTGCATCCACCTCCTTTAAACCAAAACCTTTGCCATTTGTGTCCACCATACTTACCTAGTAGCATTATTGCTATTCCAAGTAAATTATTGTTTTATCTACCTCCCAAATTAAACTTGTTATGTGAAAATTAGTGATTAAAGCTCTCACGAACTTGATAGCACACTTTACTTTCTTGCATTTAATAAACTTGAACCATTGGGTCCTTCTTTGTTGCGCATATGCTTGCGCTTTATGAGTTGAAGTTAGCCGAACCATGTATCATGGGGACCGCTTTCAACACTTCATTTGGTACTTTGTACCTAGTTGATATCATGTTCTTTTTCTTATGGATCCCGGCGGTGTGAAATAAAAGTGGAACCTATAAGATCATGGAGTTTATATGTGTGTTAGAGAAATGCCTGGGCCGCTAGCCTAAGCCATGCCTAATCATGGTGGAAACTTGCAGCATAACTATAGTGAGCATTCTATGAAGCATCCTCAATAAAAACCTATGCAAATAGCAAATAAAAAGATCGCTGAGATGCTCACTGTCTGCTTGCCTTGTCATTTTGATTATGGGATAGCTCCTGTGTCATGTGCAAGGGGTACCCCGTTGGCGGTTCTCAATGATATGCTTGTATTTACAATGACAAGAGCTTGCTCATGACTGAAGTTGAGTAGCATGAGGATCGGTACTCATAAGTAAGGGGCATGAGATTTCAACTTATAACTTGTCAAGCATATCCTCTTAGTTGTGTCACTTTAACCTTAATCACCTAAAGATGCCTATGATAGGGGCAATGAGAGCTGAAAGCTAGTAAGTATCATAATTTTTGGGAGCTCTTTATGAGACTTGCAATCCCTTCTTCCCTCTATGAAGGGCCTTTCTCATGCATCCAATTCCTTAAACCAAGTTATTCCAAAGAGTCCACCATACCTACCTATTAGCAATTGCTATTCCAAGTATATTCATGTTTTTGTCTACCTTCCAAATTAAATTTGTTATGTGAAAATTAGTGATTAAAGCTCTCACAAACTTGATGGCACACTTTAATTTCTTGCATTTAATAAACTTGAACTATTGGGTCCTTCTTTGTTGCGTATATGCTTGCGCTTTATAAGTTGAAATTAGCAGAACCATGTATCATAGGGAACTCTTTCAACATTGCACTTGTACTTTGTACCCCGTTGATATCATGTTCTTTTGCTTATGGATCCCGGCGGTGTGAAATAAAAGTGGAACTTGTAAGATCATGGAGGTTGTATGTGTGTTAGAGAAACGCCTGGGCCGCTAGCCTAAGCCATGCCTAATCATGGTAGAAACTTGCAGCATCACCATAATGAGCACTCTATGAAGCATCCTCAATAAAAACCTATGCAAATAGCAAATAAAAAGATCGTTGAGATGCTCATTGTCTACTTGCCTTGTCATTTTGATTATGGGATAACTCCTGTATCATGTGCAAGGGGTACCCCGTTGGCGGTTCTTTATGATACATATGTACTTATAATGACAAGAGCTTACTCGTGACTAAAGTTGAGTAGCATGAGGTTCGGTCTTCGTAAGTAAGGGGCATGAGATTTCGGCCTATACCTTGTCAAGCATATCCTCTTAGTTGTGTCACTTTAACCTTAATCACCTTAAAGATGCTTATGATAGGGGCAATGAGAGCTGAAAGCTAATAAGTACCATAATTTTTGGAAGATCTTTATGAAACTTGAATCTCTACTTCCTTCTATGAAGGCCTTTCTTTTACTTTTATGTTGAGTCTCCACCTTCTATCTTTATGCACCTACTTTGAGAGCATAGTGGCCATTCTTAGTTCTATGTGCATTGTCCCAAGACTTGTTGATTGATGCATAACTTGATATTACTTGTTTTAAACTATTTGTATCTAGTCACTCTTATGAACTTCGAAGGTGTCCTATGCATTTATGTTTTGCTACTCTATAAGGGACAAGCTGAATGCCATTATGCTATGTTTTCTTTATGTGAAACAAACAAACATCTTGCAAAATATTGTTATTCATGAATCTTTTGTTTGTACCTTTTCATGTTGCAACATAGTTGCTTTGTCTTATTGCTAGAACTTTGTCTTTCATGTTATGATTGAAGTACTATGATCCCAGCTTTAATTGTTTTACAAATACTTTGAACAAGTTTATGATGGTGCATGTCACCTCAAAAATTATTCTTTCTTTTTATCACTTACCTACTCGAGGACGAGCAGGAGTTAAGCTTGGGATGTTGATACGTTGCTAACCTATCTATACTTTTTGATGTTCCATGCTTGGATTTATCTACTTTCTTATGTTTTGTTCCAACTTTGGAGTACTTTTCATACACTTTCTTGGACTAACCAATTAACAAGAGCCAAAGTGCCAGCTGCCTGTGTTCTGCTGTTTTTGGTTCTAGGAAGTTAGAAAATGAATATTCTCGGAATTGGATGGGACAAAAGCCAAAGTCAGTTTTTCACTGAGGGACACACGGAGCCAGAATACGATACGGAGAGGGGCTAGAGGGCGGCCACACCACCTGGCCGCGCGGCCAGGCCTGGCCCGCGCCAGGGGGTGGTGTGGCCAGCCCAGGCACCCCCTCGGCCTTCCCTTCTGACTATAAGATGCCTCCGATACAGAAACCCTAAGTACCCGATCAAAATTCCACGAAAGAGTCTGTAGCCTCCGTCATCTCCATCCCTAGATCAGGAGGGATCTAAAGCTCTTCTCGACACCCTGCCAGAGAGGGGATTTCACCCTGGAGGCCTTCTTCATCATCATGCAAGCCTCCTGTGTGATGCATGAGTAGTTCATCTCTAGACTACGGGTCCATGTAGTAGCTAGATGGCTGGTTCTCCTCCTTTGTGCTATCATGTTTAGATCTTGTGAGCTCCGTTCATGATCAAGATCATCTATTTGTAATTCTGCATGTTGTGTTTGCGGGGATCCGATTGATATTGAGATGCTATTTCAGATTGATTATTGATTCTATCACGTCTTTGTTATTTGTGATCTTGCATGCTTTCCGTTGTTAGTAGCTATCTTGGCCAAGTAGATGCTAGCAACTCCAAGAGTTAGTATTTATGCTCGATAGTGGGTTCATGCCTCTAGTAATCTGGGGAAGTGACAGAAATCTCTAAGGTACTAGATGTGTTGTTGCTACTAGGGAGAAAACAACAATCCTTTGTTCATAGAACAATCGTATTGCTTACTTTACACGCAATTCGTAATGCAATTATCTGTTGCTTGCAACTTAATACTAGAGGGGTTCGGATAATAACCTGAAGGTGGATTATTAGTCATAGATGCAGTTGGATGACGGTCTATGTATAATGTTGTAATGCCCAATCAAGTCTCAAAGGAGTCAAGATGATTAGTATATGCATGTATTGCTTTCTCGATGTTTGTCAATTGCCCTGCTGTAATTTGTTCACCCAACATGTTATCTATCTGAAGGAGAGCCACCACTAGTGAACTATGGACCCCGGTCCTTTCTTTTACCATCAATCTACAACTATTTACTGCTTTGTGTTTACTTTCTGCAAACTATTACTTTCTTCCACTCGATACGTTTAATCCTTTGTTTTCAGCAAAACGGTGAGATTGACAACCTCACGCAAGTTGGGGGCAAAGTTCTGTGGTTGTGTTTTCCAGGTCTCCACGTTGCTACTAGCACCGGTAGTGCGCCCTACCAATGCTCAGCTAGCAACACCTTTGGGGTGTTTCCTTGCTCCTACTGGATTGATAACCTTGGTTTCATAACTGAGGGAAAACTTGCTGCTGTGCTCATCATACCTTCCTCTTAGGGTTCCCCAACGAGCTCGATATATTTTGGGCCATCACAGGTTGAAGCTATTCTACCCCAACAAGTAATACCCCGTGGGAGGAGGAGAAGATGAAAAAGTAGAACAAGAAGGACCCGAACAAGATGAGCATCCACCAAACTACTACACCACCTATGAAGATATCTATGCACTCGAAGGAAATATTCAAAACATGAACAACCTCTCCATCAACCTTCGAGATGCTACTCAAGCCTTGCTACCCAGTTCCATGATTGGAGCAGCCAATGGAACGTGGGAGATTATCCACCGCCACCGCAATGATCAACAAAAGGTCTTGCAAAAGCCTGAGCTTGGGGATGTGTCCCCCCAGCAAATTTATGTGTGTAATAACGAGGTTGTACTCCAGCTCCTTGGGAGATTTGAAACACTCGCGTTGGCTTGTTCCAACACTTTTCTTTTTTCCTTTCCTTTTTAATTTGCTTTCGTTTTAGTTTATTTTTGTTCTCATTTGTTTTTCTTTTCTTAAAGCCTTGCTTGGTTGCAAGTTCTTTTCTATTCTTTAATCCCTATTCTCAAAAATAGAAAAAGATTTTCCCATTTTTTCCTTTTTTCGTAAATGTGGATTCACACTTTGCCTCTTTGCTTTAATATCATTATGAGAGTAATCGTGTTTAAGTTTTGAAGGAAGACATCCCTATAAGAAAGAGGATCATGAAGTCACTTATAAGAGGTATGTCCTATGTCTCACACTTATGAATTTTGAGTTGTTTATCTTAGTTGATTGATTTGCTAAGATAACATGCTAGTGGGAAGTAATTTAATATGGTTAGAGTAAGCCTTTTTATTGGTATGATGATTAGTTGTTGAAGCTCTTGCTCTAGTTCTTTTAGTCAACCGAGTCTTGCCTTAGAAATAATAGTGCCAAACAAGTACAATAAGAAAGAGTCCGAAATTTATGACTTGTTTGATGAATGATTGTCTTGAGAGTATACCCTTGATGATACTTAATCCCATAGATATTTTGATAGTCTTGACGACACTCATGAAAGGAATTGTTTGATTGAAATAAAGTCTAGTGGTAATTGTGATGCATTCGAAAGCTAACCTTGTGGATCAAACCGTGGTACTAGCTCAAAAAAAGAGAAATAATTGAGACAACCTTATTCTATGTCTCTAATGCACACCTTTGGGATGCCAACAACTCCGCTAGCTTTTGAATGATCTATGGTATAACCCCGGATTTCGGCTAGAGTTGATGACATGAGTGGCATACGTGTCAATATATGGGCAAACGTATTGGTACTCTCAAAGGTTGTGCAAACGCTTGCAAAAGAAACAATCAGCGATCCTTGAAAAAAATGAAAGAAAAAAAAATCTATGAGGATCCACATAACAAGTCCTTCGCATGGTCTCATTACTACTTTACGAATTTTTCTTAAAGGACAATGATTGGATTAGAAGTGTTTTTGATAGACTTGATTTATTGATGTGGATGTAAATAAGACACTTGATTGTTAGACTACTTGGAAACGAAACTATCTTACTCAATTATGCTATTTAAACATCCTAGTGTTCCTTGAAAAGCTGAGAGTTAATTAGAGGAATTGGATTGATTACTACACTTCTAATTACTTATATTTATATTAAAATTTACTTTGATTGTTTTGACTTATCGAAGCTTGTATAATATTTTTGTCATCTCTCTAACTTTGATAAGCTTTATAAATGAATGAAGTGTTGAGCACATACGACTACCGACTGTAAGTGAACTCTTATTCTCGTTGTTTCAAGTTTAAACGCTAAATTTCTTATAGTTCTTTTGGTTCTTCTTACTTGAGGTCGATCAAGCTTTGAGCTTTGGGAAAGTTGATGGCTCCGATTTTTGTCATCTTCCACTGCGTTTAAACACTGTTTTTTGTCAAGCAATTGCCAAAGAAACTCTCAATCCTTACCACTAATGACTAATAATTGCAAAGATATGCAAATCCTCTCTTTAATTTATGTTGTGCAAAAAATCATGGTTTTTAATGCGAAATAAAGAGTCATAATGAAGGATTTTGAGAAAGTACACACGTGTCCGTCCGTATCGCCCGTCCGTACTAGGTGGCGACGGCTTCGTCTCGTCAAACCCTACAACTTTCGTAAAGACGCCTATTTAAGACTCTAGCCGCCGACCAGAGAGTCGTATTCTTAGATTCAATCACACCACCACCAAAGGAGATTCATACCATTGTTCATCACTTCCACCGTTCATCCATCCACTAGCCATAGTCATTACTTTGTACTTTAGATCTTCTTGTGATTTGGCGACCATTGTAAGAATATTTGATTTTAATCTAAGTATTTGTATGATATTTTTATCTCCGATCTATTTGTTATGAGTGAGTAGTCCTCATGGGCTACGGGTTGGGTGAACAATCGTTTGTAACCCGTGGCTTCGGTGTGCATTCGGTTGGATTAAAAGTCTATTGCTATGTCGGCTGCATCACGGGGGCTCTAGAATATTAGGATGTGTTGTTCACAAGAGATTATCTCCATTCAAACATTACACATGACTATGTTTATTATTATCTTATCCCATTTGATGTGCAGCTGCAGGTGGATCTTCGACTCTGGTCTATTTCCATCCATTGATTCACACCTGTTATAAAATAAATTAGATTGGTCTGATCAACTAAGGTAAAACGAACAAATAAAATCTTATAAACGTGTCCTTTTTATTACCTTTTAACAGTCTTTTAAGAAAATAAGCGATTATATACATCCGTGAATCCAGATCTAGATCGAAGGTATCAACGATCAAGAAACGACACGTGCCGAGGAGGCCACTTGGTAGATCGAGTAGGCCCACTAGAAATTAAGAGAAATCCAACTGAAATTTCAAAAAAAAATCGTTTTAGAACCAACAAAAAGGAGGATTTTTAGTGAATATTTTTGAACACCGATTGACTATTCTTAGAGATAGGTACACACACTTATTGACGCTACAGTACTTTCCCACGATGAGTACAGGCTTGAGCCCGGCCTGGCCCGGTCCATCTTTAGCCCATCCTGATCCTTCACGCCTTTCTCGCGTGCCTTGTTTCTTCCCCAGCGGTTCACCACCCAACGGTCCCAAGCTCAGCACCCCACTCCACTCCATCCCCACGCACGCACTCTCGCTGAGCCTGAGTAAATCCAGTACTGCTCTCCCCAGAGTCGAGGAGGAGAACCCAAGAAGGAGCCGGTAGAATCCCAAGGTCTTCTAACCCCGAGCAGGAGCAGGCAATGTCAGTCCAGGACCCATCCCCCGCGGCGCGGCCCAAGCGCACGTCGTCGGCGCCGATCCGCCCCCCCGACTACGCGCATAGTCCGGCGCATCACTGCGTCGCGATGCGCGACGCCGCCGGTCTGTCTTCCATCCTCGCTGGCCTCCCGCCGCTCGCCCACCCGTCGCGCATCCTCTCCGCCGCCGACGCCTCGCGCGAGGCCCGCCTCGCGGCTTCCGTCTCCGCGGCGCTCGACCGCCGAGACGTTCCAGGTGGGGACACCGCGCTCCACCTCGCGGTGCGCCTCAGGCTCCCGTCCCTCGCGTCCGCGCTCGCCGCCGCCGGCGCGGACCCCACGCTCCAGAACCACGCCGGCTGGACGCCGCTCCAGGAGGCGCTCTGCCTTGGGTGCAAGGACATCGCGGCCTTCCTCCTCCGCGCCCACCGGCTAGCGGCCTGGGCTAAGCTCCGCCGCCGGGCGCCCGCGCTCTCCGCCGCGCTCCGACGGGTCCAGGACTTCTACCTCGAGGTGGACTTCCACTTCGAGAGCTCCGTCGTGCCGCTACTCTCGCGCGCCGCGCCGTCGGACACCTACCGGATATGGAAGCGCGGCGCCAACCTGCGCGCGGACACCACCCTCGCCGGATTCGACGGCCTCCGCATTCGGCGCGCCGACCACTCCTTCCTCTTCTTTGGCGAGGAGACCGAGGCCGGTGGCCGCCTCCTCCCGCCGGGTTCGCTCCTTGTGCTCCACCGCGGCAAGCGCGAGGTTCACGATGCGTTCGCGGCGGCCGCCGCTGCTGGCGACGAGGATGCAGCCACCTCCGACGCGGCCGCCTACCGTCCAGGGCTAAACATCACCTCCGCGAGGCTCGTTCCGAGAACCACGTGGCTGCGGAAGGAGAAGACGGAGAGCGTCGGGGAGTGGAAGGCGCGGGTGTTCGATGTCCACAACGTCGTCTTCTCCTTCCGCACGCTCAAGGCAACCAGCGCCGGTCGCAAGGATTTTACATTCGAGTTCGTCGCAGACGAGGACGAGGAGTTTCTGCCGCTGGAGATCCGGGATGACGACGAGGACGGCGATTTCCTGGTGGCCGATATCCCCCTTCCCCCGCCGCGGCGCAGCTGCTACGTGCCCGGCCGGCGCAGCGTGGCAGGTCCACCCTCGCACATGGGGACGCCACAGAGGAGGAGGAACAGCGTGGATGTGCCGCGACGGCTGCCTACCTGCGCATCGGTGGGCCGTGGCGAGGACGGCGTGTTCGGCCGGAGTACGACGACGGGGGGAGCAAGGTGGAAGGAGGAGGAGACGGTGAAGACACTGAGGCCAACCGTTTGGCTCACCGAGGACTTCCCGCTGAGCGTCGACGAGTTCTTGCCGCTGCTGGACATCCTGGCGACCCGTGTGCGGGCCGTCCGCCGTCTCCGTGAGCTGCTCACCACGAAGTTTCCATCGGGAACATTCCCTGTGAAGGTAATGTTCAGTCTACTCCCCTGCCTGCTCTAGCGACAAGGCAAGTTTTTGTACTGTTTCTTCTGAAATAAGGTCAGTTTGACAAGAATTTAGAATTCCTCTGTAGCAATAAATGAATATTAATCGACCCAAAAGTCATCTGAATCAACCAAGGTAATTAACGAATCATCTCCTATTTACTCCACTTCTGTATGAGAATTGTCGGGTTAGGTTGTCGCTATTCCTCGGTACTTGCCACAATTGGGACTATCTAGCTGTTTATAGCATCAAGAACAGCAAGTAGGGGCAGCAACATGTAGCGAAAGCTCGATTTGTGTAAATGTGGGACAGCTTGTAGGGAAACACCTTATTACTGAGTTTACTAAGCTCACATGATCATCTGCATGGTGCACTGCCCTGGAAGGAGTCAATTTTCAGGTTTGATCAATGCTGGGAATTTGAATAGAATTCGCAAAAGAATAGTAAATGATGCACAACAGTTATCTTGCCACGGCAGAAGCTGTAGATCGAGTATCAAAGCGTGTGCGTACTCTTATGGTACAAAGTAATAGCCTTGAAGCACACTGCTACCACTTGCTGAAATATCCTTTTGCTTCGTCATCATGTTCTGAAGACTAGGCATCATCCTTTTTCTGAAGTATTTCTTGTTGGAAGCATGAAATCGGTTCCCTAGACATATACATTCGTCATTGCTCTGCTTACTTAAGAGAGATGGTGTCTCTCTGTTCGGCTAACTGATGATTCTGATGCTCATGCTTGGTTGAGATTCGTTGCTATGTGTAAATCCAGCTAATTCATGACTTCGTTTGTTTTTCATGCAGGTTGCGATTCCCGTTGTTCCTACTGTGAGGGTAGTCATAACTTTCAACAAGTTCGTTCCCCTTGTGGAGCCAGAGGAGTTCTTCACGCCGATGTCGAGCCCCAGCCTGTTGGTGAGCCCGGGTCCAGGCTCCATCATGCCGAAGCCAGACGCCCACAAAAGCTCCTACCTGAGGTGGACGTCGAAGAACTCCAGAGCAAAGCCGGTGAACCTGTCGCAGGTCGCGGACAGCGCCGACCCATTCACCATCCCCAGCGACTACACCTGGGTAAACCTGGGTTCCACCAAGAGCAAGTCATCCAAGACTGGTAAAAAGGGCAAGAGCAAACAGACCTAGATAGCCAGCGGTGTCTCGATACACCATTGCCCAGAACCTGTAATTACTGAGCATCTGGGACGAGCCTGCTAAATACCTAGAGTTAGCCTGTAATACTTGCCAGGAAACAGCTGGTGTGGAACCAGGCCTGATGATTTTCGTTTCCTCTTTATGTTTACCTCTTGTTCACTGACTTTTTTTTTTTTGAGATTTTGTTCACTGACTGTTGTTCTTCAGCAATGTTGTTGTAAAAACTGGGCAGCGCCAGATTGCAGAAGCTGCTCTTTTATGCTACAGGGATCCCTTCAGTTCTTTTATGTCTACTGCACATTTTGATTCCTTTTTATGTACTCCTTCTGTCTCAAAATAGATGTCATAAATTTGTCAAAATTTGGCTGTAGAGAGTATATGTATTTCAGCTCTTCAGTGTCTACCTGTGCTGGAGACCGATCTCCTTATTTGAGCACATTGTGAGACTTTTTCCTGGAAAGCGAGGGGATGGAAGAATGGCGTTGTGTGTTGGGTTCGTTGATCGAGGAGTTCGATGGATCTTTCTTTTTCTCGTGCAGATCATTATGATGCCAGTCGCGCTGCTGCTGCCTCTGCAAAAGATGTGTTATTAGCGTGTTGTGTGTCCGGGCTTTGTAGCACAGAATCATTGACCTACACGCAGGCTTTACCCGAGGGTGGCTGGCAGTGGCACCGGCGTTCCTTTTCTTGCCGGCCGGTGAATAGTTGGCACCGTGAGTTTCTACCGGACGCCTAAGAGAAGAAACTATCCAGTGGATACAGTTTATTTTCTGCGCTAAATGAAATCCAGTACGGTCCCCTTCGTCCCCGGAGTCACCTCCCCGAGTGAGGGGACCGGGAGCTCTCTCCCCGTCCTCCTCCAACCCGTCCCTCCCTCCTTAGCCCCCTCACGCCGCCGCCGGCTGCCGCCTCCGGGCGTTGCTCATGAGGTGTCGGCAGCGGCGGCCCCGCTCTTTCCCGCGCGCGGAGGTCCAACTCAGGCGGGAGCGGCCGGCGGCGGTGCGGCTCGGCAAGTAGCAGTCCGATGGCGGAGCGACGACCCCAGATGGACGATGGGCGACAACGCCACCCCTTTAGTGGCGGGGCGCAACAACAGTTCGCAGCAGTGGCCGGAGCCCGCTCTTGGCCTAGATCTAGGCCCACTTGGGCCCCATCTGTTCGGACGGGGCTGGATGCGCGGTGAGGCAGCGGTGCTCCGTGAAGGTGGAGGTGGGGTGACAACGGGTCATGGAGGGTGGGGCGCTGCAGCTAGCCTACTACAGCGTAGCGGCGGGGCTTTGCGGGTCTATCTAGGCCCGGTCGGGCCATTCTGGGCCTAGTATGTCCGTGCTGCCGCGTTTGGTCGGTTACCGCGCTCGCGGGGGAGGATGTTCCCTCCCGCCGACTGTGGTGCTGCCGTCTCGATTCTTGTTGCTCCCCGTTGTCGCCTCCTAGGTCTTGTGTCGGTGTTCATGGAGAGATTACGAGGAGGACCTCAAGACCGTGATGGCGCATCCTAGTGTGTGACAAGATGGGTGGAGTGTTAAAGGATCGCCCGGGTTGTGGTTTTTGGGGGTCGGGAGAAAACCTTGTCGGTGTGTCCGGCACCGACGCGGTGACGCCTACGAGTGTCGCCGGTCCTTCCTGAAGGGCGTCAATTGTACCTCTTCCCCCACTCTCCTTACATATTAGGGGAAACCCTAGGACAGGTCCGGGAAGCAGCGTCATCATCGTCGCTTTCCTTATTGGAGGTGTTGCTTGGTATGTGACGTTTCGGAATGCTAGGATCGTGGTGGGAGTTCTCCGGAGGGTGTAGCGGTTGCGAGTCTTCTTTGTTCTCGTCAATCGGCCGATGTCGACATTGTTTTATATTATCTTTTCTTTCTTGTTCTTTTGGGCTTGATTGTGCTATTTTCCCAGCAATGGCAAGTTGTATTGTGTAATTGCTATATTAATATAGCGGGGCGAAACCTTGTTTCGAAAAAAGTATCTGGTGGAGACCAAGATAGTGAAAGCTATGTGAAAACTATCAAAATGTAAAATCTTATTCTTACATATACTTACAATCAAACTATTAACACCCCAAATTCATTAGTAACAAGTGATTCTACTTGTTATTCAATTTTATGAATCAACAAAAACTTTTGTTGATAAATGGGATGAATCTGTGTTATGTGGATGACTAAGATTGCTCATCATCAAACACTCTCTTGGATGCTTAAGAAGGTAGTGTCCCACTTAAGATTCTTCACACTCAAAACCCTCACTTGACCATCTAATACTATGAATGGACTATGCACATTTTTTTGATGTCAAGAAAATTTTGGTAAATGATAAATATTTTCTCACTCCTTTGTGAACAAGTGGGATGAGATGGATTCAAATCCAAATCCCACCTTGATCATCACTCTCTCCAAACCTTATTGACCCCAAACCCTAAGGAAAGCGATGCCCCTCATTTTCCTCTAAAAATAAATAAAAAGAAAATATACGCAAGTGTGCATATGTCACCAAACTGTGAGACCTTGGCGCATGAATTAATAGGATTGGTAGGATACACATATCAACAAGTTGCAACTTTTTTTCCAGAAGCTCATCTGAAAAGAACTCTAAGGTTAAACGTGCTTGGCCTAGAGAAATTTGAGGATGGGTGACCAACCAGGAAGTGGATCCTAGGTGTGCACGAGTGAGGAAAAAATGCGAAGAAAAGACTAGTGTTGGTCTGTGAGACCAGTCTAAAGATACTAGTAAGCTAGCAGGGATGACAGCCCGGGCACGTAGAGTCCGGGCTGTTACACAGACCTTGATGATCATCAAGATCAAGTCAAGTGACCAGGCACATTGCATGTAGGCCAACCTCTTGTAATTTTCGATCATCAAAAGTGGTGGAGTGAAATAAAATAAAATAAGACATTTCACTTATGCAAGGTTGCATAATATAAATCCATTTGAATTCTTTTGAATTCAAACATGGGACAAGTTGCATTATGCTACAACCATTAATTGCCCCATATTCCAAAATCCAAATAGAAACAAAATTTGAATTACTTTCAAACTCTATAATTTGAGTCCAATACTTTTTTCGTGCTTCAATATGCTCTATAAAAACTGAATAACATGAAGAACAATATCAGTATCAAGGTGAAGGTCTCCAGCCAAATCATCTAATTTACCAGTTTTTTGAAAAGCATGTATACAATCATAATCAATGCCTATGCCTCCTTCACCTGCCATATTAAAAGATCAATATTTTCTATTATGTTGAATTCTATCAAGAAGTTCCCAAGCCTTACTAATAGGGTACTGCATAAAAGCTCCCCCGAAGCTAAATCAACTTCAGTTCAAGTAGCTTCACTTAGTCCTCCATAGAAAATATGTAAAACATACCAAGGTGATAAATTATGATGGGGATAATTACAGATCAAACCTCAGAACCTTATATAGGCCTTGAAGAGGCTTTCATCTGGATAGTTTTTGAAGTTTGTAATTATCCTTCTTTCTCCAAAGGATTTTATTTTAGGATAGAAGCAAGACAAAAAATCTTCGGCTAATTTATCCCAGGTAGCAATCGTATCTACATGACAAATTATATACCATGCAAGAGAAGTACCACAAAGAGTTTGGCTTAATAATTATAGCTTTACCTCATCATCAGTATAGTTGTTTAATCTAAATGTTCCACATATATGTTTAAGAAGTCCAAGTGCATATGGCTCTTCTGCATTATCATCTCCTGCAAATTTTTCATTATGCAGAATTGCAAGTAGTCGAGGATGAACCGCATTTTCTTCAGAATTTTCTCTTGAATTTGCTTTCATAAAAGATCCATTAAATTACATGAGGTTTTTGATAACGCCAAGCTTGTTCATAAGTCCAAGATCGGTCATAGTGTTTACCTTAAACTAGTAAAAAACTTTAGCAAATAAATAAATAACTAAGAACTAAGAACAAATACCAAAAACACTTAGCTTCACGAAAACGATGCCATAAAATAGCTTGATGACTGCAAGAGCACATGTTGTATGTAGCTAGTTCCGAAGTAAGAGTATCAAACCACAAAAAGCTACAGGTAAATGTCTTTATGTCCCTCGTTGCTATTCACCAAAGAGCACATGTAAGTTGTCTTTGATTCCAAGCAAGAGTGTCTCGAGAGTGTTTGTGTTTATGAGCAAAGCAATATTTAAACTAGATAATGAAAACATAGAGAGAATCATGATGTAAGTAATATGAAACTACAATAGGACTGGAACGTTCTTAGGGGGTGTTAGATCCACCACTAGTAATTAGATTAATCATGATTAGGATATATCTATGTCTTTCTTTATGTGTATGTACGGGAGGAACTCCAAATAAGATGATCACAGACAATCATTTGCTATTTCAACCCTCACAACCACAACAACAATCATAGGCCAATCACCCTAATCTACTAGAAATTAAGGGTTAACCCCATGGTCATGGGCAACCTTTGCGTGAGTCCCCTCTTATCCCCATTGACCACATGAATGATGATCCGACGTGACATGTCACTTATTCCTTCAACAACACCACATGTCCAACGGTAATTCCCTCTCAAGTCCCAATGGGAAAATATTATATGGTCAATAATCACATAACATCAAGAGAGTTAATAAATACATATCCATAAACTAAAGATGTATATCATATTTATTTAAGTTCATAATGTTGCTAGGGTTTCTCCATCTCCCCAAGAACAAAGGAAATTACTCACACATGGAGGAAATTAACATCATCATGGTAATATGAATAGAGTATAAATGGATAGATGAATACTTGTGCAAATGCAAAATAGGGTTCAGGAATTACAACAAGACGAATGCAAATGAGATGTAGGGGATGTTGGCGATGATGGAGATGTAGCGGTTGATGATGGTGATGCCTAGGCCTCCAACGGTATTCGTAGTTGTGAGGATGAATGCCCTTCTATGAGTTCCCCCTCCAGATCCCTATCAGACGTGAGATTTCTGCGAGTTGTGGTGTTTCTGAATATTGGATCTTAGATATGTCTACATAGGGTGAAAGTATTTGAGGTAGTGGCTTTGACGGTGCATGGTATGGGAGGGAAGTACGGGAGGTTCCCCTTTGTACGTATGATCGTTTAAACCACTGATTTACTCTCTTGAATTGTTTTCTCCTTTGCTTTCCTCCCAAGTGCATGAATAATTGTTTTGAAGGCTTTAATGGCCTCTAGTTAGTATATTTGTGTCCACAAATGATTGCTCCTATTTATTTGTCCATCATCTTGTTTAATTTAAGGATCCTAGTGAAACAAGCATAAAAGGTGCATGCAAGCATGGTAAAATACAAAAATCTTATGAACACTCATGCAAAAATGTAAGGTAAATATGCTGCCAAAATGCACTCATCAAGTTCCCCCAAGCTTAGAGCAAGTCTCATCTCCGGGCAAGATAGAAGCTGAGTAGAGAAGGTAATAATGTTCATGAAACTCAAGTCATTAAAATACATGAGACATTGCAACAAATAGTAATAATAAAATATATAAAACCATATTCTAGGCTCTATCACACTTCCACAAATCAAATGACTTAGATGGATATGATTTCACACCTTAGTACTAAACGTTTATGTGAAGATTAATCAACAATATGATATAGAACATTAAGTTCACCGAACGAGTTCTATGAGGTGATCTCGGACATATTTAGACCTTCACACTTGGGATTCAAACTTCGAACAGTATATTTCTCTTTCTCTCTCTCATAATCATTTTACATGTCTATTTTATCTTTTCACATATTTTCTTACACTTTTGTTTTTGTAGTGTTGTGAAAATGAGCTAGACATATGCGGTGACCCTTCATGCCACTTCATGTTGTGGTATGCCAGTCGTTGAGATAACATTAATGAAACACACATTTAATATTACATCTCTTAGAGTGGTACAATAGAAACATTGTGGGTCCACAACATTATTAATGACTACTTAGATCATTAAAAAAGATCCAGAAAGCCTCCTCGGTACAGTGAGGAGAATAACTTTACAAAAGAAAGCTAAAAATAACAACTTGTAGATCAATCCAATATTAATTCTACCTCTAATTCTATGAGGCTTTTCAATTGCTGCTATATAAATAGGTTCTATTATTCTAGGGTTAAACTGTTATCTACTTGGGGCTTTGCTTCCACCATGATTGATGCAGTCATTGACTCCATTAACTTCACTAGGGTTAAACTGCTATCTACTTATTGGGTTTGATGATGTATTCAGTTGGCTCCAAAATCTAGCAAGGGTTAAGGAGATATGATTGAGTATGAGCGTACTCAGCAAGTTCACTAACAAGGAGTGCCTGATACACTATCTACAGACATAGACCATAGGTCTTAGGCTATGCAAGTTTTTGTAAACATTTTTTTCCAAATGTTGCTTTTATTTCCAAAAACTGTGTCCGTCAGTCTTCACAGGTCCACTAGAACTTCATGGAGTTCCTTTCCTATCGCATTCGTATATCCTTCCTAGAACAAGGGTAACATGTCACAATTTGTACACTCTGTAGAGGTGTGTTGCTTTACCCATAAGAGATCTTAGCTTTGTTGCATAGCCGAGCCACAAATCCCATTCATACTTCCTTGGTATAAGGCCCAGTCTAAGGTCTAGGCCAATCACTTCCCTTTTATGCAACCCTGCATGCCCACCCTTTTCTGCTAGTAGATCTACCCCTAGTACTCCCTCCTTGGGTAGACATACCTCCGGTAACCCCTTATAGACCCTCATAGACACCAATACCATAGAACTTTATAGGGTTCCACCCATGTAAATGTAGCCCCACTAACATACATCTTATGGTACGGTCATCCATTGGCATGCAAAAGGAAGAAGATCCAGTTAACTTTCTCTTCCCATTCCAAATCTTATGGTTAATGCATAATATATGGTGCAAGAATCACTAGCGACATTTGGTATTAAGTCCTATATGATACATTATCGTACAAATGGAAACTCCACTAACCCCATATCATACCTTGGTTCCATTCCTATCCATAGATTACCACCACTCGAACCGATAATCAATAAGTCATATTATTATGAAAATAACATTTTCTGCCTCCTTTTCGAATGCGGGTGATAGCAATAATATATTTCAAATACTTGATAGAACATAACCAAATGACATGAGCAAGTTATGAACTTGCCTTTTTCACCGTTAGATTATGTAGCCAAGGTCTTCTAGTCGATCTAAACTCCAAAATCTGAAATTGCATCATTGGTCCAGTAAGGACTAATGTTTAAAGAATCAATATGCTATTATGCATAAAATATGCTATGTAGTAGTGATAAACCCTAAACCCTAGAACAAACTTTAATGGTATAATGTTTGTTGAGTTGTGATACGTTCTTTAGGATTTGTTGCCATTTTAATTTGGTTTCTCATTAGTGCTTCTTATTGTTTTGTTATGGTTTAAGAAATAACTTATAAGTTTGATAAGAAGTCATATAATAAGATAATTCACATTTTTTTATAGTTGGCCACCAAATTATTATATAAATACTTGTGATTCATCTTGAGACTTGGAAAGTTAAATCAAATGTATTTATAATGTACTACAAGAGAAATACTTTGAAGAAAATCATTTTAATAAGAACTATTCAAATTTACAATCCACTTTAGGTTTTGATATAACTATAAGTTAGTGAGTTAGAAAATTATCAATATAGTTACATGGATGAAACATTTTCATTTCATTAAAGACCTATGAAGCATTAGTAGAATATAGAAAAGTATTTGCTAACTCAATAATGTTCCATAAAGTTTGAATAGAAATAGTATTATCTTAAGCAAATGGAATACTTTATTACTATAAAACATAGTGGTTTAATTCATTATTATAGAAAGTATATTTTCTTAACTATTTGGGAGTTTTTCTTTTGAATTTAAATAAATTCATAAACTTATAAAAGAATTCTAGGAAAAATGTTTTATAATTCAAAATTTTATTATAGAACAAAAGTTTAATAAAAATAGTCCACTTGTAATGGATTATTTCGAAGTGGTAGATGGTTTTTAAAATTCTATTTTTAGAACTTTTATTTCCTTATTGAGTTGAAAATATCACTTCTTATCATGAGTAAACAACAGTGTTAGATTGTTTCAGCTCAAACTGTTATACACGTCGTCCTGATTCTTTTCGGCCGTGGGATGGACGCCGAGGATGACACGTGGTGATGTCGCAACGAATCCCTGCTATCTCATGAGGAAGGTCCCGCTATGGGCTAGGGCGAAAGATTCCTTACCGCGGATGGTTGTACTACGCGCTGTCGTACCCGAAGTCGCTGGACAGTGGACCGCGCGCGGCCATGGGCCCGCCGTCAGCATATGTGGGAAGGAAGACGTTGTGTGACAAGTGTACCAGGAGCGACAATGTTCTGCACCCGCTGGATGGCGGGGCCCGCAAAGAGCCTACGTGGCACCGTGAGCCCATACCGGCTGCAGACTCTTGCATTTACGAGACCCGCAAAGACACGACGTGACGTCGTGATCCCATGCTTGTCATAGTTTCTCGCATATGTAGGGCCTGCGACAGCCAACGTGGTGAGGTGAATTTATGCGTGTTATCAGAGTAGAATATAGAGTACGCTTCTTTTGGCGGGCGTATAACCTAGCTGGTGGCGTGGACCGTAGATGTCCGCGAGTTATCGTGGCGAGATCGTACACCGCCATGCAGACATGTAGGCATCAACCCATATCGGATATGGACTTTCGTGGCCACGGGGCCGGCAGAGAGCCGACGTGGCGTTGTGAGCCCATAAAGGCCGCGGTTTATCGCGTACATGAGTGGCGCAAAAGGCTTATGTGGCAAAGTACGCATCTTCTCGCATGCGTCGTAGAACGTAGACGTCTGCGAGTTCTTGTGGCGAGTTTGTACATCACCATGGTCAGCTCGGCTATGTAAAAGAACCCTCTCACTTTTGTTCTCCAACCAATGTGCTAGATAGGTTATCTCTTCTTCCACCTCCACCTCCTCTTAGGTTGCTCCCCTCGCCATTTGCATGCGACGATCCGGTGAACACATCGGGTTCTGGAGGCACGAATAGCTACGAGTGAGATCTGAAAGGAGGCAGACGGACTGCTAAACGGTGGGACACGTAGAGAGCGCCTAGGCTCCTGCACTTCGATGTGGTCGTAGCTTCGGTCGCGCTCTCATGTGTGTTCCATCCTGTCTAGCTTTCTAGCGGTGGAAACTTTGGTCACAATGCGTGCAGCTTCATCTCAGGCGGTTGGAAGCACGGACGGCAACGACGAGCAAACGTGGCAGGGAGTATGGAAGCGCGAGTAGCGGAGCCTACGATCATGGAACTACATAGGTGTCGATCCACACGTACGGTCATCCTTTATCGGTAGATGATGGCAGCGGTAGCCGACTACTCTGATGGAGTGAAGGCGAGTCTTCATGTTCAAGTCTTTTTCTTATTTTATCTATGTTTCGAGCGTGATCTCCTTCGTCCATTTTCCTTTGCTGTCGTCGGCATATTTAGATCATTCTTGTCTTGCGTGGACAAAGAGAGGTAAGGGTTCATGAAGTATCACCATGTGGAACATGCAACACTCATGCAGACGACTGGAAGTGTCGAGGTTACGTCATTCGAACATTGGGCATAGCGACTATCATCGTGAAACACTCCTATGGAGCTCTCCTCGGGCGCAACAATGATCATCATCACCAACGAAATCTGAGGTACTCTTTTTTGTATTTAACATTTTGCAGCTTCTTTCTATGATATTTATTGTATCTAACATTTTGCATATCCTTCACGGCCTCATCGTATTTTGCCATCAATTCACTGCATGAGTTCTCGCATGTGTGTGAGGTGTAGGTCGTGTTAGTGGCCACGCTAAGGCATCCCAACCACGAAAATTATGTTTGTGGGCATGAGCGACAAGGAGAGTGAGCCTAGTGTCGCAGACGTAGTAGGATTAGGCAGCATCATTGTCTTTGTAAGCATTAGAACGAATGTATCCATGTTCTAATGTTTGTAAGGGTTTATAACCTCTCTTCGTATTTCCCCACTATATAAAGGTCTCTTCGCATATTCGCTCATTCAAGATTGTACATGTATTCTGCCCTTTGGGCCCAGTTAATCTAAATTGCTCATCCTCCAACTCATAACAGTGTCGCCTTTCTAAGTAAAACATGTGCGTATGAAAATTAGTACATGAATTGTTCTTCAATAATATAGCATCATATGTCGATATAAACATGGATATCCTATTTCTATGAATTAATACTGCAAAATAAGCGCATTATTCACCAGTCGAGCATCCTAAGAAACGTCGCAAGTACCGCATCTTGTCCGTGAGAGGGTCTCCTACGGTTGTACTCCACCTGCTGGATGAATACATGGCTATTCAATCGTGTTTTTTCACATTGACTATTCACCATTTGAGCACGATAATAGCGGCGCACGCACCATAACACAGTCATGAGCGTCTCTCCTATGGGTGTATCTCAGCTGCTGTAGAAATGCACTCGCCTTTTTTGTAGACGGTCGTTAGAGAATGCTCATGGTGTACACGTAATGTCATACGTTCTGAGTAAGTGCCGTGCCTCGTAGTGCGTGCGCATCTTTTAGGCCACTAGAGTTATAGTTATACTGTAAGTCTACAAATGACAACTGATTGTGATAATAGCTGGATAGAAATCATTGCGCTACCTCTGTTTGTTGTGCGTGTGTTCTAAACTATTTAATCCCACATCACCAATTTTAGACTCTTTGGACTTCCTTATAAACCTGAAGAAACCAACATATGTGCCGAAAAAATTACCAGCCTCTGAATGTGCCTGACAGCGTGTTCAGAGGATGGTGTTGTTTCTTTTTTATGCATGTTAGCAGACGTGTGACGAGGTTAATTTTGTTGGAAATAATTCCTAGGATTATTATCATATTTCACAAAGTTTATAATTATGGTTTATATCGTGCTATAACTGTATTGAAAGGATCTCTAGTTACTGTTTCATTGGTCAACAGACGATCAAGGTTTCCTGATCATGTGGCATTTATGCCAGTTGACAATGGAGTCACCTCATTGGGAGAATGAGATGATGAGCATACTCAATCTAAACATCGTAACATGATCATGTCACAAAGTTCAAGTTGCGATAATTAGGAAACGTGGTGTCTTGTTTCTTAGACTGTGAGACCTTATTTAATCACTGTCACCTGAGGGTGTCTTGTTCACATCAAACATCACTCGGTAAAATGGTGATCATAAAGGTGTGTTGAGGTACATCAAAGGGCATGTAGAGGCGTATGTATTAAGAGCAACATTTGTTCATCCGCGTGACGAAAAGATACTCTGGGCTTACTCGGAGAAGTTATATCCATAAGCTACATAGCGTATAACTAGGTCACATGGATATCACTTATCGGAACGAATAGCATTTGTCGGTAACGAGATTGAACTCGACATGGTGGTGTCATTGATCAGATCTTGAACAATGCAAATATCATAAAGGAAAGAGGAATAAGACATGGCATTGATGGTATTATGGGCATCCAGGTCCCGCTGATGATCATTGGCCCGAGAGGGGTCTTGAGAATGTCTAGAGTGTTATAGAAACGTAGGGTAGCACGCTTAAGGCTTTGACGAAGCCCATAGATCATTTTGATATCGTCGAAATCACGAAAGAAAAGAGAGGGAGAAATTAGAAGGGTTCCGAGAAGGTCCATAGAATGTCCGGAGTAGGATGAAAGGAGTTTGAGAGCCACGAGAATTAAATATTATGTAATAAATATTAAATATTGATTTAATTATTTATTTATATTCACTTAATAAAATAAAAAGAAATTAAAATGGTTAAATTCCCTATTGGACCAATTCCCTAAGAGGAAGGGCCCATGAGGGGAAAAACAAAAGGGAGGAGAGGGAGGAGGTGGCCGACTGGGCCCTAGGGCACCTGCGCGGGCCCACATGGGTCTTGGTCGACGGCCAAGCCTCCCTCCTCTCCTCTCCTTTTTTTAGTCTCACATGGCTAGGCCAAGGGATTTTGGGGTCCCTTTATATAATAAGAGGCATATGGAGGCAATTAAATCATGAGAAAATAATAAAAGCTTCCAGCTTTGAGGAAAGCTTCTAGCCACCTTCCCCTCTCCTCTCTCTCTCTCCCTCTCTCTCTCGACTGTGGTCCCAAGTCTGGACTACGCAAACAGGAACTTATTCATCGTGGAACGCCGTTGCGCTGCGGGGTTCGGGATCCAGAAGATCTACATCCGCAATCTCTGCTGGATTGGAGGAGCGGGAGTCATTGTCAAGCACCAGACATGTGTGACTCCCTTAGAGGTGTTGCACTTATGGCACTAAGAGTTGTCAGAGCTGCCAAAGCCGTTGGAGTTCAGAACGACCCTGAGGTCGGCGTCGGTACGACTACATTGTCAAGACTCTCCCGAGTGACAAAGCTTTTCATAACGGTAAGTTTTCGAAAATCCACTCACGTTACTGCATTACTAATAAAATCCACTCACGTTACTGCATTACTAATAGATATATCCTGGCATTGGGTTCTTGGCGTAGGAAAAATTATTGATTTCAGGTGTGCAGCCCTAACAAAATTTTCTTTCAAATGTAGATGGTTATTTGTCTAGTTTAGTGCCTACATCCACGCTTAGGTTAGCAGATATGTGACGGGGTTAATTTGTATTTCAAATGTAAATGGTTATTTGTCCATCTCAGTGTCTAGAGCCACGCCCTAGGGGCGCAGAGAGAAGTCTAGTTATATTTAATAATAAGGAATGTTCTACTTGTATTTGTAATTTATCACTATAACTAGAATTTTATTTCCTAATATTTATTCTTATAATTTGTATGACTTAATCATACCAGACTTCTCTCTATGTCCGGGGCGTGGCTGTAAGCACTAAGCTGGACAAATAACCGTGTACATTTCAAAGATATATTAATCTTATAAAAAGAAACAACACCATCCTATGAATGCGCCGTCGAGCATGTTCAGGGCCTAGTACTTTTCTGATACATATGCTGACTTATTCATATTTATAAGAAAGACCAAAGAGGCTTAAAATGGCGATGTGAAACTAAATAGTCTATGATACGCGCACAACAAACAGAGGTAGCATATTGATTTTTGGACCAACTATTTTCACGGGTGATGTGGGACTAAATAGTATAGAATAAGCGCACAACAAATATAGGTAGCGGAGTGATTACTAGGCTAGCTATTTCCATGATCAGCTGTCATTTATCCACTTTCAGTACAACTATAACTCTAGTGGATCAAAAGACATGCGCGCACTACGAGGACGATAGTTACTCAGAACGTATGGTATTACTTGTACAACACGTGCGTCCGCTAACGGCCATCTACAAAAAAGCGAGTGAATTCCTACAACAGCTGAGATACTCGCGCAAGAGAGATGCTCATGACCATGCTGCGTTGCGTGCGCCACTTCTTACCAAACTCATCCGGTGAATAGGCAACATACAAAAATGATTAAATAGCCATGCATTCCTCCAACAAGTGGAGTACGACCATAGGAAGACCCGCTCACAGTCAAGATGCGGTACTTGCGACGTTGTTTAGGATGCTCAACTGAGATCATGTGATCATCTGGCAGTATTAATTCATAGAAACAGGATATCCCTGTTTACATGAACATATACTGTCCTATTCTCAAAAAAATAAATCACGTACTACTTCTCATACACACATGATTTACTTAAACAGGCGCATTATTATGAGTCGAGGATGACCAACTTAGATTAATTTAGGCCAAACGCCAGTATACACATACAGTCTTGAATGAGAGAATATGCAAAGAAGCGCTTATACAATTGGCAAATACAAAGAGATGTTATACATTCTTGAATTAGAGCATGGATACATTCGTTCTAGTGCTTACAAAGAGATCGACACTGCCTAATCCTACTACGTCTGTCTACAACAGGCTTGCTCTCCTGGTCACCCATGCCCACAGACATAGTTGTCTTGTTTCGGACACCTTAGTGTGGCCATCGACCCGATCTACACCTCACCCGGACACGAGAACTCCTGTAGTGAACCGATGGCAAAAGCAGATGAGACCATGAAGGATCTGAAAAACGTTATACAAAATAAATCTCAGTGAAAGAAGGTGCAAAACGTTAAATACAAAGAATATTACCTCAGATTTCGTTGGTACCTTGATGATGGTCATTGCTGTGTCTGAGGAGAGCTACGTAGGAGTGTTTCACGGTGGTCATCACTACGCCCAATGTTCGAAGGATGTCACCTCGACACTTCCAATCGTCTACAGGAGCGTTGCATGTCCCACGTGGTGATACTTCACGAACCCTTATCTCTCTCTGTCCACACACGATAGGGATGATATAAAGACACAGATGACAACAATGGAAACCGATGAAGGAGCTCAGGCTCGAAACATAGATAAAAGGAGAAAAATACTCGGACATGAAGACTCATCTGCAATCCATCGGAGTAGTCGACCGCCGCTATCATTGTCTACAGATAAAGGACGACCGTATGTGTGGATCGTTGCCTTTGTAGTTCCATTCTCCAAGGCTCCTCTACTCGCTCTTCGATTCTCCCGCCACTTATGCTCATCATTGCGGTCCATGGCTCCAGTCGCCTGAGATGACGCTACCTGCGTCGTGACCAAATTTTCCACCGCTAGAAAGCTAGACATGATGGAACACACGTGAGACCGCGACCGAAGCTATGACCACACCGAAGTGCGGGAGCCTAGGCGCTCTCTCAGTGTCCCGTCGTTTAGCAGTCCGTCCGCCTCCTTTCAACTCCCACCCATAGCCATTCGCACTGCCGGAACTGGGTGTGTTCACCGGACCATCGCACATGAACGGCGAGGAGAGAAAGCCAAGAGGAGGTGGAGGTGGGAGAAGAGAGAAACTATCTAACGCTTTGTGTGGAGAGAGAAACGGGAGAAGCAACTTCCACTACATGCGTTTCCACGAAAATAATGAAGCATGGCGTGAGAGAGAAGCTAAATGATACTCGAGAACCTGCCGAGAGATTATGCTAACTACCATGCTGCGGGCAGCAAGAACCCTACGCTATCAAGAGTATAAATTGTTAGGTCATCTCTCTCACGCGAGAACCCACAACCATCTATAGCCTACGCTGTTAGGTCAGCTCTCCAGCATGATAACCCGCGGACACCGACAACCTACGGTGCCATGTTGCCTATACGTCGCAAGGAACCACGTCAGCCCATACCTACCTATACCACCTGCACCACCAGCTTAGGTGGTTGCCATGATAACTCACGTCCGGATAGAGTTTGAGATGCCACGTCTGCGATCGGCGGGCACCGTAACCCGGCGGGTGCGACGCGTTGTCGCGCAAGGAACGCCTCTCACTGCGCGCGTTCTAGCCCAGGGACGCTGACGGCGGGCCCATGTCGCGTGCACGGCCCACCTTCTAGAGACTCGTGGTACGACGACACGCGGTACACCCGTCCGTGGTATGGAATCTTCCGCCCTAGCCCGCAGTGGGACCCGCTTCATGGGATAGCATGGCCCCGTTGCGACGTCACTGTGTGTCCTCCTCAGTGTCCATCCGACGACCGAAAACAATCGGGACAACATGGATAGTAGTTTGAGCCGAAACAATCTAGCGTAATTATTTACTCATGATTAATAAAGCAATATTAAGGATTTTATTTTATTATAGAATATTTTCCATTATTTTATGAAGGACTTCAAAGGTTTAACTTTTCGATGTCTTTTATTTAACTCAAACAAGTTATACTATAGTTTTACTAAACAATCTTATTTTTGTGAACATTTTGGTATATAGTATGTATTTTTATGATTTCTTATGAATTTTATATGCATTCTAATTTTTTAATATTTCTTGGCATTTTTGTAATATTTTAAAAGGTTTTATTTGAAATGGATAAGAATTTGGGCTGGCCTAGCTGGTCCAACCAAACCAGACCCATTGGGTCGGCCCACTAAGGCCTAATTGGGCTAAACTAGTTCCAGCCCAATCCTATTCTCAACCCCTCTCTTATTCTCGTGGACATACTCGTGTTTCCCTTCTCCCCTCTCGTGTGTGACCCCACGTCTGTGTCGCGTGCCGCTCTATTCCAGCGATCTCCACCCACTCCGGCCGCCGCCACTGAGCACAGTCGAAGATCCAAGCTCCGCTCTAACTTCTAGTCCAAGATGATTCGACTGACGCTTTATCTTCTAGCCATGCTGACCCTACCTGGAACTGGGGTTTCATCGCCTCGATGCCGCCATGCTCCCATGATGTTTTTGGTCCTACCCAGGCGCTATGGGGACATTACGAAGAGGAAGTTGCTGCTAGTTGCGTCTTGGCGTGGGCGCATCACCGTCGTGCTCCCCGTGTCGCCCTGGTGTGGCCATGTGTCCACCTCCTTGCCTCCCTACTTCCTATTCTAGAGCTCTAGTGTGGCTGCCAGGAAAGTTGCTATCTTCCCCTTATTCTTCTTCCTCTACTCCTCTAACTTATTTCTGTGACTTAGTAGCTTGCTCTAGCTATCATGTTGAGCAGGTTTTGCTCCGATGACTAAGTAATTTAGGTTTTTCAAGCTAGCTCCTACCATTATTGGTGTCTTATAGTACTGCTTCTAATATTCTCCTAACTCTGTTAGTGCTCTATTGTTAGTGGTTTGATGTTGTTTGGTTATTGGGTTCAGTGAATGATCCTCTTGATCACGTCCTCCTACTAAGACCTTGTATCTATCTACTTTCTGTCTATCTAATAATCAAATTTTTGAGCACAACTTGTAGTGGAGAATATTATTTTACTCTGATCCTTGTCATGTTTAATAAGAAATTATAGTGATATATGTGATGATATGTTACTTTCCTCTGTTTGGGTTCCAAGTGGTTTATTAGTGTATTTTGTTGGGTTCAACATATAAAACAAGAAATCCTATGATATGAACAACTAAGCACCAAGATCTATCCACATAGATACAATCAGCGGGTGGATGTACATCCATAGAGAAGTTACCCTTGAAGATTGACAAAGCGTTATGAGATTTAATCTCATGGATGATATAGTCGTTCACTTGCCGATCTCAAGATCGTGATAAAGTCCAGCACTGCAAACAAGCAGTGAATCCATGATCGCACACACGTCTTGTACCCCGGCCAGCTCTGAGTACTCGCTCCAACAAATCAATGAAAACAATAAATCCTTCTAGAGAAACCACCGAGAACATGTACTTTGCTAATCCAAAACCATGTGGAATAATCTAGAGGAGAGAGAGATCCTTCACAGGGAGGTGTGAGAATGGAGGAGGAGGAGGTGTCCTTTTATAGGAGGGAGGGGCAACCCCTCCCATGGCCGGCGGCCAAGGTGGTGCCCCCACATCTCCCTTCGTTCATGTGGGTGGAGGCTCCACTCACATAATTCCACCTCCACTCAAAACTCGACTCACATGCATTAATTTTCCACAAAAATTAATGCATATCTCATTTAATAAAAACTATTCTACTTATTTTATTAAGAATTTTGTTAATTACTTTAATTAACAAACATTTGCACAAACCCCCTTGCAATACTTCGATATTACATCTGAAACCATTTTTAGCAATTTGACTCAAAACATTCCAGTGTCGATCGAAATAATTCCATCGGTTTGAAATTCTCTGGTATTATATTTGCTCCAATTGGTGTCAGTGTCCCTTAAGTTTGTCACCCTATGGTTTGCGAATAATGTAGACATGATTGATACCCCTCTCCGATCCATAATCAACAACGGGTCCTAGAGATCCGTACTGACTCCCACACATTCAACAATGACTCTAGTGAACGTGTGAACTTTTAACGTTGTAACTAAATCCCTTTGTCTCGTGATATATTACATGTCCGAGATTCAATCATCGGTATCCTCATACCTAATTTGATCTCGTTACCGACAAGTACTCTTTTCCTGTTCCCGTGATATAACATTCTTAGTGATCTTATCACTTGCTTGTAAGCTATGTCATTGTGATATCACCAAGAGGGTTCTGAGTATATCTCTTCGTCATTGGGATGGAAAAATACCACTCTTGATCCATGATCCTCTACATAACACTTTTAGAGTATCCAAACCACCTTTATTATCACCATATTATGGTGTGATGTTTGATGTTATCAAGTTACTCTTCTAGTGCTAGTGATTGATATGATCTCATGGCCTAAAAACTAAAGTTACTTCGCATGATGTTATATCAATTTAAACATAACGACTTTGATCGTATTACTATAATTTGGATGAATGTTCATCACATAATTCCACCAATGTTGTGAACTCCTTGTTAACAACATCCAGTGTCCATGATCAGGAAACCTTGATCATCTTGTTAATCAACGAGCTAGTTTATATGAGAGGCATAACTAGGAACTCTATATATTTGTTTATTAAACACACATGTATTATCGTTTCCAATTAACACAATTATAGCATGCAAAATAAACATCTATCATATACTTAGAATAAGATAATAACAACTTTATTATTGCCTCTCGGGCATATTCCCTTCAGTCTCCCAGTTTCACTAGTGGCAATAATTTAGATTACATAGTGATAAATCTAACACCCATAGAGTTCTAGTGTTGATAATATTTTTCCCTAGGGAGAGTTTTAATCAATAGATCCGCCATGTTCATATCTGTATGTACTTTACAAATCTTTATATATCTATCCTTTACATGCTCGTGGATGGAGTGAAACCGGCACTTGATATGCTTGGAATTCTTATGAGACCTTGGTTCTTTGGCATTGGATATGCCTCCATTGTTGTCACAATAGATCACCATCGGGTCCAACACACTATGAACCATAACTAGTTCAGTTATGAACTCCTTCATCCAAACCGCCTCATGTGCCGCTTATGAAGTAGCAACATATTACGCCTACGTTGTTGATATCGCCACCACGGGTTGTTTGGAGCTCCTCCGTCATGAGAAACACGTACCCGGATTGAGACTTAGAGTCATCTGGATCGGTGTCAAAGCTAGCATCAACATAACACTTAGCGACGAGCTCTTCTTCACCTTCGTACGCAAGAAACATGTCCCTAGTCCTTCTTAAGTACTTAAGAATATTCTTGACCGCTATCCAGTGTTCCAAACCTGGATCAGATTGGTACCTGCTAGTTAAACTAATAGCATGTGCCACATCCGGTCTTGTACATAACATGGCATACATAATAGAGCCTATGGCTGAGGTAGCCGGACTTTGAGTCTTACTCAATGTCTCTATCTTCTGTCGTAGCCGGACTTTGAGTCTTACTCAATGTCTTGCCTTGAAACATAGGTAAGAGCCCTTTCTTACTTCCGTCCATTTTAAACTTCTTTAAAATCTTATCAAGGTATGTACTTTGTGATAGCCTAATTAGGCATCTTGATCTATCTCTATAGATCTTGATTCCTAGTATGTATGAAGCTTCACCAAGTTCATTCATTGAACAATTGTTGTTTAGATAACTTTTAACACTATTTAAATGATCTATATCATTTACAATCAATAATATGTCATCCACATATAATATTAGAAATGCCATAGAGCTCCCACTCACTTTCATGTAAACACAAGCTTCTCCATAAGTTTGGATAAATCCAAACCTTTTGATCACCTCATCAAAGTGGAGATTCCAACTACGGGATGCTTGCTTCAGTCCATAGATGGATCGCTAAAGCTTGCATACCTTGTCATCTTCCTTAGGATTGACAAAACCCTTTGGTTGTACCATATACAAATATTCTTCAATATTAGCATTGAGGAATGCGGTTTTACATCCATTTACCAAATTTCATAATCAAAAATGCAGCAATTGCTAACATAATCCTAACTGACTTGAGCATCTCTAAGGAAGAGAAAGTCTCATCAAATTCAACTCCTTGAATTTGAAAACCCGTTTGCGATAAGTCGATCTTTATAGATGGTCACATTAGCATCAACGCCAATTTTCTTCTTGAAAATCCATTTATTCTCAACGCACTTTCGGTCGTGAGGTAAGTCCACCAAGGTCCAAACCTGGTTTTTGTACATGGAACCCACCATGGATTGCATGGCTTCTAGCCATTTGATGGAATCCGAGCTCATCATCGCTTATTCATAGGTCGCACGGTCATCATTTCCATCTACCATCAAATTCATGAGAGGATTTCGTACAGTTCAGGAACTGCACGTATCTTGCTTGACCTGCGAGGTTCGGTAGTGTCCTCATTTAGAGTTTCATGATCTTTATCATTAGTTCCCTCTTCATCTGGTGAAGTAAACTCCAGAACAATTTCTGGTGCTGCGCCACTCGCCATTTCATGAAGAGAAGGTTCAGTAACCTCTTCAAGTTCTACCTTTCGACTACTCACACCTTTCGTGAGAAAGTCCTTCTCTAGAAAGGATCCATTCTTGGCAACGAAAACCTTGCCCTCTGATCTTTGATAGAAGGAATACCCAATTGTTTCTTTAGGGTATCCTATGAAGACACATTTTTCTGCTTTCGGTTCGAGTTTACAGGTTGAAGTTTCTTCACATAAATATAGCGTCCCCAAACTTCTAGAAATGATAGCTTTGGTTTGTTTCCAAACCATAATTCATATGGTGTCATTTCAACGGATTTAGAAGGTGCCCTATTTAAAGTGAATGCAGTTGTTTCTAGTGCATAACCCCAGAACAAAAGTGGCAAGTCAGTTAGAGACATCATAGATCAAACCATATCTAATAAGGTGCGATTACAACACTCCGATACACCATTACAATGTGGTGTTCTGGCAGGCGTGAGTTGTGAAACTATTCCACACTCTCTCATGTGTGTGCCAAACTTGTAACTTAGATACTCACCTCCACGATCAGATCGCAGAATGTAATCTTTCTATTATGATGATTTTCCACTTCACTCTAAAATTCTTTGAACTTTTCAAAGGTTTCAGACTTGTGTTTCATCAAATAGATATAACCATATCTACTCAAATCATCCGTGAAAATAACAAAATAACGATATCCACCTTGCACCAACACACTCATTGGACCACATACATCAGTATGTATGATTTCCAATAAATCTGTTGCCCGTTCCATTTTACCAGAAAACAGGGTTCTCTCATCTTGCCCATAAGGCATGGCTAACATGTATTAAATCATTCAAAATCAAGTGATTCTAAAAGTCCATCAGAATGGAGCTTCTTCATGTGTTTTACGTCAATATGACCTAGACGGTAGTGTCACATATATGCAGATAAATCATCATTAAGTTTAATCCTTTTGGCATCTACATTATAAATATGCGTATTACTATTATCGAGATTCAAAAGAAATAAAACACACATCATAGGTTCATGACCATAAAAGATATTATTCATATAAATCAAACAACCATTATTTTCCGACTTAAAGGAATAACCGTCTTGCAGTAAAGACGGTCCGGATACAATGTAATGCTCAACGTAGGAACCAAATAAAAATTATTAAGGTTTAAAACTAACTGAGATGGTAAATGGAGAGGTAGCATTCCGACGGTGATCGCATCAACTCTTGATCCATTTCCGACATGCGTCGTGACCTCATACCTTGCTAGTGGTTGACTGTTCCATAACCCCTAACTCGAGTTACATATGTTAGCAACCGATCCAGTATCAAATACCTAGGTGCTACTGTGAGTACTAGTCAAGTACACATCAATAACATGTATATCAAATATACCTTTGTTCATCTTGACGGCCTTCTTGTCTGCTAGATATTTGGGGCATTTGCGCTTCTAGTGGCCAGTTCCCTTACAATAGTAGCACCCGGTATCAGGCTTAGGGCCATCCTGGGTCTTCTTCTTAGGGGCAACAATAGATTTATCACCCTTCTTGAATTTACCCTTCTATTTACCCTTTTTGTCCTTCTTGAAACCGTTGGTATTATTGATCACCAAGACTTGATGTTCTTTCCTAATATCCACTTCAGCAGTTTTAAGCATTGACAAAAGCTCGGGGAGAGATTTCTTCATGCCTTGCATGTTATAGTTCATCAAAGAAGCTCTTATAGCTTGGTGGTAGAGATTGGAGAACATGATGCATGCCTAAGTCAATGACAATCATTATTCCCAAGGCTAAAATCTTATCAGCGTACCCAGACATTTTGAGTGCGTGCTCACTAACGGAGGTGTTCTCCTCCATCATTGAGCTAAAGAACTTTTCTGAAGGATCATAACTCTCCACAGTAGCATGGTTATCAATAATCATTTTCAATTCTCCCAAGGTATCACATGCACGGCCATTCTCAAAACGCTTTCGGAGTTCCGAATCTAGCCCATATAGTATGCCGCAATGAACCATGTTGTGGTCCTCCTGATGACTTAAGTAAACATTCTTTACATCGCTAGAAGCATCATCGAGTGGTGGGGGCCTAGCGGCGCTTCCAGCACATATTGCTTTTGTTCAGTAGTGAGGAGAATCCTCAAGTTCATGGCCCAGTTGATAAAGTTGCTACCACTTGTTGCAAGTTTCTCTTTCTCCATGAACACATTGAAATTAAAAGCAGGTGGTGCTATCTACAACAGAATTTGCAAAGTTTGTTTAGGCTAAGTTTATGATAGATTGAGTTCAGCTAATCCATGATTACAAATGAACTTGCACTCAAAAACAACATCCCTCGTGTCTTTTTGGTGATTATATGAACCAGATCCACTACACCAAGACCGATCATCATGTGAATTGGGGTAGCTTCAAAGGCGAGCATCTGGATGGTCATCATATCAACCATATGACACATGCTTTACCTTTCGGTTTGTGTTTTGTGGCCATATCTATACATGCTAAGCTTGCCAAGTAATAACCTTAGTACCTGCGTGTGTAAAACTGTCTTACACCCGTTGTACACGAAAGTAGAGTCTATCACACCCGATCATCACATGGTGTCTCAAAATGACGAACGTTCTTAATGGTGAATACTAAAGGAAGAACACATTTTTATTTTGATATTTAGATTATGGATCATCTTATAATGCTACTAAAGCACCATACAAGCAAAATAAGATGCAAACATCATATGCAAAAAGTGATATGATACAGTTCTTACACTTGGTAACTATATTATGCATCGTGGTATGATATTTATCATTCCTATATGTGTAAGGACAAGATCTATGGAACTTACACTTTGGTATGTTATAATTTCCAAGAGTATCAAACCATACTTAAAATTATAACATTGCTATAGCATAACACTTGCCCAACAACAACTAAACTAGACGCTTCTAATTTATCCTTTGCATATTTTTACGTGGCTTAGGGCTTTCGGAGATAGAACCGTTCTTACCTATGAACTGAAGGGAATATGCCCGAGAGGCAATAATAAAGTGGTTATTATCTTATTCCTTGTTTATGATAAATGTTTATTTTGCATGCTATAATTCTATTAATTTGGAAACGTTAATACATGTGTGTTTAATAAACAAAAGGAAAGTTCCTGGTTATGCCTCTCTTATAAACTAGCTCAAGATGATCAAGGTTTCCTGATCATGGACATTGGATGTCGTTAATAATGAGGTCACAACATTGGTGGAATGATGTGAGGAACATTCATCCGAAGTATAGCGTTACGATCAGAGTCATTATGTTTATATTGCTATAACATCATACGAAGTAATCTTAGTCCTTAGACCATGAGATCATGTTAATTGCTAACACCGGAAGAGTATCTTGATAACATCAAACGTCAGACCCTAACAGGGTGACTATAAAGGTGGGTTCAGTGCTACGAAGGTGTTATGTTGAGGCTCATGGATTAAGAGTGGGATTTGTCCATCCCGATGATGGATAGATATACTCTAGGCCCTCTCGGTGATATCACAATGAAATAGCTTGCAAGCAAGTGATGTGATCACTAGAATGTTATATCACGGGAACAAGAAAAGAGTGCATGTCAGTAACGAGATCAAACTAGGTATTTGGATGATGATGATCGAATCTCGGGCATGTAACATATCACGAGACAAAGGGATTTAGTTACGATGTTAAAGGTTCACACGATCACAGGAGTCATCGTTGAATATGTGGGAGTCAATACGGATCTCCAGGTCCGCTGCTGATTATTGATCGGAGAGGGGTCTCGATCATGTCTGCATTATTCGCGAACCGTAGGGTGACACACTTAAGGGATACTGACACCATTTAGGAGGAAATATGTTTCAAATAAAGATTAAGAAAGTGCTGGAATCATTTCAATGGAAACCGTTGTTTCGGGTGAAATTGCTGAAACTAGTTCTGCATGTGATATTGAAATGTTGCAGGGGGTTTTATGTGAATGTTTGTTAATTAATGTAATTAACAAAATTCAGAATAAAATAAATAAAATAGTTCTATTTAATGATAATTTGCATTAAATTTGGTGGAAATTAATGCATGTGTGAGTGGAATTTCGAGTGGAGGCTTTTTATGGGAGTGGGAGCTCCACCCACATGAATGTGGAAGAGGTGGGGGCACCACCATGGACCCCCACTCTTCCCTATAAAAGGCCCCCCTCTCCTCCTCACAACACACACCTCCTCATGAAGGATCTCTCTCCCCCTCTAGTTATTCCCATGGTCTTGGATTAGCGAGATACATGTTCCCGGTGGCTTTATCTAGAAAGGAGTTGCTGCTTTCGCTGCTTTGCTGGAGCGAGGGACGGAGGTTGTCGGGGTACCGGACGTGTGTGTGATCACGGATGCACCGCTGCTTTGCGGTGCTGGACTTGGTGGTGCTGGACTTGCTGGAGCTGGATCTGTTGGACGTGCTGGAGCCGGACCTGTTGGACTTCATCACGATCTTGAGATCGACAAGTGTATGACTACATCATCCACAAGTTCCAACTCATTAATAAAGTTTGTTGTCTTCGAGGACAAGTTCTCTATGGATGTATATCCACCCATTGCTTGTATCTAGTAGATAGATCTTGGCGTATAGTTCCCATCGTAGGAAATTTTTTGTTTTCTATGCTACGAACCCAGCAGTGGTATCAGAGCCTGATCTATGCGTAGGTGCTTTGCATGGGTAGTACACATATGTTTATATGTGGGCGATGATGATCATGTTATTTCTTCTTTCATGTATTTTGGATATTGGTGGCATAGTGGGATGAAGCGGCCCGAACCAACCTTACATGTCATCGCACATGAGACCGGTTCCACGACTGACATGTAACTAGTTTTGCATAAGTGGTTGGCGGGTGTTTGTATCTCCTACTATAGTCAATATCTGATTTACAACGAGTTGCTAATAACTTGGTTATCCTCGTTGTGGTTCCATGTTCGTAGGTAAGACCGGTTCTATCTCCGAAAGCCCTAAGCCACGTAAAACTTGCAATAGATAAATTAGAGGCGTCTAGTTTAGATCGTTGCTGGGCTAGTGTCATGATATGGTAATGTTGTAAGTAGATGTATGATAGATACTCTTACAACACACTTAATGTGTAAGTTCTATAGACCTTGGCCTTACACACAAAGGAATGATAGAGATCATACCACGATGCATATGATAGAGATCAAATGCATGGTCCATATCATCCCACTTTAAACATTAGATGTTTGCATCTTATATTGCTAGTTTGGCGCTTTTAGTAGCATTGTAAGATGATCCCTCATTTAAATATCAAGATAAAATGTGGTCTTCCTTAAGTATGCACCGTTCTATGGATCGTGTTTCGAGACATCTCGTGATGATCGGGTGTACTTGACTCTACGCTTTCATACAATGGGTGTAAGACAATTTTACACACGCGAATACTAAGGTTCTTACTTGGCGAGCCTAGCATGTACAGACATGGCCTCGGAACACGGACCGAAAGGTTAAGCATGAGTCATATAGTTGATGTGATGCCCATATTGATGCTCGCCTTTGAAGATACACCGACTCACATGATGATCGGACTTGGTGTAGTGAATTTGGTTCATGTAATCACCAAAAAGGCACGAGGGATGTCCTTTTTGAGTGGGAGTTCATTTCTAATTTGGATTAGTCGAACTCAATTTGCCATGAACTAAATCGAATTGAATTTGCATAATTTGTTGTATTCATTGGTGTCTGTTCACTACCTTATGCTTAGTTTTAATGGAGATAATAGAACTATAGAATTCTTGATATTTACTTTACGAACTTGTATCATATTGTTTTGAATGTCAATTTTAAGTTTAGAAGTCCTATTGCAAACTTTCAACAAACTCTATTTACTCCATAAGGTTTAATAAGTAGTATTAAATCAAGAGTAAGAATTCCAATGTTAGTATCTAAAGTATCATGTTTGCCTCCATGATTATTGATATTCAAAAGTTGTTTTAATATAAAGATTATCTAGGAGCTGAAAAATTATTTCAGAAACCATCATGTGTGGAAGATATTGTGATATCTGAAACAATGTTTTTGGTTGCATTATGATAGAGTATAATTTAGCAAAATACATGTTCTCATATTGTATGAGAATTTGTGAAGGATGGATATGCTAGGCATCCGGATCTCCCAAAAAGATTTTGGGAACTAACATTATACTCGCGATTCTTCCTTATAGGCTATAGTAGCTTGATCATGAAAGTTGTCATGATAAGGATGAATAGAAGATGTAGGTAAAATGTTTACTACACTAATATATTACTAAAGAATGGATTTTTGAAAGAACACCAAACATTTGATGATGGTGATCCACTTCAAAGTGCAAGTCCAAAGGTATTAGTATTTGACTATATACACTTTGTGCTATGTGTCATGTGAATGACACCACTATTGATGTTGATAGATTCTTTTAAAAGAAAAGGAATTATTGAAAGAGAATCTATAAAATATTTGGCAGAAAAGAAAAGGTTGGAGATGTCCAACTTAGGTATATAGAAGATATACATGTTATGGTTGTATTCCTTGCTTGTTAAACAATGTGGTTCTGAGGTATTGGATACCGGTATTGGATACCGAATTGGTTGGTGTGATGTGTCATACAGAACAACACAATTCATGAACTACAACGGCCTAAGTAACTGGCAAAAGAATAAGTGATGATGTTCATCGAAAACAAATAAGGTGTTATTGTGTTTTTTGTTGTCGTCAAACCTAGCCTTAAAGATTTATTTTAATAATTGTGATTTTGTCCCGGTATTACGAGAATAATGGTTGTTCAAATAATTACCGTATTCCATAAAGGATGGATGAACTTTTACAAGTCTAGTTGGAGAAATCACATCCATAAACATTATTGCTAAAATGTCGTAATAAAAATGATTGGAAGATCACTTATGAAGTGACATCGCTGTTTGAATTATATTGGAAAGTAAACATGAAGAAACTCCATGTTGATGGATTTTTGGAGTCTTTTGATTTTGATCAATTGACGCTTGTGAAACTTTCCTCGAGATAATTGAAACTCCATTCATAGGCCAAAGAAGAACGGATGACTAACTTATTGGATATTATGCATGTTGATGTATATAGTCCATTATGTGTAGCCATATGCGATGGATCTTTTTGCTTCATATGCTTTCTCTAGAAATTTAAGTGAATATATCTATATATTTACTTAATAAGGAAGAAGTATGAAACATTTGAAAATTGTTCAAGACTTTCAAGATGAAGTGAAAAATCATTGTAACAAGAAAATTAAAAGAGTTTATGATTTGATCATAAAGGAAGATATTTCAGTTACAGGTTTAGCAGAACACCTAAGATTTTAGAAATTGTTCCATGAATTTGCATTTCCCGATAAACCACAGGAGTATGGTATGCTCGAGAGATAAAATCAAACCTTGTTTAACATGGTAAGATCAAAGGTGTCATTTATAAAACTGCCATTTGATACATTGCAAATGTATCTATAATTTTTGATGTTCCATGCTTGGTTTTATCCACTTTCTTTTGTTTTGTCCACACTTTGGAGTACTTTTCATATGATTTCTTGGACTAACCTATTAACAAGAGCCACAGTGCCAGCTACCTGTTTTCTGCTGTTTTTGGTTCCAGGAAAGTTAGAAAATGAATATTCTCGGAATTGGACAGGACAAAATCCAAAGTGCCTATTTTTCCGGAAGTCATCAGATGACAGAATACGAGACAGAGAGGAGCCAGGGGGCCACCACACCACCTGGACGCGCGGCCCAGCCTGCGCCAGGGGGTGGTCTGGCCGCCTCCGGCACCCCCTCGGCCTCTCCTTCTGCCTATATATTGTCCTTCGGACGAAAACCCTAAGTTCCTGATCAAAAATCCACGAAAGAGTCTGTAGCCGTCGTCATCTCCATCCCTAGATCGGGAGGGATCTGAAGCTCTTCTCGACACCCTGCCAGAGAGGGGATTTCACCCTGGAGGCCTTCTTCATCACCATGCAAGCCTCCGGTGTGATGCGTGAGTAGTTCATCCTTGGACTACGGGTCCATGTAGTAGCTAGATGGCTGGTTCTCCTCCTTTGTGCTTTCATGTCTAGATCTTGTGAGCTCGTTCATGATCAAGATCATCTATTTGTAATTCTGCATCTTGTGTTTGTGGGGATCCGATGGATATTGAGATGCTATTTTAGATTGATTATTGATTCTATCATGTCTTTGTTATTTGTGATCTTGCATGCTTTCCGTTGTTAGTAGCTATCTTGGCCAAGTAGATGCTAGCAACTCCAAGAGTTAGTATTTATGCTCGATAGTGGGTTCATGCCTCTGGTAATCTGGGGAAGTGACAGAAATCTCTAAGGTACTAGATGTGTTGTTGCTACTAGGGAGAAAACAACAATCCTTTGTTCATAGAACAATCGTATTGTTTACTTTACACACATTTCGTAAAGCAATAATATGTTGCTTGCAACTTAATACTGGAGGGCGTTCGGATGATAACCTGAAGGTGGATTATTAGTCATAGATGCAGTTGGATGGCGGTCTATGTATAATGTTGTAATGCCCAATCAAGTTCCAAAGGATTCAAGATGATTAGTATATGCATGTATTGCTTTCTCGATGCTTGTCAATTGCCCCACTATAATTTGTTCACCCAGCATGTTATCTATCTTAAGGAGAGCCACCTCTGGTGAACTATGGATCCCGGTCCTTTTCTATACATTCAATCTATAAACTGTTTACTGCTTTGTGTTTACTTTCTGCAAACTATTACTTCTTTCCATTCGATACGTTTAATCCTTTGTTTTCAGCAAAACACAGTGAGATTGACAACCTCATCGCAAGTTGGGGACATAGTTCTGTGGTTGTGTTGTGCAGGTCTCCACGTTGCTACTAGCACCGGTAGTGCGCCCTGCCAAGGCTCAGCTACCAACACCTTTGGGGTGTTTCCTTGCTCCTACTAGTTCGATTAAACCTTGGTTTCATAACTGAGGGAAACTTGCTGCTGTGCTCATCATACCTTCCTCTTGGGGTTCCCAACAAACTCTACATCAACACCGCACCAGCATTTTTCTGGTGCCGTTACCGAGCCATCACCATTATGTTTTAAGGATTAAAGCTTTAGAGACTACTACTTTTACACTGAAAAGAGTACCATCGTGATCCGTCGAAATGACACCATATGAGTTATGGTTTGGGATAAAACCCGAAATGTCTTTTCTTAAATTTTGGTATGCTATGCATAAGTAAAATGTTTACAACGAAAGTCGGATAAGCACGTCTTTGTAGGTTATCCCAAAGAATTCGTTGGGAATTCCTCCATAACACCGAGGACAAAAGAGTTTGTCGCTTGGAACGTCAAGTTTCTTGAGAAGGAATTTTTCGTGAAAAGTTAAGTGGGAGGACAATAGAACTTTGATAAGGTTGTTGAACCTTAGATATATGTGCTAAGTAGCACATCGCCGGAAAGTGTCCTGGTGGCAGCCACAATGCTCATGTCTCCCGTGATTACAAAAGGTCTGATCTTGGAGATTAGAGTTCCTATTGAACCATGTGGGTCGGTAAGAATCAAATAGTAAGATTTGAAGCAGAAGTCGTTATTGTTTTGACAATGATGAAGCGACTACATGCAAAGAAGCGATGATGGGCCCTGACTCGTGGATGATGTAGTCGTTCACTTGCTAATCTCAAGATCATGATGAAGTCTAGCACCCTAAAGCAGCAGTGCATCCGTGATCGCACACACGTCCGGTACCCCGACCACCTCCGAGACCTCGTTCTAGTAAAGCAGTGGAAGTAGCAAATCATTCTAGAGAAACCACCGAGAACATGTACTTCGCTAATCCGAAGCCATGGTGAATAATCTTGAGGGGGAGAGTGATCCTTCATGAGGAGGTGTGAGAATAGAGGAGGAGGAGGTGGCCTTTTATAGGAGGGAGGGGTAATCCCCTCCCATCACCGGCGGCCAAGGTGGTGCCCCCACCTCTCCCTTCATTCATGTGGGTGGAGGCTCCACTCGCATAATTCCACCTCCAACCAAAATTCCACTCACATTCATTAATTTCCACCAAAATTAATGCATCTCTCATTTACTAACACTATTGTATTTTTTTAGAAATTTGATAATTACTTTAATTTTTTTTGCATAAACCCCCTTGCAATACTTCGATATTACATCTGAAACCATTTTCAGTAATTTGACCCGAAACAATTTTGGTATCCATTGAAATAATTCCAACGGTTTCAAATTCTTTCTCTAGTTGGTGTCAGTATCCCTTAAATGTGTAACCCTACGGTTCACGAAGACATGACCGAGACCCCTCTCCGATCAATAATCAGCAGCGGGAACTGGAGATCTGTACTGACTTCCACACATTCAACGATGACTCTAGTGATAGTGTGAATCTTTAAGGCCATAAAAAAATCTATTTGTCTCGTGATATATTACATGTCCGAGATTTGATCATCGGTATTCCCATATCTAGTTTGATCTCATACCGACAAGTACTCTTTTCTTGTTCCCATGATATAACATTCTTAGTGATCTTATCACTTGCTTGCAAGCTATGTCACTATGATATCACCGAGAGGGCCCTAAGTAGATCTCTCCGTCATTGGGATGGACAAATCTCACTCTTGATCCATGAGACTCTACATAACACTTTTGAAGTATCTGAACCCACCTTTATTGTCACCCTGTTACGGTGTGACATTTGATGTTATCAAGTTACTCTTCTGGTGTTAGTGATTGACATAATCTCATGGTCCAAGGACTAAAGTTACTTTGCATGATGTTATAGAAATTTAAACATAATGACTTTGATCGTATTACTATACTTTGGATGAATGTTCATCACATAATTCCACCAATGTTGTGGCCTCGTTATTAACAACATCCAATGTCCATGATCATGAAACCTTGATCATCTTATCAATTAACGAGCTAGTTTATATGAGAGGCATAACTAGGAACTCTATATATTTGTTTATTAAACACACATGTATTAATGTTTGCAAATAACACAATTATAGCATGAAAAATAAACATCTATCATATACTTGGAATAAGATAATAACAACTTTATTATTGCCTCTAGGATATATCCCCTTCATATTTAATTCAACTGAGCTCAAATGGAGCAAGGTACAAGCTCATATGTTATGATTTATGATCTTGATCATCATCTATTAGTTTCAAGATTATTAGGTTCTATTCTTTGCTTACTGAATGTGATAGATTATACTAAACATGACACTATAATTATTGAACCTTTGGGTTTAGTAGATGCTCTCTGGGTTGTGTTTGAATTCAAAACATTGTTTTAAGTCATTTGTAGTAACATATTGCACTGACCCCTTACTTAGCTATGCTCAAAGATTCAGGGACACATAACCGTCACTTGTACCTGTCAGTTGTGATAGAGACTGTATTAGCATGATTCCAAGTGATTTGCTTCAAAGATGTGCTTTATTGTGATTTACTCCTAATATATGGAAATTATCTTAGATCATTTAACCACTAGAATGGTGGCTTTTACTTCTTTAGGTTAGTTACTGTGGTGCCTCCATTTTTGGAGTGTGCACAATACCTTTTCTTGAAGTAGCATGATCTAGTGTTGTTTTAGTAGGATGGAAACTATGAAACTCATCGCCTGATTATCTAGTTATTTCTTTAAGCGAAATCTTGCTTAATACGTATGATGCAAAGCCCGAGGCTCATATTTTATAAGAATAGTGGATACATATGCTTTAATGCTCAGTGATGAACTAGTGTAGCACCTGAACACCAATCTGAGAGTTCCCCTCTTATCTTTTCTTACTTGGAATCTACTTCTAAATCTACTTCTATACATACATGCAAACTAAGCATGATATAAATAGATGCTTTTATTCATAATAGTTTAATACTAATACCCTTAACCATATGAGTTTCTTTGATCTTCTTCTGCTAAAGATGTGGATCTTAGTCAACTTGTTCTAGTGCTTCTATATACTCCTCAAGCTCCTAATATCCCTGGATAACCTTATCCTCCTCTTGATCAATTGTTTGCTCTTCCTAAAGCTTTTGCTTGTCTTTCTTATTGTTCTACTATCTGATCTCTACTAAGTAACCATGGTGACCATGGTTGTGGTGGTTACTCTGTAAAGGAAATGGTTGATCTGTTTGTGAAGTAAAAGGAGAACAGTGAGATGGTAGCTCATTAACATATGCTTGCTTCTTCTTATGTTCATCTAGTGCTACTGATGTGTTGACACATAGTAGTGTGTGTGTTTTTGTAGGCTCTATCCTATGGGCCCCTCCTAGTTCAAGTTACCACACATGGAGATAGTTCTACATATGGATGTGCTTTGGTACTAAGACGATTTCCCAATCTTTCCACTTACCATCTTACTCTCCATTGTAATTTGCGCCTCTCTATCTTATGATGCCAAGACCGAAGAGAAACCTCATAAGAAAAGTTTCTCATTTGGCCCATATCTAAAAAAACTCAATGATGAGTTTATCAATGCATTTGATTGCCAAAACCTCATAGTAAACTAACCCGCTAATCCACTTCTTGTTTTATTTTCTTTATCTTTTATTTTGCAGGAAATGAGAACAAGAAGAAAAAGATCCAGAAGAAAGAATTAGTTTAGGTTTTGGTTTTACGGTTTTCTCATTTTGTATTACGTTGTAATTTTTCTTTTATTTGGATAATGAAATACTTTGTATTATTATCAATGATCAATAATATTAATTTTCTTTTACTTTAATACATGTATTATATTTACATTATTGTATATTTTCTTTACTGAACTTTGTAAGTCCAATATTTACTATTTTTTTAATAAAGAATATTCTTTTATTCATAATTATGCACTTTATATTTGAATTGCAAATTTGTATTACTTTGAATTCCAATACTTATTCAAATTCAAATCATTTCACCCAAAAGCAAAGAAATTCAAAAATATCAAGTTTATAACACTCAAGTTTGACAATCTAAAACCCTACATCATCAAATAGAGAGAAACTCTCATCCATGTGAGTTTTAAGCTTAAGCACTATTTGTTTTCCCACTTTTGCAGATGTGTGCATGCAGATGCACAAAACCATACTTCTACCCTTTGTTTGGTCCTAAATGCTAGGATGTTACAACATTTTTTCTTTCTCATCATAAGACTCAAAATAGATCAAAAATTATTATCAATTTCCAAGCTGAGAATGAAGTAATTCACGTTGGTGGTTTGAGTATCTACCTCAAATTGCACTCATTCTGAATTTTTGATAACATCATTGATTTGATTTTCTTATTCTTTATTTTCTTACTTCTTTCAATATTTCATTGAACATTTTTATTTCTATTTTCATTATCAAACCAATGATCTACAACATACTATCTATAATTCTACAAATTTCCCATTAGTACTAATGGTGTGGAAGATTCTAAAATCAACATCAAGTACAAGTATAATTGAAATCATCCTAATTCATCACCTAATAGAATAACCAAAAATTGAAATACTTCAAATGTAATAAAGGTTCAAAAATCATAGACATAAATCATTCCTTCCTCCAAGGGAGATAAAGTTGCAACTTATTATAAAAAACTTCGGAAAAAACTAATATGGATGCAAGGAAGTACAAGTTTCAACACATTTAAGGCCTTTTGTAATTTTGTTCCTTTATAATTTTATCCTGCATAAGGGCCAAAACTATTTCTTGGATCCCATCATGGTGTGGCCCATGTTGGCTCGTTAACATTTTGGTCCATTACTATTTTTCCCTGCCAAAGGCCTACCATTGTCTAGAGGAGGCCCATCAATACTCATCCTATGGAAGGCCTATTACTGTTGCAAACTGTTACTTCTTTGGCCTACTTAAGGCCCACAAAAGTAGTTGCATGCCCATGGATGGCATCCCACGAGTATCCCATTAGGGACACAACAAAGATCCGACAAGCTACACTCAGCCCATTAGTGGCCGGGCTAATTTTGTGTTATATGTTGGTCCCATCATATATGGTCTCATAGGTATGCTCAATATTGTTCCTATTTGCAACCTGGCTGGCACAACTAAAAGTTAGCCTTGACTGTAGAGTAACCTAAAATCCTAATACGGCGGGACATGCTTAAATGATCTATGCAATTTACCTAGATAATACATCAGCTGCAAACTTCTTAAAATGTTACATATTATCTACAAACTCAATGGTAAGAAAAACTAGCATTTTAGTTGTGCATCGAGATTGACTCCACAGATAGTGGAGTCCTCAATTTTCTTTCTCAATATATCAACTTCATATCTCCCTCTTACTAGAATTTCATCATGCTTCTAGTTGTTACTATTGGAGTATGACACTACATTTGAAATGACATTAACACATGAGTTTGCCGCTATCCATTCGACCACCATAATGTTACTAGCAACCTAAAACCAAGATATAACAAGTTACTACATCAAACAAGGTGAACAAACAACCATGTTCATTGTCAAAGTATTTGAAACTAATCATTTGACCGATATAACATGAGAAATAAACTAGAGATTACTACATCTCCATGGTTTAATTAATGACTAAGTAACAAAAAGAACAAGATAAGAAAGCAATTAAACTAGTGTGTGCTTAATAAATACGACATATACAATGAAATGAGCAATTGAAAATTATGTGTGTAAGGGTAATTTCCCTTATGTGTGGTTTTGGTGATTGATGGCAATCCCTATGGACTAATGTTTTCATTGATGTGTAGGAATATTCCATAGGTCATGCTTGTAGTCCATGTGTTAGATTCAAGTACGGATGCCATGAAAATAAAGATATACCTTGAGTATTGGCATCAAGACATCAATCTAAAGCGAAGAATATGATTTGATCAATAATAAGAAATGAAGATGGAGTTCTTGTGTGGAAATCGTATGTTCAAGATCTTGAGAGTTTGATCTTAGTAGAGGAATTCAAGATATGGCTCTAAGTCAGTGTCATGATAGCTTCATGAGTTGAGCTATGGTTGACTAAGATTTAGAGCATGCAATCAAATTAATATTTCTTTATGTACCTCAAGATATTGATATAGAGCATGAAAAGATACATGATTAACTAATGCAAATAGTGAAGAGTGAATTCAAGTTGTTCAACACATGAAGCATAAATAATGCACCACATGTATATTGTGGTATGATAGGGCTTGTTAATTATGCTTCATGAACTAACCCATTATATATGTGCCTTTGTGTTTTCTAGGCTAGGTATGTTTCCTTGGGCATACATCAAAAGTGAAGATTTCATATAGCCCATGGGAGGATGACATCAAGTGGTGATCATCATCAAGGTTGAGAAGTGCAAGTTCAATATAATCATATCAAGAAGATCATATGGTTGAAGCTTGCTATCCATATTAGTGACAATGGACATGTGAAGATGTGCCTTAATGAAGCTATCCCTTAGTGGTGTATGGGGAGCAAATTATGAGTCTTCACAAAGCAATAATGATCAAGTGAAGCATTCCGGCTTGGATGCATCTTGAAGATTTATCATCAAGATCAAGTGGGATGCGCAAGCCAAAGGTATGGCCTTGCTAGGTTTTCCTTTTACCAGCCGCATGGTGGTTGTTGGGAGACTAGGTTATAGGATAGATAGCCATACTATCAAGAGAGGCTTTCAGTTGGGTAACTTAATCACATCGTCTTAGAGAGATCAATCCTTTGTATACTTTGCATATCCCTATTTTTGTTTCTTCTTGATGTTTCTATATTTGAGGTTCTTAAGCTTGTTGTTAGCTCTTCAATAATTCCGTGTTCATTGAAAATAGAATTCGTATGCATATTCTATTGCATTTTCGAGTTTGGAGGTTTTACTAGTTCTTCAGTTAGGATGGTTTCATACCTCTCCTTATTTGGTATTTTACCTCTTGCTCTTTCTTAATATTTCAAAAATATGTTATTTAGATATTCTCAACTTTTAAAAACCCCAATTTTGCTAAAATCGGAGTTCAGACGCAAAAGTTATCACCATTTTTGTAATTATTTTTCTGTCTACAGAATCAATGAGAATCGTAGCACCGTCGGAAATCCAGCCGAGAAAATCCGACCGCCGCCATAATTTCCCAGAGCCCACCGGATCACTGTACTGGCTAGTGTGTTGGCTGGTCGCTGGAAATTCCCGGCCAAGTTTCTAGCTCGCCGGGATTGGCACCGGAATTTTCTGGCCCAGTTTCTAGAGCTGGCGGACTTACCGCCAGTTTTACCTATCTGTACAATTTTGTCCCCCAACAGTCAGTTTTTCCTTTCCTATAAAAGGGGCTTCTTTCCCATTCCCAGGTAAGGGTTCTTGAGCATGAAATTCACCACCAATGTTGACCCCTTTGAACTTTCTTCCTCTCCCTTCCCTCATATGATTCTTGCATATTTTTTAGGACTTTGGAAGAGGATATCTAGATATACAATCTCCACCAATAAATTCCTCCTCTAAGTGAGGGGAGCCTATTGGATCTAGATCTTGGAGTCTTTTGTTGATTTCCACCTTTGTTCTTCCTCTCTAATTCCTTCCTAGCACTTGTTGCTTTGTGGGATTTTAGAGTGAAGTATTTGAACACCTTTGGTGTTCTTGCTTTGCATTACTGGATAAGTATTGAGCTCTACATTTCAATTTCTTCGAGTGAGAGTCGATGAGCTTATTACTCTTGGAGGGTGACCTCCTAGTTGGCTTGGCGGCTGGTGTCATGATGTATTCTTTGTGGAAGATTGTGAAGAGGGTCGGGCTTATCCTTAGAGGAGTTTGTGAAGTGGTTATGGAGCTTGCCATCTCCAGAGTGGAGGAAAATCTAGCCTTAAGGAAAGTGTTATTACTTCATCAAGATAGCCTTGGAGATAAGGTTCCCTTCATGGCTTGGGGAAATTCTTCGTGGGATCTCACACCTCTCCAAATGTGATGTACCTTACTTGTAAGGGAACACGGGAATACATCTTCATGTCCACGTCCCTCCATTATCTCTATACCCAAGCTTACTTTTCTTGTGATAGATATCGAGCTTGAAGTACTTATATCTTTCTTATCACTTGTGTTATATATATCATGTGCTATCTTACTTAGCTTATCTTGTTGTTGGTGCACGTAGTTGCGCCTAATGTATTTAATTAGGTTTTGTGTCTGTAAAATAAACATTAGTTTAATTCCACATTCTTCCAAGCCAAAAACATAATAGTTTTGAAACTTCCTATTCACCCCCTCTAGGTGACATATCTATCATTTCAGTGTGCCCTACATAAACTAGCCAGGTCATTTCAGAAAACTTGCAAGCAGTTGTATAGAAAGAAATGCAAGAAACATATTGAGTGAATCAAAAATTGCCATCTACAAAATATCATACAATTACTTTAGGCACCGCCCCCTCCGGTAAGATACCCCGACCCGGGTAGGTTAACGGGGGACAGGAATCAGATTGACATGACACATCGCTGCGCCAGTCTATAGGCACTAGAGAGCCACATGGTGGCAAGGCAGGATTACCAGGCCACATTGAGGATTATAGTCCGCCGCATGGCTAGGCTCGTACTGTCGCGTGTGAATCGGCCTTTGTGGTGTCCCCTTCCTGTATAAAAGGATACACATGTTGAATAAGAAAGTAAGGGGAGATGGTAGAGAACCTTCCTAGGGAAGGCATCTCATGTAACCTTTTTGATAATCAGATAGTAGCTAGTTGCGGTACGTAGGGATCCACTCACTAGGGACCTCAACCTGGGTAAAAAAACCATGTTTCTCTCTATGATGGTGTTCGTCTAGCTCGCCGATCGAGCTTGCCAAACGTTGCGCCCCTAGCCGAACAACAAAGTGGGACTCATACCCCCGGTGTCAAAAATCACAAAACAACGTCTGGCGTGCTAGGTAGGGGCGTAACCGAAGGGATCTTGATTGGCGAAAGTCACCATCCCACAGTGATGACCAAGAAGGGGACTATGCCCACGGCCTCCGCAAGCTCCTGGATAGAAGGAGGCTCGCCAAGGGCTCAAGAGAAGCCATGAGAGCATGGTTAACCTTGGAACCACCTGGATAGGCTAGCAGAGGAAGGGCACCACCGCCTATACCGGCAGCCCGAACCCTCTCCCCCTGGCTGGTGTATGTCACATTACCATGACAACCCGTCTTGTGCACAACCATACACCCCCGACATGGGATATGGATGCCAAGATGGCGGCACCGACCTCGTTATTTCAATGACCTCAATGAACTCCATTAGTGGCCAGGGGAGCGCCTTCGAGATTACCTACGTTGGTTCAGGATCATCCTCGACACCGTACATGAAGCGCCGCCCGTTCTTGTTATCTGGGCCCTCCAACGGGGAACACGTTACGCGCTCCTCTAGAGGGAAATACGAGTCTGGGGCGTAAATACGGTGTTAGGCCTGTTTGACGTGGCAGATCCCTACGATAAGATCGAAGACAAAGCGTGGTCCTTTGCGATGAGGGGAGGACCATGGGGACCATAACCAAGGCATAGCCATGAGGTATCCCATGGAGAGGAACCGGGAAGACGAGAGGCTAACCGAGGGGACCTCCGGGACACCCCTCTGGGGACACTAGGGAGATAAGAGGGGATGCTCGCCCCGGACGAACTCTTGTAGGGAAGTGCCGCAACTGATGCATGGATTTGGTATGTGTCGTGGTATTGCCGACGAGTACTCCATGGAGGGGTCCTCACAGTGCGTGTTTAGAGACGTGGGGTAAGGCAGGGAGTTGGCGGATACGAGGTAACACAGCTTACCCAGGTTCAAGTCCCACAACGGTGGCGGAACTCTACTCCTGCTATAAATCACTATAATGGCAATACGCCGAGTTATAGAGATAGGTTCACTGTGTGAGGTGTTGTGCGTTGTACGCTGCAATCTGAGATGATGTGCCCTAAAGGCTCCCACATGCCGTCTTATAAAGGCGCCATAACCTAGGGTTTACAGGGAAAGGTCCTTGCCGGACAAGGTAAAGATCCCTACACTAATACGAACTAGTCTTCCGTGTTTTGTACTCCAAGGCTCCGAGTATGTCGGTGACTCCTGTGCAGCCTTCCTTTATCCGCATGGGCCTCCCTACATGATCCGTCTAACTGGGCCGCCCAGCAGGCCATAGGCCTTGCTACCAACCATGGGCCACCCGGGTTAGGCGGATTGGTGACATGCTATGAGAATACCCATATAGCATATCCCCAACAGTAGCCCCTGAAGGACTTTGAAATCTTGCACCGTCTTGCTCGTTGATTTTCGAATATCCCGTCTGCGATGGAATCTTAGGATGTGACCCTTCACTGCAATTATCAGGAGGATGATGTAGGCTACAGCCTACGTTATCTTGAAACTCACAAAAACAGAGAATTAATCACCAGCTACATTCACGCGCTTGAAATCTGAAACGGTGGAGCAGCAAAAGACGGAGGACGTGGCGAAATTACCACGCACGCTCACTTCCACGTCAGCAACATTCCATCCATTAGATCTCTTTGCACGAATCTTGATACGAGGCTAATATATTACCACCGCGGTCAATGTATTTCTCTTTTACCCGCATTCTCTTTCCAGTCTTCGTCTTCCTCCTGCTGTGCGACCGTTCGAGCTTTTCTGCGAAAACCCTAGCCAGAGCCCTTCTTCCTCCACCTTCTCCTTGTCGTAATGGCCTCCAGCAACTCTGCTCCTTCCACGATGGCGATTCCCGAGGCTACACTTGAGCCATCCTAGGGAGTGACCGTCCCGATGGAGGGGGTGGTCGTTCCTGTCTCCGCTGTGACAGAATCCACTGATGGCTCAGTGTTGATGTAGAGCTCGTTGGGAAACCCCAAGAGGAAGGTATGATGAGCCCAGCCGCAAGTTTTCCCTCACTATGAAACCAAGGTTTAATCGAACTAGTAGGAGCAAGGAAACACCCCAAAGGTGTTGGTAGCTGAGCCTTGGCAGGGCGCACTACCGGTGCTAGTAGCAACGTGGAGACCTGCACAACACAACCACAGAACTATGTCCCCAACTTGCGATGAGGTTGTCAATCTCACTGTGTTTTGCTGAAAACAAAGGATTAAACGTATCGAATGGAAAGAAGTAATAGTTTGCAGAAAGTAAACACAAAGAAGTAAACAGTTTATAGATTGAATGTAAAGAAAAGGACCGGGATCCATAGTTCACCAGAGGTGGCTCTCCTTAAGATAGATAACATGCTGGGTGAACAAATTATAGTGGGGCAATTGACAAGCATCGAGAAAGCAATACATGCATATACTAATCATCTTGAATCCTTTGGAACTTGATTGGGCATTACAACATTATACATAGACCGCCATCCAACTGCATCTATGACTAATAATCCACCTTCAGGTTATCATCCGAACGCCCTCCAGTATTAAGTTGCAAGCAGCATATTATTGCTTTACGAAATGCGTGTAATGTAAACAATACAATTGTTCTATGAACAAAGGATTGTTGTTTTCTCCCTAGTAGCAACAACACATCTAGTACCTTAGAGATTTCTGTCACTTCCCGAGATTACTAGAGGCATGAACCCACTATCGAGCATAAATACTAACTCTTGGAGTTGCTAGCATCTACTTGGCCAAGATAGCTACCAACAATGGAAAGCATGCAAGATCACAAATAACAAAGACATGATAGAATCAATAATCAAACTGAAATAGCATCTCAATATCCATCGGATCCCCGCAAACACAACATGCAGAATTACAAATAGATGATCTTGATCATGAACAGAGCTCACAGAGAACCAGCCATCTAGCTACTACATGGACCCGTAGTCCAGATATGAACTACTCACGCATCACACCGGAGGCTTGCATGATGATGAAGAAGGCCTCCAGGGTGAATTCCCCTCTCCGGCAGGGTGCCGGGAAGAGCTTCAGATCCCTCCCGATCTAGGGATGGAGATGACGGCGGCTACAGAATCTTTCATGGATTTTTGATTGGGTACTTAGGGTTTTCGTCCCGAGGGAAATAAATAGGCGGAAGGAGAGGCCGAGGGGGTGCTGGGGTCGGCCAGACCACCCCATGGCGCGGGCCAGGCCTGGCCGCGCGGCCAGGTGGTGTGGCCGGCCCCCAGCCCTTCTCTGTCTCGTATTCTGGCATCTAATGACTTCCGGAAAAATAGGCACTTTGGCTTTTGTCCCGTCCAATTCCGAGAATATTCATTTTCTGACTTTTCTGGAACCAAAAACAGCAGAAAACAGGAAGCTGGCACTGTGGCTCTTGTTAATAGGTTAGTCCAAGAAATCATATGAAAAGTACTCCAAAGTGTGGACAAAACACAAGAAAGTAGATAAAACCAAGCATGAAACATCAAAAATTATAGATACATTTGCAATGTATCAACATCCCCAAGCTTAACTCCTGCTCGTCCTCGAGTAGGTAATTGATAAAAAGAAAGAATAATTTTTGAGGTGACATGCACCATCAAAGACTTGATCAAAGTATTTGTAAAACATTCAAAGCTGGGATCATAGTACTTCAATCATAACATGAAAGACAAAGTTCTAGCAATAAGACAAAGAAACTATGATGCAACATGAAAAGGCACAACACAAAAGATTCATGAATAACAATGCTTTGCAAGACATTTGGTTGTTTCACATAAAGAAAACATAGCATAATAGTATTCAGCTTGTCCCTCATAGAGTAGCAAATATAAATGCATAGGACACCTTCAAAATTCATAAGAGTGATTAGATACAAATAGTTTAAAACAAGCAATATCAAGTTATGCATCAATCAACTAATCTTGGGACAATGCACATAGAACTAAGATGGCCACTATGCTCTCAAAGTAGGTGCATAAAGGTAGAAATTGGAGACTCAATATAATGGTGGAAGAAAGGCCTTCATAGAAGGAAGTAGAGATTCAAGTTTCATAAAGAGCTTCCAAAAATTATCGTACTTAATAGGTTTCAGCTCTCATTGTCCCTATCATAAGCATCTTGAAGTGATTAAGGTTAAAGTGAACAAACCATGGCGTACATGCTTGACGAATTATAAGTTAGAAATCTCATGTCCCTTGGATACGAGGGCCGCTCCTCATGCTACTCAAGTTTAGTTACCGGTAAGTTCTTGTCATCGTAAGTACATGTGTATCATAGAGAACCACCAACGGGGTACCCCTTGCCCGATGATACGAAAAGAATCCCCATATCAAAATGACAAGGCAAGCAAACAACGAGCATCTCAGCAATCTTCTTATTTACCATGGGAATATTGTTCTTTTTTCTCTCTTTCCTCTTTTCATAATCTTTTTTTTCTTTTTCTCTTTTTTCTCAATATAGGACTCTTTTTTTATAAGAAGAATGCTTCATAGACAGCTCATTATGGTTACGCTGCAGGTGTCCACCATGTCAGCATGGATTAGACCAGCGGCCCAGGCGTTTCTCTAACACATGTACATAACTCCATGGACTTACAAGCTCCCCTTTCATTTCACAGCGACGACATCCATATTCAAAGGAGCATGATATCAACTAGGTACAAAGTACCAAGTGCAATGTTGAATCGTTCCCCATGACAGCATGGTTCTGCTAATTCCCAACAAATAAGTGCAAGCATATACAACATAGACGACACAATGGTTCAAGTTTATTAAGGGCAAGGAAAGTAAAGTATGCCATCAAGTTTGTGAGAGCTTTAATCACTAGTTTTCTCATAACAAGTTTAATTTGGAAGGTAAACAAAAGCTTGAATATACTTAGAATAGCTTAAGCTAGTAGGTAGGTATGGTGGACTCTTTGGAATAACTTGGTTTAGGGAGTTGGATGCATGAGTGGAACTCATACTTGGTTGTGGAGGCTAGCAAAAGACTAGGAGCGACAAACTAAGAGAGCAATAATGGCCATAATCATGCAGAGCGACAAAACATCATTGATCAAAGCATAAAGTGATACTACAAGTTGAAAACTAAAGGATCATAAAGGCTATGGTGACTTGAAATAGTAATAACATGGTGTGAGCATGCGCCAAGTCAACCCAAATAAAGCATCAAAGGATACCAATATACTCTGCTTTAATATGCTAAAACAACGCATGATTCATCCAAGGCACATTAAGCAATCTCAATTGTTTATAACAAGTCATGCTACAACAAAGAATACTAAGAATAAAGCGAAAACAATATCAAGCATGGCATGACAAAGCATAGGCCACACTCAAAAACAAGCTGTTTTTACCACATAAGCATGAACTTTCCTACTCTTTTCCACTCCAAAACAAACTATTTGAAAACCAATGTATGAAATAGGGGTTCCAACCAATTTATTCATAAAACTAATAAAACCAAAGCTAACGAAAAACCAAAACGAAAACGAAGAAGAAGACGCTCCAAGAACAACACAACTGTGCATGAAACAATAAAAATGAAGCATTTGGAAGAAACCTGGGATTTTTATTGATGAAGAGGGGATGCCTTGGATATTTCTTGGGGTGACACGCATGGCATCCCCAATCTTGAGCTTTAGTCCATATTTCATCTCATTACTCATTCCTTCGATACACCTGAAATTTTTTCCTTCATACAAAACTTCACACAATCTTTATTAGCAACATTAGCGCACTTAAGATTAAAGGTCTTTAGGTTCAGTTCTAACACCAATAAAATTCCATTACAACACTATATACTGAAGCACTTCCCTCAAAAAGCTCAATTCCCCAAAAGAACTCAAAAAGGAACCAACAAGAAGGAAATGCAGAAAATGGCAGAAATCTGTCAAAACTGACCAGCAGATAAATACGAATTTTTTCGAAGACCTTCTGTTGCTCAAATCACAAAGTGTTGAACTAACGAAAGTTGGATAACGACCTGGGGCAGAATCACAAAAATTCACGCCTCAAAAGGACGTTCAGAGATTTTACACGAATTTTTACGGTGAAGCACAGAAATCTGTTTCAGGACAACAACTTCCCCAATCATTACTTCTCTCTCATTAGAGGTTACTCTTGGCACAAAAAGCAAATAAAAAGGATAAGGAGCGGTTATTATCGAGGTAATAACTTCCAAGACTCATCTAAAACTTTTGGGTTATCTCCCAATAAGTACTTTTCTTTAACGCCTTTAAGTTAGGCATAAGAAGCAAGAAAAAGAATCAAGTGTTCTTAAATGAAGAAGCATTAAAACCAAATTGCTTGCCCTTACCTCTCGTACTTTTATTCTTAACCTTGGGGAAAATATGATTGTTTGGTGGACAAGAAAGGTGCATGGTCCCCTTTCCCACATCTATTATTGCTCCAAGGAGTTGTAATAGGGACCTTCCAAGTGTAATTTGTCCTTTTCCTGCACATTCAATAACAAGATAATCAGTAGAAATCATTTTCCCTAGGATCTTTGTAAACACTCCTTCAGCTATTCCAATAGGTAATATGGTAGCATTATTAGCAACAGATATTTCTTTTCCTCCTTCAGTAAGACCCCAAAGATTCAAAGATTCATAAATATATTTGGGCATAAGACAAAATTCAGACATGATATCACAGCGGGCTTGAAAATTTTCAGTGTTTATCTCAATATTTATTGTAGGGAGCCACTTTGATGGTTCAAAATTTATTGGAACATAATTATGATGCTCCCTAAGCGTATTATAGCAATCTTTTAAGCTAGCAGTGCCAGTCTCAAGAGTGTTCAATCTAGCAAATATTCTTGCGAAAGAAATATCAGTTTGGCTAGGCAAGTTGTAAGTAAGGATCAATTTCTTTATAGCATTTATAGCATCATCCTCATTACATTGGAGGAAATCTCCTCCCACAACAACATCTAAAGCATATCTATATCAAAGAGCAATTCCAAGGTAAAAACTGCTAAGGAACAAACTTTGAGTCATTTTAGGCTTAGTTTTTTCATGTAGATTAGAGATTCTAGACCAAGATTCTTTGAAACTCTCTTCAATTCCTTGTTTAAAAGTGAAAATCATTTCCTCAGGTGACATAGTGATTGGAGCAATGCTAGATATAATAGCAACTCAAGATAGGAACTAATTTTTTTGTGTGTTTTCAATAAAGAAAGAAAACTAGTAAAAGTAATTTTTGTGTGTGTGTTTTGACAAAGAAACAACCAAACAAAGCAAAAAGAAAATAAGCAAAACAAAAATAACAAAGTAAAGAGATTGGTTATGAGGGACTCCCCTTGTGAAGATGTCCTTGACTCCGTGGCAACGGCGCCAGAAAAGTTGCTTGATGGCTCAGTGTTGATGTAGAGCTCGTTGGGGAACCCCAAGAGGAAGGTATGATGAGCACAGCAGCAAGTTTTCCCTCAGTACGAAACCAAGGTTTAATAGAACCAGTAGGAGCAAGGAAACACCCCAAAGGTGTTGCTAGCTGAGCCTTGGCAGGGCGCACTACCTGTGCTAGTAGCAACGTGCAGACCTGCACAACACAACCACAGAACTCTGTCCCCAACTTGCGATGAGGTTGTCAATCTCACTGGTTTTGCTGAAAACAAAGGATTAAACGTATCGAATGGAAAGAAGTAAAAGTTTGCAGAAAGTAAACACAAAACAGTAAACAATTTGTAGATTGTATGTAAAAGAAAGGACCGGGATCCATAGTTCACTAGAGGTGGCTCTCCTTAAGATAGATAACATGCTGGGTGTGAAGGGAATATGCCCGAGAGGCAATAATAAAGTGGTTATTATCTTATTCCATGTTTATGATAAATGTTTATTTTTCATGCTATAATTGTATTAATTGGAAACGTTAATACATGTGTGTTTAATAAACAAAATACAAAGTTCCTAGTACTGCCTATCATATAAACTAGCTTGTTGATTAACAAGATGATCAAGGTTTCCTGATCATGAACATGGGATGTTGTTAATAACGAGGTCACAACATTGGTGGAATGATGTGATGAACATTCATCCAAAGTATAGCATTACGATCAAAGTCATTATGTTTATATTGCTATAAAATCATACGAAGTAATCTTAGTCCTTAGACCATGAGATCATGTTAATTGCTAACACCAGAAGAGTATCTTGATAACATCAAACGTCACACCGTAGCAGGGTGGCTATAAAGGTGGGTTCAGTACTATGAAGGTGTTATGTTGAGGCACATGGATCAAGAGTGGGATTTGTCCATCCCGATGACGGATAGATATACTCTGGGCTCTCACGGTGATATCACATTAAGATAGCTTGCAAGCAAGTGATGTGATCACTAGAATGTTATATCACAGGAACGAGAAAAGAGTGCATGTCGGCAACGAGATCAAACTAGGTATGGAGATAGCGATGATCGAATCTCGGACATGTAATATATCGCGAGACAAAGGGATTTAGTTACTAGCGTTAAAGGTTCTCACGATCACAGAAGTCATCGTTGAATGTGTAGGAGTCAGTATGGATCTCTAGGTCCCGCTTCTGATTATTGATCTGAGAGGGGTCTCGATCATGTCTGCATTATTCGCGAACCGTAGGGTGACACACTTAAGGGATACCGACACCATTTGGAGCAAATATGTTTCAGATAAAGATTTAAGAAAGCGTTGGAATTATTTCAATAGACACTGAACCTGTTTTGGGTGAAATTGCTGAAATTGGTTCTGCATGTAATATTGAAATGTTGCAGGGGGTTTTATGTGAATGTTTGTAATTAAAGTAATTAACAAAATTCTGAATAAAAATAATAAAAGAGTTTTATTAAATGAGAGAGCATTAAATTTGGAGAAATTTAATGTATTTAAAGTGGAGACTTTAAAAGAGAATGTAAAGGGGCAAATTTATGTGGAGGGAGTTACCACCACATGAATGAGGAGGTGAGGGGTCACCCCTTGGGGCGCCGGCCATGGGGAGGGGTACCCTCCCCTCCTCCTATAAAAGGCCCCCCTCTCACACCTTCACACTCACACCTCCTCGTGAAGGATCTCTCTCCCCCGCTAGTATTATTCCCCCATGGTCTCGGATTAGCGAGATACATGTTCCCGGTGGCTTTATCTAGAAAGGAGTTGCTGCTTCTGCTACTTTGCTGGAGCGAGGGATGGAGGTTGTCGGGGTACCAGACGTGTGTGCGGTCATGGATGCACCGCTGCTTTGCGGTGCTGGACTTGGTGGTGCTGGACGTGCTGGAGCCGGACCTGCTGGACTTCATCATGATCTTGAGATCGGCAAGTGTACGACTACATCATCCACGAGTTCCAACTCGTTAACAAAGCTTTGTTGTCTTTGAGGGTAAGTTCTCTATGGATGTATATCCACCCGTTGCTTGTATCTAGTAGATAGATCTTGGCTTATAGTTCCCAACGTAGGAAATTTTTGTTTTCTATGCTGCGAACCCAACAGTGGTATCAGAGCCTGTGCGTAGGTGCTTTGCACGGGTAGTACACATATGTTTATATGTGGGCGATGATGATCATGTTATTGCATCTTCTATGTATTTTGGATATTGGTGGCATAGTGGGATGAAGCGGCCCGGACCAACCTTACATGTCATCGTACATGAGACCGGTTCCACGACTGACATGCAACTTGTTTTGCATAAGTGGCTGGCGGGTGTCTGTCTCTCCTACTATAGTCAATATTTGATTTACAATGAGTTTCTAATAACTTGGTTATCCTCGTTGTGGTTCATGTTCGTAGGTAAGTCCGGTTCTATCTCTGAAATCCCTAAGCCACGCAAAACTTGCAATTGATAAATTAGAGGCGTCTAGTTTAGATCGTTGTTGGGCTAGTGTCTTGATATGGTATTGTTGTAAGTAGATGTATGATAGATACTCTTACAACACACTCAACGTGTAAGTTCCATAGACCTTGGCCTTACACACAAAGGAATGATAGAGATCATACCACGACGCAAATGATAGAGATCAAATGCATGGACCATATCATCTCACTTTACTCATTAGATTTTAGCATCTTATACTGCTAGTTTGGCACTTTTTGTAGCATTGTAAGATGATCCCTCATTTAGATATCAAGATAAAATGTGTTCTTCCTTAAGTATGCACCGTTCTGTGGATTGTGTTTCGAGACATCATGTGATGATCGGGTGTACTCGACTCTATGCTTTCATATAATGGGTGTAAGACAGTTTTACACACGCGAATACTAAAGTTCTTACTTGGCGAGCCTAGCATGTACAAACATGGCCTCAGAACACGGACCGAAAGGTTAAGCATGAGTCATATAGTTGATATGATGCCCATATAGATGCTCGCCTTTGAAGCTACACCGACTCACGTGATGATCGGACTTGGTGTGGTGAATTTGGTTCATGTAATCACCAAAAAGACACGAGGGATGTCGTTTTTGAGTGGGAGTTCATTTCTAATTTGGATTAGTCGAACTCAATTTGTCATAAACTAAATCAAAGTGAATTTGCATAATTTGTTGTAGTCATTGGCGTCTGTTCACTACCTTATGCTTAGTTTTAATTGAGATAATAGAACTATAGAATTCTGGATATTTACTTTACGAACTGGTATCGTACTGTTTTGAATGTCAATTTAAAGTTTAGAAGTCCTATTGAAAACTTTCAGCAAACTCTATTTACTCCATGAAGTTTAATAAGTAGTATTAAATCAAGAGTAAGAATTCCAATGTTAGTATCTAAAGTATCATGTTTGCCTCCATGATTTTTGATATTCAAAAGTTGTTTTAATATCAAGATTATCTAGGAGCTGAAAAATTATTTCAGAAACCATCATGTGTGGAAGATATTGTGATATCCGAAACAATGTTTTTGGTTGCATTATGATAGAGTATAATTTAGCAAAATACATGTTCTCATATTATGAGAATTTGTGAAGGATGGAGATGCTAGGCATTCGGATCTCCCAAAAAGGTTTTATTGCAACTAACATTATACTCGCGATTCTTCCTTACAGGCTATAGTAGCTTGATCATGAAAGTTATCATGATAAGGATGAATAGAAGATGTAAGTAAAATGTTTACTACACTAATAGATTACTAAAGAATGGATTTTTGAAAGAATACCAAATTTTTGATGATGGTGATCCACTTCAAAGTGCAATTCCAAAGGTATTAGTATTTGACTATATACGCTTTGTACTATGTATCATGTGAATGACACCACTATTGATGTTGATAGATTCTTTTAAAAGGAAAACGAATTGCTGAAAGAGAATCTATAAAATATTTTGCAGAAAAGAAAAAGTTGGAAATGTCCAGCTTAGGTATATAGAAGATATGCATGTTATGGTTGTATTCCTTGCTTGTTAAACAATGTGGTTCTTAGGTATTGTATACCGGTATTGGATACCGAATTGGTTGGTATGAAGTGTCATACAGGACAACGCAATTCATGAACTGCAATGGCCTAAGTAACTAGCAAGAGAATAAGTGATGATGTTCATCGAAAACAAATAAAGTGTTATTGTGTTTTTCGTTGTCATCAAACCTAGACTTCAATATTTGTTTTAATAATTGTTATTTTGTTCCAGTATTATGAGAACAATGGTTGTTCAAATAATTACCGTATTCCATAAAGGATGGATGAACTTTTACAAGTCTAGTGGGAGAAATCACATCCATAAACACTACTGCTAAAATGTCGCAAGACAAATGATTGAAAGATCACGTATGAAGTGACATCACTGTTTAAATTATATTGGAAAGAAAACATGAAGAAACTACATGTTGATGGATTTTTGGAGTCTTTGATTTTGATCAATTGATGCTTGTGACACTTTCCTTGAGATAATTGAAACTCCGTTCATAGGCCAAAGAGGAATGAATGACTAGCTTATTGGAAATTGTGCATGCTAATGTGCATAGTCCATTATGTGTAGCCATATGCGATGGATCTTTTTGCTTCATATGCTTTCTCTAGAAATTTAAGTGAATATATCTATATATTTACTTAATAAGGAAGACGTATAAAACATTTGAAAATTGTTCAAAGACTTTCAAGATGAAGTGGAAAATCATTGTAACAAGAAAATAAAGAGTTTATGATTCGATCATAAAGGAAGATATTTGAGTTACATGTTTAACAAAACACCTAAGATTTGAGGAATTGTTCCATGATCTGTGTTTCCCGATAAACCATAGGAGTATGGTATATTCGAGAGATGGAATCAAACCATGTTTGACATGTAAGATCAAAGGTGTCATTTATAAAACGGCCATTATGTTTTAAGGATTGAAGCTTTAGAGACTACCGCTTTTACACTGAAAAGAGCACCATCGTGATCCGTTGAAATGACACCATATAAGTTATGGTTTGGGATAAAATACGAATTGTCTTTTCTTAAATTTTGGTATGCTATGCATAAGTAAAATGTTTACAACCAAAGTAGGATAAGCACGTCTTTGTAGGTTATCCCAAAGAGTTTGTTGGGAATTTCTCCATAACACCGAGGACAAAAGAGTTTGTCGCTTGGAACGTCAAGTTTCTTGAGAAAGAACTTTTCGTGAAAAGTTAAGTGGAAGGACAATAGAACTTTGATAAGGTTGTTGAACCTTAGCTATATGTGCTAAGTAGCACAGTGCCGGAAAGTGTCCCGGTGGCCACATTGCTCATGGCTCCCGTGATTACAAAGGGTGTGATCTCGGAGAGTAGAGTTCCTATTGAACCGTGTGGGTCGGTAAGAATCAAATAGTAATATTTGATAAACAAGTCGTTATTGTTTTGACAATGATGAACCGACTGCATGCAAAGAAGCGATGATGGGCCCTGACTCCATAAAATGACTAGAAGTCATAGAATCCGTGATAGTATCCATACACGAGAAATCAAGTTTCTGAATTTGGAAGATCCTCTGAAAGGCGTAAAGCCTATCGATCATGTTTGGATCTATAAAGAAATAGACATGGATGTTTAACATCTATGAAATAGTCGACATGTCAGAAATAAGTTTACGGCAATGTTCAAGGAGTTGACTATGACAAGATTTGATCTTTCATAGCGATATTTAGTCTTGACGGATTAATGTAGCAACCACTACATATAATTTGGTATATGGTAGTTGAATAAACAAAACAAGGTTCTTCTAATAGAACGGTTACCTAGGACGTGTACATGACATGGTCCGAAGGGTTTTGTTAATTCAAAGGGTGCTAAAAGGGTATGCAAACTTCAATAGTTGAAGTGAGCATAGCGGAGTTGGAATCTTCACCATGATGAAACTATTAAAAGAGTTTAAATTCATCGGAGATGATGAAGATGCTTACATTTGCAAGAAATTAAGTGGGAGCGCTGAGACATATTTCTAATACATTATGTAGAGAACATATTGTTGATTGGAAATGATGTATATTGTATTGACACAAGTTAAGAATTTCATTAAAATAAGATTTTGATGAAAGACTTGGGTAAAACCGGAATATTTGGCATCAATATCTATATGGATAGATTGAGGCGCTAATATGGTTGTGCCAGACATACATATATGAGATATTGAAAGGGTTCAATATGGAAACAAGAAGAAAGTTTCTTGCTGCATGGAAAGGATTGTACCAATATTCAAGTGTTTGAACACTTGGTGAGTAAAATCACATGAAGATTTTGATCGATTATACCGTGATATGTATATATCCATAATGTCCTATGCTCTAAATGTTATGAGCACATACCAGAATGATTCATAAGATGATCATTGGACAATAGTAAAGATATTCTTATGAGCTTTGGAAGAACTAAGAATATATCATGTATAAGTGACAAATAGTTAAAGGTAGTTCATTGTAAAGTGATACATTGATACTAGTTTTGTCACAAGATACAAATTAAATTTATCTCAATTTAGACTATGGGTGGCACAATGTAATGGAAAGGATGTTCCATGATGGATTTGGATGAGTTCCAAAGTTGAGACATTGTGACAGATACTACAACAAAAGGCTAAGTATATAACTGCTATAGTAGTAGCATAGGAGGGCATTTGTGTTAAGTAGTTTGTTATCAAACTAGGTGTGGTTCAAAGTGGGCTAATAGTATGAAGATATATTGTATGACAATAATATCAACATATTTTAACCCGAACGAACTAAAGGTCTCACCAAAGGACCAAATTTATACAATGCCATCTCATTTGAGAATGAGTGATGCGTAGAGACGCAAAGACATGCAAATACACACAGACCTAAAAGTGCCAGATCAGGAGATTATGTTAACCACTAGAAGACGCGTATATTCAACACCTAGGTGTTGTATATACAAGTTTACAAACTAGATTATTGACTCTAGTGCAAGTGGGAGACTGAAGGGAATATGCCCGAGAGGCAATAATAAAGTGGTCATTATCTTATTCCATATTTATGATAAATGTTTATTTTGCATGCTATAATTGTATTAATTGGAAACATTAATACATGTGTGTTTAATAAACAAAATACAAAGTTCCTAGTACTTCCTCTCATATAAACTAGCTTGTTGATTAACAAGATGATCAAGGTTTCCTGATCATGGACATTGGATGTTGTTAATAACGAGGTCACAACATTGGTGGAATGATGTGATGAACATTCACCCAAAGTATAGCATTACAATCAAAGTCATTATGTTTATATTGCTATAACATCATACGAAGTAATCTTAGTCCTTAGACCATGAGATCATGTTAATTGCTAACATCGGAAGAGTATCTTGATAACATCAAACGTCACACCGTAACAGGATGACTATAAAGGTGGGTTCAGTACTATGAAGGTGTTATGTTGAGGCTCATGGATCAAGAGTGGGATTTTTCCATCCCGATGACGGATAGATATACTCTGGGCCCTCTCGGTGATATCACATTAAGATAGCTTGCAAGTAAGTGATGTAATCACTAGAATGTTATATCACCAGAACGAGAAAAGAGGGCATGTCGGCAACGAGATAAAACTAGGTATGGAGATACCGATGATCTAATCTCGGACATGTAATATATCGCAAGACAAAGGGATTTAGTTACTAGCGTTAAAGGTTCTCACGATCATAGAAGTCATCGTTCAATGTGTAGGAGTAAGTATGGATCTCCAGGTCCCGCTTCTGATTATTGATCTGAGAGGGGTCTGCATTATTCGCGAACCATAGGGTGACACACTTAAGGGATACCGACACCATTTGGAGCAAATATGTTTCAGATAAAGATTTAAGAAAGCGTTGGAATTATTTCAATAGACACTAAAACTGTTTCGGGTGAAATTGCTGAAATTGGTTCTACATGTAATATTGAAATGTTGCAGGGGGTTTTATGTGAATGTTTGTAAATAAAGTAATTAACAAAATTCTGAATAAAAATAATAAAAGAGTTTTATTAAATGAGAGTGCATTAAATTTGGAGAAATTTAATGCATTTAAAGTGGAGACTTTAAAAGAGAATGTGAAGGGGCAAATTTATGCGGAGGGAGTTACCACCACATGAACGAGGAGGTGAGGGGTCACCCCTTGGGGCGCCGGCCATGGGGAGGGGTACCCTCTTCTCCTCCTATAAAATTCCCCCTCTCACACCTTCACACTCACACCTCCTCGTGAAGGATCTCTCTCCCCCTCTAGTATTATTCCCCCATGGTCTCGGATTAGCGAGATACATGTTCCCGGTGGCTTTATCTGGAAAGGAGTTGGTGCTTCCACTGCTTTGCTGGAGCGAGGGACGGAGGTTGTCGGGGTACCGGACGTGTGTGCGATCACGGATGCACCGCTGCTTTGCGGTGCTGGACTTGGTGGTGCTGGACGTGCTAGAGCCGGACCTACTGGACTTCATCACGATCTTGAGATCGGCAAGTGTACGACTACATCATCCACGAGTTCCAACTCGTTAACAAAGCTTTGTTGTCTTCGAGGGTAAGTTCTCTATGGATGTATATCCACCCATTGCTTGTATCTAGTAGATAGATCTTGGCGTATAGTTCCCAATGTAGGAAATTTTTGTTTTCTATGCTGCGAACCCAACAGGCTGAACAAATTACAGGGGGCAATTGACAAACATCGAGAAAGCAATAAATGCATATACTAATCATCTTGACTCCTTTGGAACTTGGTTGGGCATTACAACATTATACATAGACCGCCATCCAACTGCATCTGTGACTAATAATCCACCTTCAGGTTATCATCGGAACCCCCTCTAGTATTAAGTTGCAAGCAATAGATTATTGCTTTACGAATTGCGTGTAATGTAAATAATACGATTGTTCTATGAACAAATGATTGTTGTTTTCTCCCTAGTAGCAACAGCACATCTAGTACCTTAGAGATTTCTATCACTTCCCTAGATTACCAGAGGCATGAACCCACTATCGAGCATAAATACTAACTCTTGGAGTTGCTAGCATCTACTTGGCCAAGATAGCTACTAACAACGGAAAGCATGCAAGATCACAAATAACAAAGACATGATAGAATCAATAATCAATCTGAAATAGCATCTCAATATCCATCGGATACCCGCAAACACAACATGCAGAATTACAAATAGATGACCTTGATCATGAACGGAGCTCACAAAGATGAAAGCACAAAGGAGGAGAAGCAGCCATCTAGCTACTACATGGACCCGTAGTCCAGAGATGAACTACTCACGCATCATACCAGAGGCTTGCATGATGATGAAGAAGGCCTCCAGGGTGAATTCCCCTCTCCGGCAGGGTGGTAGGAAGAGCTTCAGATCCCTCCCGGTCTTGGGATGGAGATGACGGTGGCTACAGACTCTTTTGTGGATTTTTGATCGAGTACTTAGGATTTTCATCTCGAGGGCAATATATAGGCAGAAGGAGAGGCCGAGGGGGTGCTAGGGTCAGCCAGACCACCCCTTGGCGCGGGCTAGGCCTGGCCGCGTGCCCAGATGGTGTGGCCGGCCCCCATCCCTTCTCCGTCTCATATTCTGGCATCTAATGACTTCCTGAAAAATAGGCACTTTGGCTTTTGTCTCGTCCAATTCTGAGAATATTCATTTTCTGACTTTCCTGGAACCAAAAACAGCAGAAAACAGGCAGCTAGCACTGTGGCTCTTGTTAATAGGTTAGTCCAAGAAATCATATGAAAAGTACTCCAAAGTGTGGACAAAACACAAGAAAGTAGATAAAACCAAGCATGTAACAACAAAAATTATAGATACATTTGCAATGTATCATCCACCGGTGATGACCAAGAACGAGTGATGCCTGAAGCCACTTAAGAAGAAAATGACTCTCACAAGGGGGTGTGGAGAGGCTCTGATATCTCTGCGAAAGATCTGTAGGAGCTGGTCGCCGAGGGGTATCTCCCTTGGCACCGGCTGGCGAGGTGGTCCCTTCTCCCCAACCTAGAGAGAAGGTGTACCTCAAATCTCAGCTGGTCCCAACAGCATTCTAGTCCTTAGCAACTATGTAGCTCTGTGCGAAGGATTCCTAGGCATAAAACCTAGGTTAGATCTGTTTGTATATTTCTTCACTGTTAAGAGAGAGTCTGTAGAGTCCAAGGATGAATTGCGGATCTGCAGAACCATTAGCTTTAAGATCCGGCCTAGCCGGAGCTTCCCCGACATCGTTGGGCATGAGTCTTGCAAGAACTGTCAGCGCACGTACTTCTACGGGTCAGATATTCCTCTGCCTGACCGCCTTGAGACCTACCCCGACTTCATCGACGGAGCTACCACCGAAGTGCCCGCATGGCGGACCCCAGCCTCCCTTCCCTCCGATGACGAAGCCAATCACGCCGTAAGGCGGATTGAATGGCTCATAGATGGAGGTCTGACGGGCTTGGATCTGGCCATGTGCTGGTTCATTAGGCGGATCCAGCCTCTCAGCACCGCGTCGAGTTGATGTGTAAATACACTCAAGACAAGAGGGATCCCATGCTAATTTCGCGGGATAACTTCTCTATTGACTCCATCAAACTCCGGCTTAAGGACATCATCAAGGTGAAGGAGAAGAAGCGGGGCTTCAAGATCACCTATGACATGTTTGATTGTAGCAAATGCCCAGAGGTAGCTTATGTTTCCTTTGTTGCTCGTTATATGCTCTAAGGTTTTTCTGACTTGAAGTTGTCCATCTAACACTCCTTTGTATCCTAGCTGGTGACCTTGGTAGCGGATCAAATGGCCTCCTAGGTCTATGATCCTAAGCTGAAGGATATCCAGGTGGTATCCGACGATGACGCCTCGAAGGATCAACCAGCTCGGCAGCACGAAAGCGGAAGAGCTCCACCTCTAACGTTGTTGCCGAGGCCAAAAAGAAGAAGAAATCGGAGAGTGGAGTCTCCAAACAATCCACTTCTGCCTTAGAGGCAGAGAAGAAGAAGAAGTCCACCAGCATTCCCCTCACCAAGGCTCCTGCCGTGGAGTAAGTACTTTCATTCTCCGACTTGTATTTTTCAGCTCATACCTTTTTTCAACTCTTATACTTATACTTTGTACGTTTCAGGAGGAATGCCAGTGTTAGTTTGAAGCGATCCTCCAGAGATGCTGGAGGGTCAAAAAACATTCGTGACATGCTGACCACGGATATGGCCGCCAAGCCCTCTCCCGCTACTGCTCCTCCTACTCCTACCGCCAAGCCTTCTGTGGGCCCCGTTGGGCCTTCATCCCCCATCATCCCTGAGATCTCCGCCATGGAGACAGATGTCAATCCGATCCTTGATATCTCAGGCTTTGTCGAGGCTGATGTTGCTCCCAGCGGCCAGGCGACGCAGGAGAGCACTTCCTCTAAAGTGGCTGAAGCTCCGGCTAAGGATGCCACCGTTAAAGGGAAGGAAGTAGTGGAAGAGGTGGACGTGGAAGCAATGATCGAGGCGGGAGCCTCTGAGCCATCATCTGCCCTGAAGGCGCAAGAAACGTCTAGGGCTTCATCCATGCCTCCAGCTTCAACCTCTCCATTGGCTGCGACTCCTTCGACATTGAGCCTGGATGACCTCATCAAGCAGGCCGATGCAATCTATAAGAATGCCCAGACCTTCCATGATTCCTATGCTCATCTTACCAACAATCTTAGGATCATTGCCACCGTAAGTCTTTTGAACTTCACTTATTTTACTTTGCATAGTATATCCCACTGTAGCCCCCGAGCTCTTAGGCGGATAATCCAATATTTATTGGCCTAAGTGCTCCAAAGAACTAAGTGTAGGACTTGTCCGTGTAGCCCCCGAGTGTGTATTTGAAACATGGATAGTTCTAACTAGATGATCTGGAGAAACTAAGAATGTTGACATCTTGTGTAGAATGAGAATAAACGGAGAATAGCCGCCAATGAGAGGTTTGCTGCTCTTCGGAAGGAATTGGACCTTGAATAGGGTAAAACCAAATTCCTGAAGGAACAGATCAAAAATAGCCAGAGACTGTTTCCTACAATCGCTCCTTGCTTTTCTCATTGAATTATTTCTTCTGTCTTCTTATAGCACTTTCTAATTTCTGTCTTACAGAAGCCATTGTGAAGGCTAAGAGCATCATCGAGTAATCCAAGCATATCCAGGAGCTCGATGATGAGAACAAAATTCTGAAGAAGGACTTGGCTGATGCTATTAAGGGCCATGAGGCAACGATAAAGGTTATGAAAGAGTCTGCTAATGCTGAGATGCAGCGCTTGAAGGATGAAATTGTATAACTCAAAGATCAGAACCAAGCTGCCAAAGAGCGGAATGCTAGGAATCTTGAGATATTCAAGACAGTCCAGAAGGATCGCGATGTCTTGGCGGAGACATGCAAGCAAGCGGAAACAAGCATCTTTGGTAACCTTTCTCCGTCTTGGTCATTTTCCTATAAGTTGGACAACCATTTGACTTTTTTATACTCATGGTCCTTGTATTTTTGTGCAAACCACAGCTCCCATTGGCTTAGCCAACTTGGATGAGGGTGCTCCGAATCCCAATGAACGCATGATTCTTGCCGGCAACTTCGTCAGCACCGCCATTGCCCAAGCCAAGGAGATAGCTCAACCTCTAGGCATCAATATCAAGGCGGTAGACTCAGTGGCCAAGTTCGCGGAAATCCTGCGTCGAGCCCCGGAGAAAGTCAAGGACTAGAAAGCCTCTTGCATCCGGGTTGGTGCTAGGATGACCCTGTCCTTGGTCAAGGCACACTACGACAATGCCGACATTGACTTGGTGATCTCCGGCATGCCCAAGTTGGACGAGGAAGGGCAAGAGATTGATAGCGATGCTATTTGGAACTCCCTCATCGGCTTCGACACCAGAGTTGCCAAGATGGTCAAGGCGGATGTCTTCGTGCCTACCGAGATCCTCGACAAAGACATGGCCTCGTCTGAGTCTAGCCCCTCCCCTTCTGAGTTTGACGATCTCTCCCGGCCTGGCTCTCCTGATGATGCCACCACGAAGCCCCCTACAGTAGAGCCATGAAAAACAATGTTTGTATTAAATGTATCTCTGCAATGTGTATGCGGAAAAAATTATGTTGTGGTAAGGCAGAACATCTTGTACTCAAGTTTTCCTGCTGCTTATCTGTTTCCAGCATATGTGTATATTTTTTAAGCAAGTGATGGCTTATCCATTATTCTGGTTCATATGCTTAACCGTTCGTGAGACGAAAGACCCGCAACACAGAACTATGCTCTCGGGCGATGATGCTTAATAGCACCATCAAGAACCTAAGAACAAAATTGTCGGCTTTGAGTGCCGAAAAGTCACTACTCCCGAATCCACATAAAAATTTCAGAAAACGTGTAGACCAAAAAACTTAAGCTAGCGCCCGTAGGTGGAATTTTCACAAGGGCAAATGCAACCTTGCGCATAAAGGGTTTATATGATCCAAAAATTAACAACTAAAGGAGGTAAAAGACTCGAAGTATACGAGTGAAGCAAATGCTTTATTTCATTGATCATATAAAAAACTTATTACATAATATAAATGTTCCATGGACGATCTGTCTCCGGGTAATCATCATCGGAGTCACGTTGCTTGCGCTTGCGATTTTTTGGCCTATCTTTCAACTCACCAATATCGACGGGGTAATAGGAACCGTTGAGCAATGCTTTGCTTATGATGAACGTTCCTTCCCAAGGTGGGGATAGTTTGTGTGATTTCTCCTACTTGAGTCGAAGCACCAGATCCCCCTCTTTTAACGAGCGATGCTTTACGCGGTGACTATGGTAGCTATGTAGCTTCTGCTGGTAGATGGCAGATCTCTGGCATGCCATCACGTGCTCTTCTTCAAGTAGGTCCATAGATAGTCGTCTGGATTCTTCAGCTTCATCCTCCTTGTAGGCAGAAACTCTTGGTACATCATGGAGGATGTCGGATGGGAGGATTGCTTCTGCTCCATAAACCATGAAAAAAGGAGTTAAGTCGGTGGACCTGTTGGGTGTTGTTCGTAAAATCTACAAGACAGATGGTAGTTCCTCCGCCTAGGCTCCAGCTGCTCTATGTAGCGGTGCCTCTAAGCGTGGCTTGATTTCGTGCAGAATTAGTCCATTGGCCCTTTCAACTTGCCCATTTGACTATGGATGTGCCACAGATGCTAGGTCAAGGCGGATGCCTTTCTCATGACAGTACTCCTCAACTTCTCTGAGAGAATTTTTTTGCCATTGTCGGTGATGATGCTATGCGGGATACCAAATCTCACCACTAGATCCCAGACAAATTTTAGGGTTGTTGCCCCATCAAGCTTTCTAATGGGTTTAGCTTCAATCCATTTTGTGAACTTGTCCACTGCTACTAGCAGGTGTGTGAATCCACAGGGTGATGTCTACAAAGGTCCCACCATGTCCAGCCCCCAGACTACAAATGGCCAAGTTATTGGTATTGTTCGCAATTCTTCAGCTGGAACACTGTCAACACCCGGATTTTTAATCCTAGATGCATGTTATGTCATACATCACAATCCCATGATTACCATTTTTGTGAGACATAACAGATTGGATATCACAGTACATCATCCATTACAAACCCTAAATAAGGTCTTACACAAATAAGGATCTCATGATCCAGTCTTAATACAACAAGCAATAGAATAAACAAGAAGCGTAGCGGTGGGGTCCATCTTGAGGGGCACAGGAAATGCTGACGAAGGCAGATAGTCCTAGTTATCATAGCCATCCTGCTGGCCATCATCTTGGTAGTCTCCTTCGTAGTCTGGCCATGAGAATAGCCAGGGACAAAAGCCATGAGTACTCTTTAAGTACTCGCAAACTACCACTATCAAGTAGTATAGTTCTAGTGCAAGTGCTAACTCTAAGTTTACTTGTAAAGTTAAGTTTGAAACCTAAGCTGAGTTCAGAAACAAAGAAAGATAAAATAAAGTTCTAGAATCACTTAAGTTGGGAAGCTAGTTTCATAGTCACAACCCTGTTGTGGTCAAGTCAAGATTCATCATTCATTTCATAAGTTATTTTGAAAACGTCTGATAACGAAGCAGTATGGCCACTCCAACTGTCCATAACCGCGGACGCGGCTATTCGAATAGTTTGACACTCTGAAGAGGTGGTACACTTTCACCACAAGATTCGATACACCTGTCAGGGATAACCCTGAATCATCATACTTAGTATGCAGATAATCAAACATAACCTTTCCTTTAAACACCCTAGTATAAGCACCTCTCCTATGAGCATGGCCTCCCAAGCATGACCATCTATCATCTTGGGCACTACATAGGTGGACAACATTGAGAGGTAGCCTCAGGTCAAACCTCTCCCGCGAGGAAACTAATACTAATGCATATAAACTTCCGGCTAAGCCTTATCCAATTCATGTATTGTGGTTGTACGGTAAATTTGGAATGGTATCGCATCCGAATCCAACCATCAGTTTTGTGAAAGGGTCAAGGCTCATGCCTCAACATTTTTATCATCATAAACCATTTGTGTCTCTCAACACATGTCAAAACATCTCAATAGAATGACTCATCATTCTAAGGTTTTCACAATTCATTTTCACCAAGTGTTCCCATCTAAAGTGACTCAAGTTTTTATCTACTCTAAATTACTAAGTTAAGAGTGTTCACTAAGGTGGAAAGATGGGATCAATCTCATGCCATAGAATGACATCTAAAGTTATCTAGATAGGTCAAGTTTTATACTCTTTATGCTACCTTCAAAACAAGTAAAGGACTTTGGTAAAGTGAAGGAAGTAAAGCTTGAAAATAATACTCGGGGTAAGTAATAGTCAAAGTGGTATAACCAAAGCAGGCCTAGTGCATCTTGCTCAGATTATCTAACTTAATTCTAGCTTGCTAAGCATTATACTTTCAAGTGTTAGCTTGCATTATTAATGATGGCTTGCCTTGTGCAGTGCAGTGGTTGAAGTTTTCTTCCTCCTCTTGATAGCACTCCTCTTCCTTGAAAGCTTGGTTGGTACTATCGTCTATAAATACATACGGTATACACAATCAACAAACAATACTTAACTAGTCTACTTAGCATACTGAGGCACACATTTGATGATCTATTATTAGCACAAGCATCACAAGGTTTTATTAACTAGTTTCATTCTTTTTATTTGTGAAAAGTAATTTCTACTCATTGAAAAATAACTAAGATTTAATATTCACCACTTAAAATATGGGATCATGTGGACACATGTCATCACCACATATTCTAACATGTGGGAATGTGATTTAAGGGTTGGATCACCTTTTAATAAGTTTAAGTGTAGAATTTAATGATTTAAAGTGACTAGAAATGCCTATATAGCATTATTTTGGTACTAGTCCAAAGTCACTGCATTCAAACCTTAATATTATTACATATTCAGATAGGTATGGTTAAATGTGATTTTTGAGAGGTGGAATCAACTCAAAAGATATCATGGTTGATTTTATAAAAATGTTTGAAGGTGCAAATGCTTCTGTCTTGTTATTTTTACTAGGAGAGATCTCTAACTCTAAATGAATTAAATCCAATGGGCTTGGATAGATCTTTTAAGTAGCTTTCGAACACAATTTGAATCACTCCATTTGGATTTTTAAATCTCTTTGAAGTGATTTTCAAACTAGGGGACAAAACTAGGTTCAAACTAAATTAGAAAAACCTAAGTTTGAATTACTGGGCTAGCGCGAGAAAACTAGTGGGCCATCCCAGTGGTGTTCCACGACACAAAGAACAGCTGACAGGGGGGTCCACATGTCATTGGCTCTTTACACGCGAAGCGGTACGGGGCGATGTGGGCCGTTAGATTAAAAGGAAGATCTACGGCTATGGCTTGTCGTCGACGACGGACACATCGCCGGCGAGGTGGAACCCTAGCGGCTCGGTGGGGGTCTAGGGCAGCTTACCGGGGCTCCGGCGAGGGTCGGCGAGGCGGGAAAACGAACAAGTCGAGGACGGCGGTTCTCCTGGTACCGGCGGCGTCCCGAGAGGTGGCCTGGATCAACGACCCCCTTCTTCTCCCTCCGTGGCAGACTCCGGTGAAATGCCGGCGCTGCGGACGACTGCTTGCTCCGGTGGGGCTCTAGGAGTGCTGTGAGAGGGTGGGGATGAGAGTGGTGTGAGGAGTTGGTGCTGGGGTGGCCTCCTTTTATAGGCGCAGCGAAGCGACAGAGGAGTATGGGCGGTGCTCGCTGGTAACGACGGCACAACGAGCTAGAGGTGTGGGCGGTGGGCTAGGACGATGGGCGGTGCCTTGGCGAGTGTCACGGCGGTGAGTGTGCAGTGGTTTGTGGTCGAGGGAGGTGAGTGGGGCTGCGCGCACTATGTCTCTGCTGACGACAAGTTTCACTGCGGCCGGTGACTACGGGGCATGGTCGGGGGAACGGGCATGTCCGTTGGCTTCCTAGGACGATGGTGATCGTGTAGGCGGGAGGCTGGAGCGAGGCGGAGTCTGGTCGAGCGGGGACCGTGCGCGCTCTGCGGGCGGTGTCGGCATGGCCGACAGTCCCGGGCGCGGCGGTTCCTGGCTGCTCCGGTCGCTGTCCTCGGGCTGGGGCTGGTTGGGCGGTGGAGGTGGACCATAGGGGACCTCCTGGACATGGTGGGCGACGCTAGCGGCGGCTGTGGCGTGCTGTCGCCGGTGGGGGTGCCCAAATGGTGCTCGGCCTTAATGACCATGACCATTTGGTCGAGGCATAGTGAGTGGCCGGGCCCGAGAGGGGTAGGGGAGTGCACTGGGTGGCTGTGGTTGCAAAATGGGAGACCAATTTGGTCCAAACACTGCTCCAAATAGTGTTTTTGGTTTTGTTTGAATTCTGCCCACAAGGTGTTTGTAAAAATGGTCGCAAGAATTCAAGTTTTGAATTTTTGGATGATTTTTGGTGGAGTTGCTATACACATGCTTAAGCCTCTGTGGTTGCTTGGGTTTTGAAAATGGAGCTCATTTGAGTGGTTTTGGAATAAGTGGGATCTTCCCATATGAACTACATTCAATTTTCAATTGCCATTTAAAATTAGTGTTTGAAAGTTTTTGGCAGATCACAAAGTGGGCCTTGATACACTACTACGTGTACTAGCAAGGGGTGCAAAGTTCCATATTTGTTTCTTTAAGAATTGAGTCCTTGGAATAGCCAAAGTAGGCATGTTGATTAGAATGGCACAAATGACCATTTCTTTCTTTTATTCATTTTGATTTGTTTTTCTTTGGGATTTGTTTGGGAATGATCTAGATGATGTTTATTTCACCAAAGAATCATTTTACAAGCAATGGATCACTTAATCAGGGCAATTCAAAACAACTCCTATTTAAATGCACACACATATGAATGCTTTAATAATTTTAATTGGAAAAGTTTTTGTTAACTCTAAATTTGATGATTTGGATCTTGATCACTGGGATTAGAGTTTTGGGATGTTGCAAACACTTGGTTGTCTTGCATAGAACTAACACCCAAGGCATGTTTGTATGAACTTGTCGGCGTCCGCCTTGGCAGTTATCCAGTAAAATCCTTGTCGGAAGGGCTTAGCCACCAACCATCGGGGAGCGGCGTGGTGCCCGCAATCTCCGAGATGTATTTCTCTAAGGATTTCGATACCTTGCTGCTGGGAGACGCATCGAAGGAAAACTCCTGTGGTACTTCTTTTATATAGCTGGCCGTCAATGATGACGTAGCCTTTTGCTCTGTGTACTATCTGTCGGCTTTTGACTTTGTCGGCGGACAAAGTTAAGTCTTGTAGATAATCCATGAACGGTTTCGTCCAAGCCGGAGAGGTCACTGTTATTGTATTAACAAATGAATCCACTCTATCCAGGTTGTCGGGGTCCGCTCCCTAAATGTTCCAGGAAAATACCCGCGGAATTGGTCGACGAGCCGATCCAAGCTTTGACAGCAGATCCGCTGCCTCATTCTCTTCCCTTTTGACGTACTTGACTTCATAGCCGTCGAAACACTTGGCTATTTCATCTACTTCGTCTCGATATGCCACCTTCATAGGGTTCCGCGCGTTCCAAGTGCCAGCTACTTGCTGGGCAACCAAGTCGGAATCTCCACAGCAAACTATGCGCTTGATGCCAATATCTTTGGCTACACGAAGTCCGTGAATGAGGGCCTCATACTCTGCCATGTTATTGGTAGCGTTGAAGTGGATCTACATGACGTATTACAAGTTCTCTCATGTTGGTGATTGTAATAATACACCAGCCCCCGAGCCATTGAGCAACTTCGATCCGTCAAAGTACATGACCCAATACTCTGGCTCTGGCACAGGAGTGTCTTCTGGCAGTTCTGTCCAATCTGCAAGGAAATCCTCCAATGCTTGTGATTTGATGGCATCGCGTCGTTTGTAGGTGATGTCGAAGACGACAAGTTCAATGCCCCACTTTCCACTCTCCCTGTAGCGTCGTTGTTGTTGATGATGTTGGACAGCAGAGCTTTGCTCACTACTATTATATGGTGCTCCTGGAAGTAATGCCTTAACTTGCACGAAGCAAGGAAAACTCCATAAGCTATCTTCTAGTAGTGCGGGTAACGCTGCTTAGATTCCGCCAAGACCTCATTTACATAGTAAACAGGTCGCTGAACTTCGTATTCGTGCGTTGGCTCCTTGCGCTCCACCACGATGACGATGTTGATTACTCGGTTGGTTGCCGCCATGTAAACTAACATAGGCTCCCTTGGCACCGGTACTGCAAGTATAGGTGGGGAGGAGATTATTCTCTTCAACTCCTGAAGTGATGTGTCAGCTCCGTCCATCCATATGAATTTATCCACCTTCTTGAGCAACTTGTAGAGCGGCATAGCCTTCTCACCAAGTCGGATGATGAACCGGCTTACTGCTGCAATGCATCCTATGAGCCTTTGTATGTCCTTCAGGCATGTCGGGCGTTTGATGTCGAGGATGGCCTTGATTTCCCCCGGGTTCACCTCGATTCCGCGATGCAAAACGATGAAGCCCAAGAGTTTGCCGGATGGTACCCCGAAGATGCACTTCTTGGGGTTCAGCATCATGTTGTATTTCTAGAGATTGTCGAAGGTTTCCTGCAAGTCAGCGATAAGATCATTTGATTTGTTTGACATTACCGCGATGTCGTCCATGTTAGCGTGTATGTTGCGACCTTTTTGGTCGTGAAGGCAACGTTGCATCATCCGCTGGTACGTACCACCAGCGTTTTTCAACCCAAAGGGCATTGTGACATAGCAATACGTGCCATAGGGTTTGGTGAATGAAGTGGCCAATTGGTCCGACTTTCACATCCAGATTTGGTGGTATCCTCAATAGGCATTGAGAAAACATAGAAGTTCCGAGCCAGCCGTCGAGTCAATGACTTGGTCAATGCGAGGCAAAGCAAACGGATCCTTCGGACACACTTTGTTCAAGTTGGTGTAATCGATGCACATTCTTAATTCATTGGTTCCCTTTTTGGGGACAAGTACATGATTTACCATCCATCAGGTGTGAATAACTTCTCGGATAAAGACATCCTTAAGTAACCTAGCTATTTGTTTGCATATAGCCCTTCGTCTTTCATCACCAAAGTGTCATAGAGGTTGCTTCACCGGTTTGGCATTAGGATCAATATTCAAGTTGTGCTCGGCAAGTTCCCTTGGTACACCTTTCATGTCGGCAGGTTGCAAGGCAAAGATGTCCCTATTCTCATGGAGGAACACAACGAGCGCACTTCCTATTTGGGATCCAGGTTCGTGCCAATGGCGGTGGTCTTGGAGGAATCTCCTTCGACAAGCTCCACCTGCTTGGTCTTGATAGCGGCCTTGAAGACGGGTTCCGCATCAGTAATCTGCTTCTTTGAAGCCGACATCTCCGAGGCATCGACCTGGTTCTGGATCACCTTGAACTCTTCACCATAGAGGACTGCTTCGGCGAAGGCGGCTTCACTGAGCTCGCACTCCCGTGCCTTGGTAAAGCTTATGTCAATGGTGATGACGCCATTTGGTCCGGGAATCTTGAGCTTGTTGTAGACAAAGCATGGCCTTTCAAGCAAGGACTAGAAGCTGTCGCGTCCAAAGATGATGTGGTACACGCTCTTGAAAGGCACCACTTCGAAGGTCATGCGTTCTTGGCGGTAATTATTGACATCGCCAAAAGCAACCGGAAGGGTGATGCAGCCAGGGAATTTGCTTGTCGGCCAGGGACAACCCCATGGAACACGGTGTTGGTCTTCCTTAGCTAGGTCTCCGTCAAGTTCATCTTGTGAAGTGTATCCAGGTACATGATGTTGATGTTGCTTCCACTGTCCACGAGGCACTTGGTGAACTCCGTGCCGTCAATCAAAGGGTTGATGACCATGGCATACTGGTTTTCTATTGGGATAAGTTCTGGGTGATCCTTTCTATCCCAAGTAATTGGAACTTTCGACCACCTAACGTACTGGGGAACCAGAGGGAGGGTAGCCATCAGTATCCTCAGAGAGGTTTTCTAGGCCCGGATGGTTGGGGTGCCAAGGAAGGTGTGGTAACATGGAGCATTCTTTTCAAAGGGATTTTCCCTTTATCCTCTCCCTTGTCGGAAGATTTTTTGTCCATGTCTTCGTCCATATCACTTGATTCCTTGGGCTCTTCCTCCTTCTTCTTCCCTTTGCCCTTTCTACGGGGTCTATTCTGCCGACTTTGCTTGTAACCAAACTCAAGGTCCTCCTTGAGATCGTTAACAAACTTGCATCGGCGATGGTGTGGGTGGCTTTGCCATTTGCGTCAAGGTGGACGAAACACGACATATCGCGGTACTCTTCGTATGTTTGGGGAACGCGGGGCGCTGAGGGTGTACTGTCACTCCTATGCTGGCCACTGCTAGCCCCCCGACCACGTCCACACTGTCCACCATTGCCTCTGCCAGTGAACGTTGTGGCGACCATGTCGGCTACTTGCTTTTCTTCGGGCGGATTCTTCTGCTTGTTATTGTTGTTCTTCCTGGCCTAGGTAGGGATTTCTATCACTGGAAATGAATCACACGCATCGTCGTCAGCAGCAGCAAACTCGCTAGCCATGGCGATCATTGCATTGAGGTTGATCTCATTGTTGTCTTGCTTGCGCTTCAACGTATGCCGGAGCAAGGTTCCCTTTTCCAGACCATCAATGAAGGCGGCCATAGCGGTCTGTTCGTGCACCCCTGCGCATGAATTTTTCATATCCAGCTAGTGAGAAAGGTAGGCACGAGAGGTTTCATCCTTTTCTTGCACACACCACTATAGGTCTCCGACAGTGTATGGACGTTTGTACGTACCCTCAAAATTCTTGGTGAACGCTTCATGCATGTCCAACCAATTGCATATTGACTTCTCTAGTAAGTCGTCGATCCATTATCGGGCGGTGTCGGTCAACATGAGTGGGAGGTACTTGACGGCGACATTGGGGTTTCCCCCTACGATGTGGATCGCTTTGCTATAGTCCTGGAACCACGTTTCTGGCCTGGCAGTGCCATTGTATGGCTTGATGGTCTTTTCTATCCGGAGGCCCTTGGGGTAAGTTGTGGCCCGTATCACTGGCCCAAAACAACGTGGTCCAAGGTATAGGGCACCCGAGCTTCTTGGATCTTGTCCAGCCGTGTACGTGCATCGTATAGCTCTGGCTACTTCCCTTTTCCATCATGGGGAGGAGAATTGTAGCGTGATCTATGAGATCCACCATGTCCTCCGCCATGATGGCTGCTAGGTGGCGATGGTGGTGGTAGAGGCGGTGGGTTAGCTCTCTTGCTATGTCCCTCCTGCGATTTCTCACGCCTATCGCGGTTGCTTATCGAACGTGGCGGCTCCTTATGGGACCTTCTTCTATGTCCTTCATTGCCGGTGCGCTCTCCGGCATGCCGAGGCTGCTCGCCCTGATCGCGTATAACGAAGCCGGGCTTGGGCCGCCTTGGAGGTGGCATGCTTGTGCGGTGGCGTGGCTCTGGTTCCTCATGACGTCGAGATGGTGGTGGAGGTGGCGACCGGTGGGGATGAGCCTTTTCTCCATGGTCGGAGGATATGGGGATAGCGCCAGTCCTGTTGTGTGCCTCCCTCCGTCTTCGCTCTATGGAGCCTGTATGCGATCCCTCATCACAGAGAGATTTTGGCCTTCTACGGTTATTCAGGGTTGACAGGCAAAGCTCTGGGTTGGACTCAAGCCTCTGCGAGGTAGCCTTTTCCTGTTGCTTGCATGCCTTAGCGACAAGGTCGTGCACCTGAGCAACTGCTTCTGGCAACCTATCCTACTCCAGGAGGGTCTTGTCGATGGCAATGTTGAGGGTGGGACTTGGCATGACCTGCCTCCCCTCTGAATCAATGTAAGGCGTGGCTTTTGTCGGCTTAGACCCATTATATCCAACCTTCATCGAACACCGGGATCTTCGACGATGTGAGCTAGTACCTTCTTTGCCTTTTGCTTTAACAGCAATTGCTTGTATTCGGCCTCCATAGGTCTTGCCGCCTTAATGGATTGTTGCGCCTTAGCCATGTCTTCGTCCAGCTTAGCACCCTGCTCCGTGATGCACTTGGCCTCTTCTAAGATTTCCGCACGTTTCCCATCAAGCTCCGTAACGCTCCGGATATGGATGACGGTGATTGGATCAATGAGAAGTGCATCATAGATTGCTTTGTCGGTGGTAGTGGCGAGCGGGTTGCATGCTGTAGACATTGACGATGGCATTGGCGGCTGATTTGATTGTCGGGCCGTACTAGGGGCCATGGTGAGTTCCTGCGTCGGTAGCGGGCGAATGACCTAAGGAGGCATAGCTTTGGCCAGAGCCGGAGGCTCGGCGGCTTTCTTAGCTGCTGCTGCTCTGGTGACCGCTGGCATGGGCGGAGCTGTCTCACATTCTAGTTCTTATCCGTCTTCTTCCATCACGCTCCCAATGGCGACTAGCACCTGGTGGGAGGTGTTGGTCTTCTCGACGTGCTCCTCCTTCTCGATATCCTACTCAATCTCCCTCATAACAGCGTCGTATTCCTCTGAGTTAGCATCTGAGCCACCGGCATCCATACTGATGTCGGCGTAAAGGGCATCAAGGACAGAGTCGGAGTTGGCTTCAGTGTTGGTGATGGCGGATGTGGAGGGTGATGGAGGCAGGCCGTTTTTGTTGTTTCCTTCTCTGGCTATGATGGTGATTGTCGTCATGGCCTCTTCATTGGCATCCGCATATTCGTTGACGATGGAAACCATCTCACCAAGAGTGAGAGGGCCTGCGGCCTGCCACCTTCGGAGGGTATGCCAGAGGAGTGTTCTAGGCGTGAGCCCTTCCATGAAGTGGAATACAAGCTCATCGGCACGGTCACCTTCTAGGGTTTCCCTCACCCTCATCCATCTAGCGAGGTATTCGCGGGGAGGTTCTCCATCCCTTTGGACACATCTAGCTAGATCAAAGATGGTGACGACGTCGACAAAGTGTGACCTGCGCATCTCTAACGCTCGGGGAAGCCAAGCGGATTTGCTGGGTCCTTCCACCTTTATATCATGCACAGGGGCAGTTTGGGTGGGCCTTGAAATTTCCTGATCTGAGCTACCATAATCCAAGGAGAGGTATGGCCCAGGTCCTTCCGCGAACGTGTCCTACTCATAGGCGGTCCGTGCGGGGCTTGACGAGTTTTCGACTTCCTGGGAGCTAGGACCCGAGTCAGTTTCGCCGATGAAGATGTGGATGTCTCCGAAGGGGATGATGGAGCAGCGCATGGGGTTCATCTTTGTCGGCACCCAGAACTCATCTAGAGGGACGATCAGCACGTTGCCGGAGAAGAGAATGTGACCGATGGCTAAGATATCACCGATTCCCATGAAGAGATTGGACCTCGCCCGGTGTAGAGCTCGAAGCGCCTCTTGCCCCACGGTGGGCACCAACTGTCGTGGTATTGCCGACGAGTACGCCATGGAGGGGTCCTCACAGTGCGTGTTTAGAGACGTGGGGTAAGGTGGGGAGTTAGCTAGTACGAGGTAACACATCTTACCTAGGTTTAAGTCCCACAACAGTGGCGGAACTCTACTCCTGCTATAAATCACTATAATCGAAATACACCGAGTTACAGAGATAGATTCGCTGTGCGAGGTGTTGCACGTTGTACGATGCAATCTGAGAGGTTGTGCCCTAAAGGCTGCCACAGGCCGGCTTATAAAGGCGCCAAGACCTAGGGTTTACAGGGAAAGGTCCTTGTCGGACAAGGTAAAGAGCCCTACACTAATACAAACTAGTCTTCCGTGTTTTGTACTCCAAGGCTCCGAGTATGTCGGTGACTCCTGCATAGCCTTCCTTTATCCGGCATGGTCCTCCCTCGAGGATCCATCTAACTGGGTCGCCTAGTAGGCCATAGGCCTTGCTACCAACCATGGGCCACCCGGGTTAGGCGGATTGGTGACATGCTATGAGGATACCCATATAGCATATCCCCAACAGTATGCGCATGGTTACGCCTTTGAGGAAACATAAGGGGAAATCCAGCCTTGCGCCTCATCATTGGAGCGGCGTCGCGATGGCCGCCGCAGGGCGATGAGGGGGGCGAAGTACCTGAACTGTTAGGTCAAACGAGCGTCCCCGGGACCAAACGCCACTCGAGGCGAGGCACCCCCTTCGAGGATCATCCGGTATGACACCCACGCTCCTAGCTCCGGGGGAGAAGTCAGTTTCTCATGTGAGTCATGCACGACCGATGAACCCAGCCAGAAAGATTGTGCAAAAGCTCTTTCGCAACAAAAGAAAGGGGACAAAACTGTGTCTTAAGTGTTCTCCATTTAGGCTATTAGACCTCTTCATCATGTGCCTAACCATGCGTAGGGCGCCTTAGGAAGGGAGCGCCTCCTTGGGTGTCACCTGGGTCTAGCCCTGGGTCCTTAGTGCTGGGGCATTTCCAACCAAAAGTTGAAGAGGTTGCAAGGTAGGGTTGCAAGGTAGGGTTGCATACCGTAGTCGGTACTAGGGAGCCTGGCTCCTAGTCCTATGGATAGTGTATTCAGACTGACCAACCCCCTGGAGAGACATGGGGCAACAAGTACTCTGAGTGAGGCTAGCTCTAAACATGATAAGTACACCAAAGAAGTTTTTAGTAGCTAACAGATAGTGCAAATTATGCCCTGTAAGAATTATAGAACTGCAAAGATCAATGTTTCACCTATTTTATTCCTACATATAAAAATAAGGGAAATGGACAACTTCAAAAAGTCGGTTCATGTTGGAGACAAGCCACCACCTTGGACACTACTGCTTCCATGGCCTCCTGGGAGGCGTGGAAGCTCCTACCCGGGACGGGGGGCTGAAGACCACCTCGGCATCGAAGCCGAGGACATGGTGGTGAACTCAGGACAACAACTCCTAGGCTACGCCATATGCCATGTCCTTGACTTCATCCAGCATCATCGAGTCTATATACACATAGAAGATTTCAAGTCAGGACAGCAGAGAAAACAAGAGACTAAGGACGGCGTTGATCCCCCGTCTAGGGCGCTCGAATGGCGCCAGGCGGAGAGACCCTATAAGATCGTTCATCTTGGAGGTCACCTGGAGGAGAGAGGAGGAATTTGCATCGCTAACCCTTCGCTCCTCGCGAAGGGCCTGCAGTGCCTCCTCTGTCTCCTCCCGGGTCTCCTCCAACTGCTACTTCAAGCGAAGGACCCTCCGCATCAGGTCGGGGAAGGCGTCACCTGGCAGAAAAAGCCTCCTCCGGGGAATACGGGGGTCTCGGGGCAAGGTGGCCTCGAGAACCCCACATCGCCTAGGAGCCTCTTATGACGACGCACTTCACCAACTAGCAGGGGCAATCCATCCTCTGGGCCGATAGGGAAGGAGCTCCCCGGGGCCACCTAATTTCTCGCAGAGCCTAGCCGAGCGTGGCAAGGCCAGTCCTTTGCAGGACAGACAGACATCACCCTGCGTGCCGCTGACCAAGCCTCACCAACCGGTTGGCATGCGGACCCGCACTCGGAGACAAGATCTGCATCATCAGGAGGGGTCCCAGAGAGCCACGCTCCTGCTAAGGGAGCCGGCAAGGACCCCTCCTTCATATCCTCTGGCTAAGGGACCCCAGTTGGGAGACTCCTCGGGGACGTTGGGGCTTGCTAGCCCACCCAGCGGGGACTCTGGTCGGGGCAAGAGGCCCTAGAGAGAAGAAACAACCCATTAGACAAAATACATCAAGTACATCACCAAAGCAACTATGCGAAGAGAATCTTCTCCTATTGACTCTGCATGAGCCTTGGGCCACGAAAGGATGGACCCACAATGGGCATTTGGAGGGGCTAGAACCACCCCCAGGTCATTGGTTTGTTCCTCAAGGGAGTTGAGGTCAACTCTAGAAGACGAAGGCGCCTGGACTACCCTCGAGGGTGGCACCTGCCTCTCCAAGAGTCGCAACCGGGTCATGGTGCTGAAGAAGTCAGCAAATGAGGCGCTTCCTGCGGATCCACTCTCAACTTGCGGGGAGAATCTTCGCGAGAGGATTCCCTATAGAAGAGTCAGTCGCAGGCGATGAGCCCACACTAACTTCCGAGGGCACTTTGTCCTCCCTCATGACGTCTTCAGCTTCATAAGAAGACTCTTCAGCCCCCACAAGACCCTTGGAATTAAAGTGCGCGAGGCCCCTGATTTTATCCTCCTAATGCTTGTCGAAGAAAATAGGGAGGAGGCCTTTCGGGCAGCCCCCGGTGGCCGTCGGGAACAGAAGATCCTTCATCAAGCCGACATATGCTTCCCGTGTTAGATCCTGATCCCTCCTGAAGTGGAGCCGAATTGGATCTTCAGGACCGCGGTAAGCCTAGTCCAAGCGAGATCTCATCTACAATGGTGCCAAGAGCCGGTGGAGATAATCCGAGATGATGGCATGCACCGTCAAGTCTTTGATTGCAAGGACCTCAATCCTACCAGCCATAGGCTTCAGTTCCGTGTCTTGGGAGCACAGCCTCCCCCATCTCAGGAGGGGTTGAGCCACCTCCCGAGGGTCGTACACCCACATGAAATGGCAGTCCACACGCACCACACAGTGCTCGCTCTGCCATTCCTCCCATTTGGATTTGAACTTCCCTAGGAGGTACCTCTTGGAAAGGTTGTTCTGTAGGCAGAATGTGACGACGCCTACTATCCTCAGCTTCGTGTCAACCAGAGGAGTGAAGTAATGTCGAAACAACGCCATCAAAGGCATCACCCCGATGAACCCTTCACACAGGTGCATGAATGTGGCCAACGCTAGCAGAGCATTGGGGTGAATCTGAACAAGGTGAAGGGCATAACACAATGCCATCACCTCCAACAAAAAATAGAGAAAGGAGGAACAAGTCCTATCTTAAGGAATTAGCAATAAATGGGCATCTCCCTTTCGCCGACACCCCCGCTAGGGCAGTAGAGCATGGTAGCTCCATTCTCATGGCATTCATCGGCCACGAGTAGTCTCAGGGCCTCAAGATTGAGCTAGCCTATGGTGGAGGGAAGGCGACCTCTCGATGGCTAGCGACGCCCAGGGGCTCCGGAACGAGTTATAGTTGAAGGTCCCTTGAATCCTTGATAGAACATCGGAGCCATGGCAGCGAGACATGACAAGGTTCAGGGGAAAAGGAGGAGCGTAAATGGAGGATTAATTGAGTGGAGAAGTGGCGGATACTGTCTCTTTATAGGCCTTGGCCTATGAAACCTATCCACCCACCCTCTGCTCCCAATTACTATCAAGACCATCCATGAATTAACGGATGGCCCTAATCGTGCATCTCAGGGCCGACGCGACACCTTGCAGGCAGCAGGACAGTGACTCACATGATAAAGTTATGATGGTGGTCGTGGGCCCACTCAGGATAAGGATGTTGACCCAGCCAAACACGGCCTTATTGGAGCGCGCCTAGGGGTTACTATCGCATATGTGGCTGTCTGGTATCCTGGATACAATGAGTGGACCACGATCCAAGGGGGTGGCGCACGGAGGGCTCTGCCGGTACATCCTCCCATGGCACGTCGCCCCCTCCAGAAAGTGACCCCGACCCAGGTAGGTCACCCGGGGACAGGAATTAGATTGATATGCACATCGTTGTGCCATTTTGCAGGCACCAGAGCACCACACGGTGGTAAGGCAGGACTACCAAGCCACGTTGAGGATTGTAGTCTACTGCGTGGCTAGGATCGTACTAGCTCATGTGAATCAGCCCCTGTGGTGTTCCCTTCCTGTATAAAAGGAGGCCCGGGTCAAATAAGAAAAGAAGGGAAAAAGGGAGAGAACCTTCCGGAGAAAGGCATCCGGTGTAACCTTGTGATACTCAAATAGTATCTACTTACAGGATGTAGGACTCCGCTCACTGCGGACCTAAACTTGGTAAAAAATGTGTCTCTCTCTGTGATTGTGTTCGTCTAGCTTGTCAATCGAGCTCGCCGGATGTTGCATTCCTGGCCGAAAAACAAAGGGGTACTCATACCCCTGGTGTCGAAAATCGCGACATGACACAAACTACGTATGAACTGCACAGTAGAGGATAGTTATGTTGTAGCTTAGGCCGAACCAAAACCAGATACAATATATAATGACATCAAGGACCGGATGACTATATAAGACGTCGTAGGGATCAGCCTTTAGGGCACCAATCACCATAACCTCAGCTCGCACAAGCGAAACCTCTCTTGTAATTTGTAATTCCGGCTCTACCGTATTGCTGGATTGCTAGCAGAAGTAAGATCCGTCCACCACAGGCAGATTCAAACTTGGGAAAGCTTGTGTGCTCACCATCTCGGACGACCGTACGTTTCGCAACCCACATATCCATGCCCCGAGCACCCCCTCATGAAATACATGTCTTCAATCCGACGACAGTTGGCGCCCACCGTGGGGCAGGTGACTTTCAGAGCTGCGTTTGAGGCAGAATCTGTGCAAATCGGAATCAGTGAGACAACCGTCATTGGTCGGGTTCTCTACACAAGAGGCAGCCCTCTCCTCCTTCTCGACGATACTTGGATTCCGGCTAGGGGGACCGTGGCAAGCTACACAGTCATGTCTTTTGGCAAGATCGATGTTTACCTCGGTTTCGCTGAAGCTGCCCAACTCACCCCAGCAGTAATGATAAAGGCAGAAGAAACTTCTAGATCTGCTTTGTCCGCGCAGGCGGTAGAGTTTCGGATCTCAGAAATCGCTAATCCCACCCAGCCTGCACCTAAAGCAGAGATCATGGAGAAGATCGGATCTGGAGAAGATCTCCCTTAGGAGGTCGAATCACAGGAAGATCAAAGCAACAACATCTCTGGATCTTGCTCTGCTGATGCTAGGGCATGAAATCGCTTCTGAGGCACACTGTGAAACGGATGATGATGAGTGCCATAGTCAACATAGATGCAGTTCTCGATACCATAAAATGTTTCGAGGAAGCTAAGGAAGAAGTCCTAAACTACCTCAAAGCACATGGATTGCACTTTGTCAGATACGTTGGCTCTAGATCCGGCTCTATCGATGTTGGAGATGACAACGACTTGGTGCTAGACACAATCGGAACAAACACCGACCCACCGGCTTCCCGGGGGGATTCCATGACGTCTGCAAAATTCTGGGCGTTTGAAGCAGAAATTGAAGAGGAGAACAACTACAAGCCTGTGGAAGAAGAGAAGGTCTAGATGTAAGTCACTACAACAGTATGGATGAGAGATACAATGAAAACTCTCCCGAACCGCAATAATATATGGATCTTAGAGAGAATCCCGACATCCAGATGTCCAAGAGTGCCGATAGAATCTTGACTCTAGGAATCGGACCAAAAGCCGTCTTTGCCACAGGGACCGGTAAGGCCAACAAGGCAAAGAAGAAGAAGAAACACAAGACTCCGGCTAAGGATCTTCTAGATCAAGAGGAGGTCACCGAAGAATACGAGGAGGATTCAGACGGTGCTCTGATCCCCAAAGAACCAAAAAAGACTCTGGTGGATGGACAACCGTGAAATTCTCAGAGAGGCACTTACAACGCCGATCCCAACCGCCTAGGATCTTACGCCGGACGAGTTGAAGGAAAGGTCCCAAGCCCTAGAAGCACATCGCCAGGTACTCTTACATGAAGCCACTCATCTCATCAAGGAGAAACAACACATTGCAGACATAGGATAGTACAACTCCCTGCAAAATTAGAAGACCCGGAACGGCCCAGAACTGGCCAACAAAAATCTGGAAGTTCATAAATTTCTCTTTGAGGGAAACAAAGCAAACATAGTCGTGGGACAGCCTCAGATCAACAGCAAGGGAAACAGGGTGTATAACATGCTGGTAGAAAATACTGCTATAACCCGAGAGATTGTGGCGAATAATCCAACTCCAGAGTAGTTCCGGATGAGTGTAGCAGTACTCAACAAGGACCTAGAGCAACAAAAGGCCGTCACATACTTCAGTGGAGAGTTGGTCTCCAAATCCAACCAATGTCGCACGGACACGGCTTAGCAACATGACACAAGACCCCGTCAGGAACCGGATTGGCGTCACCGCTCCAACCCTCGGGATGATACTTACTCAAGAATTGGCTCTTCAGGATAGCGGCACAAAACCATGCGTGGTTGGAGCAATGTTGTCCTAGCCGTATAGCAAGACGCCATAGCAGCAATGGTTCCACAACAACCTCCCCCGCGGCAGTCAGATCACCACAAGGAAGAAGATGAAGCACGACGTCTAAAGCAAGATTGGAAAATAATGCCACCTCCTAGACACACAAGCCGTTCGACTGAACCTCATCATAATGATGGCAATGACGGACGAAGAAATGATGAACACCACGCCGGATCAAGCTGACACGGTGGTTGTCACCACGAAGCCCCGATGGAGGACGACAATCAACCGGAAATAACCCACTGGCACCACCCTCTCCACCAAGCAGCGCCCATAACGGATCCCATGGAGGCCAGGGAGAACATCGAGGTGGAGGTGGTGGTGGAGGAAGCAGAGACCCGACTCCACGACACCGCAGCCACATGGAACATCCGAGACGATGCTTCCTGTCACCAAGTGATGCCAGGCACCGGATCAAATCAAACATAGAGGTGTGGTGCTACGAGTCGGACATCATATACGTGGGCCCAAAATGTTTTTGTCCACGGATTTGACAAACAAATTTTCCAGAGGGATTTGCTATCTCAAGGCACGTTCAACCCTACGACGACGTGGCTCTAGGATTACTTCTAGGCCTGCTACATTGCCAAAGGAGGAAGCAACTTGGTTGCAGTCTGGTATCTCCCATTGATGCTGCATAAGGCAGCTCGATCATGGCTCAATGAACTCCAAGAAAATACAATTCACAACTGGTATGACATGCAAAGTGTGTTCTTTCGGAATTTCGAAGGCATATACAGGAGGCCTTACACGGTCGGAGACCTATAGCGTTGCACCCAAAAGGCCAGAGAAAATTTACGGGACTACTTCGTATGATGGATTGACACGAAGAACTCCTATGAGGAAGTAAATGACCATACCGCGATTGAAGCTTTCATCGCAGGGCTCCCAATTGGATTACTGTGTCACCAACTAAAGTACGACAAAGTCACTCATCTGGGAGAATTGATGAAACAGCAAGAAAATATGTAGATGCGGACGATGATTCAGAGGGACTGCTGAACTCCTTGGCCATACCACAGTCGTCTAAGCAGCCAAAGCAGTAGCAGACCCAGAAGTGCAAGAACACCTTAGAAGAGAAACCCAATCTAGAAACCGCGACTGTCAACGCAACATTCAGACCTAGAGGATGAGGAGGACGTGGAGGCGGCCAGGGACGAGGTCACGGAACTTCCTAGGTCCAAGGAAGAGGACACCAACAACCTGGTAAAACCTACTCTTGGACCAATATTGCCAATAATCCATGTGTGCATCACCCGGATGGTAATGGGGGCTCTTCCCTCACAAATTTTGAGTGTCGGTTTAACGGTGACATCAAGAAAGACGAATCCGCTGGCTACAGGGCCAAACTACGAAAAGGAAAGAAAAATTCTGACAAAGAAAAGGAGTCCAAGGAAGATTCCGACATGTAGGAGGCAGATACCTCAAATCCCAAGTTGGATGGACTCATATCCTACTATTTGTTTTGTAGTTTCAGGAACCCTTCAAGATTCTACAACTGAAGAAGAATCAAGCTAGATGATGAAATCCGACTTTGGATCTTGGAGGCTTCCGGGGGCTATTATTGGGGATATACTTTCTGGGTATACCCAATGTGACTCGCTGACCATCGTGGCCACTTCGGGTTAGAGATATGCTTCACGGGCGGCCCGGTTAGGGAGAGAAGTTGGAAGCCCATCCGGCTACGGGAAGGCCCAGAAGACTTACCGACTTAGGCATGTAGGAATACTTGTAGTCCAAGATGTACTATGTAACCGACTTTGTATCGTAGCTGGATAGGACTCTCCTATAACCCTAGGACTGGATGACTATATAAGTCGCTCCTAGGTATCAACCTTTAGGGCACCAATCACCATAACCTCAACTTGCACAGGCAAAACCTCTCTTGTAATTTGTACTTTCGGCTCTGCTGTATTACTGGATTGCTAGGAGTATGATCCCTCCACTGTAGGCGGATTCGAATCTGGGTAAGCTTGTGTGCTAATTGTCCCGGACGACTGTACGTTTCACACCCCACATCTTTCCACACCCTGAGGACCCCCTCATGGCTTACTTGTATTCAATCTGATGACAGTCATCATACGCTTTAACAACCATCCATATGGGTGTGTCCTACCCATATCGTGCGCTCGTACCACATGCCTCCGCCTTGGCCTGGCCAAATAGATCAACTTTCGTGAAGGGGATAGGGACAAAAATCAGAACACATCCGCCACCATTCATTCCAAATTAGAGGAAGAAGATATCCGAAGAAGAAGAACTCTTTTTGATCGAATCCAAGATCTTCAACCTCTAGATCATCCACTCCACCATCATTTCCCTTGTACAAGAGAGAGATATTCACACTTGTAAGGTTAGGGTTCACAACTATATTCAAACTTGGATTTGTAATCGATTTCATCTTCCTTCTTATTGTGCCTTGCATTATGATTATATCATTGTGTTATTCTCCTCTCCTGTGCGAGTAAATCCACATAGGCATGGGAGGTGATGTAGGTAATTGGTGAGATGTGATGTGCCTATCTTATATTCCATCAAGATGTGATTGTTGTTACTATTATTTTGTGCAATAATGATTATCTATATCATGTGTAATGCTTGTTATCTAATTTAAGGGAGCATGTAACATGATACGAAGAACCACATAGACAAGAACTTCTTTGCTAGTAAATCAACAACCTCCGAGTGACACGGATAATATCAAAGGGGGTATAGTATAACTCGAGGAGAACTAAGAACCATAAATATTAAAGCTTTGATTCGGTCTCACAACCTTAAATGCTACATGACCATGGCTAGTGGTAACAGGAAAAAGAATCATGGGAGTTAGACAAATCCACCTGGAAGAGTCATGGTTAATAATAGGTTGCTGTCATACTTGCACATCCATATGAAGAATTACAATTTCTTATTCTATTTACTCAATCTTGAAAATTTGTTATCATCACGAACTAAGTCTCTCCGCACCTAACCTCTCATCTGCAGGAACTTCAATCAACCTTCATACTTTTTTACTTTTATGTTATCTATTCTCTGTTCAAACTCCCTTTTACACTCAACCACACTCACCACCTTTTATCCTTTAATACTTGTAGTCAATTCACTCAAAACCAGTAACACCTTGGGTGCGACCGAACCGCTGATAAACACTTGCCTAGGCTTTTCTTTGGGATATATATAAAAACTAGAAGTAATACTTCCACAAAAATATGCTTAAAAAACTTATGCTATTGTGGGCATCAACCCCAATGAGTATCTCTAAGTATCCTAGGAGGTTCGTCATGTTGTACTCCGTCTCCTCAACAAAGGAATCAAGTTGGGCTTCTCTAAGTCGATGGAGATGTCCTCGGCTTCCCTAGCTCCGGTCGCCGCACATCGTGGAATATTATTACACCATACTGTCTCACCTGGCATGTGCAATCCCTCTATCGCACTCCAGGTGAGCTTGCGGTCCTCCAGGACCTCTTCGATCCCCCTTCACTACAAGAAATGTTTCCTTCCGCAACAACTTGGCCCGACAGTCATTGTACAAGGTGCGTCTTTCGCGACAAAATTCTCGGCTCGACCATGGCCGATAGAAAAGTTGTTTTTGGTTTCGCGGCCCTCTACTACAACGAAACTGCTAAAAACATGGAGGAAGCTCGGCTAGTTCATGGCAGAAGCAAGATTTTTGGTTCCTCGCACGATGTTGACTTGCCGAAGTCTTTTGAGGCTTGTGGGTCCCAGACGTTAGTGTCTCTTGTGGACCATACTTTTCGGTCACGCCTCCCTGATTTGAACTCAATAACGTTGCTCGATGCGTTTGCCATTTAGTCAGGCTGCTGGTCCCACATATCAGCCTCTCATTAGAAGAATCGTGTGTATGATGGATTTTTTTCCTTTGCTCGCGCTATCCTATTCCGAATTTGATAGCGTTGCTCGCTGCATCTGCTGTTTAATCAGGCTGATTTTTCCTTGGCTATTGCCTCCCTGATTTCAACTCGATAACATTGCTCGATCTATCTGTCGTTTAATCACACTGCTGGGTACCCCATGTCAGCCTCACATTACAAGAATTGTGTGTATGATGGAATTTTATTCTTCGCTCGCGCTACCCTATTCTGAACTTGATAGCGATGCTCGATGCATCTACCTCAAACTCCTGGACCCCATATATCATCCTCTCATTAGAAGAATCATGTGTATGATTGAATTTTTCCCTCGGCCGCACCTCCGTGTTTCGAACTTGATAGAGATGCTCGCTGCATATACTATTTAATCATGCTGTTGGGCCTCCACATGTCATCCACTCATCAGAAGAAACGTGTGTATGATGGAATTTTTGCCCTTGGTCGTGCCTCCGTGTTTTGAACTTTGCTGCTCGTTGCTCGATGCACTAGCCATTTTTTCAGGCTGCTGGGTCCCTCATGTGAGCCTCTCGTTAGAAGAAACGTGTGCATGTTAGACTTTTTTCTTGCTCGTGCCTCCCTATTTCGAATTTGGCAACATCGCTCGAGGCAAAACCTGTATAAGGCCGCGCTATTGGGTCCCACATGCCGGTCTCTCTGTAAATAAAACATGCGTATGATGGAATTTTTTTGGTCACGTCCGCTGTTTTGACCTTGGCAACATTGCTCGAGGTGGTAGCTGTGTATGGTCTTGCTATTGAGGCCCTCATGTCAGCCTCTCTAGTATGTTCTGGTTTGTGGGTCCCCGATACAGCCTTGTATGTTCTGGTGGGTGGGTCCCCAATGCTAGCCTCTTTGTACAAGTATTTAACTTTTTTCAAACCCGACCATTAAACTCGAGGGATGCTACAGGCTGGTGGGTCTCTGATGTCAGCCTCTCCATAAAGCAATATTGCTAGAAGAAAAAATGTAAAACCAAGATAATATTATGCAAGCACAGAGAATCAAACTCAAGACTTCAAAACCATGTGCGTTGCCACTACGACAAACAAATAAGATGAACATTATCATTAAAAGCTTTATAGTACCTATAACTTATATATTAGTATTCTTAAAAAGATTTTATGTGTCCATGTTATCTCTCTTATTAAAATAGAAGGGAATCGATCCTAGCATCTCAATTTATTAAATGGGAGGTAATAGAGTAGTTTCTTAAAAACACGGGTAGGCGGATTTTTTTAAAGGGTTATTCCAAAAACACTGAATTAAAGATTTTGGGCTATTCTACATCTACTATACTCAATGGTCTGTACTCCATGCGCTATTCTCCATGGGTTCCTTGATAAAAATTTAAATGGCATGTCGTCAGCAAGTCCCTGACCCCTAAAAGGCCAAATTAAATTGTTCCGGGCTAAAGAGGGGCCGTATGGGCTAGATTTCACCTCCTATTTTTAGTAAAATTTGCATAGTGCTGTGGCTCGGCCGGATTCAGAACACAGACCTCACTACCGGAGGAAAAAGTGATAATTCTTTTGACAGATATTCGTGTAAAAATATCTAAAGAACTAGGGACACAGACCGCGTGTGCCAAAACTAGATTTGTATCCAATGACTTTGCTTGGTACCCTCTCATCTCTGTCCAAAACACATCCAATGGTTTCGATGACACACATGCAAAAGCTCTAGTGCAAACAGCCCAGCAGCAGCAACATAACTTTTTTACAAATTCAGTAGCATTTGAAAGATCTAGTAGTACAGAATAAGACATAAAAAATATCGATAGATTCCTAGTTCATATTCAGCAGCACTTGACCGATTCTGCAGCATTCCAAAGTGACTATTTCAGCAATACAGACACTGAAACTCAATAGCAGTACAGAGAGAACCCGTTCATGTTTCAGCTGTAAAAACCTTGTCGCACGATCAGTTTACCCTTTTCTCCAAACACACTCGATCATTGGAGCAAGAAAAACTGACAATCAAGTATGATTTTGTGTGCATACCTCCTCTTCACATCAATACCAGTGTGACCCCCATATATGCATCCCAAAATGCCCAAGCCTAATCTAGATTGTGACATGGCCAAGTTTAAAAAGGAAAGTAAGACCATCTACTGCACTTGATCTAAAAAAGTACCAATACATCAGTATTAGTTCTAGAAAATACCTTAGTAATAGTTACGACATGACACTTGATAGATTGAGTAGCATTTGAAGACTTAGCGATACATAATAAGACAGAAAAAATATCTATAGATTCCTAGTTCATATTCAGCACCACTTGACAGATTCAACAGCATTTCAAAGTGATCGATTCAGAAGTACATACAATGGCCAAAAGAAATGATAGATTCAGCAATGCAAACATTGAAATTCAATAGTTGTACCAAGGCCATGACTCAAAAGGAAAGGGAGTCCATATTCAGCACTCGATCGGTCAATCTGAACAAGTACCAGTACATATGTATTACTACAAAATAGATTAGCAGTAGCAAGTTAAGACCTCCATACAAAATACTCAGCATAACGCAATAGCATGTCAAGTGCTGGCCGGGTAGCACTTTCTTTCCTGCCTGTTACGCTTTCCTTGTCACACCATCGCCTGTGGGCCCACTATGTCAGCAGCATACATTGGAAATAGGTATACATTGCTACAATCTTGTTCCACCTCTCCCCATACAATTTGAATTTGTCACCAACATGAAGTAATTAATTAGTGCGACGTTACATATCTTAACATTGGGATCATCACAAGAAGATTTAGATGTTTTATCTCACTTTTGAAACTTGTCGATGTAATACTCCTAATCCATAGGGAATTCCGATGAACAATTCAGAAGCTTCTAGGTAACACCGCAGCTATGACAGGTATGACTTGAGCTCTTCCAAGGCAACTTCGGCCAATGACGGCCTACTTGTCAGCTCATATGTCGCCACCATTTCGACCACATGGAGCTCATGCCACAGAGACAACGACCAAAGCTTCACCTTGTACCACAGCGATTCACACACCCCTGAACTGACGAACTAGGGGAATATGACGATGTCCATGGTGTGGCCATCAATTTGGGCGATGAACACGGTGCCCTCTTTCCCAGTGCCGATGATATCCGCTCTCCGAGAGCCTCTTGTGGGCACCGGCTTAGATGTCTCCCAGTCTTTGTGGCTATAGGGCATTATGGGCATAGTCCTCGAGTTGGAAACTCTGAGGTGGCGCTACCATAGGTGTTATCTCTACCGATGAGGTGATAAACTCGCATCTAGGCTCCATGCAGAATTCCTAGCCGTGAAAGCACTAGATTATGTGGTCGTAGATGTCATTGTAGGGGACGAATGTCCCATAGTGGTTGTTGGGGCATCTGCTACCTTTTCCACCCATGACTTGGTGGTACAGCTCCTTGGAGCATGTGGCTAGCCGGGCGGCGCTGGTAGTGTCCAGACGCATAGCGATTTCGTTGAAAACATCATCGCCAACCTTGCTCCAGAAGCCGTGCAGCGGGTTGTGCGTCGATTGCGACATCGGGATGGATTGGGGGAAGAGGTCGGACCAGCGTATGACTATCGGGGGACTTTTGGAGAGGGATCGTGCGGCCTGCAAGATCTGATACAGCGGGAAATATGGCGAGGAAAATGTGCAAAGCACGCACTAGAGACGATCCCAAATGCGGGGCCAGGCGGCATTGGCGAGTGGGGATAAAAACAACCGAGATGAGAAAGATGGGATGGCTCTTTGAACGAGGTTTTTTTGCAAGGCCTCTGGAGCTGCATCCAAGATGCCGACTAGCTTGGCTAGCATGCTGTAGTGCACTAAATTAACCATCTGAAATCCTGGCGCATTTTATAGCTAGGCTGGCATGCTATCGTGCACTAAATTAACCATGTCACAACTTGGGCGATTACAGCTAGGCCGGCACGGTGCTGCGTATGCCGACTAGGGTTACTACTACTGTCATGTTTGACTAGATGATGTTTATTTACAGCTTCTATTTTCCTAAAAAATAGTACTCCTACCTAGTAGTAATACACTTGTACTAGTATAATACGTACTACTACTAGCAGTAGAGTACAACGAACAATCATCTCGTTAGTTCAGCTACATACAGGCGTTGTACAACACCTACCTAGTTGATTGTTAGGTACACCAACACGGCACAACTCTTGTATGCAGCCAAACTAAAAAGATGATCGTTTAGTTTGCTAAAAAGGATTATATTGTGGAACAAAGGTAGTACAATACTAGCAGTAGTACACTAGATGTTTATTTTGCAGTTTTGCTGCAAACATAGTACAGTGAATACCTTCACATTGGAGCCTAGCATGATCAAGTACCATGGTGTTCCAACACGATGCATGATAACTGAAGGTATTCAAGCACCTCTTTACAGAATAATTATAATTAAAAGCGAACAATCACTACATTAATACACCTACGATATAGTAAATTGTCCATCAAATGATGGGTGATAACCTGCACATCTGATCACCTTCTCACAGTTATCATGATCAAATACTATCACCTAAAAGTAAGTGGCGGCAAGCTTCTTGAATAGCGGAAAGTATCCTACCTTCAAGTCATGTGCTTTGACAAAATATAGCCATCCTTCGTCAAGGATTACCTTGCCATCTTGCTTCTTCAGGTCGACGTCTTAGCTGCATGATTTGCATATCTTCAACTTGATGGCCTCTAGATACTCACCGCCAAACGTTGGAAAAAAGGAGTTGGGTATGCTATGCACGTCTAACCCTCCCGGTATTAACAACATCTTGCAGAACTCGTCATAGGTGTTCTCCATGTGGGTGTTCTTGGCTCGCCCCTCCATCCAGACTGCACATGGCTCTCTTGTCTTCTTCGATGATGAGTCTCTCCAAGCTTGCGCTTCTTGCCCGAACACTACAAAAAAAATCATGTGGACAGATAATGTCTCTACGAGCTGTCAATAATTGTGAAATAGTACATATATTAGCTGATAGAGTACAATACAAGATCAACTAAGAAAGTAAAGTGGAGCAATTTTCTTATCGAAGTACACAAATTAAAGTCTTAACTCAAGCTAGCATGAACGTCGTTTATATTAGTACTACTTCCAAGGTCTAGGCATCACATTAGTGCATTTCATTATCGAGCAGTACAGATACCGAACATCCAAGAACAGACGGACGGGCGAACATGATGAGCTCTATCTGCTATCGGTGCTAGAGATGCATACATATACTTGAAATTTTGGCAAAAATCAGCATAGGGCAGCAGCTGCCCTAACTTGCCTAAATTGAAGGGACCTCCGCCCCTGAGACCAATCAAGCAAAAAATGCAGAGTGGCCTCCCAAATCATCATCAGCCATGGATCAATCAATACAAAATTTGAACTTATCATTACATTTCACCGTAGATCTATCCCCGGAACTAGCTTGCATGTGTAAAACTGAACTATAGTATACAAACGGGTTAAATGCACTAGATGAGAAATATACTCAACACCAACCCAATGTTAACAAAGCACTAATAAAAGCTTGACCGCATATCATCATCAAGATCAAGGGTGTTGGGGATTATGTACATACCGCACTGCCACCGTGATGTCTGAGAGATGCGACGACTCTATAGATGAGGTTGCAGGGCCCACCACCCACAGTCGACCCGTCTAAGACGAGTAAGTTGCGGCGGTGGTGGTCGTCAAAGGAGGGAAGCGCAATGCGGCGAGGTCAAACGTATGTTGTGGACAAAGCAAACCTTGCCTTTATTTCGCACTAGTTCCACTACAATATCCACCGTATCACAAATCCCATAGCCACCAATACATTACTACTAATTGTCATGCGAAAAATAATAGCCTAGAAAATTGGGCATGGCCGCTTGAGTGCTTGAATAGGAAAACATCAAACACATACTATGAAAGTATATTATTACGTACATGGTGCCTAGTATAAGAAATAGTGGAAATGATGTTGCAAGTGTTGATACTACAATACAGTATGAAAGTACTACATACGTAGTATTGTACATTACATGGTGACAAGTACTAGCTATAGAAATGATGTTGTGAGTGCTCATAATCAGCTTTTCTGCATTTTGGTCAAACTTCACATAGTTCTAACGAGGCAGGGTTGGCACGAACCATATTGGTGCCTCGAATATTTGCTCCCTATGTTCCGCTCCAGTGTAGTTAAGTGATGAACCTATGGCAGCCCCCCATTGACGTGCATGCGGCTCCAATCTGAAACTGGAAGTGGGCGATGTTCGCAGCGCACGTGCGTAGCAAACACACAGTCTCCTCTGAACACTAGAAGAGCTTCATCAACATCGGCAACACCAGGTTCGGGTTTGTAGGGGGCTCGAGGATGAATGGATGGTTGATTCCCACAAACAATGACCTCCCTTCAAGAGTATCCCTTCTGATCTAGTCCGATGCTACAGGGTCATCCAAATTACGGGCCCTCTGGAAAATGTGGCAGTGGAGCGAGGGATAAGTGAGCAGCTCTGTATCCATGTATGATACAGGACCACCATGGTTGTTGGTTCGTGCACCCCTGGTGTTAATCAACAGGATATCCCAGCCAAGCTCTGCCAAGTACCAGTTGTGTAATGCAACATCTTTAGCCTCAACATCGTCACTAGCTTGGATGTGTAACATCCCATTTTCTGCAACCATGTTTGTTGAGGGTTAGGAAGCTAGAAAATTTGGGGGAAATAAAACTTTTACTAGTTGTTTATATATAAGCCTAGCTCAATTAGATTGCTTGATCAATTGTGTGGTTTTGGTAGTGTTGTTTGCTAGTCTGCATAATTGCATGATCACCAAGGGTCGTCTTAGTTAGTCACCCCCACAAGCCTATTTTGGCTAAGTCATAAAAACTTAGATTTGTTCTAACTTTGGAGCCTTGGTTTGAATAAACCCTTCACCCTTTCTACCATGCAAGAGTACCATGTGGTACTAGGCTAGTAGTACTTGAGAACCAATCCTTCGTCCTGATTAAACCACAAGCCCAAGCCTCTTGCATGTGAGTGTTCACCTCACTAGTTGCCACTTAGGGAATGACCACCTTAATTTGTCCAAAGTTTGGACAATCCTTGTGAGCTCATGGCTGTGATCTAGGAGGCAACCAAGACGTAGGAACGATCACCTAGTATCCCTCTACATCCCCATCTTTTCCCCACTGCCATTGGTGGCCTCAACTCGTGTTGGCAAGTGCCCAAAGTGGCCACCTCACCAATGTGGCACTAGATCACCACAAAAACCCTCCCCCTCTCTCCCACATGTGCTACACCCCTCTCTGGCCCTGGCACGATGCACCACCACCCCAGCTACCACCTTGCACCCAGCCAGGTCACCTACATGCACCGGCACACTTCAAAGAGGAGAGACAATGGAGATCTTTGCAAATCTTGCCCACCTCGAAAACCAGCAGTCTCTCCCTCCCTCCTGTCCCATCTGGCCCCACCCTGGACAACTCCAACTCCCCGGGCACTCTCTCCACCCTACCCCTCTCTCTCCCGCACGCCCAACAATCCCCAACCCCCGGCGTCCATCTCAGCAGAAAACCCTCGGCCCTGCTCCCTCTCTTCCTTCTCTCGGTGCAAAAACACGCGGTGGACAGAGGAGAGCCCTGCCACCCTACTGCACCCCTACCCCTCCTACTCCCCCAAACCCTAGCCAAGCAGACAGCACGCCGCCGCCCGTGCTGTTCTGTCGAATAGCCTGTCAGCACCGCGCAACGGCTACCCCCTCTCACTCTCCTGTAGGCCCGGCCAGCCCCTGAGGTAAGACCGTCCCTAGGTCACCCCATGGCGTCGCCACCGCTCCTCCTGGCCAACCCCTAGCTCCCCTTGCGACCCCACCGTCTCACCGTGCACCCGGTGCACCGTGGTCTGGCTCTGCCCGTTAAATAGCTCCCCCACCCCCCCGCACGCTCCTCCCACTCCTCATTTCTCTCCCAGAGCTCCCCAACACCACCCTAGAGCGGAGGCAGAGCCTCTAGCTCTCTCCCCTTCCTCTGTCGTTCCTCTCCGTCTCAGTGCCGATGACGAACGAGAAGGTTCTCTCGTCCCTGCTCTACCTCTCCTCCATGCTCCCCTTCCACTGCACTCCCCTCCCAAAACCAGCCCAAATCCCCCTCTCCTCTGGCTGTTCTTGTCGACAGGCACGCCAGAGTTGCGAGGAGTCCGACGTTCCCGAGCCGCGTGGCTGCTAACGCAACGCATCCAGACGACCGGAGCCGCCGTGTCGTACCTCATTCGATGCCCTGTCCTCGACCGCTTCGATCCACCCTACCGCCGATCCCTCTCCGCCCCTAGGTGAGCTACCCTGAGCCCCGCCCGTCCTAGCCAGGGTTTGCTCGCCGGCGTTCTCGTTCCGGGAAGAAGACGCGCTGCAGGCCGTCGATCTGGCTTTAATCCAATGGCCAGCATCGCCTGATACTGTTTCGCCCCTCTGTGCACATGACACTCGGGCCCCGCTGTGGGATTTGAATCCCCAGCCCTCCTGCGCATGCCACCGTGTATGCGGGCCGGCCCAGCTCCTTAGCAGGCCGCAACCCAGCCTCTGCACTGCCTTCTCTTTTTATTTTAGGCCATTTTAATTACCTGAAATTTTTCATGTAGTTTTAATTCCACAAATTATTATTTGTTTAGTATTTTGGCCTAGATCAAATTTTGAGAGGTAGCCTAAGAAATTATCTATTGCACGGCACTGGCAGCTAGTGAATAGCATATCTGAGTTTTTACTAAGATTTTCTGTGGTAAATAGTATCTAATTGGAGTGTTAAATCCATAACTTTACTTCTAGAGCTCAGAAAATTGTGAAACCAAGTTCCAGGCATTTCCTGTGCAAATTCCTACTAAGCAAAACTTGAATCACCCAATTTGGATGTGTGAAGCCTCTGTTCTTAATTTTACAAGTTATGAACAGAGGGTTCTTATTTATTTTCCAGAGGTTGTTGTGAAGCTAATTTTGAGATGAAACCAACTCCCAAAGTTAGGCCTCTGATAGTAATACTTATTCCTGGAAGGCTTTAATTTTTGGCTCTGTAATTCTGCCCTGAGGATTTTAGTACTAGTTTCTACACTCTCTTAGTATTTTATTTATTAAAACTCACCCCTTTTTGATAAAAATGTGAAACCAGTGGGGTTAGCTTGGTATTCTCTGTAGCTACTTAGATATATATTTTTTGGTCACTTTTCAACCACTAACCTTGGTCGAATTATCTGCTTGAGTGCTAATCTAGTCTTAACCACTAAAATCACCAAATAAGTTTGGTTAAATCTTTTTGATTGCTTCCAATGGATTTGTACTGCTAGGATCAGTAGCTACTTGTGCTTAGTTGGTTTGGTTCAGTTGTGCATCTGCCCTGTACTGATTGGATTGTTTGTGCATTGGGTGATGGTTGGTATGGTGGTTTGATTATAATTCCCTTTTTAGACGATAGATACGAACGAGGACGAGTTTGAGGAGGGTACTTGGGAAGATTTTGAGGAAGAGGACCAGGAACAAGCTGCCAACCAAGGCAAGCCACCTACAAGTTCATGAGACTTGTCCCATCTTTATTTTCATGCACTCTGTTTAATTACTCTACTACTACATTGGTTTTACTCGCTATATTATTATTATGGTACTAGTTTGGCTCCACCAAACTTAGGCCTATGGTACTGTCTAAGTAGGCCCCTTTGGATTACCTACTCCTACCCTAGTAGTTAAGGTGGTCTAATATACCACAACCCCTTGAAAACCCTGGTTTAGCCTAACAAAAACTCTAGGTTGGGAACCCGAAGGCAAAGATGGTTTTATAAAAGTTTTGACAAAAAACCTTGGCAAGTGGGAATTGCTGAGGAGCTTTTAAAATGGTTTTTGGATCTGTTCTATTAGTGGAGGCACCAACGAGGAAGTTGGAGGAAAAATAGTTTTCGAAAACGCACCTGGTTCTATGTAGTTTTGCCCGAACAACTACCCTGTGCAACCACACTACCCCTATATGGGAAGGGGCTTGACCCGAAAGTGGTTCTCTCTGATACAAGTGCCTCACAACTACTACAGGGGATCGGGGATCCCTGGAGGGTGGGCCTTCTCCGATTAAGGTCCATGTGGGACATCGACCTAGAGAAGGAATGAAGGGTTTGCTGGCCTCCACGCGTTACTATGGGCCCCTCATTGAAAGCGCACACTTGAGAAGTGGAAAAGGCGCTCCGGTTGGTCCTCGGTACCCGACGTCCCGGTTTTGAGGGGAATAACACCCACAGGGTAGGTGCTTGTGCTAAGAGGGGATTTTCCCGAAGGTCTTGTCTGGTTATCCGAAACTCGCATACTAGTGTATGACGATCCACGGCTGTTCGCAGCAGATGTATCGGATCTTGTGGGGAAAGTGTAGAACCTCTATAGAGTATAATCTATTCGAATAGCCGTGTCCGCGGTCATGGACAGTTGGAAAGTTTGTTGCATAGCGGTGCTGGTTTTGGTTTATAAAAAGGTTTTCTAAAAAGAAATTCGGCCATGGGATGGCCGAAGGACAAGGAGGATGGGCCATGGGATGGTCGGACCTAGTCGAAGTATGGGTCATGGGATGACCACAGTGGAAGTGAATTACAGGGTTGACCCTAGCCTAGTATTTCAAGTTTTACTAACTATTCTTTTACCCTAAAGAGGTTTTGGTTAACAACAAATGGTAAAGTCGAGAGTATATCTCTAAGCAATTTCTGCAAATAGCTTCCTTGGAGCCCTCCTATCCAGAGCCATATTGCATACTCTTTGTTCTTTTTGTATGGTGGTTTGCGAGTACATTCAAAGTACTCACTGGCAATGTTCCCTGGCTATCAACTTGTTCAGACTATGAGCAGGATCAAGAGGACAATGGAGGGTACGATGACGACTTTGCGAACTAGGGAATTTCTCCGAGTCAGGCACCTGTTGGGCTATGGCTTGACTCGGGTCCTCCGCGTTAATAAGTACCGCTGCTATTATCTATTTGTGCCCGAGGAGGCAAAGTTGTAAGACTATTATTGTAAGACTTATTGTACCGTACTGTAATGGATATGTGTACTTTGATATCTTGTCGATTATGCTCCACGATGCACTGATCATGGGATCGTGGTGGTATGCATAATTTGGTAATCTCGGGTGAAAATTCGGGGTCGCCACAGACTTGGTATCAGAGCCATCCTGACCTTAGGGGCCCCTAGTTAGCTTGGACGTTAGACCCGGACCTCAAAAAATATTTTCTCTATAAAGGAAGGAGTTTGATATTTGCAAAAATATTGCTTACGACTCCTCCCCTCTATTTTGAAAACCACTTGCATTAAATTAACTTTTGCATATCTAAAATTCTGCACACTGTTCACTAACTTAAACTTACCTAAAATTTTGTAGATGGCTGTGGTGTTCAACATGTACCGTCAGGTCGGACTGGACATGCCACTCCAGTTGTTTGAGGCTGAGCTGAGGGACTTGGCCAAGCATGTGGGTCGTCCCACACCAGAGATCCAGAGCGCCTTCATTCCCAGGATGGTTGAAGGAGAGAAAAATTGGTTGGTTGTCTGCACCATGAGATGTGGTGTAGTGCCCCATTCTCCGAGGAGCTGAAGGTGGAGGTGCTAGAGAAGGACTGGGGCGATGGTGTGCTCCGTGTGGCTCAGGAGGCCCTAGCACGCCTCGCCTATCACCATCGTGAGCAACTAGAGGGTACCAAGTTCTACCACTTTGGGAGACGCCACCCCCAGGGTTACGCCACTATGACCCCGTAGCACTATGACTTTGGTGAGCATATCCAGAACATGGAGTATCTCCTTAGGAAGACCCAGGAATCTATGGATGATGTTTGCACGTGCCTAGACAACAAGACCCTAGAGTACCTCAACCTTGTGGAGGACTGAGGATCGAGAAGTTGGAGCACGCCCAAACCAAGCTGAACAAGCAAACTGTGGTGGCTAGAAACAAGCGTCTCCTGAAGGCCACCAAGGAGCAGAAGGAACTCTTGGTGACCATGGAGGCCCGGATAGAAGCATTGGAGGAGGAATGCGCACAGCAACGACAAGGACAACAATGACCTGCTGAATGCGACAGATAATGATGCCGCCTAGAAGGAGGATTTCGACATGGAGCCGTAGAGTGAACCCGAAGATGATGATCAGATGGGTGAGGAAGAAGAGGATCCCGAGGAGCACATTCTCGAGTCTGAGGATGATACCGAGGTCATCATTGAGGAAGACACCACTGCACGTCGCGACGCTGAGTAGGTTTCACGTTAGCCTATGAGAGCAAGTGAGAATATCGCCGTGTCCCCCTTTTGAGTGGCGACTTGTCTGTCTTCAGCTTGCTTGTATGGTTGAACTCCTAGTATTATCTAGCGTCAAGATGTGACACATAAACTTGGTTATTTTGTGGTTAATTCTATGGTTGCTTAACTCCTAAGCACCCGTCTCTCTTATGCATGCATGCTTGATTAGTATTTCCTTCCTGCACCTTGATGTTTCCGGTTGCGAACCACCCCTTTGGTAACCCCTCCTAACCGTATACCTTCAGGATGGTGCGCCCACGCGGATCCCCTCCACCACCGCTGACCATGGCGCAGCTCCTGCACATGTTCATGCAAGACCGCCAAGCCGCTAATGAGGAACACCAAGCCAACATCGCCGCTCTCCAGCAGCTTGTGCAAGCCACAGCTGGAAACGCCCCCGACCCCGAGGGCGAAGAGCAAAGTTCCCGACTTAGAGACTTTCAAAACACCAACCCACCTGTGTTCACCAAATGCACCAACCCACTTGACGCTGATGACTGGCTCCGCACTATTGAGAACAATCTGGAAGTTGTCCGTGTTGGAGAGAATGAGAAAGTCACCTTGGCCACCCATTTCCTCGCTAGTCAAGCAAGGACTTGGTGGATCAGCATCAAGGAAATTCTGCCCGCGGGACAAGCCATCACTTGGGAGGACTTTAAGGAAAGGTTTCGCAAGCGTCATATCCCACCCGGTCTGATCAAGATGATGAGAGACCAATTCCATGATCTGAAGCAGGGAGGAGTGTATGTGCTACAATATCTGGAGAAGTACACTGATCTGGCTAGATACACCCCTGATGACACCAACACTGAAGAGAAGAAGGTGGATACCTTCATGAATGGACTCCAGGATGAACTGCAGTGCCACTTGGTAGCCCAGGGATTCCAGGAGCTGGATGCCCTTGTTGATGCCGCCATTCTGGTGGAAAACAAGCGCAAGGGAGTGATTGAGAATCGCAAGCGCCGGATGATGTAGCAGGGAGGACCTAGTGGACAGAGGTCGCGAACCATGCCAGTCTCAAGGCCTGCGCCCCCACTGCAGAGGACTCTGTCCTATGCTCCGCGCCCCAACAACCCCAATCGTAACTACAACAACCCTCGCCCTGGAGGCGGGAACCCAAGACCCGCCCCTAGAGGCCCTATCAACACAAATGTCCGCCCCAATACCACTGGTTGCTTCAACTATGGGCAAGTGGGGCACTTCTCCCGTGAATGCCCCGAGAGGAAGAAGGACAATGCACCCCGCCCTAATGTAGCCCGCCTGAATCAAGGTCACGCCAGGGGAGCCCCCGCTAAGGGCGCCGCCCAAAGAAGCCTGCCAATGCTACCAGAGGACATCTGAACCATATCACTGCTGAGGAAGCCCAGGAGTCTCCTGACATTGTTCTGGGTACGTTCCTTGTCAACTACATCCCTACTATAGTACTATTTGACTCAGGGGCCTCGCATTCGTTTGTTGAAAGAAGTGGGATGGAACCTAGCCATCTGAGCAGGCTCATGCTAGTACAAATACCTGATTCGACGGACAAAACCAAATCCGTTTGCCGAGATATCTCCGTAGTCATCCATGGCATAACCTTCACGGCCGACCTAATAGTTTTGGGAGCCCAAGGTCTAGACGTGATCCTAGGAATGGATTGGACGACCAAGTACCATGGAATCATAGATTGTGCCAGGAAGTCCATATCCTTGACAAGTAGTGAAGGAGTACAAGTAGAGTACAAGGCAACTTTTCCCTCATCTCGAATCTATTGCCAGAAGAATATAGCCGGACCCACCCTAGAAAAAGTTCTAGTAGTCTGTGAGTATCCAGATGTGTTCCTGGAGGAGTTGCCCGATATACCCCCTGATAGGGATATCGAGTTCATCATAGAGTTAGTTCCTGGAACCGCCCCTATAGCCCAGAGGACGTACCGTATGAACCGTCATGTCCTTCGGCTTAACCAATGCCCCTGCCTATTTCATGAATCTCATGAATAAGGTATTCATGCCCTACTTGGACAAGTTCATCGTAGTGTTCATCGACGACATCCTCATAAATTCCAAGACTGAAGCCGAGCATGAACAACACCTGAGAGTCATTTTGGGAACACTCAGGGAGCATCAACTGTATGCTAAGTTCAGCAAATGCGAGTTTTGGTTAAAGGAAGTTGGATTCCTTGGCCACATACTATCTGCAGGAGGAATCTCAGTCGACCCCTCTAAGATCAAGGCAGTTCTGGAATGGAAAGCCCCCACCAACCCCTCGGAAATCCGAAGCTTTCTGGGTTTAGCCGGATACTACCGTAAATTTGTGGAAGGCTTCTCGAGCATCGCAAAACCACTAACACAACTGCTGAAGAAGGACAAGAAATTCGAGTGGACTGAGAAATGTGAAGAGAGCTTTCAGGAACTCAAAAAGAGACTAGTGTCCGCCCCCGTCCTAACCATGCCAGATATCACCAAGAGCTTCGAAGTTTACTGCGACGCCTCCAAGTTGGGACTTGGAAGTGTACTGATGCAGGAAGGCAAGGTCATCGCCTACCTATCCAGACAACTGAAGCCCCATGAAATGAACTACCCCACCCATGACCTAGAGCTCGCCGCAGTGGTTCATGCACTTAAGACCTGGCGCCACTATCTGATGGGGAATCGCTTCGAGATCTACACAGATCACAAGAGTTTGAAATGCATTTTCACACAAAAAGAGTTGAACATGAGGCAACGGAGATGGATTGAATTAATCAAAGACTATGACCTTGGAATTCATTATCACCCGGGCAAGGCTAATGTTGTGGCCGACGCCCTCAGTCGGGAACCCTGTTCCCTGAATGCGGTGATCATGAAAGAACAACCGGAACTAAGTCACGAACAAGAAGAGTTCGGACTCGAATTAGTCAGCTATGGATTCTTAGCCCATCTGGAACTAAAGCCTACCCTCTTAGACCAGATCAAGGAGGCTCAGAGAGACCACAAGAGTATCAAAGGCATTAAAAGAATAATGGAGAGAGAAACGGTCCCCGGGTTTAAAGTTGACGACATGGGTGTACTATGGTAAAAAGGGCGCATCTGCGTACCCAGCGAACATGACTTGAAGCAGATGATTATGAAGGAGGCCCACGAGACACTCTACTCCATCCACCCTGGTAGCACCAAGATGTATCAGGACCTGAAGGAACAGTTCTGGTGGCATGGGATGAAGCGCGAAATCGCTTTGTTCGTGGCCAAGTGCGATATATGCCAAAGGGTCAAGGCCGAGCACCAGCGACCCACGGGATTGCTGCAACCCATGAAGATTCCCGAGTGGAAACGGGAAAAACTTGGAATGGACTTTATCACTGGACTACCCAAGTCCATCAGGGGTCATGATTCCATTTGGGTCATCGTAGACTACCTATCCAAGGTGGCTCATTTCGTCCCCGTGAAGACTAGCTACAATGGCCAGCAGCTGGCGGAATTGTATATCTCCCGCATCGTCGGTCTCCATGGGGTCCCCAAAGAGATCGTGTCGGATAGAGGACCACAATTCACCTCCCGCTTCTGGAATAAGCTACATCAGGCCTTAGGTACCACTCTATCCTTTAGCACCGCCTATCACCCACAGACCGGAGGATAGACCGAGAGAGTCAATCAAGTCCTGGAGGATATGCTCCGTTCCTGCATTCTAGCTTACGAATCTAAGTGGGAGGATTGCCTGCCCTTCGCGGAATTCTCCTACAATAACAGCTATCAATCCAGCCTGAAGATGGCACCCTTTCAGTTCCTCTATGGAAGGAAGTGTCGAACCCCTCTAAACTGGACCGAGACCGGAGAGAGCCAAATCTTCGGCCTCAGCATCGTCACTAGCTTGTGTAATGCAACATCTTTAGCCTCAGCATCGTCACTAGCTTAGACGTGTAACATCCCATTTTCTGCAACCATGTTTGTTGAGGGTTAGGAAGCTAGAAAATTTGGGGGAAATAAAACTTTTACTAGTTGTTTATATATAAGCCTAGCTCTATTAGATTGCTTGATCAATTGTGTGGTTTTGGTAGTGTTGTTTGCTAGTCTGCATAATTGCATGACCACCAAGGGTCATATTAGTTAGTCACCCCCACAAGCCTATTTCGGCTAAGTCATAGAAACTTAGATTTGTTCCAACTTTGGAGCCTTGGTTTGAATAAACCCATCACCCTTTCTATCATGCAAGAGTACCATGTGGTACTAGGCTAGTAGTACTTGAGAACCACTCCTCCGTCCTGATTAAACCACAAGCCCAAGCCTCTTGCATGTGAGTGTTCACCTCACTAGTTGCCACTTAGGGAATGACCACCTTAATTTGTCCAAAGTTTGGATGATCCTTGTGAGCTCATGGCTGTCATCTAGGAGGCAACCAAGACCTAGGCACGATCACCTAGTATCCCTCTACATCCCCATCTTTTTCCCCACTGCCATTGGTGGGCTCAGCTCGTGTTGGCAAGTGCCCAAAGTGGCCACCTCACCAATGTGGCACTAGATCACCCCAAAAGCCCTCCCCCTCTCTCCCACCCGTGCTACACCCCTCTCTGGCCCTAGACGATGCACCACCACCCCAGCTACCACCTTGCACCTAGCCAGGTCACCTACACGCGTCGGCATGCTTCAAAGAGGAGAGATAATGGAGATCTTTGCAAATCTTGCCCACCTCGAAAACCAGCAGTCTCTCTCTCCCTTCTGTCTCATCTGGCCCCACCCCAGATAGCTCCAACTCCCCAGGCCCTCTCTCCACCCTACCCCTCTCTCTCCCGTGCGCCCAGCAACCCCCAACCCCCGGCTCCATCTCAGCAGAAAACCCTCGGCCCCGCTCCCTCTCTTCCTTCTCTCGGTGCAAAAACACGCGATGGAAAGAGGAGAGCCCCGCCACCCTACTGCACCCCTACCCCTCCTACTCCCCCAGACCCTAGCCGAGCAAACAGCACGCTACCGCCCGTGCTGTTCCGTCGAACAGCCTGCCGGCACCGTGCAATGGCTACCCCCTCTCACTCTCCTGTAGGCCCGGCCAGCCCCCGAGGTAAAACCATCCCCAGGTCACCCCATGGCGTCGCCACCACCCCTCCTGGCCAACCCCTAGCTCCCCTTGCGACCCCATCGTCTCGCCGTGCATCCGGTGCACCTTGGTCTGGCTCTGCCCATTAAATAGCTCCCCCACCCCTCGCACGCTCCTCCCACTCCTCATTTCTCTCCCATAGCTCCCCAGCACCACCCCAGAGCGGAGGCAGAGCCTCTAGCTCTCTCCCCTTCCTCTGTCATTCCTCTCCATCTCGGTGCTAACGACGAACGAGAAGGTTCTCTCGTCCCTGCTCTACCTCTCCTCCATGCTCCCCTTCCACTGCACTCCCCTCCCAAAACTAGCCCTAATCCCCCTCGCCTCTGGCTGTTCTGGTTGACAGGCACGCCGGAGTTGCGAGGAGGCCGACGGTCCCGAGCCGCGCCGCTGCTGACGCAACGCATCTAGACGACCAGAGCCGCCATGTCGTACCTCATTCGATGCCCCGTCCTCGACCGCTTCGATCCACACCGCCGCTGAGCCCTCTCCGCCACTAGGTGAGCCACCCCGAGCCCCGCCCGTCCCAGCTAGGGTTTGCACGCCGGCGTTCTCGTTCTGGGAAGAAGACGCAATGCGGGTCGTCGATCTGGCTTTAATCCAACAGCCAGCATCTCCCGATACTGTTTCGCCCCTCTGTGCCGACGACACGCGGGCCCTGTTGTGGGATTTGAATCCCCAACCCTCCCGCGCAGGCCACCGTGTATGCGGGCCGGCCCAGCTCCTTAGTGGGTCGCAACCCAGCCTCTGCACTGCCTTCTCTTTTTATTTGAGGCCATTTTAATTACCTAAAATTTGTCCTAGAGTTTTAATTCCACAAATTATTATCTGTGTAGTATTTTGGCCTGGACCAAATTTTGTGAGGTAGCCTAAGAAATTATCTATTGTATGGCACTGGCAGCTAGTCAATAGCATATCTGAGTTTTTACTGAGATTTTCTGTGGTAAATAGTATCTGATTAGAGTGTTAAATCCATAACTTTACTTCTAGAGCTCAGAAAATTGTAAAACCAAGTTCCAGGCATTGCATGTGCAAATGCCTATTGAGAAAAACTTGAATCACCCATTTTGGATCTGTGAAGCCTCTGTTCTTAATTTTACAAGTTATGAACAGAGGGTTCTTAGTTATTTTCCAGAGGTTGTCGTGAAGCTAACTTTGAGATGAAACCAAATCACAGGGTTAGGCCTCTGATAGTAGTACTTATTCATGGAAGGGCTTAATTTTTGTTCTCTATAATTCTGCCCTGAGGATTTTAGTACTAGTTTCTGCACTCTTTTCAGTATTTTATTTATTAAAACTCACCCCGTTTTGATAAAAATGTGAAACCAGTGGGGTTAGCTTGGTATTCTCTGTAGCTATTTAGATATATATTTTGTGGTCACTTTTCACCCACTGACCTTGGTCGAATTATCTGCTTGAGTGCTAATCTAGTCTTAACCACTAAAATCACCAAATAAGTTTGGTTAAATCTTTTTGATTGCTTCCAATGGATTTGTACTGCTAGGATCAGTAGCTACTTGTTCTTAGTTAGTTTGGTTCAGTTGTGCATCTACCCTGTACTGATTGGATTGTTTTCCATTGGGTGATGGTTGGTATGGTGGTTTGATTATAATTCCCTTTTTCGACGATAGATACGAACGAGGACGAGTTTGAGGAGGGTACTTGGGAAGATTTTGAGGAAGAGGACCAGGAACAAGCTGCCAACCAAGGCAAGCCACCTACAAGTTCATGAGACATGTCCCATCTTTATTTTCATGCACTCTGTTTTACTTACTCTACTACTGCATTGGTTTTACTCGCTATATTATTATTATGGTACTAGTTTGGCTCTACCAAACTTAGGCCTATGGTACTGTCTAAGTACTCCCCTTTGGATTACCTACTCCTACCCTAGTAGTTAAGGTGGTCTAATATACCACAACCCCTTGAAAACCCCGGTTTAGCCTAACAAAAACTCTAGGTTGGGAACCCGAAGGTAAAGATGGTTTTATAAAAGTTTTGACAGAAAACCTTGGCAAGTGGGACTTGCCGAGGAGCTTTTAAAATGGTTTTTGGATCTGTTCTACCAGTGGAGGCACCAAAGAGGAAGTTGGAGGAAAAACTTTTTTCGAAAACGCACCTGGTTCTATGTAGTTTTGCCCGAACAACTACCGCATGCAACAACACTACCCCTATATGGGAAGGGGCTTGACCCGAAAGTGGTTCTGTCTGATACAAGTGCCTCACAACTACTACAGGGGATCAGGGATCCCTGGAGGGTGGGCCTTCTCCGATAAAGGTCCATGTGGGACATCGGCCTGGAGAAGGAACGAAGGGTCTGCTGGCCTCCACGCGTTACTATGGGCCCCTCATTGAAAGCGCACACTCGAGAAGTGGAAAAGGCGCTCCGGTTGGTCCTCGGTACCCCACCTTCCCGGTTTTGAGGGGAATAACACCCATAGGGTAGGTGCTTGTGTTAAGAGGGGATTTTCTCAAAGGTCTTGTTCGGTTATCCGAAACTCGCATACTAGTGTATGACACTCCGTGGCTGTTCACGGCGGATGTATCGGATCTTGTGGGGAAAGTGTACAACCTCTGCAGAGTATAATCTATTTGAATAGCCATGTTCCTGGTCATGGACGGTTGGAAAGGTTGTTGTGTAGCGGTGCTGGTTTTGGTTTTCTAAAAAGAAATTCAACCATGAGATGGTCGAAGGGCAAGGAGGATGGGCCATGGGATGGTTGGACCTAGTCGAAGTATGGGTCATGGGATGACCACAGTGGAAGTGAATAACAGGGTTGACCCTAGCCGAGTATTTCAAGGTTTACTAACTATTGTTTTTACCCTAAAGAGGTTTTGGTTAATAACAAATGGTAAAGTTGAGAGTATATCTCTAAGAGATTTTTACAAATAGCTTCCTTGGAGCCCTCCTATCCAGAGCCATATTGCATAATCTTTGTTCTTTTTGTATGGTGGTTTGTGAGTACATTCAAAGTACTCACTGGCAATGTTCCCTGGCTATCAACCTTGTCAGACTATGAGTAGGATGAAGAGGACAATGGAGGGTACGATGACGACTTTGCGAACTAGGGAATTTCTCCGAGTCAGGCACCTGTTGGGCTATGGCTTGACTCGGGTCCTCCGCGTTAATAAGTACTGCTGCTATTATCTATTTGTGCCCGAGGAGGCAAAGTTGTAAGACTATTATTGTAAGACTTATTGTACCGTACTGTAATGGATATGTGTACTTTGATATCTTGTCGGTTATGCTCCACGATGCACTGAACATGGGATCGTGGTGGTATGCATAATTTGGTAATCTTGGGTGAAAATCCGGGGTCGCCACAGGACGTTTGCTGGCTCTTCAATTATTGGAGCTTGTATGACACGTGGGCCTGCAAGTATACATGTCTGTACATTTCAGTCAGTAAAGTATCACGAACAATGCAGTTGTAAGTAATTTATAAATTTTACTTTTAAATAACGGGACTCACCCCACTTGTTTGGTCGTATATGTGATCAATAGAACCACTGATTAGACTCGTGGCAATGGCATCGACATACGTTGATGGTGCAAGATAGTCATTTTGAAGGATAATCCAGTCCCTGTGACTAGGAAAATATATGGTAGCAATGAATTTGTAAACACCACGATCACTCTGTAGTGCCATTGGTTGTCAAATATGTACGGTTTCCGTTGCTCTTTGTATCTTTAGCAGGTCGATAATCGCGTGCTTATAGCTGTAAGTGCATGGGGTGCGAGGAAATATTGGTTATTCGTTGGATAAATATCAACACACTGCACACGTGGCAACTCGATACGTGCCATACTATAGACGTTTTGGAGGTACCAATGCCCCGGGTGCTTTGCAGTCGTAATCTATTCTCCGTTGGCACCAACTCAGCAACCCTTGTTTTCAAATCCTTCATCATCCCATGTTCCGAGTATGTCATCATCAACTGGTACAAATTATTCTAATGTTGGATTGTCTAGTGGCATCAACAACGCGTTATTGCCCTGCAACATATTTTCTTCATATCTAGGGGCATGCAAGGTGTTTTAGAAAGGGGGAGTGCTAGCTAGCTTTGTGGAAAAACTACTATCTGAAAGATGCAGAAACATGATGAATAAATCAAAAATGCATGCAGACAAACACACTAAGGAATAAGGTCTTGTTTGCATTAAAGAAAAAGTGTAGGAATAGTTAAGTTTCCTAGGCTATCATTGTTCAGTCGTTTGGTTCATAGGAATGGACCAGAGAAAAAATGCAGGAAATTTTCCTATGATTGATTAACAAGATTAGGGGCATCTTTCGATCAATGGTTTTTAAAAAATGTAGGAATAGGAAAAACACATGATTGACATGGTAGGTATAGTAAATTCATATTAGGAATTAAAAACGCAGGAATTTTGTAACAGGTGTCTTTGGATGGTGAATAGGAAACAAACACGGGAGTTTTGCAGGAATATAGTGTCAATGCATTCGACTTCTCAAAGGAGAAATAGAATGAGGTTGGAGATCATGTTTAGATTCTTATGGAATGGAGGGCATAGGAACTAAGAAGGGACTCCATAGGAATTTGATATCTTCCAAAATCCTATGGGTTAGAATCCTCCAAAACTCATATGCAATTCTTCATATCCAACTTGGACCTCATTTTCAAATTCCTATGCGCGCAAAGAACAAGAATGAGGTGCCAAGAGACACGATAACATCATAAATATACTCTCCCTTGATGTTTGACTTTGATTTTACCATGTTTTAAAGTAACCCTATGTTTTTGTATTCATATAAATCAAATAGATAACTTTTTGCAGAAACCTTGTGTTTGTAAAACACATTAAACTTAAAATATAATGCCAGCCTTGATTGGCCAATCCTGGTCGTTCTTGTGTTTTCAGATTAGTATGTTTGGAGGAGAGGGGGATAGTGAAGCAAAAGTCTTGGGCCTCTTTGGATTGCAGGATTGAGAACATGGGAATTTCACAGGTTTGCCGGTGAAAAACAAGCGATTATAAAACGTAGGAAAACTACCTACGTGAATGGCATGTTTCGATCCTACGCACGCGGTGAGATTTGACGCTAAGGTAGATGTTCCCATTCCTAAGGATTTAAGCATGGGTGGGGGGTTGCAGTTCAAAAGAATTTGGGTACCATGATTCCTTTGATCCAAATGCAATCCATAGGAAAGAATCAAGGATTCGAATCCTACAAAAATCATGCAAAACAGATTTTTACCTACTCGTCACGGTCTAGCGGCCATGTCTGTGGGTCAGAGTGAAGTAGGGAGGGCAAACGAAATGGGAGACAAGGATCTTCCGCAATCCCTCGATGCATTCCAATCATGTCGCGAGCCAGGCGAGTGGTGCTTAGAAGATTGGCGTGATCGGTGATGTTGCTCAGCGGTCCGTAGTGGAGGTTGCCAAATCCCATTGCCTGGATGTAGCACTCAGATATCTTACGCTTCATTGCTCCACATGTCGTTCCGGGGAAGAGTACTGCGGAAGATTAGTCAGGATGGATTGGTAGTTTCTACCTTTCTGTAAGGATGGAGAGGGGCTACGATGGTGCACAAGCGGTCGGAGCGGCAGAGGAAGATGATGAGGGGCGCGCGGTTTCCCAGCCAAAAAAAGATGGGAAGGTGGGTGGTTCTCCTACGGTTGTCAGATCGACTCCTCCGACCCGGTATATTAGGGAAAAACTAACCCGAGACGTTAACATAGATGCTTATGCAAAAAGGAATAATAATAGAAAATTAGATATATTTCTTAAATGCTCCAGCCCGCAACGCTAGCCCCTAGTTTGAGGCGCTACTTTTTTTTCCTGTTGGTAGCTAGGGAAAGCAAATCACACTGTGCCGAAGAAAAAAAGTTCAAAGTGTCCTCAAATTTGTTTTGCGTGTGGGGATAGTGATGATGCACTGAAGGAGACATAAAACACAATTTTTTTAAGTGGATATATACTACTCCCTCTGACATAGGTATGATTACTCGGATGCTTATTATTCGCTGCCCTCTATTGGGTAAAAGGCTTACGGCCCATGAAGATTTCAGATGACGGCCCAAGGAAGCAACCGACAAAGGCTTTGATTGTATTAGGAAAGGGACTATGAACCGACATTATGTTGGTATTGTAATTATGTGTGTATGAAACCTATCCGCATACAGCTTTGAGACCCGGCCTATTATATATATGACGGGAGAAGCCCAGGCGAGGGTACAGAAATCTAGAGGATAATTTGTAATAGTGTGATTTTCCCAATATTCAAGCGACTTTGACTCCATTGTTTTCCTGACATCCGATGAAATCCCCAGCATTCTCTTTTCAGTGAAACCCCAAGTCCATCGCCATGGGCATTGCCGAGGTTACTCCTCGTCAATTGGCGCCATCTGTGGGAAACCTGAACACTAGAACCACGGATTTGGTGGGCCACTCTCTACCAAGCATCAACCCGACGAAAGCAGTTCCACGCCCGCCCACCCTTGTATTGGCACCTACCGATTTCAACGGCGGATCCGATCTGATCATCGGAAGTTTCCACTTCCAAATAGACGACCCACAAGAATCACACCCTTTGGCCCTGATCACATCAGAACCATCGGTGCAAAAACCTGCGCTTGTGCCGATACCAGGATCTTCCGTCGGATCCTCAATGGACGCCATGGCACATATCGAAGCAGGCGATGAAAGGGAGCAAATCGAGATGGATCTAGGGGACCTTGATGATCTTTACGATGATCTCTCCTTCGGATCAGACCCACAGCTAACCCCATCACACGAAGCAAGCCCGGCAAATTCCGAACCCGAAGAAAGCAGCGAGAGCATCGACTTTGGAATTAGGATGGCAGAAATCTATCTAGAGCAAAAACTGATGGACTTCACAGACTCACCCGACAGTGTCCCCCTTGGTTCAGACGACGATGTCACTAGTCCATGTATCACTTAGCACCAAGTATGCGTGATCATCTGAGACGCCTCGGCCCAGCAGGACTCCAACAGTAACCCAATCTTAATTCTGACGATATTCTTTCAAGCCATAATGCAGGAGATCACGGAAACAAAGGAAGCCAAGGAAACAGAGGAAATCCAACAGTCAACCATGAAAATTGAGAAGAAGAACAACCACACGGAGGCGAGAGGCAAACTCTTAGTTTACCAGCTAGTGCATGTGATAAGGCAAGGGCAGCAATCTCGGGTGCGGTTCCAATGACAACAGATGCCACTCTCGAAGATTTATTGGCATACCAATATCTGCTTCATCGCAAGAAGAGAGACCTACTTAGGATGCAGAGGCAACTCGACGAAAGGAAAAGGTTAGCTGACGAATCTAGCCTACGACGAGCGCAGTTAAGTTCCACTCGAGGATCAAGGAGCGTGACAGGAGGAGCATCACAAAGAAGAGGAACGTCTACGTTGTGGGATATTCCCAAAGAAGAGAGGAGCAGACTAATCCGAGACCTTGATTTATCATTCATGTCCATAGACCAAGGTGGAAATATCAAAGCAAAAATAGCCCAGGCAACAATTGTGGCCGCACAAACATATCTAATTACAACACAGCCCGCACCCAACGATCCTCGCGTGGCGCTTCACCGCTCCACCCTGATGAATCTCGGCATGGTGGGAGAATCTCTTGCGCAAGCATATAAAGGAACCATACGGCAACCTAACAGGTCCCCACGCCGTCGCAGCAGCCCTCAGAACAAAGGTCATACCCGACGATCACGATCGCCACATCGGGTCCACTTTTCAAAATTAGAACCGTGAAACGATGCAAGAAACGATATCACCCAGCGAAGGATTGACTGATCTAGAGAAGAACACAGCACCCGAAGATACCATGACGGTGAAAGCGAGGAAGAGCAAGAACTATGCGGAGCCAGTTGCTTTACCCGACAGGTTCGCAAGACTCCGGTACCTTCGCCAAAAGTACGATGGCCTCCAAGAACCCGAAGCTTGGCTGACAGATTATCTAGCAACCATCAGACTACAAGGCGGATCCAAGTCTAGAACAATGCAAAGCTTGCAGCTACACCTAACTGGTGCGCCATGCTCCTGGCTAAAACAACTACCCGAAGATTCTATCAGCAGCTGGAACGATCTTGAGGACAAGTTTATCAGGAATTTCCATTCCACATTCAAGTGACCCGTGTCTTTGGAGCAATTGCGAGCCTGCAAGCAAAAGCCTGGAGAATCAATACGGGCTTTTGTCCAATGATGGAATATCATAAAAAATTCGGCTGCAGCCATATCGGATGAAAGAGCAATCGACGCCTTCAACGATGGACTTCGTCGGCAGGAGTTCAACGAAGAACTAGGACGGACCAAGCCAAAGACAATTTCGCAGCTGATGGACATAGCCAATCGTTGGGCTGACGGAGAGGTCGTGGTACACAACAAAAGAGCCCGTTCACCCGAAGACGACAGAGACAGGCGCAATAATGATCGGAGATGACGAACCAACGATGGGTACCATACACCAAGTTATGTTGCAGCAAGTTTCTCTGGAGGGGACAACCGACGGAACGACGAATACAACAGCAGATACTGTGGCAACAGAGACAGTATCAGTGGAGGCTAGTCGCAGCAACGATACCAACCGACGAATCGAGAACCACGTATGTTAGCAGGACAAATGTTGGAAGGACCCTTCAATATGCACTACTACGTCGACTCGATGGGGAAAAGGCGATCAAATCATCTCCTAAAGTACTACTGAACATTCTTAAAAATGCAAGAGCTATGCAACGCAAGGGCAACCAAAGCAGCAAATAGAGGCTATGCTACCGCACCCGGCACTTTGGCCATCGGCGCGCCACCGCCACCATAGGGGCATCCACCAGCAGGGAAACCGCAAAGTACAATACACCAAGACGGCGAATACCCTAGGTCGAAAGGAGCAATGTCAATGATCCAGAAGGGACCATCCTCTAACAGAACACATAAATTGATCACTAGACAAGTAAACTTGGCAGTAACAAAGCCACCTCCTACACCGGAATACCTCCATTGGTCAGAACAAGAAATTACCTTCAGTAGAGATGATCATCCAATAGTAGAAGCACAAATCGGCCGGTTCGACATGAGCAAGGGTTTCTTGGATGCAGGAAGAAGCATCAACCTGATTTACGCTAAAACTCTACGAGCTATGAATTGGTCCATGACGAATCTAGCATCTACGGACACAACTTTCCATAGGATAGTTCCAAGAAAAGCCAAAATTCCATTGGGTAAAGTCCATCTCGACGTAGTCTTCAGGTCAAAGAATAACTTCAGGCGAGAAAAGCTAGAATTCGAAGTCATGGACTGGCCATCTCAGTACCACGCGATCCTGGGACGACCAGCTTTCGCTAGGTTTATTGCAGTACCTCACTACGCATATCTCATGCTAAAAATACCAGCCCCCAATGGGGTCATAACAGTCAAAGGAAGCTTCTGTCGCGCGGATAGCTGCCATTAGGAATTCAACAAAATCTCGGAATCTTTCAAGATGGAGCTAGAACTTGGACAGCTAAAAATAGCAGAGGAGGAGTCGCTACACAAAGGGGACACCCACAAAAAGCAAATATCGGAAGAGCAAGAGCGCAACAGTCCCACAAAAGCAACCTATGTGGCCTCCAATATAGGTCCCGCATAGGAAAACCCAATGATCGACAAGACAAGAGCACCACGACACGGAGAAGAACCCCAAGAACAGAAGCCAAAGATCCTAAAAGAAAATCTTCACTTAGACGCATTTTATATTCAATAAAAGGCCAACGGCCAGGCGATCACGCCCTCGCAATGTACCCACTTATGTTTTTCGATGAGTAAAGAAAATACTTCTCGGCATACAAAATTCTACGGCACATGAAAGCATAAGTTCATTAGATCCTCAACAAAATACAATATACAATCAAAATTCTCGTATAAAACATATGACCTTTTTGACAAGTATAAAGTAGTTCTATACAATATTTCCTCTACAAATTACAAAGCCTACACGAGCAAGTAATTAGATAGGAAAGTTTACAAAAAACTCTATGTCTGCCTCCAAGCATTTTTGGATAATTCTAATGGCGGGTCTACGAGTAGCGGCATAATGAGGCGACATATCAACAAGGTCACCATCGAAAGGAGGAGGTAGCCACGATGATACATCATCTAAATCTAGCGTCGGATGATGTAGATACACCCAAGAAAGCGCGAGCTTGGCACCCACCACAAGTTGAACCTTCACGAAGTGATGAATCTTTTCACCATGCTGAAACTTCGCAATCAAATCTGCCAAGGTCTGAGGCTGAGGATCCCGAGGAAACATAGCATTATAAACAAGGGAAAGCGATCGGCGACAGCACTTGAAAAATTGCTCCAACTCTGATAGCCGATATTGAAGCAACGCCATAGTATAAGCACGATGATGATCGGTCCAAAAACCCATTTCAGAACTTCAGGAGGCGGACACAAGAGCCTGCATTCGGTCGTGCAGACGTTGGGTTTTTTCCCTCTCACACAATCGAATGCCTACAAATCAGGGAGAAAATACCAGTTTCAAGCAAGTCAAAAAAAGCAATCAAAGAAAGAGAAAAAATACTTACATAATAGCTTCTCACTTGCCTTGGAAATTTCCTCCAAGAAAAAATCTTCACGATCAAGGGCCTGGCGTGTCTTAGATTGAGCAACATCCACCATTGACTGGACAACCTGAAGTTTTCCATCAAGTTTTTTCACCTGTTCAATCTTTTCAGCATACAATGGCGGATCCACCGTACGCACGATGGCGGTACCGGTCGCACCTACTGAAGAGGAGGACGGAACGACATCCGACAGTTGTGCGGGTCCAGAAGGAGCCAAAGATTCATTCAAAATCTGGTAGGACATGTAGGATATGAAACATTCAGCATACAAAGGCAAATTCATACACACATATTCAACAGTTACTTTCTCGTGAAAAGGCAGCAAAAGGCAGCTGAATAAGTTAAAGGTTCATTATAATGATGGCAAACAGGATAAAACGAAACTACAAAACAAAAAGCCTATGAAGCCGTGTCCTTCAGAGGCAGAGTAGCACTAGCTGAAGGAGCACTAGTCACAGGGGTAGTAAGAGCAGCCGAAGAAGGAGCGCCCGTTGCGGAAGGGGTGGCCAGTTTCTCCAAGTCTGAGCCCGGACCTAAAAGCAGCCGAGAAAACTTTCTGGCTCTCTTAACATAAGGATTCATGTCAATCGCTTAGCCATTGGGGGTGAATGGGACAGAGGAGCTAACCTTCTCCCAGTCGACCTTCTCGCCGTGCGCCATCGCCAACGCCATCGAAATTTCGGCACCACTTCTCGACTGCGTCAAGCTATAACCAACAAGGGGGCTAGGATCAGCACCGAAGACGGTGACAAGATCATTTAGGTTGTGCGGCACCTCCTTGGTAGGAAATATTTCGGCGTGAAGACTTTTGAAGGAAAGACGGGAGCAGACAAGAAGGTTGCGCCCACGAACGCTGTTAGCTTCCAAGGTGCTAACAACATCCGACAAGGGCTCAACCCTCTTATCTTCATTCAGCGTCAGGTCCTGACCAGTTAATTCTGAAACTAAGAAGGGAAATGATTGATGACCAAAATAAAGAAATAAAGCAAAGCAAAGCAAAACGAGAAAGAACTTACGTGTCAAAGAGGCATTGAGGGCCTCTAGGCACTGTCGAAGATTTTCATCTTGAATAGCGGCTTGCTTGGCCACTTCTTTGGCATCAGCTTTCGCCTTCTGCTTGGCCTCCTCCAAAGCCTCCTCAGCGGCTCAAAGTTTGACCTTAAGATCATCAGCATGCTTTATTGCCTCATCCCGAATAACACCGGATTCCTTGGCAGCGGCTATGTGAACAAATCATGAATAAATGAAGAAGAAAATTTCGCAAAGAGATTTCGAAGAAGAATAGAACATACCTTTCAACTCTTTGGCTTTGTCACGGATTTTTATAAAACGAGAGGCCATATCGACCATCTCGCGCATCAAAGGCTAGAGAAGAACATCACAACAAAGGATATCAGGGTAAAATAGGCTACAAGCACAAAAATTCTGAGATACCGAGTGACTTACATCATTCATATCCACATCAGAGGGCTTTTCCGATATCACCACCCCTTTACTCGCCGTTTTCTTCCTCTTTTGTGGTGGCGGCTTCGATGAAGTGGCAACATCTTTCTGGATGATCTTCTCCACAGAAGACATGAGCTTTTCCTTCGGCTCCGTTGACGGCAGAAGAGATTTCTTTGCAGAACAGCCCACGATTGGCGAAGAGGAGATGCAGGAGGATCTTCTTCATCATCACTGCAGGAGAACAGAACAAAACATTTGGGAAAAGCATCAGCAGTAGAACTACACGATAAAGAAGTAAAAGAAGCAGTTAAACACTTACGAAGACACATCCTACGCAAAGCGGAACAAATTCATCTAGGTGGGACCAACCAAAACTAGGGCAACATCGAAGGGCTTGGAAGTAGTCTAGTCATCCGAGTCTTCGACCCTTCCCACAGCATAGGAGTGCTTCCTCTTTTCACCAGCATGCTCCACACGAAAATCTCCGGAGCGAGCCGATGGAAGAGATTGCGTCTTCGATGAAGAATCAGATGCAGAGAAGTCCATTTCCTCATCTGCGGTGGTCCTAGTCACAGGGAGATCGTTGGATACGGAAGAATGGACAGGGGGATCACGCTTCTAGGAAGAGGAGGGAGTGAGCTCAGGTGATCAAAATCCTACACAAGCAGAAGACATGGAAGAAGCGCCAATCAATCAATAGAATTTATAAGCAAACACAAATAAGGAAAGATGAACACAAAGGAAATTTACCTCAGGGAGCCGGTTTTTCTTGCCAAAAGGCTCCACAAGACAGCTTGAAGGAACCGGGCTTTTCTTGGTGAGAGTGGTGAAGCTCCGGACCCTTTTTTGATACACCTTGAGGGTAAGGTCTTCCGAGGAAATCCTCATCGGGTCCTTCTTCCCGGTGTATGCCCACATGCCAGAAAGACGGGCTTGAAGCAGCTGGACGTGGATCCGCAAAAAGTATGCTAGGATCTGGAGACCCGACAATTCCTTACCAACTTCATGCCGCAGCTTTGAAATACGATCAACATAGGGCTAGATTTCCACCATTTCTTCGGCAGAAGGGCGCTGATCCCAGGAGTCAAGTTTGCGGCAGGTTTTATTAGGATCAAAGGGGGCTAACCCGAAAGATTGACCTTCAAGTGGTTGATCCTTGACATAAAACCACTTGGACTTCCAGCCTTGGACAGAATCAGTGATTTTGAAGTCAAAGTAATCAACGTCGGATCGGACAGAGAAAATGGCGCCACCAACGTCATGGACAATGGTGTCAGTGGCGTTACGACGAACATAGAAGAAATGTTTCCAAAGGCCCCAATGGGGATGAATCCCAAGAAAACACTCACAGCGAGTGACAAAACAAGCAACATGGAGAATGGAGTTAGGCGTGAACTGATACAGCTGCACGCCATAAACAAACAAAAGACCACAAAGAAATTCGTGGACAGGAAGAGAAAGACCGCGGAAGAGGAAAGAGAGGAACATTACCCTCCAGCCAGGCTCGGGGATGGGAGCAGCCTCATCTCCTAGAAGCTCCAAGGCACCCTCTGCGAGATGGCCGGAGATCTGCGCCTCACGGAGTTCCCGCGCCGTGCACTTGGAAGGAGCCCATCCGACAGCCCTCTTCCTGGTGGCCTTCGTGGCAGTAGTAGAAGTCCCAGCTTTGCTTTTGCCCATGGCGGCGAAAGAGGAACACGAGCAAAAAGCAGGAGTTCGCAAGGGGGCAAGAGCACAAGGAAGAAGATGGAGCAGAGGAAGGTGAAGTAAAACAGTAAAACACATCTCCTTTTCCTTATAAAGAGAAAAGGCGTGCGGTCCGAACCGTTCGATGCAAAATCGAACCGGCAGAAGTTCACACGATGGCGACACGTGTTGCAAAGATTCTATAAAGGAATAATCTAAAGAAGTTATGGCCGTGGTAAAAACAGAGACAGCGCGTGACGCCTCGATTTTCACGCAGAGAGGGGACGTATAGTCAAAAATCTCCGCTGAGTACGCTATCACGCGTCATCATTACTGTTGCATGGCCCCATGATTGACATGTCCCGGCAGGGCGTGTTCTTCTGAAAATCAACATCATAAGATACATCATCACTGACATCATAGCGGAGGCATTGCAGAAGTTACGGCTCACTATAAGAAATATAACCCGAAGAAATTAAAATCGGAGTCGAAGTAAAATCCACCAGGAATAGATCCAAGACTACAACCGAATATACAATATTACAACTGTAATCTTGGGGACTACTCCTATCGGGAGTACTGGACGTGCACCCGACAAAAAATACAGAAACACCGGCGCCATAAACTAAGTTTTTCGAGCCTATGTTCTGATACACATATCCAAACATAGCCTCAGGGGATCCTCCTATCAGGAGCGCTAGTGCGCACCTGATAAAGATAAACAAAGGAAAAATTTCATCGACAGATACTCCTATCAGGAGCAGTTACAAAAACAAAAAGTTCTTCAGCCGCTCAAAATCAAAAAACTCTCGGATCGCACTCGATGTGACAAAAATCTGAATGCCATGTTCAAAAACATGAAGGTAAGACCCCAGGCTTCGTCCTGTGTGGCCTGGTAATCGCACAAGAATGCGCTCTGCCAATAAAATATCTGTATCCACGATACGATGAAAAATCCCGATGGACGCGTAGGGTACCCCATAAAAATAGAAACTGGAATTCAGTATTCAATAAGACCTCGGCTCGAACTGAATTACGCTAGTAGCGAATTCCGGATTCGAGCCTGGGGACTTGAATTTGATGTAGGACAGCCTTGTTTTTGCCTAGGAGCAATTAACTGATTCCTGATCCGACGGAAGCATCAGACTCGTTGTACCAAAATCCCTACAAAAGTAAAAATCAAAGAACAAAAATAAAATAAAAGAAGGGAAAAAGAAACTTTGAGACTCGACCTGAAAACTGTGGTTCAGATAGAGTCTCGAGGGCTACTGACATAGGTATGATTACTCGGATGCTTATGATTCGCTATCTTCTGTTGGGTAAATGTCTTACGGCCCATGAAGATTTCATATGACGGCCCAAGGAAGCAACCTACAAAGGCTTTGACTTTATTAGGAAAGGGACTATGAACCGACATTATGTTGGTATTTTAATTACGCGTGTATGAATCTGCATATAGCTTTGAGACCCGACCTATTATATATAGGACGGGGGAAGCCCAAGCGAAGGTACAGAAATCTAGAGGACAACTTGTAATAGTGTGATTTTCCCAATATTCAGGCGACTTTGACTCCATTGTTTTCCTGACATCCGACGAAATCACCAGCGTTCTCTTTTCCGCGAAACCCCAAGTCCATCTCCATGGGAATTGCCGAGGTTACCCCTCATCGCCCTTCGATCCATATAATGTTCTCTGATTTATCTAGAGTAGAATGTATATAGTCATGTTTTAGTGCAAGATTTATCTAATGGTTGGAAACTCCAAGTGGCAACATTGTTACCATGCCATGATTCACCCATTTACTCCCAAATATGGGAACATCACGGACGGTGGGAGTACAATTTACATGAAGGACCTAAAAATGGAGAAAATTAGATAGAGGCCCTTAAATTTAGCATGAAGCACCCTAAAATTAAGCAAGGGAAATAGTCGGGTCCGGCTCCTCGAGAGAGCAGCTGATCGAGCCATACTCTTCATACTACTTTATCTTTGTTTGTTTTCAAAATATATGGCCAAATTTGGATATGGGATCATCATCATCGGCATAAAGTATGATGTAGATATGGCCATGACCTTGGTCGTTCGGCTTGAAATCCAAGAATGTTCATACTCATCGACAACTAATAACCTTAAATACGTTTAAATTTTACCACTTGCTTTTAGGTTTGAATTTTACACGTAAGGATGATGGGAGTACATTTTACATCAAGGACCTAAAAAAGGTAAAATTACATCGAGGTCCATACATTTAGCACGAAGCACCCAAATATTAAGCAGGGGAAAAAGTCATGTTTTGCTCCTTCTCGAGAGAAAAGCTGATCGAGCCATACTCTTCATACTACCTTATCTTTGTTTGTTTTCAAAATATGACCAAATTTGGCGGCATGCAAATTCTTGGATATAGGATCATAGATCATCAGCATAAATTATGATATAGATATGGCCATGACCTTGGTCATTCGTCTTGAAATCTAAGCATGTTCATACTCATCGAACACTAATAAATTTAAATACATTTAAAGTTTACCACTTGCTTTTAGGTTTGAATTTTACACGTATGGACGGTACGAGTATATTTTACATCAAGGACCTAAAAAGGTAAAATTATATCGAGGTCCATACATTTAATACGAAGCACCTTAAAATTAAGCAGGGAAACAGTCATGTTTTGCTCCTTCTCGAGAGAAAAGCTGATTGAGCCATACTCTTCATACTACTTTCTCTTTGTTTGTTTTCAAAATATGGCCAAATATGGCGGCATTCGAATTCTTGGATATGGGATCATGAATCACCAACATAAAGTATGATGTAGATATGGCCATGACCTTGGTCGTTCGTCTTGAAATCCAAGAATGTTCATACTCATCGACAACTAATAATCTTAAATACGTTTAAAGTTTACCACTTGCTTCTAGGTTAAAATTTTACACGTATGAACGGTGGGAGTACATTTTACATCATGGACCTAAAAAGAGGGAAAATTACATCGAGATCCATATATTTAGCACGAAATATCCTAAAATTAAGAAAATAAAATAGCCCGGTCCAGCTCCTTCTCTAGAGAGCAGCTCATCGAGTCGTACTCTTCATAGTACTACCTCTTCGTTTGTTTTCATCAAGGACCTAAAAGGGGAAATTACATCGAGGTACATAAATTTAGCACGAAGCATGCCTTAAAATTAAGCAAAGGAAAATAGTCGCGTTCGGCTCCTTCTCGAGATAGAACCTGACCAAGCCATACTCTTCGTACTACTTCCTCTTCGTTTGTTTTCAAAATATGCCCAAATTTTGTGCCCTGCCAATTTTTCGATATGGGATCATGGATCATCAGCATAAAGTTTGATGTACATATGTCTATGACCCTGGTCATTCGGCTTGAGATGCAAGAACGTTCATACTCATTAACAACTAATAAGCTTAAATACGTTTAAATTTTACCACTTGCTTTTATATTTGAATTTTACACGTACAGTGGGAGTACATTTTACAACAAGGACCTAAAAAGGGGTAAAATTACATCGAGGTCCATACATTCATCACGACGCACCCTAAAATTAAGTAGGGAAAACAGTCATGAGTTGGCTCCTTCTCGAGATAGAAGCTGAGCGAGCCATACTCTTCATACTACTTTATCTTCATTTGCTTTTAAAATATATGGCCAAACTTGGCGGCATGAAAATTTCTAGACATGGGATCATCATCAGCATAAAGTATGATGTAGATATGTCCATGACCTTGGTTGTTCGGCTTGAAACCCAAGAATTTTTATACTCATCAATAACTAATAATCTTAAATACGTTTAAATATTACCACTTGCTTTTAGGTTCGAATTTTACACGTATAGGCTGTTGGAGTATATTTTACATCAAGGACCTTAAAAAGGTAAAACTATATCGAGATCCATACATTTAGCACGAAGCACCCTAAAATTAAGCAGGAAAAACAGTCATGTTTTCCTCCTTCTCGAGAGAAAAGATGATCGAGCTATACTCTTCATACTACTTCCTCTTTGTTTGTTTTCGAAATATGGCCAAATTTTGCGGCATGCAAATTCTTGGATATGGGATCATGAATCATCAGCATAAAGTATGATGTAGATGTGGCCATGACCTTGGTCATTCGGCTTGAAATGCAACAATATTCATACTCATCGACAAATAATAATCTTAAATACGTTTAAATTTTACCACTTGCTTTTAGGTTCGACTTTTATACGGACGGTGGGAGTACATTTTACATCAAGGACCTAAAAAATAGGTAAAATTACATTGACGTCCATACATTTAGCATGAATGAAGCACCCTAAAAATTAGCAAGGAAAAGGGTCAGGTTTGGATCCTTCTCGAGAGAGAAGCTGATCGAGCCATACTATTCGTACTACCTCCTCTTCGTTTGTTTTTAAAATATGGCCAAATTTGGCGGCATGAAAATTCTTAGATATGGTATCATCACCATAAGTTATTATTGAAACCAAAGAATAATTAATAATATTTGTATTATACTTTTTATAACATGTGTTTCTAGATACACGTAATATGATGCCATAAAAAATATATTATACTTTTTATTCTTTATTTGAAATGTTATCAAAACCGTGTCAACTTTGTCGGGATGCGGATGCATAGCAAGAACACAATGTTTTTAGAACTTTCGGTGGTTTTCAATGTACCGAATTCCTGCTTAACTTCAAAAGCCTTTTGGAAAATTTTAAGAGCAATCTATCGCACTTACATTTAGTTAAAATTTGAGAAGGTCGGTCGGAGTACAATTTACATCAAAGACCTCAAAAAAATAAAAAATTAGATAGAGGTCCATACGTTTAGAACAAAGGGCCCTAAAATGAAGCAATGAAAAGCTGTCAGGTGTGGGTCCTTCTCGAGCGAGCGGCCGAGCCTTACCCTTCATACTACTACTATTGTACTTTTGATCCAGCATGCTGTTGGTGTGCTTGGTGACTTCCTCTCCGCATGGTGTGAAATGGAACGACAATGGAGTACTACTAAGTAGTGGTAAAGCTGGCTAGATCATAATGAAGTGCATGGAATATGATGGGACATACTGTAGATAGTATAAACAATCCCTTTTGCGCCACTATCTTTTGAATAACCTTCCTTCCGGATGTTTGGGAAGGAAGTGAAAATTTCAAAACTGTGAAAGTTTGAACTCCGACTCTAATAATAGTATGAGCACTATACCTTTTCTCGCCAAGCCCCAAAATGGTTCCTTATTATGCACACCAACGCAGCACGCCTGATACTGACACGGAGCCGCCGACAAGGCAGGTTGACACACGTGCGCAGCGCCATGTTTTGGACGAGGGAGAGATCAGCTAGCCAGGGTGTTTGGATGGTGATGAGGTAGTGCAGGAGAGAGAAAACACAATTTGTTTTGTGTGCATACAGCATATAGTAAAGGTCCTGAAATTTACTAGTACTAGTTTTGTAGTACTAGTACTACTAGGTGACTGTACCATGTACCTCGTGTCAGGAAGCCATATGTATCATCCCAAAACTCTAATCCAAGGTTATTAAGATCAAAATCCTCAAAATTAGGGTTAACAAAAAACTTTTCTATTTAAAAATATTAAAGCATTCATATGTGTGTGCATTTAATTTAGGAGTTGTTTTGAATTGCCATGTTTAGATGATCCATCGATTGTAAATGATTCTTAGGTGATTTAAACATCATCTAGATCATTTCCAAGCAAATCCTTAATAGAAACAAATCAAAAAGAATAAAACTAAGCAAATGGTCATTTGTGCCATTTTAATCACCATGCCTACTTTGGCTATTCCTAGAACTCAAATATTAACAGAAACAAATGTGGATCTTTGCACCCCTTGCTAGTATAAGTAGTGATGTACCAAGGCCCACTTTGTGATCTACCAAAAACTTTCAAATACTAATTTTAAATGGCATTTGAAAATTGAATCTAGTGTACATATCAAGATCACACTTATTCAAAAACCACTCAAATGAACTCCACTTTTAAAACCCAAGCACACCTAGAAGCTCAAGCATAAGATACAACACTCCACCAAAAATCAGCCCAAAATTCAAACATTTTTCTCCTGCGGCCATTTGATCGAACAGGTTGCAGACAGAATCAAATTAGCCTAACTATTACTGTTTTTGATCAAATCTTGTCAAGAAAATTGAGTTGCATTGATCATCCTTGTCCCCCCTGAGTCCGACCAGACCCTCACCGGCCTATCCCTTAGCCACAGCAGTAGTGGAGCGCCGCCACATTTTGGTCACCGCCGGCCGAACATGGGCAAAGCTCCACAGACAGTGTCGTGCCGTTCCAGCACCACCACTAGCTCCGCCTAACCCAACCACCGCCCACTGTCCACCCCTTGATCACCCACAGCACCTGGACCACTTCCCAGCCTCGCCACCCTTTCTCTCTGTGTGCAGCCAGAGCGCACCAAAGTGCCCTCACTGCCAGCACGCCACAGACCGTCCCTCGACCACAGACCACACACACCGCTCCGCCTCGACCCCGGCAACCCGCCAGACACGGCCGTGCGCTGCCACGCGACCAACAGTCGTCGAGCGTCGCATCGATCGCCGCCTCTGTCTCCCAGAGCGCGTAACGCTCCCGACCACCATCCACCGCCCCTAGTCGCGCCATCAAGCCGTAGAGCACCGCCAGGAGGCAAGCCACCATCCGCCTACCCAGCCCATGCCTCTAGCAGCATGTATCAACGTCACCGACGAGCTCGCTGTTGTGCCGCACGGTCCCCTCATCAAGCCTATATAAGGAGCCCTCCCTAGCACCATTTCTTCACACCACTCAACTCCCCTCTCACCACTAATCCTTCCCCACCTCTCGCCGGAGCCGCTCGTGCCATAGTTCACCGGAATTGCACCGGAGGAGCCCGCTGCAGAGGAGGAGAAGTCCCCGTCGATTTCGTCCATCCCCGGAGCTACCGCGACCTCGCCTGAGCCCGCCGTCACCGTCCAGTTCGATCGTCCGCCTCGCCACACTAGCTGGAGTACGTCCCTAGTAGACCCCCACCGTGCCGCTAGGGTTAGCTCTCGCCGGCGACCTGTTCGTCGGGGATGACGATCCTCAGCTGTTGATCCACCTTTTAATCGTAGCACTGAGAGTGCCCCATACCGCTTCGTGTTTGATGTGTCGCTGACATGCGGGACCCCCTGTCAGTTGCCCTCTGCGCCGCTGAGCACCACTGGGCTGGCCCGTTAGTTCTCTCGCGCGACCCAGTTAGTTCAAATATAGATTTTTCTATTTAAGTTTGAACTCACTTATGTCCCTTAGTTCAAAAATCAATTTAAGAAGATTTACTGAACCAAATTGAGTGATTCCAATTTTGCTGGAAAGCTTCTGAAAAGATCTATCAAAGCCCGTTGGATTTAATTCATTTAGAGATCTCTCCTAGTAAAAATAACAAGACAGAAGCATTTAAAAACTCAAACATTTTTATAAAATCAACCATAATAGCTTTTGAGTTGATTCCAACTCTCAAAAATCACATTTTACCATACCTATCATAATATGTAATAATATTAATGTTTACATGCAGTGACTTTGGACTAGTACCAAATTAGTGCTATATAGGCATCTCTGGTCACTTTAAATCATTAAATATTAAACTTAAACTTAATTTAAATGTGATCCAACCTTTAAATCACATTCCCATATGTTAGAATATGTGGTGATGACATGTGTCCACATGATCCCGTATTTTAATTGGAGAATATTAAATCTTAGAATATTTTAATCCCGTATTTTAATTGGAGAATATTAAACTTAATTTATGTGCATTAGTATTAGTTCCCTCGCGGGAGAGGTTTGAGTTGAGGCTACCTCTCAATGTTGTCCACCTATGCAGTGCCCAAGATGACAGATGGTCATGGTTGGGAGGCCATGCTCATAGGAGATGTGCTTATACTAGGGTGTGTAAAGGGAAGGTTATGTTCGATTATCTGCATACTAAGTATGATGATTCAGGGTTATCCCTGACAGATGTATCGAATCTTGTGGTGAAAGTGTACCACCTCTGTAGAGTGTCAAACTATTCGAATAGCCGCGTTCGCGGTTATGGACAGTTGGAGTGGCCATACTGTTTCGTTGTCAGATGTTTTCAAAATGACTTATGAAATGAATGATGAATATTGACTTGACCACAACAGGGTTGTGATTATGACACTAGCTTCCCAACTTAAGTGATTCTAGAACCTTGTTTTATCTTTCTTTGTTTCTGAACTCAGCTTAGGTTTCAAACTTAACTTTACAAATAAACATAGAGTTAGCATTTCCCACTAGCACTATCTTACTTGTTAGTGGTAGTTTGCGAGTTCTTAAAGAGTACTCATGGCTTTTGTCCCTGACTATTCCTATGGCCAGACTATGAAGGAGACTACCAAGATGACGGACAGTAGGACGGCTATGATAACTAGGACTATCTTCCATCGTCAGCATTGCCTGTGCCCCTGAAGATGGACCCCACCGCTACGCTTATTATTTATTCCGCTTCTTGTTGTATTAAGACTGGATCATGAGATCCTTTATTCATGTAAGACCTTATATTGGTTTGTAATGGATGATGTACTGTGATATCCAATCTGTTACGTCTCGCAAAAATGGTAATCCTGGGATTGTGATGTATGACATAACAGGCATCTAGGATTAAAAATCCGGGTGTTGACACCATCATAGCTTTGCTCTGATATCGCACCGTCTTCAACTCCTCATCTTCTCTACTCTCTCAAGCTGCTTCCTCTTTGCTCATAGTTTCTCTTCTTTCTCTTTGTTTCTTTTCTACAGAAAATACATATTATTCCTACTTGCTTTATAGAAAATACACTCCTATTACTTGGAAAATTGATTTTTTTCCTTTCCTAATGGTTGGAAACTCCGAGTGGCAACATTGTTACCATGCCATGATTCACACCAATTTACTCCCAAATATGGGAACATCATGGACCGTGGGAGTAAAATTTACATCAAGGACCTAAAAATGGAGAAAATTACATAGAGGTCCTTATATTTAGCACGAAGCACCCTAAAATTAAGCAAGGGAAATAGTCGGGTGCGGCTCCTTCTCGAGAGAGCAGCTGGTCGAGCCATACTCAAGATACTACTTTCTATTTGTTTGCTTTTAAAATATATGGCCAAATTTGGCGACATGAAATTCCTGGACATGGGATCATCATCATCATAAAGTATGATGTAGATATGGCATACTCATCGACAACAAATAATCTTAAATGCATTTAAATGTTAGCACTTGCTTTTAGGTTCGAAATTTACACGCACGAATGGTGGGAGTACATTTTACATCAAGGACCTAAAAAAGGTAAAATTATATCGAGGTCCATACATTTAGCACGAAGCACCCTAAAATTAAGCAGGGAAAATAGTCATGTTTTGCTCCTTCTCGAGAGAAAAGCTGATCGATTCATACTCTTCATACTACTTCCTCTTTGTTTGTTTTCAAAATATGGCCAAATTTGGCGGCATGCAAATTCTTGGATATGGGATCATGAATCATTAGCATAAAGTATGTTGTAGATATGGCCATGACCTTGGTCATTCATATTGAAATCTAAGAATGTTCATACTCATCGACAACTAATAATCTTAAATACGTATAAATTTTACCACGTGCTTTTAGGTTCGAATTTTACACATATGAATGGTGGGAGTATATTTTACATCAAGGACCTAAAAAAGGTAAAATTACATCGAGGGTCCATACATTTAGCACGAAGCACCCTAAAATTAAGCAGGGAAAATAGTCATGTTTTGCTCCTTCTCGAGAAAAAAGATGATTGAGTCATACTCTTCATACTAGTTCCTCTTTGTTTATTTTAAAAATATGGCCAAATATGACGGCATGTAAATTCTTATATACTAGAAAAATACCCCGCGCGTTGCAGCGGAAATCTCTTCAAAAACTACGTTGTATAAATAAAAAGGTATAATACGTGTAGAACTTGAAGTTTTCTAAAAGAATTTATAGAGAAGATTGAATTTGTTCAAAATAGTTAAAATCGTAAATTAAATTGATTTAAAATTATCATATATTTGACGAACATAAATTGGTGATGTGAATAGTTGGATGGAAAAAATAGATGACATGGATTGGTTTGCATGTAAAATACACTATTATAAATGATTATTAGTGGGATGACATGGACTTTTGAGTGGCTATTAAAGTAGGTGAAATGGATAGCTTGCATGTTGACATAGAATAGTTAGTGGGGGTCTACTTTATAAGAAGATATAGATGAGATCATGAATAATCAGCATAATATGGCCATGACCTTGGTCGTTCGTCTTGAAATCCAACAATGTTTATACTCATCGACAACTAATAATCTTAAATAGGTTTAAATTTTACCACTTGCTTTTAGGTTCGAATTTTACACGTACAGACAGTGGAAGTACATTTTATATCAAGGACCTAAAAAGGTAAAATTACATCGAGGTCCATACATTTAGCACGAAGCACCCTAAAATTAAGTAGGGAAAATAGTCATGTTTTCCTCCTCGAGAGAAAAGTTGATCGACCTATACTCTCATAGTACTCCCTCTTCGTTTTTCAAAATATGGCCAAAAATGGCGGCATGCAAATTCTTCGATATGGGATCATGAATCATCACCATAAAGTATGATGTAGATATGTCCATGACCCTGGTCGTTCGGCTAGAAATACAAGAATTTTCATATTCATTAACAACTAATAAGCTTAAATCCGTTTAAATTTAACCACTTTCTTTTATGTTCGAATTTTAGACGGATGGTGGGAGTACATTTTACAGCAAGGAGAAGCACCCTAAAATTAAGCAGGGAAAATAGTCAGGTTCGGCTCCTTCTCGAGAGAGCAGATGGTCGATGCATACTCTTCATACTACTTCCTCTTCCTTTATTTTCAAAATATGGCCCAATTTGATGGCATGCAAATTCTTGGATATGGGATCATGAATCATCAATATAAAGTATGATGTAGATATGGCAATGACCTTGGCTGTTCGGCTTGAAATCCAAGATTGTTCATACTCATTCACAACTAACCTTAAATTCATTTAAATTTTACCACTAACTTTTAAGTTCGAACTTTACACGGATGGTGGGAGTACATTTTACATCAAGGACCCTAAAACGGAGAAAATTACATCGAGGTCCATACATTTAGCATGAAGTACCCTAAAATTAAGCAAAAAAATAGTCGGGTTCGGCTCCTTCTCGAGAGAGCAGCTGATCGAGCCGTACTCTTCATAGTACTTCCTCTTTGTTTGTTTTCATCAAGGACCTAAAAGGGGAAATTACATTGAGGTACATAAATTTAGCACGAAGCACACCTAAAAATTAAGCAAAGGAAAATAGTCGGGTTCGGCCCCTTCTCGGGAGAGAACTTGACCAAGCCATACTCTTCATACTACTTCCTCTTTGTTTGTTTTCAAAATTTGGCCAAATTTTGCAGCATGCAAATTCTTTGATATGGGATCATGAATCATCAGCATAAAGTTTAATGTGCATATGTCCATGACCCTGGTCGTTCATCTTGAAATGCAAGAATGTTCATACTCATTAACAACTAATAAGCTTAAATACGTTTAAATTTTACCACTTGCTTTTATGTTTGAATTTTACATGGACGGTGGAAATACATTTTATAGCAAGGACCTAAAAGGGGTAGAATTACATAGATGTCCATAAATTTAGCATGAAGCGCCCTAAAATTAAGCAGGGAAAACAGACATGTTTGGCTTCTTCTCGAGAGAGAAGTTTGTCGAGCCATACTCTTCATACTACTTTCTCTTTGTTTGTTTTCAAAATATATGGACAAATTTGGCGGCATGAAAATTCCTGGACATGGGATCATCATCAGCATAAAGTATGATGTAGATATGGCCATTACCCTTGTCGTTCGGCTTGAAATCCAAGAATATTCATACTAATCGACAACTAATAATCTTAAATATGTTTATATGTTACCACTTGCTTTTAGGTTCGAATTTTACACGTACAAATGGTGGGAGCATATTTTACATCAAGGACCTAAAAAGGGTAAAATTACATCAAGGTCTATACATTTAGTACGAAGCACCCTAAAATTAAGTAGGGAAAACAGTCATGTTTTGCTCCTTCTTGAGAGAAAAGCTGATTGAGCCATACTCTTCATACTACTTCCTCTTCCTTTGTTTCAAAATATAGAAAAATTTGGTGGCATGCAAATTCTTCGATATGGGATCATGAATCATCATCATAATGTATGATGTAGATATTGCCATGACCTGGGTCGTTCGGTTTGAAATCCAAGAATGTTCATACTCATCGACAACTAATAATTTTAAATACATTTAAATTTTACCACTTGCTTTTAGGTTCAAATTTTTCACGTACGGACGATGGGAGTACATTTTACATCAAGGACCTAAAAAAGGTAAAATTACATCGAGATCCATACATTTAGCACGAATGAAGCACCCTAAAAATAATCAAGGAAAAGAATCAGGTTTGGCTCCTTCTCGAGCCATACTCTTCATACTACTTCCTCTTCGTTTGTTTTCAAAATATGGCCAAATTTTGCGACATGAAAATTCTTGGATATGGGATCATCAACATAAAGTATTATCAAAACAAAAGAATAATTAATAATTTTTGTATTATACTTTTTATAACGCGTGTTTCCGGATACACGTAATATGCTGTCACAAAAAAATATTATACTTTTTATTCTTTATTTCAAATGTTATCAAAACCATGTCGATTTTGTTGGGATGCGGATGCATAGCAAGAACAGGATTTTTCAAAACTTTCGGTGGTTTTCGATGTACTTAATTCTTGCTTAGCTTCAAAAGAGTTTTGGAAAATTTTAAGAGCATTCTATCGCGCTTATGTTTAGTTAAAATTTGAGAAGGTTGGTGGGAGTACTGTTTACATCGAAGATCTCAAAAAATAGAAAATTACATAGAGGCCCATACATTTATCACAAAGGGCCCTAAAATGAAGCAATGAAAAGCAGTCGGTTGTGGGTCCTTCTCGAGCGAGTGGCCGAGCCATACCCTTCGTACTACTCCTACTGTACTTTTGAACCAGCGTGCTGCTGTTGTGCTTGGTGGCTTCCTCTTCGCAGGGTGTGAAATGGAATGACAATGAAGTACTATGGAGTAGTGGTAAAGTTGGCCAGATCATAATGAAGGGCATCGAATTTAATGAGACGTACTACATATATAAGCAATCCCTTGTGCATTACTATCTTTTGAATAACCTTCCCTCCGGATGTTTGGGAAGGAAGTGAAAATTTCGAAACTGCGAAAGTTTGAAGTCCGACTCTAATAATTATATGAGTATTGTACCTTTTGTCGCCAAGCCCCAAAATGGTTCTTTCTTATGCACACCAACGTAGCATGCCTGATACTGACATGGAGCCGCCGATAAGGCAGGTCGACACATGTGCGCAACGCCACATTTTGGATGAGGGAGAGTTCAGCTAGCCGGGGTGTGGGGATGGTGATGATGCAGTAAAGGCGAGAGAAAACACAATTTTTTTTACGTGCATACCGTATATAGTAAAGGTCCTAAAATTTACTAGTACTAGTTCCGTACTACAAGGACAACTAGGTGACTCTACCTTGTACCTCATCTCAGGAAGCCATCATAGCTTTGCTCTGATATCGGACCGCCTTCAACTCCTCCTCTTTGTTGCTATCTTGAGCTTCTTCCTCTGTGCTCATAGTTTATATTCTTTCTCTTTGTTTCAGTTCTAAAGAAAATACATATTCTTCCTACTTGCTTTACAAAAAATACACTCCTGTTACTTGGAAAAATTGATTCTTTTCCTTTCCTAATGGTTGGAAACTCCGAGTGGCAACATTGTTACCATGCCATGATTCACACCCTTTTACACCCAAACATGGGAACATCACGGACGGTGGGATTAAAATTTACATCAAGGACCTAAAAATGGAGAAAATTACATAGTGGTCCTTACATTTAGCTCGAAGCACATAAAATTAAGCAAGGGAAATAGTCGGGTGTGGCACCTTCTAGAGAGAGCAGCTGATCGAGCCATACTCTTGATACTACTTTCTTTTCATTTGTTTTCAAAATATATGGCCAAATTTGACGGCATGAAATTCCTGGACATGGAATCATCATCAGCATAAAGAATGATGTAGATATGGCCATGACCTTGGTCGTTCGGCTTGAAATCCAAGAATGTTCATACTCATCAACATCTAATAATTTTAAATATGTTTAAATGTTACCACTTGCTTTTAGGTTCGAATTTTACATGTACGGACAGTGGGACATTTTACATCAAGGACCTAAAAAGGTAAAATTATATCGAGGTCCATACATTTAGCACGAAGCACCCTAAAATTAAGCAGGTAAAATAGTCATGTTTTGCTCCTTCTCGAGAGAAAAGTTGATCGAGTCATACTCTTCATATTACTTCATCTTTGTTTGTTTTCAAAATATGGTCAAATTTGGCGACATGCAAATTCTTCGATATGGGATCATGAATCATCAGCATAAAGGATGGTGTAGATATGTCCATCACCCTGGTCGTTCGGCTTGAAATGCAAGAATGTTCATACTCATCGACAACTAATAATCTTAAATACGTTTAAATGTTACCACTTGTTTTTAGGTTTGAATTTTACACGTACGGATGGTGGGAGTATATTTTACATCAAAGGACCTAAAAAGGTAAAATTATATCAAGGTCCATACAATTAGCACGAAGCACCCTAAAATTAAGCAGGTAAAACAGTCATGTTTTTCTCCTTCTCGAGAGAAAATTTGATTGAGTCATACTCTTCATACTACCTCTTCGTTTATTTTCAAAATATGACCAAATTTGCGGGATGCAAATTCTTGGATATGGGATCATGAATCATCAGCATAAAGTATGATGTAGATATGGATATGACCTTGGTTGTTCTTCTTGAAATCGAAGAACGTTTATACTCATTGACAACTAATAATCTTAAATGCGTTTAAATTTTACACTTGCTTTTAGGTTCGAATTTTACACATACGGACGGTGGGAGTATATTTTACATCAACGACCTAAAAAAGGTAAAATTACATCGAGGTCCACACATTTAGCACGAAGCATCCTAAAATTAAGCATGGAAAATATTCATGTTTTTCTCCTTGTCGAGAGAAAAGTTGATTGAGCCATACTCTTTATACTACTCCCTCTTTGTTTGTTTTCAAAATATGGCCAAATTTGGCGACATGCAAATTCTTCGATATGGGATCATGAATCATCAGCATAAAGGATGATGTAGATATGTCCATCACCCTGGTCGTTTGGCTTGAAATGCAAGAATGTTCATATTCATTGAGAACTAATAAGTTTAAATACGTTTAAATTTTACCACTTGCTTTTATTCTCGAATTTTACACGGACAGTGTGCCTACATTTTATAGAAAGGACCTAAAAAGGTAAAATTACATCGAGGTCCATAAATTTAGCACGAAGCACCCTAAAATTAAGCAGGGAAAACAATCAGGTTTGGCTCCTTCTCGAGAGAGCAGCTGGTCGAGCCATACTCTTCATCCTACTTCCTCTTTGTTTGTTTTCAAAATATAGCCCAATTTGGTGGCATGCAAATTCTTGGATATGGGACTATGAATCATCAATATAAAGTACGGTGTAGATATAGCCATGACCTTGGTTGTTCGGCTTGAAATCCAAGATTGTTCATACTCATTCACAACTAATCTTAAATACGTTTATATTTTACCATTTGCTTTTATGTTCGAATTTTACACGGATGGTGGGAGTACATTTTACAGCAAGGACCTAAAAGGGGTAAAATTACATCGAGGTCCATACATTTAGCACGAATTAGCCTAAAATTAAGCAGCGAAAATAGTCATGTTTGGCTCCTTCTCGAGAGAGAAGCTAATCGAGCCATACTCTTCATAATACTTCCTCTTTGTTTATTCAAAATATGGCCAAATTTGGTGGCATGAAAATTCTTGGATATGTGATCGTCATCAGCATAAAGTATGATGTAGATATGGCCATGACCTTGGTTGTTCGTCTTGAAATCCAAGAATGTTCATACTCATTGATAACTAATAATCTTAAATACATTAAAAATTTACCATTTGCTTTTAGGTTCGAATTTAACACGAACGGTGGGAGTACATTTTACATCAAGGACCTAAAAAGGTAAAATTACATTGAGGTCCATACTTTTAGCACGAAGCACCCTAAAATTAAGCTGGGGAAACAATCATGTTTGCTCCTTCTTGAGAGGGAAGTTGATCGAGGCATAATCTTCATACTACTACCTCTTTGTTTTGGTTTCAAAATATAGCCAAATTTGGCAGCATGCAAATTCTTGGATATGGCATCACGAATCATCAACATAAAGTATGATGTAGATATGGACATGACCATGGTCGTTCGGCTTGAAATCCAAGAATATTCATACTTATCGACAACTAATAATTTTAAATACGTTTAAAATTTTACCACTTGCTTTTAGGTTCAAATTTTACATGAACGGTGGGAGCACAGTTTACATCAAGGACCTAAAAAGGGGGAAATTACATCGAGATCCTTACATTAGGATGAAGTATCCCAAAATAAAGCAAGGAAATAAAACAGTTGGGTTCGGCTCCTCGAGAGAGCAGATAATCGAGCCATACTCTTCATACTTCTACTTCCTCTTTGTTAGTTTTCAAAATATATGGCCAAATTTGGCGGCATGTAAATCCTTGGATATGGGATCATCATCAGCATAAATTATGATGTTGATATGGCCATGACCTTGGTCGTTCGGCTTGAAACTCCAAGAATGTTCATACTCATTGATAACTAATAATCTTAAATATGTTTAAATTTTAGCACTTGCTTCTAGGTTCGAATTTTACATGGATGGTGAGAGTACATTTTACATCAATGACCTAAAAAGGTAAAATTACTTTGATGTGCATACATTTAGCACGAAGCACGCTAAAATTAAGCAAGGAAAACAGATGACTGGGAAGCTTGAGAACTAATAAAACTTGGTAATCAATCGTAAGTGTATCAAGGTCCATGCTTTGTCTGAAAACTAGGGTTGTTGTTGTGGTACTCTGAGCTATTTTTCTTCGTACTTGCTTACAAAAAAATCTTGTCACTTTAAAAATTGAAAAGGTTTTATTGTTCCTATAAGTTGGAAACTGTGGTTGCCACCATTTTCACCTTGTCAAGATGCACATATATACCAAATATGGGAACATTACAATACAATAGGATGTGCATATGCTTGTTACATTTGTCGTTCGGCTTGAAACCCAAGAGTGTTCATACACTATGGGCCATATATTGTGTAACTATTTTTGTAATTTATGATGACTCATGGTTATTAATTATGTTCAGTGAAAATAGTAGTACACGCAAGAGGACGCCATGAAGAAGGCTTCAGTTTTAGGGTTTTCATTATTTTCGTTCATAGCTAGTGAGGATCAAATTTTCAACATGCATATTCATAGAAAGAACTTTAATCCTACAGAACTCTCGTTGGTTTTTAAAGTATTGACCACCTCGGTACCATAAAGACTCATAAGGATGTTTGTAATTTTTTAAGAGCATTCTATCATTTTTACTTGTAGTTCAAATTTAAAATGATTTTTTTATTCCTAAATTTTGTAAACTCCTAGTACTAGTAGCATTATTGTTCACCATGCCAAGATGCACTCATCTACCAAATATGGGAACATTACCATAAAGTATGGTGCACATATATAAGGCCATTTAGCTTGTCTTTCGGCCTAAAGCCTAAGGATATGTTCATACATGGCAGGCCATATTTTTAATTAGTTTGTTTTTTATATGTGAACTCTCTTGATAATAATAATTTTTCACGACAAGTAGTACAAGTCAGAGGTCATCATGCAATGTTTTTTATTGTTTTCAAATAAAAGTCAAATTTTGTACATGCAAATTCTTAGCAAGAAGTTGAATTCAACAAATTCATTGATTTTCGATATATTGACAGTCTGGGTGGGTACCTTCAAAAGATACTTGTATAACTTTAAGAGCAATCTACTACTTACTAATAGTTCAAATTTTATCTAACATTGATAAATCAGCTTAAATTAGTTTAAGAGTGTGAAGTTTGCTAGCAAACCTTGAGAACTCAAAAAACTTCATAATCGTAAGTGAAACATGTATAAACTTTGTCTGCAAATTGGGATTATGGCATTCCGAGGCATATTCACCGTGCTTGCTCTCAAGAAAATAAATCCTGAGAAAATAATTATCTGCTTAAAGTTTATGATAAATCAGGGTGCTTTTTTGTGAGGTGTAATAAACGGGCATATATCGTTCGTCCGACACTTTAAAAGAAACTCTTCACTATACATTTGGTTATGTGAATGAAACGTCAAATCTTATGTATAAACAAGTTATGTTCAAAAACAAGTTTATTACAACCAAATAAAGCCTTCACAAATTCAATGTGCGACAGACTAATATTTGGTACCTTTGTGTAAACATTGACATTTCATATGAAATAACTCTCTTACATCCTAGCTACATGCATCCAAAAAGTATTGTGGGTGATAAATATTGTTAGTTTATGGTTTTTAGCATCATTCAATCTTTGTCTGTGAATAGGAGCAATGACATTCAGGGACCACTTGTCAGTATTGGTACCAATAAGGTTAAATCGGTCATTACAAGACTAACTGGCCAAATTTGTGCATACTAGGCCAAAACTATTAAAATGTGCAAAAATGACGTCCACCAAGTGTTTTGTGCAAAAGTGCGATGAAAAGATGGTGGATCATGCAATTTCCTCTATCTAAAAAAATGTTTTATACTACCATGGAGGGTAAAAAAAAGTATTGTATTGTACTTACTACTAGAAAAATAGATACCAAATGGAGGGTAAAACAAAGTATTTTAGTCGGTTCAAAGAAATGAACTAGTTCGTCAAAAAGTGTTGATATGTGAAGTGTAGTTTTTTTTGTAGTATAGTACTACTAAAGCAGATAGCGGGTTACCCACTCCATTCTCTAACTCCTCCCCCACCATTCCCTCTCTCGCTATCATATTCCCACACTCACCTCACAACTCTCAGTCGTTAACCCAGCCATTGCTTCGATGAAACCAATGCAAAAACCTTTGTCTGTGGTTGAGATAGGGTCCTCATCAAGCTCTGCTTCTGTGCTGCAAGTGGCTTTCTCGATTCCGCCGGCCACAACACCCTCTCTGAAGCTTCCTTCGCCTTTTGCGTGTGTGCAGGTCGTGCCCAAGGTGAGGTGTCCGTCGCCCTTAGCGTTTTGACCGGCCGCACCGAAACTCTCATCACCCGCCGAGTGGTCGTCCAAGCCTCCATCGCCACATGCGTTGGGACCGAATGCTCATGCGATGGCGGACGCATCATTTTCGTCTGCAGGTTGGACTCTCATTCCCAATGTGCCAAATTTCAGAGTGTACGCGGTGAAACCCCTATCAGTGGCTCCCCCTTCATTAGCGATTGTCTGTGCTTCGTCAGTGTATGTGGCTAGTTCTTTGTTAGTGGCACCATGTTCAACTGCTCAACCCATTGACCCCTGTGCAAGTTAGCGCACCCCCAACTGCAACGAGGTTAGATCTGGAAGATTGGGGCTTTAACCCAAATCCGACGTGTATCTAGTCAGATTTTTGGAACGTGTACTGTAGGTCCTTTGTTGAACTGCTTAGTTATATGTCATATTCTTGATAATTGTCTTTTGTGTTGTTCTTTATATGTCATATTCTTGATAATTGTCTTTTGTGATGTTCTGCTTAGTTATGGAATATTCTTAATGATGATGATGCAGGGTTTTGTTTTGATACTTAGATGATGCACTGTGCTATTTAGGAATTTTCCATGACGCGTTGTCCTGTTTTGGTTTTTTTATGATGCATTGTGTCCTGTCTCCTTAGTGTATTGTTTCGTCCATTTTGATTTGCGTTCTGCTGTTTAGGATTAAATGATATGCCTTCTAGTTGTTCAGATTATTTCAATGACCCATCAGTTTAGGTAATTTTGACTGTGCAAACAATGTTAATTAAATTTTACTACATGATACCTTGTGTTGTTTTGGTATTTTGATGATACACTGCATATATGTTGTTTTCTCTATCCAGATAATGCATTGAGCTGTTGTATCCGTTCATATTATGCCTTGTGTTGTTTAATCAATCTAATTAAATGGTATGCCTTCTAGTAGCTGTTTAGATAATTTTGAGGACCCATCGGGTTAGGTGATTCTGATGATGCATTGTGATATGTAGGCAATTTAATTTACCTGATACCATGTGTTGTTTAGGTAATTTTGATGGTGCAATGATGCATTGTGATCTTTAGTCAATTTATACAATATATTGTGGTGTTTTGGTAATTCCAAAGGACTGACGCAATCGTAATTTTCATGTAGGATGGCCCAATTGTAATGCCGAACTTAGACTACATTCTTGACCGGACTGCTCCAGCTCCAGGTGGCTATGAAGATGCTCTCCCTCATACCAAGAGAGTTAAATCTGCCGGGCAGGAGAGTAGAGGCCTTGGTAAGGGCAGGTGTTGCAAGGTGGGTCGCTAGTTCTCCCAAACCGAGAAGACGCCCTAGGTCGGTTGGACACCATGCCACCGCGCATTATCCTAGGCGCTTCTACATCTAGTTAATCTAGCATGACTTGTATATGCTTATCATCCCGACTTACTTCAAGCCTTACATGAAGGGATGCCCCTACCCACAACTAGTGGTGATCCAAGCATGCGAGGAATGCGAGTGGGTTATCCATGCCAACCGCAACAAAGACCAGATCATCCTGGACAGAGAGTGGGCTACCTTTGCAGCTTTCCATGAGTTGAAGGAGGGTGATGGCCTTATGTTCAAGGTCACCGCAAACGGGATCAAGATGAAAATCTACAACTGCACCACCTCCTAGTGGAAGGTGTTTGTCTGTCATGAGCACGCACATCTTGATAAAGGGCCTCTTTAGATTGAAGGATTTTCAAAGGAATTTTGCAGGAATTCAACCCATAGGATTTTTTTTCATATGGAAGCCCTTTGGATGAAAGGAATCATACCTCTAAAATTCATATGGATTGCATTTATACACTCCAATCTCATAGGAATTTCAACATCCAGTTTTTTACATTCATTCGCGTAGGATTGAGGCAATTTTTCTACGTGTTTCCTGTGTTTCATTGAAATGACTTAAACCATGCAGATTTCCTCTATTTTGTACCTCTGACCCTGTTATCCTATATTTTGAAATTATGTGATCCAAAGAAAGCTATTTCCTCTGTTTTGCAATTCATTATTTTGTATCTGTGACCGAGTCAAATTCCTATGTTTTTAAATCATGTTATCCAAATAAGCCCTAAGTTATCTTTAAGTTTGTCGCTCGATATTTTGGAGACCGTTTGTGATGCTTATGCGGTAAGCCCTAAGTAAATTCAATGTGAGTATTACTACTACTACTACTACTACTACTACTACTATGAGCAAGCACAGCATGAGCCGTTACTATACGTGGCTAAGAAATGTATGTAGTAGACTTTTTTCTGAACCTACTAGAAATTTACTAGACTGGCTAGCAAAAACCAATCCTAAAGATGAGACCCACTTACTACAGCATAAGCCAACTGATTGCACCACTATGTATCTAGCCAAATTTGTTCATAAGCTAGGACCCAGCTGCCATCTCACGCATTGTTGTGATTGGAATTTGTTTCTATTAATATTTGTACCTAATAATAATATTTTAATGTTTATGGACTATCCTCAAGGGTCACCTTTAGGTTTTTGAGCTTATGGATACGCTCCACTATGTATGTGAAACTCCTTATCCAGTAGCGGACCCAAGATAGTTTTGAAGCCCAGGAAAACTGTAAATTTGAAGGCTAAATAAACAATTTTCGGACAAATTTCAACCAAAATAGCTTGTCCTTACCCATTTTTCCCTTATGGATAGCTTGTGGCCAACATAGTGGATGCACTAAGAAAATAAAATCTGCTCTAGCCTTTAGACTAGTTAGGGAACCCACTCATCTAAGTAGAAATAAACAATAAAGAAAACCAGTTTTATGAGTTACTCTGTCGTACGTAGTGACCGAACAAGCAAATAAAAAACAAGTCTCTCAGATGGAATATTGTCCACTATTTTGACAAGACATTACTACTACTAGTACAGAACTTTGGATGGGTCGTAAATATTTATAGCTAGTAGCTCGATCCCTTAGTATGATAGACCAACGAGATTGCTCGAAGGCCCATGACGAGACCCATACATTGACATTTTGCTTCCACTATTCACTCTCCTCTCTCCTCCTACTAGTACTACCTCGCTCCGCCTTCGCAGAAACCATTTTCTTCCACTACTCCTCCCTTTCTTCTCTACTTCTTCATCCAGCAATGTCACAAAAATATCCTGTCTCGTCAGAAGAAGATCAAGATGGTGGTGGTTAGAGCCGTGGAGAAATCCCACTAGCAAGGTGACCTGGAAGGTCGGACCAAGAAAGGAGACCAGCCATGGGGCGAGGGCTCATCTTCACGCATGTATCCGAAGAGCGGCTATCAAGGGTACCAAGAGTCCGGATAGGTTTGTACTTTCGTTGATTCCTGGGCTGTCTGCCCCTACTATTGAACCGTATTTGTACATCTATTAGGGCAGGCGGCTCGAGAGTCGAATTTTCCACCCCACGGGTCGATAGCATGACGGATATCTCTGACGCATACGATGTCGTCATGCTCCCTCTTGGTCGAAGAAGAGAGGTACTGTAGTCACTATACATTTATTGGCATTTTATGTTCTTCTCTACATGCACTCCATGCTTACTAATGATGCATTTCCATGCAGGAAGTTAGGACGAGATTCTCGGCCAAAGTAGATGAAATCAATAGCCATAACATCAACATTCTGTAGAAAAACTTCGAGCTCAGCCTAGAGTGTGATTGCCTCCGAGCTGATTTGGCTTTTCAAATAAAGCTCGCACGATCTTACGAGTGTGACTCCTCGATGCTTCGCGCTCAGTGCGAAAATTTGAAGAAGGAAGTCACGGAGCTCCGTAGCCAGCAGCTACCATTGCGGAGATCGTCCAGGTCACGCCCTGCTAATTAGGAAGAGAGAAGCCATATCATGTTGTTCATCGAGGTCGCGACCATTGCGGAGGTCGTCGAGGCCCAGCCTCCGTAGGGCGGCCATAGTGTTGCAATCGCTGAATCTTGGAGTAGGAACTAGGAAGGGAGAGGACTTCCTGGTGTGGCCCTCTTTTTTCTTTCTTTTGAGTGCATGGATTGTTTTTTCTCATCCGTCTTCGCATAATTGTATTGCACTCTTAACAATCAAATGCGCTCTATGGAGCTTTTGTAACGATATACTTGATGTATAGTAGTCACTGTTTAGTGTACATATACATTCAAATTTAGTCAAATAAGTGACATCCTTTTTAATTGGTATGGAGGGCACTTTTAGAAAAATTAGGATGGAGGGAGAGTATGTCTGATAAATCAAAATAATTAAATCGTCAATAAGTGATCTTTAAATTTAGTCATACTTTCTACTTTGTTAGATGTGTATGGATCCAGTGTCTAGTATACTTATCAACTATTCTATCTCCCCTATGTGTGGCCCCTACGTCGATAAGTGAGTTATTGGGTGATTCTTTTTGCTCTTCCCTATTAAAATATTATGGTTATGGTATAGGGGAGATAATATAGGGTCGTTGCTAGAGATAAGCAAAATTCAGGGGAAGAATCTTTTCAGGCTAGTCATAGTGCAAATAACTTCATGAGTAACTAAGGGTCCAACTTAGTAAAATTGTTTATGTGGCAGTGAGTTATTCACGCATACCAAGCCGAAATGAGTTTATTACCTAATAAATGAACTACTCCTGTATTAACATAGACTAATAACTTATGCATGTTATAGTCTATGTTTAACTTACAAGTTTTGTTCAATCTTGTTCTCTTCTCTGATTCCCTTTTCATTTCTTTATTTCAGTAGACATTGTGTATAGTAGTACTAGACTCACCTCGGGGAATCTTTTTCTTACTCAATTGCTCCACTATTTAGACATATATACTATTAAGAGGCGTGGTGTCTATCTAGAAAAGAAAATACACCGTCAGGATCAGGGACACCTAGCTATTGTCTGGAGTACTTTGGGTCACAAGCACACCTACCCCTATAGTCTATCCAGGGACACCCAACGATTCCTTGCATAGGCATTCACGCCAGAGCCTTTCCAGGGAAGGTATCCGCTTTGACCCGTTGATTTCGGGTTGGACGATACGATTGCCAGATGCTGAACTTTGTCTACCTGGATGATGTTCCTACTACTACTACATAAAATACACTTCTAAAAAAACAAATGTTATTGTGCTTATGAGTTACTAGTCTGATTTCATTAGAGGTCTGGTTATGACTGCAAACTATAATATGTGTGAGTTGCTTTGATTAGCGAGAGTCATCAATAGACAAGGGCCTCGACCGCCCAAAAAGGTTTTGTCACTCAATAAAAGAAATGAAGCTTGTGCGCACATCCATGCAACTTAGTAAATAGACTATGATCAACGTATATACGGGGAGAGAATACGAGTAATACAATGATCAACGCAATAGAATCTACTCATTACTACATGATGCATGCAACTCAGTATCCGAATAATATCTTGCACGTAATCACGTAAGTACCTTTTTGAGCCGCATGCATTCACTCCTGAACACCATAAGTAAAAGTTTGAACTCGTAGAGCGCCAAAATGATATGCGCCCCAGCTAGCCCGATTAATGGTCACCTACTACAGTAACCTACACATCTACCTCTATAGTCTACTCTGGGACACCCAGCGATTGCTTGCATAGGTGTCCGCACCAGAGCCTTTGAAGGGAAGGTATCCCCTCTAGCCCGTTGATTTGGGATGGACGGATAAGATTGCTAGACAGCCAAAATCATGTGGCCCCCACTTCCTTGCGCCCCTCCATTTCAAACATAGCGAAATTACTCGCGCCCCTCTGTTTTAAACGATACAAAAATCACGTGGTCCCCACTCCCTCGCGCCCCTCCATTTCAAACACTACAAAATTTCTCACGCCCCTCTGTTTCAAACAATACCAAAATCATGTGGTCCCTACTCCCTCGCGCCCCTCCATTTCAAACACTATGAAATTTCTCGTGTCCGGAACCTCCCGCGGCACTTCTCCAGCTGGCTTTGCCCATCTAAACTCAACACCATGCACTCCTCACCCAACAGTATACCAGAGCTACATCATCTGCGGTCTCATCCAAAGCACCATTGCTGCTTCACCGACGTCCCCCGCACTCGACCGGATCACCGAGTCCGTCGTCGTCCATCGCACATGATTTCCTTTTCCCACTTTCTTGTCCACGGCTCCGACTACCCAAGATATGCATCAACGCCATCGGCATCCTCCCCACCCGTACTGTACCGGAGCCACCGTGTAGTGCACCAATTCTCCCTCATCCACCGTGCTCAAGCCGGCATCGAGCGCCCAAGATCTGCTTCCCCGACGCAAACAGTCGGCGCAACCGCAGCACCCTAGGTGACAAGGATGTCACTTGCGCCGATACGGATGATGCTTAGAAGCCTATCCGACCATGCTAACCAAATCTCCAACTCTTTTTTGTTTTGTCAGCAGTACATCAGGTTCAAACTTGTCGCAGTGAACTGCATTTATGTAATCGTGATGTACACCTAATCAAAGCGCACGCCTGTTCTTCGTGCTACATACTACGGAGTAGGTCACTAGACATATTGGTTTGCATTTGTTGCTCTACAAATTTTTAAGTCATGCACATGTTCTTAGCTACTCCGAATAATAGTAATTGTCTGCTATCGTGTAGTTCTTGCAAAATGTAAAATCAGTGGAAAATATTAGTGTGGACTTCCTGCTCCATAGTTACTAAATCTATCTGGTTCGTCCTGTGATAAGTTCCTGTTATTATTTTCTCCTTGGCATCATTCTTCTATCCTGTAGTACCTATTTAGACTCTTCATACTAAGTCGATTATAATTTTGTTGTTGTCATCTGGTTCTTCAAAAGCTACAACACTAACTATTTTATTTTTCTTGCATAGAGCCCGGACTGGAATAATGAACATGATGGTTTGCACAGCCTTTTCTACAAGTTCACAAGCGACGCTATTATTTCCTTATCTGCTGCTGGTTCATCCTAAGCAATGGCATAACTGTTCTCTACTATGTAGTTTACTCGTGGTTTGCATTCTTACTCTAGAAGTTCTCTTATGATGTCATTATATTTCTATCTGGTTGATTCTTAGCTATGACAGTAACTGCATGCCATTGTGTATCTCACCGTAAATTTTGAGTCACCGAACGTCTCTTGCATTCCAGGAAATACTACTGCTTCTATATATATTTTCTTATATGACCTGGATAGTTTATATTTGCTGAAATTCTAAAAAATACTTTGTTTGAATGATCATTTCATTGTAGGCACACTTGTCTAATGATTGTTTGTCTTGTTCTACAGGTTCACGTGCGACACTATTATATCTCGCATCTAGTTCTGGTTCATCCTAAGCAACGACATAACTATCCTCTACTATATATAGTTCATTCGTGGTTTGCATTACTGCTCTACAAGTTCTCGTATGATGCGATTATAATTTTTATATGGTTCATTCTTAGCTATAACAGTAACTGCATGCCATTGTATAGCTCAGTGCAAATTCTGAGTCACCCAACGTCTCTTGCATTCTAGGGTATACAACACCTTCCATATATATTTGTTGAAACGACCTAGCTAGTTTATATTTGCTGAAATTATAAGCCGCACACACATATTTTTGATTGCTCATTTCACGGTAGGAGCACTTGTTTAATGCGTGCTTGCTTGTCCTATTTGTTTGACATGTTGGTCAATAATTGAACCATTGATCGGTTGTAAACTCCAGTTCATATATAGCTCGTGTCATATCAGTCAAATGAGTAGTTCATCTTGTTTGATGTATTAACTTGTTATTACTTAGTTTCAGACTGTAGTTATTGCTATCGCCACCAACAAGGGGGCTGCAAGATCATGTCTCCTCCAATGTAGCTCTCATACTCAAAGGAAGATGCGGGTGATATATTGAGAAAGCAAATTGAGGACTCTGCTATCAACTTGATTGTCAACTGAAATGCTAAAATTTCTTTCCCTTGAGTTGATGATATGTAATAATTTTAAGAAGTTTGCAGCTGATGTAATATCTAGATAACTCGTATAAGCCATGTAGGCATTTAGTTGACGCTGTCCACACATGATAGTAGGTGGTACCATAACTGCGCTAGCTAGGTCGATCAGGAAACAATATAGGGCTTTGTTATTGGTTCGTCTTGTATTAGGCCTACCATTAACAGTAAAAGATGCTCGCTAATTATACACGTTTTATGATATTGGTATGGGCTTTAGAAAGGCTGAAACTATAAAAGGCCGTAAACGTAATGGGTCGACCCACATGTGATAACATGCCGTACCAGTAACATGCCGTAACAGTAACATGCCATAATAGTAGCAGGTCAGAGCAGTAGCAGGCCAGAACAAAAACATGCCATTATAGTAACAAGTAAGAAACTATAAAATGGTAGAATAGTAACAGGCTAGAAAATTAACAGGCCAAAACAGTAGCGGGCCTCAACAGTAAAGGGCCGAAGAAGTTAAGGCCAGAACAGTGACGAGTTTGAATAGTAATGGCCCAAGAAATTTCTAGACAAGGGCAGTAACAGGCCGACAAATTTACCAGGCTGGAACAGTAACATGCCGCTTGTGGGCCTGAACAGTTAACGGTCGGAATAGTAAAAGGCCAGAACAGTAACAGACCATCTCAAAGAAGGACCGTTAGTAGGCGGCCCACGACGGGCTGCGATAACAGTGATGGGCTCACCGCCGGCCTTAAGTGTACAGGAGCGACTTGGCGCAGGCTGCTAATGGGCCGCACAGTGTTGGACCAACATGGGCCTTCTCTAGGCCGAAACAATATTGGGTCTGAAAGTTCGCGGGCCGCTGCTGGCTGCATTGTTGGACTCATTTCAAGCAGTGTAGGACAAAACAGTAACGGACCGTCTTCTTATTAGGCTCTCCTCATGGACCGGTCCAGTTAGTATTTAGCAGGTCTTGGCTGGGCCTGGTTTCTGCCACGATTTCCATGACCGTTAACGGCAGTAACCGGCCGCTAACGGTCTGCCACGTGGCAGTTTGCATGATGTCAGCATTCAACGCGGTTGGTGAACAGATTTATGATGAAACAAGTTTTCGTGGCTGAATGGTGCGATCCACCACAGTCGGAAAAAGACCGTGGTTGATTCATTTGTGATGGGCTTTTACCACGAAGGTCATGCGTCGCGTAAGATTTTTTGGCCATAAAAAACGTGTCTTCAACCATAAAAATCATCCATTGTAAAAGCAAACTTTTTTTGTATTGCTTGTTTGTTGTTGCCTCCTGCCTCCATTGGCCACCGTAGTAGCGCATCGCTATAGCTGCTCCGACGATTAATAACCAGTGATGCCGCCACCAAACTGCTCCAAGTAATCAAGAGCACATCCGATGTGCATATTCGCGCATCCCCGCTCATCCTCCCCTATCGAATCTAACGTCGGCAAGAGAGAAGCTCCATTTATGATGTCACGTTGATAGCATGATGACATCAGCGAGGTTTTATTCTTTTCGGGAATTATTTTCTATAATTAATAAAATTATGACATAGGCCCGTGATGTCAAATATTTAATCATTTCCTAAATTGTTTTCTAAAATTAATAAAAGTATAGGATAATATTTTATAATTTCAAAAATGTTTTAAACGGTTTAATATGAATTAAATTTGTAAAAACCATAAGTAACTAATTTTAATCAGAAAAATGCAAGTGATATAGCAAAATGTTATAGAAATGAGGTCTATATTTTGGTAAAAAAATCATGCATTTTTAAGCAACTTTAGTTATAAGTTTATTTTGGAGAACAAATAATCATTTTCTTTAATTATGAGGCTTTTATAGATGCTAGGGTTTATGCCCTTTAGACTATTAGAAATATGCCCTAGAGGCAAATAATAAAAGGTGTTTATTACCATATTTCATTAGTCATTAGTACATAACAGTTTTATACCATGTTATAACTGTATCAACTGGAAACATGGTACACATGTGGTATGTGAACAAACTAAGTCTCCAGTAGCCTCTATTTGACTGGTTCATTAGTCAACTGATGATCAATTTTTTTTGATCATGGGCACTTATATCAATTGACAATGAGGTCATATTAGTGAATGATGTGATAGACATGTACCCAACATAAGTATTACGACACGATCAAGTCACAAAGTTCATCGTTCCAATTTTTAGAAATGAAATCCTACTCCTTAGACCGTGAGATCACATATAATCACTATCACCCAAGGTTATTTTGACTGCATTAACCGTCACACCGTAACAGGGTGATCATAAAGGTGTCTATCAGGTATTCCAAAGGTATAGGTTGAGGAGTATGTATCAAGATCGGGATTTGTTCTTCCACGTGATGGGAAATACACCGGGCCCACTCAGTGAGATTACATCTAAGAAGCTATGACTAGGTTATGAGAATAGAATATTACGGGAACGAGTTAAACAGCACTTGTCGGTAATAAGATTGAACAAGGTATGGTGATACCGATGATCAGATCTCGGACAAGTCAGGTATCGAAGTAACAAAGGGAATTGGACATGACGTTTATGGTCCAAACAACATTTAAATCATGGAATACACAAGGGTCATTATGGTATCTAGATCCCACTGATGATCATTGATCCGAGAAGCATCTCGATCATGTCTGTGATGTTCCCGAATCATAGGGTAACACACTTAAGGGTTCTATGACGCTTGGAGGTCATTTTGAAATCATCGGGATCATAGGATGAAAGACAAGGGAAAAGTTGGAAGTGTTCCGTGAGAGAATCAAAATTGTTCCGGGAGGATCTGAAGTTGTTTGCGGTGATCCGAAAGGTGTTTAGGGTCAAAGGGAATTTAATAATATGTATTTTATATTAATTATTGAAATTAATATTTCAAAATAAAATTAATGAGGCAGCCCACCTTAATGGGCCAAACCCCGGAGGAAAGGCCCAAGAGGGTAGGCCACCCTAAGGGGCAAGCCCGCCGCCGCCTAAGGATGGGCGCGCGAGGTGGGGCCCACCCGGCCGCTAGCCTCCCATGGGCCTGGCGCGCGAGGCCCACCTGGTCGCCTCCCTCCTTGGCACGCCTCCTCCTCCTCTCCTTTTAGTCTAATCCCGAGACTTGGCTTGGTGGAGTCTCTCGTTTTCCCCTATATAAGAAGGGGCATATGGGAGGGAAAACACAACAACAACAACAACAATAACAACAACAGCAAATGCATATTTTCTAAGGCAATTTTCTTAGGAAATCTCTCTCCTGTTGGATCTCGTGTGTGTGGTTCCAAGAAGAACTGTGCGCGTGGAAGACGACACCACTTCAGCACACCGTCACGCTGCTGGATCCCTGGTTTCAGAAGGTCTACTTCCGCAATCTCGGTTGGATCAGGGACAACGGGAGTCATCGTTGAGCACCAGTGTGCGAAACCAGGGAGGTGCTGCTAGTTGTGGCACCTGGATTGTCGTGTGAGGAGCAACGCGATCTTGAGATCGGCTAAACGTTAAATGCTCTCGATCTACAAGGGTATGTCACCGAAATCTTCTCTGTTACAACATTACTTCTAGATAGATCCTGACATTTGGGGTTGCGCTAGTTAAGAAAAATTGTTTCCTGTTGCGAACCCCTGCATAGACCCCATTTAATTTTCCTTTTATGTTTAGGGTTTCATTTCAGTACCCTTTTAACTTGTCATATCATTCATTCTTATTTGATTATTGCAGCGATGCTATGTGTTGAATGTTGTTTTCCCTTTTCGGTGATTTTCTTCATCTCGGTATAATTCGAGATCGAGTCCGAGATAAAGGTCGAGATCAATAACATCGAAGAGCAATACCTAATCATTGACGAACAAGTCAAGTATATGAGCCCTGAAGATCTTGTTTGGTTATAACTAACGAGACAAGTGTAGCCCCATCATATATGATCCTATGATTTTAAAGTATTTCAATTTCTTTTAAAGTATTTCAATTTCTGCTATTATGCATATGGTTCCAATGTTCCAATGTCTTTCATCCATAGATTTCGAGGCGTACATGGCCAGGCCCGTGGATTGCCTTGAGGGATCTACAGGTCAGACTTCTCACATCTTGTAACCTGCAATGGAGAGGAGACAATCATTCAATGTTTCTCAGGATGAACTACATCATACCAGCTCGGATAAAACCTTAGCAAACAGCAAAGATGTCTGACCCTAAGATGTTCAATATGTGTGTGTGCGGTCTGTTGGACCCAAGTATGGAGCGATACTAGCAGCATTTCTGTAGATCAGAGATTAAGAAAACATTAGAGTTCCATTTGGCGTCGGAAGAAAAAGAAGAGGCTCAGGAGTTCGGCAAGGAGCCATTTACTGTTGTCAGTCTGCACCGTGCTAAATTTGGTCGTTTAGACGGTTACTCCCTCCGTTCCAGAATTCTTTGTCGTGGTTGAATTCAAACCATGACAAGAATAATGAAACGGATGGAGTAATTGCCAATTTGCCAAAAAAAAAAGGCCCTGTTTCATGAAAAGGGTTATATCAATTAACGTCCTAACATAAGCAATATTAAAAAGAGCTCAATAAACAATGGAAAGCAAACATGTCAAAATAGTTGGCATTAGATTCTCAACCATGTCTTGCATCATTCAGGGATGTACAACACTATCCAGTAACTGCTGAAAACCAGCAGTGAACGTTTACCGGGTAAGTTGGATCTGAGGATCATCACAATTCAGAAACATTACAATTCCTCCAAGATGGCTGCAAAAACCACCTCCTCTATCCTGAGCCTTGAGAATTAGATACATTAGTTTAAGCTCACCCTGCCCATCGGTATAACAATATTTGCACCAGATGCCAGAGTTTGGCGTACACTCCTGACGTGAGTATTAACATCTTTCATTCAGCATACCATTTAACTGAATGGACCATGGAACACTGATTCCTGGCACAGAACATGAAGGAGGAGCAATTTCATTCAGAGAAAGGACTAAAAGTGGCTGCTCTAGTCTAACAATCTATTCAATGCTGAACCATTTACAACAAACATACAATGTGACATGGGCATTAACATTGGGGTGACCATGCAGTCTAACTACTGAAGATATGTCCTAATTTCTGGTGCAAAATTTTCACCCCAGGAATGCTATTGTGTGGTCAGAAGAGCTCGCTCATGGGCATACTACGACATGCATTCCGCCACAGCATTTCTCCAAATGCTGGATCCTGAACTCCGTCACCGAACAGAAGGGGCCTATCATTTTGATTTCGAGCAGTGTTCATCCATCCATATTATGATATCTTGCACAACAGGGAGGATCAGTCCACAGGTCACCTGTGAATTACCATCCCAATATTGACAAGTATCAGCGTAATGAATGTCTCATTTCTGCTTTTGCCCAATTTTACGGCTGGGTTCCACATGTCCATACATGCTTCGTGTTTCTGTGTCTGGCATCCAATCTTATAGTCACATGTGCTCATCGTCCACTACGTGCTTATAACTGCAAAGCAAGGTCTGGCTGTTGTGCTTCCAAGTTGATGCCAGAAGACTGCCGAGCAGGTGGTGAACCTGGAGATGAAAACCCAATGTTCAAGTCTGGGCGGAGCATATCCTTGTTTGGCTTCTGTTGCATGTGGGGAACTAGCCCTTGCCATTGTGGCTGGCCTTGTGATCTTGAGAAATCTGTCTGGACCAACTGAGGGAATATTACCAAGCCCTTGTTTTGACCTGGAATCTCTCTAGAAACCTGAACAGGTTGTCTAAAGAACTGGGGAACAGCACTCATCTTTGGTTCATCAGAAGTACGAACATTTGCAAATGGCATCTTCCAGCCAGAACTACTGTCATGAAAATTTGGACTCACAATTGTTGGTTTGCTCTCTGATGAAGCACCAAATGAGATCCAAGATTGAGCTACAGGAGCGGATGGAATGCTCTGGTTCTCCCTAGCAGCTGTAGGAAATGCGGAGAAAACACTCCGAGAAGCATCAAACCCTCGGTTTGGTACGTTTACTTGGCCAGGTATTGCACCCATTGACTTGGCATGGTCTATGATACTATTCTGTGAGCCCGCATTCATGGCAAAGCCGTTGGCATTTACTGGATTTTTAGTGATGAATCCAATGTTGCTCATTGGTCTGCTTTTTTCAGAAGTTCCAAACTTTGCATCACCAGGTCTTCCATGGTACACCCATGTAGCTTCGTTTTTGGGCTGTGGTGCAGCTGCTTCTTGTGACTGGAAAAAAGTTTTCGGAGGCCCATTACTGTTGTTTTGGGAAAGCATACCATGAACACCAGAAGCAGCAACTTTTGGACACTCAAGCCTCTGAGGTGCCATTTCAAGTGGGCGAGCGCTTTTGGACGAGTCGCTTCTTTTTATTTGCTGTGTTCTGACTGCGTCTGGTGGTTGGAAAAAGGGTGCAGGCTGGCCATCCATTTTGTTCACAGCAGGCATATCAAGCACACTAGAAGAAGCTCCTTTTGAACATTCAGACCTCTGTGGTAGCACTTCAGGAGGGCGGGCGTTGGACGAGGGCCTGCCTTTCCTAACTTGTTCACTTGTTGCTCTTTTTGTTTTCACAACATTTCTCGACACTCTATGTTTCTCATGAAGTGGTAAGGCATCAGTGTTCCTCTGTTGGGGCTCAGTGGTAACATCAAATAATCTTGGCTTAAATTCTGGACTCTCAAGCGAACTAGTCACTCCAGTTACATTATTGACAGTAGTTATCCGATTAAGTAGACTCAAACTCATATCCTTCGGATTAATGCCTTCTTTTGGTCTGAGTCTTTCATTATCTCTGGGCAGTGAAGTTTTCCTCTGAATATTCACACCAGAACTAACTTGACTTGGTAATTGATCTTGCACAGCAAGAATAGGTGGTAATGGTGGCTCATATTCTCCTACCCAACCACGTCCAAACCTCACTTCAGCAGGTAATGTCTGCTGAATGCGATCAGAAGCGACTCTCCAGCCTCGAGCCCCGAGTGAACCAGCAAAACGAGCCAAGCTTCTTGCGTACGAGTGCTCAGAATGAAGTCCAACCTGCAAAGACGCATCTCACCATAAGAACTAACCAGCAAAACGAACTGATCCAAATATAAAGTTAGGATTGGATTTAACCAGATGAGCTAACATACACTTATCAGCTCTTTTGGCTCCGCACAGAAGACATCAAAAGTTGGGTCAGAATCAGATGAAGGCTGGTCTTCAGGTGCATGGTAAGTTTTCCGTCTAGTCTCATCAACTACAAATGAGAGGCTAAGCTTTGCTGAATAGTCTCTGGCTGAAAATGAAGGAAAGAATGAGATTTTCAGTAAAATTTTGACAAAGTCGGGTTGATATAAGGACTTAGTTTATGTCGGAGTTATCAAATGAAGCTCCTCTAGATGAGATGGAACTGCAAGATATGCATTTCTAAAAAAAACTTAGCAAGATATATGGGTAATCATAAAGCATTTTCAATATCATGCAAACACCTCAAAAATACTCGTCGGAACCCCACTCATACAGCATTGAAAAAACAAATATTGGATGTAATATAGTTTCCTTTCGACAGTCGTCCTTTGTTTGCTAATTCGTTCGTTCTAGTGACTTCACAAAGTTATAAATTGAAAATTGTAAGAGATAACCTTCCAATTATATAATAGATAGATAGTGTGGCTTTTTAGGTCTTCAACTGATAGTTCAACTTCAGTAGAGGGGAGCTGACTGAAAAATAATACCTGAAACATCGTCAGTCTTCTCAGATCTGACCTCCTCTACTGGAGAACTGATATCTTTGTCAGAACACCCATTGGCTAAGGCACATTCTGGGGGCTCAGCACCATTAGCCTGTGACACGCTTAAGCCGTCAGAGCCATTTCCTGCAGAAACAATGGTTTCAGGAGAGACATTTGAACCCAAGGCGTCTTGGCTATTCACGCAATCGGACTTCTCAACAATCTCTTCGTCGCAGGAGTAACCTAGATCATCTTGTCCATCTCTGCAAATAGACTTCTCAACGATCTCTTCATCGCAGGAGTAACCTAGATCATCTTGTCCATCTCTGCAAATAGGCTGCCTAGACGATTCTTTTTGGCATGAGTGGTCCAAGTCATCTCCATATCTGGAAATGGGCTCATCAACAAGCTTTTCTGGGGATAAGCCTACATCTTCTCCCTTCTTGCAAACGGGGTTCTCAAATGGCTCTGTGTGGGATGAGCAATCTGGATCTTCTCCATTTCTGCAAACTGGCTTCCTAATGTGTGTCTTTTGAGACAGTAAGTCATCTTTTGCACTCCGGGAAGTGGGTTTCTTGACTTTCTGTAGGGGGAAAGAGGAGCTTCGATCGTTTTCTGAACTTCTTGAGATGTCTTTCTTAATGTGCGCATGGTGGAATGAGGAGTTTCGATCATCCTCTGAATTTCTCGAAGCGGCTTTCCTAACTTTCACTTGTTGGAATGAGGAACTTTGATCATCCTCTGAATTTCTGGAAATGGGTTTCTTAACTTGCTCTTCATGGGATGAACTCAAATCCTTCTCTGAATTTCTGAAAATCGGTTTCGTAACCCGCTCTTTGTGGAATGAACTTAAGTTCTCTGAATTTCTAGAGAGGGGCTTCTTGACTTGATCTTTGAAGCTTATATCATGTCCTGAAATTTTCGCATTTGGTCTCTTAATTGGCTCTTTGCGGGTCAAGAAGTCTAGATCATCTTCTGAATATCTCAAAATAGGCTTCTTAATTGGTCCTCTATTGCAATGAATAGGTTTAACTTTCTGTTCACTCTTTACTTGGTTTTCTGTAGGTATGCCCTCATCTCTCAGTTCTTGAAACTTCTTTCTTGCCAGCTCTTGTATGGAATGGGCCTGTATGAGTAGGCATAGCAAGAAACATCGAATGAGAATTGATAAAGGATGGTGCTGCGAGTGCATCAATTTTTTCAGAAAGGCTGCTCATATACCTGTCTGAAGTAAACTGTGTCGGGCGCATTGTACAGCATCGCATTGCTGCAAATTAAGAAGACATCATCCTGCAATTTGTTATCAATCAATTGTTCAAATACTATTATTGGTATTTCACAGTAATTGAAACAAACCTAACGAACTTAAAATGAGAGCAACAAATAGAAATTTAATTGGAAAAAATGGCAACTTCTGCTTTAGGTTATGATAGTATAATCACTACTATAAACGTCAGCTTAGATCTATAATGGAGGAGTTATGAAGGACTAGAGCCTAATCCTGAAGCTAACCATCTGCCTGCAGTGCAGAAATTACAAGCGATCAGAATGAATCCTATGGATGTAACTATAAACATGTGAAAACTGGATAACTAACGCTATTTTGCTGCATTTGTTGGGCACTCGTTTCGAAAAAATAGTTGGCGTTCAAGGTAAGGAGAACACGCGTCAAGGGTAGCTTCTGGCACTGGACAGATCCTAGTAGGTTAAATTCACTCCCAAACAAATATAGGTATGAACTGAAATGACCCACCATCCCCAACTACAACATCCATTTAAGCAGTATAAACCAACAAGCGGCAACTCTCCATTCGCAGCTCACGCTTTAGTTCGCTAGCTACATATGCGACAAAAATCATAAGACTGACCTCAAATTGCTCGAATGAGCGATATGCATTCCTAGCAAGCTTCCTCTTGACGGTACCGAAGTCCATTGGGTGCTCAATCACATCACTGTAGTCAGGCAACTGCACCAATCAAAACAAGCATGGCATCATCAACAGTCAATAGGACCCCTAACGGATTAGCATCTCCAACAAGAATGACGGCGAAGAATGTCCTCACCTCCTCAAGATCCACCGGCTCAGCAAACACACCGTATGTATCCTTCCTGCAGAATGATGAAACGGTAGCAGAAGAAAACTGAGGTCATCAAACCATGAACCAAATCCCACTTAGCATAAGCATGCACAGGTCGTGAAACACGCACTTCTGTAGCTTGTCGAGGATCATATCCAGCGTCTGCCGATCCGGCAACGGCGTCGTCCTTGCCATCCCTACATCGGCCAAGAAAAAAACAAAAACAAAAACAAAATCAGTTTCATCTCTTGGAAAAAGGACACTCAAAAAGTCAAAATCCCATCACCGAACAGCAAGAGATGAGCAAAAAAGCAAGCAAATCGAACCTGGCACCGGGAGCCGTTTCGTCCGTGGCGCGCTGGCAGGGTCGCTCCTCCCAGCTACCTACAAGAAGACGCAGATCTCGCGTTACAAGCAGCTGTAAAGTGAAGTAAAGGCGAAGCCGAGGACCAATCCGGCACCTCGGGGTTGCGAGATCTGTCGTCGCGCGACTCGATCCGGCGCTTCTTGGGCGGCTTGACCTGCTCCTCGCTGCCGCTGCCGCTGCCGCCGCCAGCTGGCTGCTCCTCCCCTTCGGATGAGTCCGAGAAGGGAGGAGGAGGTGGGGCCCGGCGGTGGTGCTGGTCCGGAGGAAGCTGGGAGAGCTTGACGACGAGCTTGAGCTTGCGTCTACGGCGGTCGGAGGCGGAGGAGCCGGCCACGCCGCCGCCGTCCGAATCGGAGCTGGACGGCTCCGGCGACGGCGCCCTCCGTTGCTGGGGGCGAGGCGGCGACGGTGACGGCGAGGAAGGGAAGGGGAAAAAGTCGTCTACTAGCGGGCGGGAGGATGCGGCGGCGGCGCGGCGCGGCCGGAGAGAGCGGCGCGGCGGCGGCGACGGCGAGCGGCAGCGCGACGGGAGGACGTGGTGCCCGCCTCCCCCTCCTCCCCTCCTGCGCGCTGGGTAGTTCCTCTCCGGCGACAGCGACCGCGGCATGGCTCTGCTGGTGCTGCTGCTGCTGCTGCCGTCCTCTTCTTGGCCTCCTTGGGGTTTGGTTCTGGTTTGGGTACGCTTTTTTTCTACGGCTGCTTTTGTTTGTTTAATTCTATCGCTTGCGTCTGCCTGTGTCCTTCTCTCTCCTCGCTCTCCCTTTCTCTCTCTTCCACACACGCACCCGCACGCAGTCTCTCTCCTTCCCTCCCTATCCCTATCTTCTCTCTCTCCTCTAGCGACTTGCACCAACCACTACGGCCATTAGTCCAACTTTTCTCCTCTGTCGAGAAGAAGATGGGTGTGTGGACCTGGTCTATGGAAACCCGGAATTATTGCCCATTGAATTGCCTGACTGCAAATACTGTAGATACAGGAATGCCAATTTAAGCACTGCGGCGGGGTGGGAATTATCCTAAAGTTACGCAGTAATTTCATGAAGTGCAATCTCTAGTTGTTAGATATTTATTCCGTAGAATATTTTTAGAACCACTGCATATCATTTTTAGTCAAAAACACGTGACCACGGAAATAAAGATGTGCCGCGGACACTTAGTCAAACACCTGCAAATTTGATATAGCCATGTCACTAAACTTTGGGGGTGTTTGGTAGCCCGTAGGAGGTCCAACCAGGCCGGCAAGAGAAGAAATGAGATTAAGAGCGTGTTTGCGTGTTCGGCCTGCCACTTGGTTAGTTGAAAATGGGCTTGGACCAACTTGGTCATCTTGATTGGTTGGCCATATCTAGTTTTGGTAAATTTTGGCATATTATTACCGGCTATGCAATTAAGGGTTGTTTGGTATTCGGTTTTGCACTTACGTGTCTAAGATATGGTAACTATTTCAAATTAGAAGATCTTATCATCACATTGCACACAGCATGTCCAAGAGCACATCATACACCTACACCGCACAACACACGGCGGATCACCTTACTAACCATCTTACTTATCAGGTTTGTAACACCATCACGCCACAATAATGATTTATTACTAACACTCATGATCAAAAGCAGTATCAACAGGGGCATGGTGCCCCTGAAGCACCAGGGGTTAAATCCTTGATCAAAAGCCATCAAAAGTTTAGTTGTTCACCAGCACACTACTACTATTTACATTAGATAACATCAGGCTATCGTCTAGTCAGGGTAGGTGTACTGCCTGGCGGTGGAGGAGGCCGCCCTTGCAGTTCGTTATCTTTAGGACGAACACTTGAATCCTGAACTCCATAAGGTCATCACGTTGAAGCTCATACTTGTAGACCATCTCCGGCCAGTTCTTCTTCAGCACCACCTAGCCGTCCAAGTAGTCCACCTGCATCCATTTGTCACGCTAGCGACCGGATGACACCGGCACGACGCGGGACAGTGGGATCCTGATCCAGCCCCTTATGCCCTTCTAGAACATCGTCGGAATGGCTAGCATGAATAGGTCATCCGCGTCCAATTGGACGACGCACCGGCGAGGAACCTAAGCCATGGGATAGTGTCCCAACTTGGGCTGACGGTCGTGCATGTTGTGAGGATGCAACGCCGCCTCCCCCTACCAGGAACCATTGGCTTCAAGGCCTAAGCCCAGCAGCTCGTCGGAAGAATGTACTGAAATCCGATGGAGAATGCCAACCCCTTCCCATCATCTCCCACTCTCGCTTCACAAACTTGTCAGTAAGCAAATGATCAGACAACAGTGCACAAATGTGGTAAAGCATGGTATCGACTGCAACTACAACTAAGTTGAACCACAACTAAAGTGCACATGTAGACAGTTGCATGAAGACGGATACATTGCCCAACTCGATTGGGCAATGTACTGAATCATGGCCGGTTGGGCAATGTACTCCCTTGCTTCATAATATAAGATGTTATAGCTTTTGTGAAACGAGTGTATCTAGACGTCTTATATTATGGAACAGAGGGAGTAAATCGATTGGGCAATGTACTAAATCATGGTCGGTTGGGCAATGTACCTCGATTGGGCAATCCAATCAGACAACTTTAACCACTAATTGAATCTGCGAGTAAGAAGAACTTACGGTGGACATTAGGGACTCCATTGATGATCCTAAAGCAAAAGAAGGCGGCGCCAGAGCCGAAGAGGAAGGGTCGGTCGCGTTGGTACCCACAACCGGCATGGGTGGAAAAACCTTTGCCAAATCCTCGAGGGTTAGCCCACCAAATGTTGTCGCCTTCCCTACATGGTATGATATAATACTTGTTATGCATTTAATATTGTGTTGGATCTTTTATGGTTTGTCATACTTTGAAAATATTCTATGATGCATATAATGGTTTGATCTATACAAAATGCCTTATTTATCCATGTCATGAGATGATTGACACCACCAAGTGGAGGTAGATGAGAGAGATGTGGTAATGCACACAACATATGAATCATTGCACTAGTGTTTGGAATGTTTTCCATTAAGAAGTATGATGTATGTAGGTAATGGGAGGCCGAGTGACAACGGCATATGTATTGAGTGACACAATGCAGCCAAACATCCTTTATTTACGGGTAAAAAGGGGGAAGTATGATGTGTGGTGTGATAATAACCAAATGCTAGCATTATCACAAGGGTGACCTAGCAGCACAAAGGAGTACTTCTTTCAACTATGTGTTTTAAGACATATAGCCACCATAAAGTTACCATTAAAATATGGCAATTGTGTGTACTTTTATTATCTATAACATGGTCATCGCCATAAATGTTGATAGAGGATTGAGTGAACCCATGAACCCATGTACATTGTTCCTGCTATAAGAGAAACATTTGTCTTGTCCTCTTGCATTGAAGAGGATTGGAACACTTTTACATTCTTGCTTTGTTATATTACACTTCCAAGCCTTAAATCAACCACCTTACTCCTTAAACTCGTTTAGTGCATAATCAACTAAAACTTGTGACACTTTAGTTGTAGATAATAGACAGTTTTTCCTTCTAGCTCATGCGGATCGATACCCTACTTCCACATTGAGAGGAACTACGGTGATCCCCTACTCTTGGGGGTTATCAAGTACTTTCTAGCGCCGTTGTCGGGGAGCATAAGACTTAAGTTTCTACTCGTGTGTGCACTAGACTTTAGATTTGTTATAGTTTGTTTTATATCTTGCAATCATCCAAGCTCGGGGAGGTTTCTTTAACTTGTTTGGTTGTGAGTTTCTCATTAGATTTACTTTCAGTTATGTATTAGTTTTTACTTTCCTTATATGAGAAACACACAAAAAAAGTCCGTTTGTTATGTTCATGTAATGTATGAATCACGTACTTATGCAACCCCCTATGGTTCAAATAATTAATGATGAGCAAATGAAGTTAGTAATGGAAGAATTTAACATCTAAATTTCCAATGCAAGCATGAGAGTATGCCTATAATTGCTTCCTACTGTAATAATGAATTATGTACACCGATATGAAGGCGGCTGGGGAATTTACTACTTTAATGGGAATTCTTGAGATAGTTATGTTTATATCTCCTAGAGTTCTTGCAAGTACATAGCCTGTTGTAAACCTTTGATAAACCCTCGGCGACAAGCATGGAAATATAAGGGGACATGGGGTCTCCTTGTCTAATTCCACAGGTCAGGATGAAACTTTGCGTTAGAGCGCCATTTATTCTGACTTTATATCTCACCGAGGTAACACAACTCATAATCCAACCCACAACCTTCCCATTGAAACCAAACCTTTTGAGGACCATTCAGAGATACTTCCAGTCCACTCTATCATAGGACTTTGTCAAATCCAACTTGTAGGCACGGAAGCTTTCATTTTTTTTGTTTCTTTGGATAGCATGGAAGCATTCAAAACGCTATCAAGGCATTATCTGTTATGAGACGCCCCGGGATGAATGCACTTTGGGAGTTAGAGATCAAACCATCTAGAAGTGGTCTCAGTCTGTTGGCAATGCATTTCGCTACCACTTTGTAGATTACATTACAAACAGAAATGGGTCTAAAATCTTTCAAACTCTCGACTTGATTTGATTTTGGAATGAGAACAATGATTGTATCGTTGATTTTAGGAGGCATAACACCATCATTGAAAAATATTTTTACTTCACCAATGACTTCTCCTTTTAACACCCCCCAATGTCTTTGGAAAAAGTGAGTAGGAAAGCCATCAGTGCCAGGAGCTTTTAGGGGCCTAATCTACAATAGAGCGTCGCTGATTTCTTTATCATAAAACTCTTGGGTTAGTCCTTCATTCATGTTATGGTCAACCTTCTCTTCAACAAGTTCCACAATAAGCTATAACATCCCAAAACTTTAACCCAATATATATCAAGATCCAAATCACCCAATTTAGGGTTAACAAAAACTTTTTATTATTAAAACAATTAAGCATGCATATGTGTGTTGCATTAATATGGAATTGTTTGAAATTGCCATGTTTGTTTGTTCTAATGGTTCTAAAATGATTCTAAGGTGAATGCCACATCATCTAGATCATTCCCAAGCAAAATCCAAAGAAAAAGAAATCAATTGGAATTAATAAATGCAAATGGTCATTTGTGCCATTTTAATCCACTAGGTCACTTTAGGTGTTCCTAGAAGTCAAATTCAAATAGAAACAATTCTAACTCTTTGCACCCCTTGCTAGTACAAGTAATGATCTACCAAGGCCCACTTTGTGATCTTACAAAAACATTTAAACACTAAATTTAAATGGCATTTGAAAATGGAATCAAGTGTATGTACCTAGATCCCACTTTTTCAAAAACCACTCAAATGAATTCAATTTAACAATCCCAAGCAACCACAGAGGCTTAAGCATGTGACCAACAACTCCACCAAAAATCTTTTCAAAATTCAAAGTTTGATTCATTTCGGTCATTTTGTCAAACACCTTCTATGCACAAATCTGGCAAAATCCACAAACACTATTGTGAGCAGGGTTCTCGCCAAACTGGTCTCCCATTTTGCAACCAAAGTGCTCCCAGTACACCTCCCACCATGTACCTGCACGGCAACCCACTGTGCACACGACCAAATGGTCATGGCCACCATGGTCGAGCACATTTATCACCCCCACCATTGACAGCACGACCCAAGCACCGCCAGCCTCGCCTACCATGTCTAGCACGTTGCCCGTGCTCCACTTCCTCCTCCAGGCCAGCCCAGCTCAATGACAGAGAGAGGAGAAGCCAGGAACACCGTGCCCGGGCCATGTCTGCCATGCCGACGCCACACCCGCCGTTCACGCCTGTCCCCGCTCCACCCGACCTCGCCTCGCTCCCGACGCCATCCTACATGATCACTAGTGTCCCAAGAGGCCAACGGACATGCCCGTTCCCTCGACCGTGCCCCGTAGCTGCCGGATGCCGCGAAATTCGCCGTCGACCAAGACAGCGTGCGCGCGGTGACACCCACTTCTCCCGACCATGTTGCACTGCACGAGCACCTCCGTGACGATCGCGAGGGAACCGCCCACTGACCTAGCCCCCGGACCATACCTCTAGCTCGCTGTGTCGTCGACCTCGTCGAGCTCCGACCATGTCGTGATGCCCCCCTCGCCCCTCTATAAAATGGGAGCCTCCCGGCACCAACTCTTCACACCATCTCCCTCCACTCCACCTTAGAGACCTACCAGAGCCCCACTAGAGCAAGCCGCTGCCCGTAGCTCCCCAATTTCATCAGAGACCACCACAAAAGGAGGAGAAGGGCGCCATTGATCCAAGCCATCTCCAGGGACGCCGCCGGTACCAGGAGAACCGCCGTCCTCGACACGTCCATTTGCCCGCCTCACCGACCCTCGTCGGAGCTCTGGTAAGCCTCCCCCGACCCTCACAGACCTTGCTAGGGTTTCTCCCTGCCATTTCCTATTCCAGTGAGGAAGATGACTATGAGCCGTTGATTTGGGATCAAATCCTACGGTCACCCTCCTCCGATACCTGTTCGGCATCCCCTGTCCCACTAACAGGTGGGGCCATCGCTTAAGTCAGCTCGGGTGCTGCGTTGAGCGCAGTGGGTCGGCCCATTTCTTTCCTGCATTGGCCCTAGAATTCAAATAATGTTTTTTCTATTTTAACTTGATCTAGTTTTTGTCCACTAGTTTGAAAATCAATTCAGAAAGATTTACTTAACCAAATTGAATGATTCCAATTTTGTTGGAAAGATAATTTAAATCTCTATCCAAGCCCATTGGACTTAAATCAATTAGAGTTATAGATCACCTATAGCAAAAATAACAAGACAAAGACTTTTCTACATTCAAACATTTTTCAAAAATCAACATAATAGCTTTTGAGTTGATTCCACCTCTCAAAAATCACTTTTGAATATACCTATCTAAATATGTAATAATATTTAGGTTTGCATGCAGCGACTTTGGACTAGTACTAAAATAATGCTATATAGGCATTTCTAGTCACTTTAAATCATTTAAATATTAATCTTAAACTTTATAAAATGTGATCCAACATTTAAATCACATTCCCATGCATTAGAATATGTGGTGATGACATGTGTCCATATGATCCCATATTTTAATTAGAGAATATTAAATTTTAGTTATTTTTCAATGAGTAGAAATTATTTTTCTCAAATAAAATAAATGAAACTAGTTCATTAAAACCTTGTGATGAATGTGATGATACTAGATCATCAAGTGTGTGCCTTAGAGTGTTAAATAGACTAGGTAAGTATTGTTTGGTGATTGTGTATTCTGTATGTATTTATAGACGATAGTACTGACCAAGTCTACGAGGAGGAGGAGTTCTACCCCAAAGAAGAAGAGGAGAATTTCAACCACTTCACCAACCAAGGCAATCCATCATTAACAATGCAAGCTAACCCTTGCAAGCTAGAATTATACAAGATGACTTAAGCAAGATGCATTAGGCATGCTTTGGTTATACCTTTTTGATTTATACCTACCCCAAGTTTTCTTACAAGCTTTACTTTCTTTTACTTTACCAAAGTTCTTTACTTTGTTTATAGATAGCATGAAGAGTATAAAACTTGGCCTATCTAGTTAGACTTAAATGTCATTCTATGGCATGAGATTGAGATTAGTATCCCACATTAGTGAACTCTTAACTTAGTAGTTTAGAGCTAAACAGAAAACTTGATCACTTTAGATGGGAATACTTGGTGAAAATGACTTGTGAAAACCTTGGAATTATGAGTCATTCTATTGATATGTTTTGACATGTGTTGATAAACACAAATGGTTTATGATGATGAAAATGTTGAGGCATGAGCCTTAGCCCCTTTATAAAAACTGATGGTTGGGTTCGGATGCGATACCATTCCAGTTTTACCGTACAACCATAATACTTGAATTGGGTAAGGCTTAGCCGGAAGTTTATATGCATTAGTATTAGTTCCTTCGCTGGAGAGGTTTTAGCTGAGGCTACCTCTCAATGTTGTCCACCTATGTAGTGCTCAGGATGGCAGATGGCCATGGCTGGGAGGCCAAGCTCATAGGAGAGGTGCTTATACTAGAGTGTGTAAAGGAAAGGTTATGTTTGATTATCTGCATACTAAGTATGATGATTCAGGGTTATCCCTGACAGATGTATCGAATTTTGTGGTGAAAGTGTACCACCTCTGTAGAGTGTCAAACTATTCGAATAGCCGCGTCCACGGTTATGGACAGTTGGAGTGGTCATACTATTCCGTTGTCAGATGTTTTCAAAATGACTTATGAAATGAATTGTGACATGACTTGACCACAATAGAGTTGTGACTATGACAACTAAGTTCCCACTTAGGTGATTTCAAACTTTATTTTATCTTCTTTGTTTCTGAACTCAGCTTAGGTTTCAAACTTAACTTTACAAATAAACTTAGCACTTAGCATGACTATTAGACTACCTTACTTGTTAGTGATAGTTTGTGAGTACTTAAAGAGTACTCATGGCTTTGTCCCTGGCTATTCCCGTGGCCAGACTATGAGGAGGACTATCCAGAAGAAGGACAGCAAGACGGCTACGACAACTAGGATCATCTCCCATCGTCAGCATTGCCTGTGACACTGAAGATGGAGCCCACCGCTACGCTATTTATTCTGCTACTTGTTTGTACTAAGACTAGATCATGATATCCTTTATTTGTGTAAGACCTTATTGTCAACACCCAGATTTTTAATCCTAGATGCCTGTTATGCCATACATCGCAATCCCAGGATTACCATTTTTGCGAGACATAACAGATTGGATATCAAAGTACATCATCCATTACAAACCATAATAAGGTCTTACACAAATAAAGGATCTCATGATCCAGTCTTAGTACAAACAAGTAGCAGAATAAATAGCATAGCGGTGGGCTCCATCTTCAGTGTCACAGGCAATGCTGACGATGGGAGATGATCCTAGTTATCGTAGCCATCTTGTTGTCCTCCTTCCGGATAGTCCTCCTCATAGTCTGGCCACGGGAATAACCAGGGACAAAAGCCATGAGTACTCTTTAAGTACTCTCAAACTATCACTAACAATTAAGGTAGTTCTAGCAGGAATGCTAAGTGCTAAGTTTATTTGTAAACTTATGTTTGAAACCTAAGCTGAGTTCAGAAACAAAGAAAGATAAAATAAAGTTGAAAATCACCTAAGTGGGAACTTAGTTGTCATAGTCACAACTCCGTTGTGGTCAACTCATGTCACAATTCATTTCATAAGTCATTTTGAAAACATCTGACAATGGAACAGTATGGCCACTCCAACTGTCCATAACTGCGGACACGGCTATTCGAATAGTTTGACACTCTACAGAGGTGGTACACTTTCACCACAAAATTCGATACATCTGTCAGGGATAACCCTGAATCATCATACTTAGTATGCAGATAATCAAACATAACCTTTCCTTTACACACTCTAGTATAAGCACCTCTCCTATGAGCTTGGCCTCCTAGCCATGGCCATCTACCATCCTGGGCACTACATAGGTGGACAACATTGAGAGGTAGCCTCAGCTCAAACCTCTCCCGCGAGGGAACTAATACTAATGCATATAAACTTCCGACTAAGCCTTACCCAATTTAGGTATTGTGGTTATACGGTAAAATTGGAATGGTATCGCATCCGAACCCAACCATCAGTTTTTATAAAGGGCTAAGGCTCATGCCTCAACATTTTCATCATCATAAACCATTTGTGTTTATCAACACATGTCAAAACATATCAATAGAATGACTCATAATTCCAAGGTTTTCACAAGTCATTTTCACCAAGTATTCCCATCTAAAGTGATCAAGTTTTCTCTTTAGCTCTAAACTACTAAGTTAAGAGTGTTCACTAATGTGGGATACTAATCTCAATCTCATGCCATAGAATGACATTTAAGTCTAACTAGATAGGCCAAGTTTTATACTCTTTATGCTATCTATAAACAAAGTAAAGAACTTTGGTAAAGTAAAAGAAAGTAAAGCTTGTAAGAAAACTTGGGGTAGGTATAAATCAAAAAGGTATAACCAAAGCATGCCTAATGCATCTTGCTTAAGTCATCTTGTATAATTCTAGCTTGCAAGGGTTAGCTTGCATGGTTAATGATGGCTTGCAAGTATTAGCTTGCCAATAATAACTTGCCTAGATTGGTGCAATGGTTGAAATTCTCCTGTTATTCTTCGGGGTAGAACTCCTCCTCCTCGAAGACTTGGTCGGTACTATCGTCTATAAATACATACGGAATACACAATCACCAAACAATACTTAACTAATCTATTTAGCACTCTAAGGCACACATTTGATGATCTAGTATCATCGCAAACATCACAAGATTTAATGAACTAGCTTCATTTATTTTATTTGAGAAAAGTAATTTCTACTCATTGAAATTAACTAAGATTTAATATTCTCCATTTAAAATATGGGATCATGTGGACACATGTCATTACCACATATTCTAATACATGGGAATGTGATTTAAATGTTGGATCACATTTTAATAAGTTTAAGATTAATATTTAATGGTTTAAAGTGACTAGAAATGCCTATATAGTATTATTTTGGTACTAGCCCAAAGTCACTGCATGCAAACCTAAATATTATTACATATTCAGATAGGTATAGTCAAATGTGGTTTTTGAGAGGTGGAAACAACACAAAAGCTATTGGTTGATTTTAGAAAAATATTTGAATGTGAAAAAGCCTCTGTCTTGTTATTTTTGCTAGGGGAGATCTCTAACTCTAATTGATTTAAATCCAACGGGCTTGGATAGAGATTTTCATTATCTTTCCAACAAAATTGGAATCATTCAATTTGTATTTGTAAAACTTTCTGAATTGATTTTCAAACTAGTGGACAGAAACTAGATTAAGTTAAAATAGAAAAATCTAAATTTGAATTATAGGGCCAGCGCGGGAACACTAACGGGCCGGCCCAGTTTCACTCCGCGGCGCTGAGGACAGCTGACAGGGGGGTCCCGCATGTCAGTGGCTCTTATAACACGAAGCGGTACGGGGCAACATGGACCGCACGATTAGAACTAGGATCTGCGGCTGTGGCTCGTCATCAATGACGGACAGGTCACCGGCGAGGCGGAACCCTAGCGGCTCGATGAGGGTGCAGTGGGGGCATACCAGGACTCCAGCGAGTGTGGTGTACTTAACCAAATTGAATGATTCCAATTTTGTTGGAAAGATAATTTAAATCTCTATCCAAGCCCATTGGACTTAAATCAATTAGAGTTATAGATCACCTATAGCAAAAATAACAAGACAAAGACTTTTCTACATTCAAACATTTTTCAAAAATCAACATAATAGCTTTTGAGTTGATTCCACCTCTCAAAAATCACTTTTGAATATACCTATCTAAATATGTAATAATATTTAGGTTTGCATGCAGCGACTTTGGACTAGTACTAAAATAATGCTATATAGGCATTTCTAGTCACTTTAAATCATTTAAATATTAATCTTAAACTTTATAAAATGTGATCCAACATTTAAATCACATTCCCATGCATTAGAATATGTGGTGATGACATGTGTCCATATGATCCCATATTTTAATTAGAGAATATTAAATTTTAGTTATTTTTCAATGAGTAGAAATTATTTTTCTCAAATAAAATAAATGAAACTAGTTCATTAAAACCTTGTGATGAATGTGATGATACTAGATCATCAAGTGTGTGCCTTAGAGTGTTAAATAGACTAGGTAAGTATTGTTTGGTGATTGTGTATTCTGTATGTATTTATAGACGATAGTACTGACCAAGTCTACGAGGAGGAGGAGTTCTACCCCAAAGAAGAAGAGGAGAATTTCAACCACTTCACCAACCAAGGCAATCCATCATTAACAATGCAAGCTAACCCTTGCAAGCTAGAATTATACAAGATGACTTAAGCAAGATGCATTAGGCATGCTTTGGTTATACCTTTTTGATTTATACCTACCCCAAGTTTTCTTACAAGCTTTACTTTCTTTTACTTTACCAAAGTTCTTTACTTTGTTTATAGATAGCATGAAGAGTATAAAACTTGGCCTATCTAGTTAGACTTAAATGTCATTCTATGGCATGAGATTGAGATTAGTATCCCACATTAGTGAACTCTTAACTTAGTAGTTTAGAGCTAAACAGAAAACTTGATCACTTTAGATGGGAATACTTGGTGAAAATGACTTGTGAAAACCTTGGAATTATGAGTCATTCTATTGATATGTTTTGACATGTGTTGATAAACACAAATGGTTTATGATGATGAAAATGTTGAGGCATGAGCCTTAGCCCCTTTATAAAAACTGATGGTTGGGTTCGGATGCGATACCATTCCAGTTTTACCGTACAACCATAATACTTGAATTGGGTAAGGCTTAGCCGGAAGTTTATATGCATTAGTATTAGTTCCTTCGCTGGAGAGGTTTTAGCTGAGGCTACCTCTCAATGTTGTCCACCTATGTAGTGCTCAGGATGGCAGATGGCCATGGCTGGGAGGCCAAGCTCATAGGAGAGGTGCTTATACTAGAGTGTGTAAAGGAAAGGTTATGTTTGATTATCTGCATACTAAGTATGATGATTCAGGGTTATCCCTGACAGATGTATCGAATTTTGTGGTGAAAGTGTACCACCTCTGTAGAGTGTCAAACTATTCGAATAGCCGCGTCCACGGTTATGGACAGTTGGAGTGGTCATACTATTCCGTTGTCAGATGTTTTCAAAATGACTTATGAAATGAATTGTGACATGACTTGACCACAATAGAGTTGTGACTATGACAACTAAGTTCCCACTTAGGTGATTTCAAACTTTATTTTATCTTCTTTGTTTCTGAACTCAGCTTAGGTTTCAAACTTAACTTTACAAATAAACTTAGCACTTAGCATGACTATTAGACTACCTTACTTGTTAGTGATAGTTTGTGAGTACTTAAAGAGTACTCATGGCTTTGTCCCTGGCTATTCCCGTGGCCAGACTATGAGGAGGACTATCCAGAAGAAGGACAGCAAGACGGCTACGACAACTAGGATCATCTCCCATCGTCAGCATTGCCTGTGACACTGAAGATGGAGCCCACCGCTACGCTATTTATTCTGCTACTTGTTTGTACTAAGACTAGATCATGATATCCTTTATTTGTGTAAGACCTTATTGTCAACACCCAGATTTTTAATCCTAGATGCCTGTTATGCCATACATCGCAATCCCAGGATTACCATTTTTGCGAGACATAACAGATTGGATATCAAAGTACATCATCCATTACAAACCATAATAAGGTCTTACACAAATAAAGGATCTCATGATCCAGTCTTAGTACAAACAAGTAGCAGAATAAATAGCATAGCGGTGGGCTCCATCTTCAGTGTCACAGGCAATGCTGACGATGGGAGATGATCCTAGTTATCGTAGCCATCTTGTTGTCCTCCTTCCGGATAGTCCTCCTCATAGTCTGGCCACGGGAATAACCAGGGACAAAAGCCATGAGTACTCTTTAAGTACTCTCAAACTATCACTAACAATTAAGGTAGTTCTAGCAGGAATGCTAAGTGCTAAGTTTATTTGTAAACTTATGTTTGAAACCTAAGCTGAGTTCAGAAACAAAGAAAGATAAAATAAAGTTGAAAATCACCTAAGTGGGAACTTAGTTGTCATAGTCACAACTCCGTTGTGGTCAACTCATGTCACAATTCATTTCATAAGTCATTTTGAAAACATCTGACAATGGAACAGTATGGCCACTCCAACTGTCCATAACTGCGGACACGGCTATTCGAATAGTTTGACACTCTACAGAGGTGGTACACTTTCACCACAAAATTCGATACATCTGTCAGGGATAACCCTGAATCATCATACTTAGTATGCAGATAATCAAACATAACCTTTCCTTTACACACTCTAGTATAAGCACCTCTCCTATGAGCTTGGCCTCCTAGCCATGGCCATCTACCATCCTGGGCACTACATAGGTGGACAACATTGAGAGGTAGCCTCAGCTCAAACCTCTCCCGCGAGGGAACTAATACTAATGCATATAAACTTCCGACTAAGCCTTACCCAATTTAGGTATTGTGGTTATACGGTAAAATTGGAATGGTATCGCATCCGAACCCAACCATCAGTTTTTATAAAGGGCTAAGGCTCATGCCTCAACATTTTCATCATCATAAACCATTTGTGTTTATCAACACATGTCAAAACATATCAATAGAATGACTCATAATTCCAAGGTTTTCACAAGTCATTTTCACCAAGTATTCCCATCTAAAGTGATCAAGTTTTCTCTTTAGCTCTAAACTACTAAGTTAAGAGTGTTCACTAATGTGGGATACTAATCTCAATCTCATGCCATAGAATGACATTTAAGTCTAACTAGATAGGCCAAGTTTTATACTCTTTATGCTATCTATAAACAAAGTAAAGAACTTTGGTAAAGTAAAAGAAAGTAAAGCTTGTAAGAAAACTTGGGGTAGGTATAAATCAAAAAGGTATAACCAAAGCATGCCTAATGCATCTTGCTTAAGTCATCTTGTATAATTCTAGCTTGCAAGGGTTAGCTTGCATGGTTAATGATGGCTTGCAAGTATTAGCTTGCCAATAATAACTTGCCTAGATTGGTGCAATGGTTGAAATTCTCCTGTTATTCTTCGGGGTAGAACTCCTCCTCCTCGAAGACTTGGTCGGTACTATCGTCTATAAATACATACGGAATACACAATCACCAAACAATACTTAACTAATCTATTTAGCACTCTAAGGCACACATTTGATGATCTAGTATCATCGCAAACATCACAAGATTTAATGAACTAGCTTCATTTATTTTATTTGAGAAAAGTAATTTCTACTCATTGAAATTAACTAAGATTTAATATTCTCCATTTAAAATATGGGATCATGTGGACACATGTCATTACCACATATTCTAATACATGGGAATGTGATTTAAATGTTGGATCACATTTTAATAAGTTTAAGATTAATATTTAATGGTTTAAAGTGACTAGAAATGCCTATATAGTATTATTTTGGTACTAGCCCAAAGTCACTGCATGCAAACCTAAATATTATTACATATTCAGATAGGTATAGTCAAATGTGGTTTTTGAGAGGTGGAAACAACACAAAAGCTATTGGTTGATTTTAGAAAAATATTTGAATGTGAAAAAGCCTCTGTCTTGTTATTTTTGCTAGGGGAGATCTCTAACTCTAATTGATTTAAATCCAACGGGCTTGGATAGAGATTTTCATTATCTTTCCAACAAAATTGGAATCATTCAATTTGTATTTGTAAAACTTTCTGAATTGATTTTCAAACTAGTGGACAGAAACTAGATTAAGTTAAAATAGAAAAATCTAAATTTGAATTATAGGGCCAGCGCGGGAACACTAACGGGCCGGCCCAGTTTCACTCCGCGGCGCTGAGGACAGCTGACAGGGGGGTCCCGCATGTCAGTGGCTCTTATAACACGAAGCGGTACGGGGCAACATGGACCGCACGATTAGAACTAGGATCTGCGGCTGTGGCTCGTCATCAATGACGGACAGGTCACCGGCGAGGCGGAACCCTAGCGGCTCGATGAGGGTGCAGTGGGGGCATACCAGGACTCCAGCGAGTGTGGTGATGGGGGCGATCAAACGAGACGACAACGGCGGACTCAGGCGAGGTCACGGCATCTCCTGGGGTAGACGAAATTGACGAGGGCGTCTCCTCCTCTACTGCGGCTAACTCCGGCGCAATTCCGGCGACTGGTAGCTCGAGCGGCTCCGGCTAACGGTCGGGAAGGATCAGTGGTGAGGGGGGAGTTGTGTGGTGTGAAGAAATGGTGCTAGGGAGGGCTCCTTATATAGGCTCGACGAGGGGATCGAGACGGCGACGGTGAGCTCGTCGGTGATGACAATACAGGGCGCTAGAGGCGTGGGCTGGGTAGGCGGACGGTGGCTTGTCTCCTGGCGGTCAGCTACGGCTTGATGGCGATGCTAGGGGCGGTGGCAGGTGGTCGGGAAGGGCTGGCGCTCTGCATGGCAGAGGCGGTGCTCGACACGGTGGGCGGTGGCTACTGGTCGCGCGGCGGGAGAAGGGCGTGTCTGGCGGGGTGCTGGGGTTATGGCGGAGTGACGCACGCGAGCTAGGAGCACGGTGTGGCTTGCGCGAGGCTGTCGGGGACGGCGCTCTGGCGTGTGCTGGGCACGGCACAGAGGTGGTGGGTGCGAGCAATGTGAGGTGGTCCAGGGGCTGGCTACGACCGTGGGGTGGACAGGGGGTCGCAGTAGGGTGTGGCGGAGCTAGTGGCGGTGCTGGATTGGCGCGGCGCGGTCTGTGGCGCGTTGCCCATGCTCGGCCGGCGGTGACCAAGAACGGGCGGCGCGATACTGCTACTCTAGGAAAAAGGGTAGGTTGGTTAGGGGCTGGTTAGAGCTAGGGGAGACAAGGGGACCAAAATGAGCCCAAATACTCGACAATGCATTGATCACTAAATAGTGTTAGTTAGGCAGAATTTTTGTGTATGCCACCTGTTCGACACAATGGCCGCATGAAACAAAGTTTTGAATTTTGAAATGATTTTTGGTGGAGTTGTTGGTCTTATGCTTGAGCATCTCTAGTTGTTGGGATGTGTCAAGTTGAAGTCATTTGAGTGGTTTTTGAAAAAGTGGGATCTAGATACATACACTTGACTCCATTTTCAAATGTCATTTAAAATTAGAGTTTGAATGTTTTTGTAAGATCACAAGGTGGGTCTTGGTACATCTTTACTTGTACTAGCAAGGGGTGCAAAGATCCATACTTTTTTCTGCTTTGAATTTGAGTGCTAGGAACACCTAAAGTGACCTAGTTGATTAAAATGGCCAAAGTGACCATTTCCATTTATTAATTCTATTTGATTTTGTTTTCTTTGAATTTTGCTTGGAAATGATCTAGATGATGTGGCATTCATCTTAGAATCATTTTACAACCATTTGAACAAACAAACATGGCAATTCACATCAATTCCATATTAATGCAACACACATATGCATTCTTATTTCCTTTAATGATAAAAAGTTTTTGTTAACCCTAAATTGGGTGATTTGGATCTTAATAACCTTGATTAAAGATTTGGGATGTTACAAACCTTTCCCCTTGAAAAAATCTCGTCTCGAGATTTAAGAAAGAAAACTAGGAACTAAAGAGATCTGGAAACTATGTCCTAATGTAATCTTCTCGCTCCCAGGTGGCTTCTTCTTCGGTATGGTTGCTCCATTGAATCTTGAGAAACTTGATACTCCGGGTCCTAGTGGTTCTGTAAGCTTCTTCCAAGATACGGATGGGCACTTCACGATACGTCAGATCCTTGTTGATATCAACGGCTCGGTGATTAGTGTTCTTGAAAACTTCGGTCTTCTCCCGCACTTCTAGGAATTTGCGAAGTAACGAGATGTGGAACACATCATGGATGGCTGACATCTCCTCTGGCAGTTCCAGTTGATACGATACTTCTCTGCGACGATTCAGAATCTTGAAGGGTCTGATATATCTGGGGGCTAACTTTCCTTTCAGAGTAAAACGTTGGGTTCCCTTCAATGGCGAAACTTTGAGATACACAAAATCTCCGACATTGAAAGTCAGGTCTCTCCGTCTCTTGTCAGCATAACTCTTATGTCTAGATTGGGCAGTCTTGAGGTGCTCACGGACTTTGTGAACCTTCTCTTCGGCTTCTTGTAGGATGTCGGGTCCGAAAATCTGACTCTCTCCTACTTGCGACCAATTCAACGGGGTACGACACTTTCTTTCGTATACGAACTCAAATGGGGCCATTTGCAAACTGGCTTGATAACTGTTGTTGTATGAGAATTCTGCGAAAGGCAGGCAATCTTCCCATTTTGATCCATATTCTAACACACAAGCTCTTAACATATCCTCTAGGATTTTGTTGACTGTTTCAGTCTGTCCATCGGTTTGCGGGTGATAAGCTGTGCTGAAATTCAACTTGGTTCCTAATCCTTCTTGGACTTTCTGCCAAAATCTCGAGGTAAATTGGGTTCCTCGATCCGACACTATGGAATTGGGGGTTCCATGCAAACTAACGATTCTAGCAATATACAACTCTGCTAGCTTCGAACTCTGGTAGGTTGTCTTGTAGGTATAAAATGGGCTACCTTGGACAGTCTATCAACGATGACCCAGATTGAGTCATTTCCCCTACTAGAAGTAGGCAAACCGGTGATAAAGTCCATTCTGACGGAATCCCATTTCCATTTCGGAATCTATAATGGTTGCAATAGTCCTGCGGGTCTCTGGTGTTTCGCTTTGACTCTTTGACAGATATCACACTTGGCGATGTAGCTTCCGATTTCTCTCTTCATCTTGTGCCACCAAAATTGCTCCTTCAAATCCTGATACATCTTCGTTCCTCCGGGGTGGATAGAATAAAGAGTATCATGAGCTTCTTGCATGATAACTTGCTTCAGCTCCAAATGTGCTGGCACACAAATACATCCTTTGTACCATAGAAATCCTTCTTCGTCTTGGGTAAATCCAGGTACCTTTCCTGTACCAATACGACGCTTGATTCCATCGATACTTGCATTTCCTTCTGGGCTTCCTTGATCTGACTGATCAAAGTGGGTTGGAGTTCAATGCTAGCTAAAAATCCTTTGCTAACTAGCTCAGTTCTAAACTTCTCCAACTCCTCATGCAAACTTGGTTGCTTCTCCTTGATCATGGTGTTTAACCCACACGATAATCTGCTAAGAGCATCCGCTGACACATTGGCTTTGCCGGGATGAAAGTGAATGTCAAGGTCATAATCCTTGGTTAACTCTATCCATCTCCTTTGCCTCATATTCAGCTCCTTCTGAGTGAAAATATACTTCAAGCTTTTGTGATCTGAGTAAATCTCATAGTGATTACCCATAAGGTAATGACGCCATGTCTTCAAGGCTAAAACGACAGCTGCTAACTCAAGATCATGGGTAGGGTAGTTCTGCTCATGCTGCTTCAGTTGTCGAGACAGATATGCGATGACTTTGCCTTCTTGCATCAATACACATCCGAGACCAATCTTGGATGCATCACAATACACATCAAACGACTTCTTGATATCTGGCATAATCAATATTGGGGCTGAAATCAATCTCTTCTTGAGCTCTTAGAAACTTGCTTCACATTTGTCGATCCATTCAAACTTCTTGTCCTTCTTCAACAATTGGGTCATGGGTCTTGCGATGCTCGAAAATCCTTCTACGAACTTGAGGTAATATCCCGCTAATCCGAGAAATGCACAGACTTGGTTTGAGTGGTTGGGGCTTCCCATTCTTCGACATCTTTGATCTTGGCGGGATCAATAGTGACTCCTCCTGCAGACACAATATGTCCGAGGAATCCTACTTCTTTTAGCCAAAACTCACATGTGTTGAACTTGGCATACAACTGATGCTCTCTAAGGGTTTCAAGGATGATTCTCAGATGTTGCTCATGCTCTTCTTCTGACTTGGAGTAGATAAGGATATCATCGATAAACACCACGACAAACTTATCTAGAAAATTCATAAAGATCTTATTCATGAGATTCATGAAATAAGCGGGGGCATTGTATAATCCAAAAGACATGACCGTATACTCATATAATCCATATCTGGTGGTAAAGGCAGTCTTTGGAATATCCGTTGCACGAATCTTAAGTTGGTGATAACCAGTCCTAAGATCGATCTTAGAGAACACTCTGGCACCAGTCAACTAATCAAACAGATCCTCTATCTTGGGCAATGGGTACTTGTTTTTGATGGTGACATCATTCAGCTTCCTGTAATCTGTGCACAAACGGTTACCTCCATCTTTCTTGTCGACGAACAACATGAGCAATCTCCATGGCGATGCGCTTGGTTGAATCAGGCATGTTGCCAACATAGCATCCAGTTGCTTCTTCAGCTCCACTAACTCTGAGGGGTTCATGCTATAGGGTCTCTGAGCTATGGGTCAGGTTCCGGGGATTAGTTCAATAATGAACTCAATATCCCGATCCAAGGGCATACCGGGCAATTCATCTGGGAATACGTCGGGGTATTCACACACTACTCTGACTTGGTCTATGGTTGGTAGGGCTAGACTCTTGTTGCATTTGAATTGACGGGGCAAGGTTTTAGATATATGCTCTATTGATACTCCAGAGCTACTGGTCATGGTGATGGCTTTCTTGGCACAGTCTATCAATCCTTTATGCTTCGACATCCAATCCATTCCTAGTACTAGTTCCAAACCTTTAGTTCCAAGTACTATTAGATTGGCATAAAAATCTATCCCATGTATTCTGATAGGCACCGCTTTGCAAATTTTCTAGCTTTTGTAGTTGAACCAGGTATTTGAACTATCATGACATGCTTCAAGTTGGTTGGGTGAATCTTACTAGTGCATGCAAATTCTTCGATGACAAACGAGTGCGATGCTCCAGAATCAAACAACACTCTTGCTAAAACTGAGTTGACAAGAAACATACCCAGCACGACATCTGGCGCTTCTTGGGCTTCTTCGGAGTTCATGTGGAAGAGACGGCCGTTGCAGTTATGAGGGTTCCCTGGGGTGAATCTTCTTCCGGGTTGAACACGACGCTGTTGTTGAGCTGGGGCATTCACATTGGCAGTGGCGGCAATCTTCTTGGGACACTCATTGAAGTAGTGACCCTTCAGTCCACACTCAAAACAAGTAATCCGAGACTTGCCTTTTGCTGCGATAGGCACAACATTGCTTCTAGTTCTGGGTGCAGTGTTGTTGTTGTTGTTGGGCTTGGGCGGTGCACGGTTGAAATTGTTGGAGTTGCCGGGGTGGTTGTTGTTGTTTCCTCCTGACTTCATATTTCCTCCGCTACGGTTGGGGTAGCTTGGACGAGACATTGGGGGTTGATTGTTCCGCGGGGCATATCCGGCAGACGGGTTGGGACGGTACTTCTGGTGACTGTTGGATCCACTCTGGTGCATCATCCGACGTTTGCGGTTGTTGTTCGCTTGATTGATCTTCGCTTCCATATGAATGGCAGAGTCGACTAGCTCTTCGAGATCCTCGAAACGGATGTTGACGAGTATTGTCTACATCTCATCATGCAGTCCATTCAGGAATCTCTCGTTCTTCTTGGCCTCCGTGTTGATCTCATCAGGTGCATACCTGGCGAGGGACAAGAATCTGCCACGGTGCTCCACTACAGTCATTCTGCCTTGCTTTATCTCTTTGAATTCATCTCTCATTCTGGTGACTAACCCCTACGGCACATGGGTGCGGCTGAACTTGACTTTGAAAGCTTCCCACGTCATCACATGACCGTGGTTCATTGTGCGGGTGTTGTTCCACCATGCTCTTGCATCTCCTGCCAGATAGTGGGTGGCAAACAGGACTTTCTCGTTGGCATCCACTCCGACCACTTCTAAGTTGTTCTCCATGGTTTGTAACCAATCATCAGCATCCAGCGGGTCTTCAGACTTGCTAAAGATTGGGGGATTGGTATTCTGGAAGTTTTTGAGTTTGGATCCCTGATGATCCTGATTTCCATGGTTCCGATTGTTGTGAGCCATCTGGGCGATCTGCTGCAGGGTGGCTAGATTTTCTTGGCGCTCTGCCCTACTAGCTTCATGATCTGCAATGAGCGTCTGCAGAATCTACAGCATTGGGTCCTACGATGAGCTGCTCCCTCCTTGGTTTCCACGAGTCATCTAAAGATTGAGATAGATAATGGGGTAAGAGGGAAAGTTCTAAGGTTCATGGTTTTGGTTTCAAAGCTAAAACTTTGAGTTTGACTCAGGTTTTGCAACTAACTTCTTTTCATTCATTCAAGCAAAGCACACGATACAAACACACACACCACACATGAAAGGAAAACAAATGGTTTTAAGAACCATTCTGCAAGCTAAGATACAATGGGACCGATACTTCTCACTCCTACGATAGTGCTCTAGTGCATCTACTCATCATCGATGAAGTTGGAGTCATCATTGTCGGTGTAGAAGTCCATGGCATCATCCTCCAGGTAGTCATCATCATTGCTGAGGTATGAGTGAATATCCCCTTGGATGTCTTCATCTTCCTCCTCTTCTTTTGCTGCAAGCTGAGCTTCTTGCTCCTTGATGGTCTTCTCGAGGTCGGCCACCTTCTTGCGAAGACGGTCGATGGTGTGATCCTTCTTTGCGCATTGACGGCAAAGTGACTAACGATCCTTGACGAGTAGGGAGAAAGTATGGGCCTTCTGGGCGGCAATGACGAGGTTGTGGTTGGCGAACTCTCTAGCATTGTCCAATTCCTTCTATCTGTCGTACAGCAGGAAGTCGAGGTTCTCCACTTGACGCTTCAACTCTGGTGACTTGGCATCTCTAGAGGCATTCCCATAGAATCGCGTCTTGCATAGTGAGCAAAGCAGGTTCCTTGGATCAAGTTGACATTCTGTGCGCAAAGACGAGCGAGAGCTTCATGCATTGCCCTGGCTAATCCATCTAGCCAATTGTTCTCTCTCACGGTGAACTGAATCCTCTCGGACATTGGTGCCTCTAACTTGCCTCGAAGATCAGCAACTACTAGCCATTGTAAATCTCCTCCTGGGGGTCCATTGAGTTGAGCTCCAAGGAATTCCAGATGCGGGCGCTCCAAGTACTCAGATAGTTCATCAAGATCCCTCTCGAAGATCAGTTGGTCTCCATTGCCCAATTAGTAGAGCTTGCTGTACGGAACCTCCATCTATAAGAATTTAGGATGAGAAAGTTAGTGAAGTGATCAAGTGTGTCAAAATTTTAGGTAGTAATGTAAGAGTTTTTGAGGAACATGTATTTTTTTGAGAGAAAGAATCCCAAGGGTAAGAGAGGAAATAGGTTTTCATAAATACTTACTTCTTGGTTTTTGAAACTAAGTTTTTGTTCGGACGTCCATTCTAACTAGGGTCTCCTATGGTCAGGATGGCTCTGATACCAACTTGTCAACACCCGGATTTTTAATCCCAGATGCCTGTATGCCATACATCGCAATCCTAGGATTACCATTTTTGCGAGACATAACATATTGGATATCACAGTACATCATCCATTACAAACCATAATAAGGTCTTACACAAATAAAGGATCTCATGATCCAGTCTTAGTACAATAAAGTAGCGGAATAAATAGCGTAGTGGTGGGCTCCATCTTTAGTGTCATAGGCAATGCTGACGATGGAAGATGATCCTAGTTGTCGTAGCCGTCTTGTTGTCCTCCTTCTGGATAGTCCTCCTCATAGTCTGGCCACAGGAATAGCTAGGGACAAAAGCCATGAGTACTCTTTAAGTACTCGGAAACTATCACTAACAAGTAAGGTAGTTCTGGTAGGAATGCTAATTGCTAAATTTATTTGTAAACTTAAGTTTGAAACCTAAGCTAAGTTCAGAAACAAAGAAAGATAAAATAAAGTTGAAAATCACCTAAGTGGGAACTTAGTTGTCATAGTCACAACTCTACTGTGGCCAAGTCATGTCATAATTCATTTTGAAAACATGTGACAACAGAACAGTATGGCCACTCCAACTGTCCATAACCGCGGACGCGGCTATTCGAATAGTTTGACACTCTGTAGAGGTGGTACACTTTCACCACAAAACTCGATACATCTGTCAGGGATAACCCGGAATCATCATACTTAGTATGCAGATAATCAAACATAACCTTTCCTTTACACACTCTAGTATAAGCACCTCTCCTATGAGCTTGGCGTCCCAGCCATGGCCATCTGCCATCCTGGGCACTACATAGGTGGACAACATTGAGAGGTAGCCTCATCTCAAAAATCTCCCGCGAGGGAACTAATACTAATGCATATAAACTTCCGGCTAAGACTTACCCAATTTAGGTATTGTGGTTGTACGGTAAAATTGGAATGGTATCGCATCCGAACCCAATCATTAGTTTTTATAAAGGGCTAAGGCTCATGCCTCAACATTTTCATCATCATAAACCATTTGTGTTTCTCAACACATGTCAAAACATCTCAATAGAATGACTCATCATTCCAAGGTTTGCGCAAGTCATTTTCACCAAGTATTCCCAGAAAGTGATCAAGTTCTTGGTTTAGCTCTAAACTACTAAGTTAAGAGTGTTCACTAATGTGGGATACTAATCTCAATGTCATGCCATAGAATGACATCTAAGTCTAACTAGATAGGCCAAGTTTTATACTCTTTCTGCTATCTAAAAACAAAGTAAAGAACTTTGGTAAAGTAAAGAACTTTGGTAAAGTAAAAGAAAGTAAAGCTTGTAAGAAAACTTGGGGTAGGTATAAATAAAAAAGGTATAACCAAAGCATGCCTAATGCATCTTGCTTAAGTCATCTTGTATAATTCTAGCTTGCAAGGGTTAGCTTGCATGGTTAATGATGGCTTGCAAGTATTAGCTTGCCAATAATAGCTTGCCTAGATTGGTGCAATGGTTGAAATTCTCCTGTTATTCTTCGGGGTAGAACTCCTCCTCCTCGAAGACTTGGTCGGTACTATCGTCTATAAATACATACGGAATACACAATCACCAAACAATACTTAACTAATCTATTTAGCACTCTAAGGCATACATTTGATGATCTAGTATCATCGCAAACATCACAAGATTTAATGAACTAGCTTCATTTATTTTATTTGAGAAAAGTAATTTCTACTCATTGAAATTAACTAAGATTTAATATTCTCTATTTAAAATATGGGATCATGTGGACACATGTCATCACCACATATTCTAATACATGGGAATGTGATTTAAATGTTGGATCACATTTTAATAAGTTTAAGATTAATATTTAATGATTTAAAGTGGCTAGAAATGCCTACTATAGCATTATTTTGGTACTAGCCCAAAGTCACTGCATGCAAACCTAAATATTATTACATATTCAGATAGGTATAGTCAAATAAAAGAAGACACGGTGAGAATATAGGGCCAGAGCCACCGGGTCAGGACAAAATCCACAAACCGGCTTGACCACCAGGAGCTTGCTGCTGCTAGAGAGGAGGGGCCTGTTCGTCTACGGTACCAAAGTGCGCAGGCCAGCGCATGGCGGTACCTAAGTTTCCTGAAATTGCCGCGTTTCGAAAAGTTTTGCCGCCAACTACTGAGAGGGGCCATTTCGAGGCAAACTCATCTCACCCCTGCCAAATTCAAACATTTCGTTAAACTGCCCCGTGAAGTAGACGGTCGGGACCCCCATGTCGGTCATCTGTCCGTGACGCGAGCGCCAATGCGGCAACCTCTTAGGCAAATCGAGTAGATAAGTGGATTGGATGCGTTTACCAATTTCACAAATCCATTCCCACCTTTCCCCTAGCACCGGCGGCGTTGGAATCCACCCTCCAGGCAGGAAGATCCCTTCGGAAATTTGACTTCCGGCGCCAAGTTGTTGCACACAGTTGCTGTGCCCAATCGCTGATCCCGAGCTCCAGTGGCGCATGTTGTAGCCGTCGTTGCGAGGCTCTAGCCTGCCTCCACCACCGGCGAGCCGAGCAGTTCGGAGGATGGCAGATCCTACTATCAAGGAAGAAGAAGTTCTGGCTACAAGCGGGTGAGCTATCCTTCTCTTTGCTATTCGCACTAATTATAACTGCTAGCTGGCTACTGAACCTCAAATTGTTTGTTAGCCCAACGCTGACAAACATATTTTGTCCACAGTTTTCTGTCAAGTGGGATCTGCGCGGACCCCCCTTACCTGGTTACGGTAGCCCTCTACATGTACGAATCTAAGGGCAAGTGGTATGGACACCATTGTTTCACGATGGAAGAAGCGCCTGCGCAGATCTGCACTATATCTGGTATGGTTGCTGCTCTGCGTAATGATGTTGAATTATGGCCGAAGCAGACTGCAAAGTTCAGCTTCATGGATGAACGTGGCATCATGGTTTCTATAACGTGTGACAGTCAGCTAATTGGGTTGATGAAAAGGTATGCTTCGGCTGCCATGTTTGAGCTGAAATGTGATGTACTAGATGTGGAAGCTGCTGCAACTGGGAGTCGCCCTTCTATTCTTGGACAGGGTGGTTGCTCGAACCCAATTAGCTCCTGGTAAGCAAAGGTCTCTTGGGGTTCGCATGTTTGTGCTGAATTGTAATTTTTGTTTTATTTACTCTGTAGATATTGGGCAGTTATGCAACAGTCTTGTTTTTTTGACAGGAAGTGCCACAAGGTTAGAAACATGACTGCCGGGTCAGTCATTTTGCTGCCCGGAGAAATTAAAAACGAGTGGAAAGATGATGCTGGATATGATTCTGGTGCCCATTGTCCCGGCGATGCAGAGTACATGAAGCTAAGAAAATTGGCACCGAGGAAGAGGAAGAAGATAGGAAATGAAGAAGCCAGTGGACGTGAAGGCTTGGCACCCACGATGCGGAAGAAGGCTGCTGGCATTGAAGATGCGTAGTAATGTGTTGAACTTGAACCTATATATGTAATTCTATTAAATTCTGGAGCTCTGTGTGTGCCACGTTGCTGGGCGAAACAATCTACCCACATTCTCTAAGTAAAACGCACCGCAACTTAGGGTTTGGAAACACACGAGTCAGTAGTTGAATCCGAAATTGTGATTGTGCCACTGCTATCTGAAAACACGTAGCACCGGTTCCACGATTGCTGAGGGGCGGGAGGTCTCCAAATACGGTGGAATGTAAGTGGCACAGAAATAAATTATTTAAGCTGCTACACCCCACGAAGCAGCAACTTATTTCAGCTGCTGCACACAACGGCGTGGCAACATAAACAACAATGTTCTCACTGATAATGCCCAGATGAGGAGGAAATCAGTACCACTTTCTAGCCTAATCTTGAGCCCGTCTATCTCACCGCCTCTCTGCTCCTGCATCTGGCGAAGCTCCCAGATCTCCAGTAACCGGGTGTACATGCTTCCACTTTATAAATTGTGGTTGTGCCATTTGCATGCGGCACAATCCACGTAGATTATGTTTAAACAAACCACCAATGTCAGAATACACTAGTAGAAAAGGTGTCTTTGGTCCACGGTCACGTTCCCAATCCAGGACAGAGATCTAAATCGAGGCAAAAATTGATCTAAATCACAAATTCTTCCACAAATTAATCGAGACAGAGATCTAAATCGAGGCATTTCATTACTTCAACCACAAATTCTTCTAAACAAAGGTGCGCTTTCACATCCTACATTAATTCCACCACTAGTCAACAATTTCACTTCTGCTGCCACTGTCCTCCGAGCCGCCGGCTTCCTCGTCACTGTCGGATGGAACCTCCACGATTTCCGCATTGTTCGCGAGACGGAGAACATCTTCATGGCGAGCGGCGGCGATGACGGTGTACTTGGTCCGTCCAGGGACAGACCAGAACCTCTCCTGCCCTTCTCGGTTGCGGAGATCTCGGTGCACCACGCGCCCGTCAACGATGCGGTTGCCAATCTTGGCCTTCCGCTCCTTCTTGAACAGCGCCGGCCAGTACCGGCTGGCCGCCGTGTACCGGGGCAGCGCCCTCTTCCACGCGGGCATCTGGCGGCGTAGCACCGCGATTTCGCTCTCCATCTCGGCTCGGCCCAGGAGCAGAGCCACCGGCACCCCCGCAGAGCTGATGCGCCATCCGTGGGGCACCGTCGCGGCTGGCAGCGCGAGGCTATCGAAGTTCACGAACATCACCGCCTCGTAGAAGTTCAGATCGGGCATCTCCATGGCGGCGCGGTGGAGATTGGAGAGGGAGAGAGGGGATGGACGACGAAGCAACGGCGCGGTGGAGATTGGAGAGGATGAGGGGATGGACGACGAAGCGACGCGCTATGGCGCCTCCTATTTGTACACGAGGACGACGAAGAGACGGGCGGAATATCCAAGGGGCATTGGTTAGACAAAAGAAGTAATGCGGGGTCAGACTAACGGGAGAGCAATTTTTTTCCTCCCTGGACTCCGGGACCAATAGTTCAGACTGCTAGGTCAACAAGTACAACTATTACAACCTAAAAAGGCACGGAGCTTAAGCTAAATAGAACTAGTTATCACACATCTCCTTGATCTTCCTAATCTTAGCCCGATGCGCATCTTCCTGCGAGAGCAAGGATCGAATCGTCTGCTCCTTCCTTTTAGCATCTTCCTTGCACAACTTCAATTGTTTCTCTGCATTTTTCCTCATGCACTTGTCAATACTCGTAGTTGTGAACTGCAAGACTTTGGCCTGGTGGAGATCATTCCTTGCTTGAGTCAGTTCTTGCTTTGCTTTAGCCTTCAGGGCCAACGCCGCGTCCCTCTCCTTCTCGACTTTGCTAACCTTGTCTTGCACCCACCTGAGATCTCTCTTATGCTTGGTCGTGTCAACTGGTTCCCATAGCTTCATCTCAACACTGTCAAGAAGTGAGCTGAATACAGATTCTTTCAACTCAACAGTCATTTCCCATAGTTTGTCCAGCGTTTTTTGCATCGATTTGGGCCACTCTGGATCTACCCATTTGACAACACCGCAACTTCCGCCTTGCATCATTGCACGATGTCCTTGACACCATAGAAACCTCCTGCCTACATTTCGTCCTTCGAACGCTACAAATTTAGCGGGCACATATCCATGTTTACATAGCAGAGGACTGTCTTCATCCGCTAAACCGTGATAGTCGGAGTCATACATTGTCTAGTTGGCCTAACACATCATACGCACATGAGTAAACATATTAGATCTAGCTTAAAAAATAGATAACTAGCCACATATGATAGAAATAGAGATGAGACGACTCACATCGAAATCACCATCCCTGCCGTCACGACGCGTTTCCTCGCCGTCTCCCCTTGAACCCATGGCGAGAGGGGAGGGGGGGGTGGCTTCCAGAGAGGGGATTGGGATGGAGGCGCCGTCGGCTTGCGGCTACGGCAGGATGGGAGTGAAGTGGGGAAAGTGGCTTCGAGGGGAAGGAAGAGAAGTACGAGGAGGAAGAGAAGTAATGGGGACATGACACTGGGATGTGGCTGATACATTGCAAATGTATCTATAATATTTGATGTTCCATGCTTGGTTTTATCCACTTTCTTGTGTTTTGTCCACACTTTGGAGTACTTTTCATATGATTTCTTGGACTAACGTATTAAGAAGAGCCACAGTGCCAGCTGCCTGTTTTCTGCTGTTTTTGGTTCCAGGAAAGTTAGAAAATGAATATTCTCGGAATTGGACGGGACAAAAGCTAAAGTGCCTATTTTTCCAGAAGTCATCAGATGCTAGAATACGAGACAAAGAAGGGCTGGGGACCGACCACACCACCTGGCCACGCGGCCAGGCCTGGCCCATGCCAGGGGGTGGTCTGGCCGACCCCAGCACCCCCTCGGCCTCTCCTTCCGCCTATAAGATGCCCTCGGGACGAAAACCCTAAGTACCTGATCAAAAATCCACGAAAGAGTCTGTAGCCGCCGTCATCTCCATCCCTAGATCGGGAGGGATCTGAAGCTCTTCCTGGCACCCTGCCGGAGAGGGGAATTCACCCTGGAGGCCTTCTTCATCACCATGCAAGCCTCCGGTGTGATGCGTGAGTAGTTCATCTCTGGACTACGGATCCATGTAGTAGCTAGATGGCTGGTTCTCCTCCTTGGTGCTTTCATGTCTAGATCTTGTGAGCTCCGTTCATGATCAAGATCATCTCTTTGTAATTCTGCATGTTGTGTTTGCGGGAATCCAATGGATATTGAGATGTTATTTCAGATTGATTATTGATTCTATCATGTCTTTGTTATTTGTGATCTTGCATGCTTTTCGTTGTTAGTAGCTATCTTGGCCAAGTAGATGCTAGCAACTCCAAGAGTTAGTATTTATGCTCGATAGTGGGTTCATGCCTCTGGTAATCTGGGGAAGTGACAGAAATCTCTAAGGTACTAGATGTGCCGTTGCTACTAGGGAGAAAACAACAATCCTTTATTCATAGAACAATCATATTTTTTACATTACACGCAATTCGTAAAGCAATAATCTGTTGCTTGCAACTTAATACTGGAGGGGGTTCGGATGGTAACCTGAAGGTGGATTATTACTCATAGATGCGGTTGGATGGCGGTTTATGTATAATGTTGTAGTGCCCAATCAAGTTCCAAAGGAGTCAAGATGATTAGTATATGCATGTATTGCTTTATCGATGTTTGTCAATTGCCCCGCTGTAGTTTGTTCACCCAGCATGTTATCTATCTAAAGGAGAGCCACCTCTAGTGAACTATGGATCCCGGTCCTTTTCTTTTACATACAATCTATAAACTGTTTACTGCTTTATGTTTACTTTGTGCAAACTATTACTTCCTTCCATTCGATACGTTTAATCCTTTGTTTTCAGCAAAACTAGTGAGATTGACAACCTCATCGCAAGTTGGGGACAGAGTTCTGTGGTTGTGTTGTGCAGGTCTCCATGTTGCTGCTGGCACCGGTAGTGCGCCCTGCCATCGTTCAGCTAGCTACACCTTTGGGGTGTTTCCTTGCTCCTACTAGATTGATAACCTTGGTTTCGTACTGAGGGAAAACTTGCTGATGTGCTCATCATAACTTCCTCTTGGGGTTCCCCAACGAGCTCGATATATTTTGGGCCATCAGTGGCCCACTGAACTTGTGAGACGTGACACTCGCAATAGGGGAGCACCCGGTGTTGCCAGTTTGTCCAGAGCAAGCGTGGCCAATCATGCCGCAGAACAACCTACTCACGGATGGCTCTCACGAAAACCATCCCAATCGTCCAAGCGCCCCGATCGAACGGTATGTAACAATCGTCAAGCAGAACAACTGTGTTAGGGCGTGCCTTCTAGAAGACTCTGTCTAACGGCCACCCATGCAATGACACTGGTGTATCCATGTGTGGTTCATGAAAAGAACATACATGCAATGGCACTGGGTTTGGTTCATGAAAAGAATAGACATGCAATGACACTGGTGGATCCTTATGTGGTTCATGAAAAGAACAGACATGCAATGACACAGGTGGATCCTTATGTGGTTAATGAAAAGAATAGACATGCAATGACACCGATGGATCCATGTGTGGTTTATGGAAGTAACATACATGCAATGACTCTAGCTGTGATTCATGAAAAGAACATACATGCAATGACACCGGTGGATCCATGTGTGGTTCATGAGAAGAACACACATCCAATGACACTGGTGGATCCTTATGTGGTTCATGAAAAGAACAGACATGCAGTAACACCGGTGGATCCTTATGTGGTTTGTCTGGAGGAACACACATGCAATGCCACTGGGTTTGGTTCATGAAAAGAACAGACATGCAATGACAATGGTGGATCCTTATGTGGTTTGTGAAAAGAACAAACATGCAATGACACTGGTGGATCCTTATGTGGTTCATGAAAAGAACTGACATGCAATGACACTGGGTGTAGTTCATGAAAAGAACAGACATGTAATGACACCAGTGGATCCATGTGTGGTTTATGGAAGTAACAGACATGCAATGGCTCTAGCTATGGTTCATGAAAAAAATAGACATGCAATGACACTGGTGGATCCATGTGTGGTTCATGAGAAGAACACACATCCAATGACACTAGTGGATCCTTATGTGGTTCATGAAAAGAATAGACATGCAGTGACACTGGTGGATCCTCATGTGGTTTGTCTAGAGGAAAACACATGCAATGACACTGGGTGTGGTTCATGAAAAGAACAGACATGCAATGACACTGGTGGATCCTTATGTGGTTTGTGAGAAGAACATGCATGCAATAACACTGGTGGATCCTTATGTGGTTCATGAAAAGAACAGACATGCAATGACACTGGTGGATCCTTATGTGGTTCATGAAAAGAACAGACATGCAGTGACACCGGTGGATCCTTATGTGGTTTCCTAGAGGAACACACATGCAATGACACTAGGTGTGGTTCATGCAAAGAACAGAAATGCAATGACACTGGTGGATCCTTATGTGGTTTGTGAGAAGAAAAGACATGCAATGACACAGGTGGATCCTTATGTGGTTCATGAAAAGAACAGACATGCAATGACAATGGGTGTGGTTCATGAAAAGAACATGCATGCAATGACACTCGTGGATCCATGTGTGGTTTATGGAAGTAACAGACATGCCATGACTCTAGCTGTGGTTCATGAAAAGAATAGACATGTAATGACACTGGTGGATTCTTATGTGGTTCATGAAAAGAACAGACATGTAGTGACACCGGTGGATCCTTATGTGGTTTGTCTAGAGGAACACACATGCAATGACACTAGGTGTGGTTCATGAAAAGAACAGACATGCAACGACACTAGGTGTGGTTCCTGAAAAGAACAGACATGCAATGACACTGGTGGATCCATGTGTGGTTCATGAGAAGAACACACATCCAATAACATTGGGTGGATCCTTATGTGGTTTGTCTAGAGGAACACACATGCAATGACAGTGGGTGTGGTTCATGAAAAGAACAGACATGCAATGACACTGGTGGATCCTTATGTGGTTTGTGAGAAGAACAAACATGCAATAACACTAGTGGATCCTTATGTGGTTCATGAAAAGAACATACATGCAATGACACTGGTGGGTCCTTATGTGGTTCATGAAAAGAACTGACGTGCAATGACACTGGGTGTGGTTCATGAAAAGAATAGACATGCAATGACACCGGTGGATCCATGTGTGGTTTATGGAAGTAACAGACATGTAATGACTCTAGCTGTGATTCATGAAAAGAACATACATGCAATGACACCGGTGGATCCATGTGTGGTTCATGAGAAGAACACACATCCAATGACACTGGTGGATCCTTATGTGGTTCATGAAAAGAACAGACATGCAGTGACACTGGTGGATCCTTATGTGGTTTGTCTAAAGGAACACACATGCAATGACACCGGGTGTGGTTCATGAAAAGAACAAACATGCAATGACTTATGTGGTTTGTTTAGAAGAACACACATGCAATGACACTGGGTATGTTTTATGAAAAAAAACAGACATGCAATGACACTGGTGGATCCTTATGTGGTTTGTTTAGAGGAACAAACATGCAATGACACTAGGTGTGGTTCATGAAAAGAACACACATCCAATGACACTGGTGGATCCTTATGTGGTTCATGAAAAGAACATACATGTAGTGACATCGGTGGATCCTTATGTGGTTTATCTAGAGGAACACACATGCAATGACACTGGGTGTGGTTCATGAAAAGAACATACATGCAATGACACCGGTGGATCCATGTGTGGTTTATGGAAGTAACATACATGCAATGACTCTAGCTGTGGTTCATGAAAAGAACATACATGCAATGACACTGGTGGATCCATGTGTGGTTCATGAGAAGGACACACATCCAATGACACTGGTGGATCCTTATGTGTTTCATGAAAAGAACAGACATGCAGTAACACCGGTGGATCCTTATGTGGTTTGTCTAGAGGAACACACATGCAATGCCACTGGGTTTGGTTCATGAAAAGAACATACATGCAATGACACTGCTGGATCCTTATGTGGTTTGTGAAAAGAACAGACACGCAATGACACTGGTGGATCCTTATGTGGTTCATGAAAAGAACTAACATGCAATGACACTGGGTGTGGTTCATGTAAATAACAGACATGCAATGACACCGGTGGATCCATGTGAGGTTTATGGAAGTAACAGACATGCAATGACTCTAGCTGTGATTCATGAAAAGAACAAACATGCAATGACACCGGTGGATCCATGTGTGGTTCATGAGAAGAACACACATCCAATGACACTGGTGGATCCTTATGTGGTTCATGAAAAGAACAGACATGTAGTGACACATGTGGATCCTTATGTGGTTTGCCTAGAGGAACTGACATGCAATGACACTGGGTGTGGTTCATGAAAAGAATAAACATGCAATGACTTATGTGGTTTGTTTAGAAGAACACACATGCAATGAAACTAGGTGTGGTTCATGAAAAGAACAGACATGCAATGACACTGGTGGATCCTTATGTGGTTTGTTTAGAGGAACAAACATGCAATGACACTGGGTGTGGTTCATGAAATAACACACATCCAATGACACTGGTGGATCCTTATGTGGTTCATGAAAAGAACAGACATGCAGTGACACTGGTGGATCCTTATGTGGTTTGTCTAGAGGAACACACATGCAATGACACTAGGTGTGGTTCATGAAAAGAACAGACATGCAATGACACCGGTGGATCCTTATGTGGTTTGTCTAGAGGAACACACATGCAATGACACTGTGGATCTTTATGTGGTTCATGAAAAGAACATATATGCAATGACACTGGGTGTGGTTCATGAAAAGAACAGACATGCAATGACACCGGTGGATCCATGTGTTGTTTATGAAAGTAACAGACATGCAATGACTCTAGCTGTGGTTCATGAAAAGAACAGACATGCAATGACACTAGTGGATCCATGTGTGGTTCATGAGAAGAACACACATCCAATGACATTGGTGGATCCTTATGTGGTTCATGAAAAGAACAGACATGTAGTAACACCGGTGGATCCTTATGTGGTTTGTCTAGAGGAACACACATGCAATGACACTAGGTTCGGTTCATGAAAAGAACAGACATGCAATTACACTGGTGGATCCTTATGTGGTTTGTGAAAAGAACAGACATGCAATGACACTGGTGGATCCTTATGTGGTTCATGAAAAGAACTGACATGCAATGACACTGGGTGTGGTTCATGGAAAGAACAGACATGCAATGACACTAGTGGATCCATGTGTGGTTTATGGAAGTAACAGACATGCAACGACACTAGTGGATTCATGTGTGGTTCATGAGAAGAACGCACATCCAATGACACTGGTGGATCCTTATGTGGTTTGTTTAGAGGAACATACATGCAATCACACAGGTGGATCCATGTGTGGTTTATGAGAATAACACACATCCAATGAACTCTAGTGGATCTATCTTGGCATAATTTGATGTATTCCATGATGTATTTCATTGTACAAGACACTTTCCATTTTTATACTACTCAGTTTTGCCCTTGGTTTTATGTGGTACTACTTAGTTTTGCCCCCCTCTCTACTTTCGTAGAAGCCCAAAACTTGTGCTCACCCTATCTGCTACTCCCTGATTGGTTGTCACAGTTGTCACAAGGATCGTGTGCACCAAGCATTGATTCTGTGCGATCCAACGATGATCGTTGCACACGTCGTGCCCTTCACAGTACAGCGTGAGACAGCACAGACGTCTCCCTTAGCGAGACTTCTACAGGAAGGAACACGATGCCATCCATGGAAGAAGTCTTCGAGCGGTCATGTCAAGTTTAATCAAGTCTGAAAAGCCTACTACTTCTACTACAACACATGCACAGGGCAATGGGGTCATCGAGTGCATGGTTGTCAACGGGACGCTGCAATTTATTGCCACTTGATTTTAATAAGACATATCCCATTTTTACGCAGCGCTCTCAATCTCACTTCCAACTGGGCCCTACCGCTAGTAACTTCCATGAGTGAAGGGGCCCCCTCGAGTAGATCTAACGTTGCTAGAAATTGGTTCCATGCCACTTGCATGCAGTGGAATCGAGGTCGGCCATGAGCGTGTTTTCAATGCAGCTCTAAAGTGGAGATCGTGGCTGTTTCAAAAAAAGGAAACCCAAAAAAAAGGGTGGAGATCGTGGTAGCCCCCCGCCCACCACATGTGTCCACTCGAGGACTACGAACGGTCCGGTGTTTATAACCCTCCTCGACCTTCTTCTTCCATGAGCTCGTGTCATTTTCCCCAGTCTGTCTAGTCCCAAGACCCTAATCTACACCTGCCGCGCGCATCGAAGCTCCCTCGCTTGCACTACCTCCTTCCCTTGGTGCGCCATGAAGCGTACGCATGGAGACGAGCCGGAGGTGAAGCCAGTTGAAGGCGCAACAGCAGATGGCTCGGTCGTTGCCAAGCAGGCAAGGCGTCTTCTCCGGGCATGAACGCCGCTCGTCGCCGTGCCGTCGAGGGTGCGAGCTCATCCGTCCAGCCAGTAGCCGTCGCCGCCGAGTAGCAGGTGGTAGCCATCGCCGCCGAGCAGCAGGTAGTAGCCGTCGCTGCCGAGCAGTAGGTGGACGACAACATCGTGGCCGACAACGTCGTGGTGCCAACGGCAGATCTGGATGGGTGGCAGGCGGCAAGCGGAGGCAATCCGGTGATCTACATCAATGACCCCATCGCCGTACAAGAAATCTTCGACGCAATCGCGGAGAATGATGAGTTTGAGGAGGAGGTCCCTGACGAGGAGTCTGAGGTACTACATTGCTAGCTTCTCTAGTCACAGCCGCAGTTTTCACTGTTCATACATAGGATTTGCTCAATCGTGTACAAATTCTTTTGCTCTTGAAGTAGGTTAGTATATATATGGTTCGATCGGTTGATTGATGCATCTGCCATCTAGTCACAAAACCCCAATCCGTCTAGTCACAAAACCCCAATCTGCTCATTTGCCATCTAGTTGAGTTTGCTAGTTGAGTGTTGATTTCGATAAACAATAGACCTATAACATTACATTTCTATTCCTTACTGAGCCCAATGATTCAATTTTGCCCCCAAATAGTGCAAGGGCATCTGATGGTGTCGTTTTCTTAGGGATGGTTAGTGAACCTGAGGCAGCAATGCACATAAACAATATAGGTTGTGATGTTGGTATTTTGGTTCTTCGACTCCATCACTGAAAAAAATGAGGCCGTAATTTTTCTCTCATATGGAACCTAAATATATATCTTTGTATTGTTTCTGATCTATAAATGCGTTGTATGATGCATTTGTATATCCCTAAATATTGTTTTCTATGATTATATTTCAATTTCTTATTGTGGCCAATGATTCAAATTTGCCCCAAAGAGAGGCAGGCACATTGGTGTCAGATTTTTTCAGGGATGAGTGAGCGAACCCGGGGCCATGTACAAGATCAATATAAGCTGTGCAATTCTTACTTGGTTCGCTTACGACATCTCTATAGAAACTTATGAGGCTGCAATCTTTATTCTACATTCATAGAACTATGATATTTGAATTATCTATTCCATGCATTCATAGTGTATAAGAATTACATTTTAGTTTGTCACCGAGGCCGATGATTGAAATTTGCCCCAAAAAAGTTCAAGGGGAGACACGTATGATGGTGTCGTGTTTAGGGATGGGTTGGTGAACCTAAGGCAGCAATGCACACAAACAATATAGGTTGTGATGTTGGTACTTTGGCTCTCCAACTCCATCTCTGAAACAAATTATGAGGCCCTTGATTTATTCTCATATGGAACTACATATATGATCCTTGAATTGTTTCTGATCTTTTAATGATTGGTATGATGCATATGTATATGAATGGTTTTGATCATAAGTATTTTTAACATGTACCTGAAGATTAATTGTTTAGTTTTTTATTTATAATTACAATATTTAGGCTTGTTTTTGTACCTGACTATGTATATCCTTGAATAATGTTTTGTACGATTACATTTCAATTTCTTATTATGGCCAATGATTCAAATTTGCCCCAAAGAGAGGCAGACACATAGGTGTCAGATTTTTTCAGGGATGAGTGAGCGAACCTGGGACCATGTACAAGAACAATATAAGTTGTGCAATTGTTACTTGGTTCGCTCACGCCATCCATGAATAAACTTATGAGGCTGTAATCTTTATTCTACATCCAGAGAACTATGATATTCGAATTATCTATTCCATGCATTCATAGTGTATAAGAATTAAATTTTAGTTTGTCACCGAGGCTGATGATTGAAATTTGCCCCAAAAGAGTTCAAGGGGAGACACGTATGATGGTGTCGTGTTTTAGGGATGGGTTGGTGAACCTGAGACAGTAATGCACACAAACAATATAGGTTGTGTTGTTGGTACTTTGGTTCTCCAACTCCATCTCTGAAACAAATTATGAGGCCCTTGATTTATTCTCATATGGAACTACATATATGATCCTTGAATTGTTTCTGATCTTTTAATGATTGGTATGATGCATATGTATATGAATGGTTTTGATCATAAGTATTTTTAACATGTACCTGAAGATTAATTGTTTGGTTTTTTATTTATAATTACAATATTTAGGCTTGTTTTTGTACCTGAGTATGTATATACCTGAATAATGCTTTGTACGATTACATTTCAATTTCTTATTATGGCTAATGATTCAAATTTGTCCCAAAAGAGAGGCAGACACATTGGTGTCAGATTTTTCAGGGACGAGTTAGTGAACCTGGGGCGATATACAAGAACAATACAGGTTGTGCAATTGTTACATTGTTCCCTCATGCCGTCCCTGAATAAACTTATGAGGCCTTAATCTTTATTCGACATTCATAGAACTACGATATTCGAATTATCTATTCCATGCATTTAGTGTATAAGAATTACATTTTAGTTTGTCACCAAGGCTGATGATTGAAATTTGCCCCAAAAGAGTTCAAGGGGAGACACGTATGATGGTGTCGTGTTTTAGGGATGGGTTGGTGAACCTGAGGCAGCAATGCACACAAACAATATAGGTTGTGCTGTTGGTACTTTGGTTCGCCAACTCCATCTCTGAAACAAATTATGAGGCCCTAGATTTATTCTCATATGGAACTACATATATGATCCTTGAGTTGTTTCTGATCTTTTAATGATTGGTATGATGCATATGTATATGAATGGTTTTGATCATAAGTATTTTTAACATGTACCTGAAGATTAATTGTTTGGTTTTTTATTTATAATTACAATATTTAGGCTTGTTTTTGTACCTGAGTATGTATATCCCTGAATAATGTTTTGTACGATTACATTTCAATTTCTTATTATGGCCAATGATTCAAATTTGTCCCAAAAGAGAGGCAGACACATTGGTGTCAGATTTTTTCAGGGATGAGTTAGTGAACCTGGGGCGATGTACAACAACATTACAGGTTGTGCAATTGTTACTTGGTTCACCTACTCCATCCCTGAAGAAACTTATGAGGCCCCTAGATTTATCCTACATTCACTCTGATGCAATTATTTGTCATTGTGTCGTGGTGGTGGCACGACAGATGCCATGGATAGGCTAAAGATGGGGCCAATGAGTGCGAGGGGAATCCAGGGAGGGAGAGCATGGTGATTCCACACACGGAAGTTCTTGTATTCTCTCTATCAATGTTGCTTACAAGTGCTCTTGAGGCCCTTAGCAAGAAGGAGACAATGTCTCTTACCCCCTACTAACTAGCCCTAGAGTTCTACCTTAGACAGAGCGTGATTCCTCTATTTGCCGTCCCTCTCTATGGAGGACCTGATGCTCCTTATATAGGGGAGCCCGGGTTACAATTCTAGGGCACAGGTGGCATCATATTGTACGAATATGCTCCTTTCCTAAAGCAAATGCTTCTTTATTCTTCTTTAACAGCTCGTCCGGGCTTTGGAAGTAACCCGCAGCATCATCCTTGTCTTTTGGTGTCACAGGCTACGTCATTCGGCTTTGCCCGCGTCACCTTGGTCACCACCGACCCGCTGGTCCTCTCCTTTGCTTTACTTTGCACATGTTTCTGCTAATAAAGTCACCTTTTGACCAACGGGGTATTCCTTCTCTTTGAAGCTAAGATATACCGGATAGCATATAGCTAATCCGGCTTACCCATTTACCTGCAAAACCGATAGACACGGCCGGCATAAAACTTATGCCGGTCGGACCATTGTCAAGGAAATTCCCCATGGGCCGGGCCACACCGTGATTCGGCCTGCCTTGAGGTGACCCGGTCAGCACTTTGCTTTGACCGTGCCATACCCCGTCTAACTCGGCCTTTATACTCCGGCATTGCCCTACCCGGGGGTATCCCCCCAACATCAGTCCCCGAAGCTGGTGCAGTCTTAGCAACTTTTAGTTGTTAAGGCCACAACAGGTTCCCATATCCGGATCTTTCGCTCCTTTGGCCGAGTTACCTCGTTGCCCGGAGTTTCTTTTCTTGCGACCCTTTCGCTCTTTCCGAGTCATTCCTCGTTGGCTGGGTCTCTCACTTGCTTATCCGTATTGTTTTTCCTTCTCTCGTACACTTCTCCACATCCTACATGGATGGTGATCATCATTTGCCTCATTTTAAGGTCCATGCGCATTTACCGCGCTGGTTACTGTCGCTGCGTCAGGCATAACTGTTGTGAACTTCCCATCACTGCAGCGCCTCGTTAACCGTAACGCCATGTCCCGTCATGGGCTCATTTGCTCCCGTGGCCCCTCTTGTGGCCTTGTTTTGATTGGTTGCTTGGGCCGCATACACGCTCGCTACGTGCGGCACGCCACCCGCAAAGGATCCCACGATGCGCGCGTGGCACGGTTAAGTTGAGCGTGCGGTTCACTCCCAGGGGAAGTTCCCCCATTCGTGCCATGCTCCATTTCTCTCTCTTTCACTGCGACTCCGCCGCCGCCAGTTTTCTTCTTCACGAGCACCACTGCGACCGTGCTCCGGCAGTGTTTCACGCTTGTGCCACCGTTCCCAGTGCTAATCTCCACCACGGGGCCTTGCGCTTCTCGTTTCCCTTCTTCCGGCTACCATTATTCCGATTACCCTCTCGAAAGCTTTGATCTCACCATGACTGAGGCAGAGGCTTCGATGGTGGCGCAGCAGGAAGAAGGGACGGAGGGCCGCGAGCGCGGATGCTGGGACGGCTCCACCGTCCGCGAGGAGGACCTGGCTTGGCTCCACGCCTCCCGTCGCATCCCTGCCGGCGTCGACTGCCGCCTCCCCGCTGGTGAGATTACTCCCACCCCCAAATCTGGGGAATACGTGGTTTTCTTGTCGCATTTCCAACGCGGCTCCGGCCTCCCCACCTCTGATTTCTTCTTCGATTTCATCTCCACCTACAAACTGCAACCGCATCATCTTCCCGCAAATGCTATCACCTCTCTGTCCTCCTTTGCTTCTGGCATCGCGGGGTACATTGGCCTCTGGCCAACCAAAGAACTTTGGATCAAGTTCTTTGGTCTGCGGAGGAACGTGGTTCCGGATAAGAAGGCTGTCCCGGAGGACAAGCACCTGACCCAATGCAGTGCTGCCTCCATCTCTCCACGTAAACAGTCCGTGTTCCCCCGGGTCACTGGGCTAGAATCTTGCAAGGGCTGGGCCAGGACTTTCTTCTACGTCCGGAACACCACCAAGGAGGACCAGATCCGGCTGCTCCCTTTCAGGCTCGGCCCTCCAGATGTCTCGCTTTGGGAAAGCATTCCTAAATGCGCCACGGCTCTGGCGAATCAAGTGGCATGCCAGATCACGGAGCTGCTTAGGAGCACCTCTAGGAGGAGGATATTATGATTACTTTCATCCGCAGCTGGGTCTCCCCCCTCCAGAAGCGAGCCCACAAGATATGCTATCTTAGCGGTCCTCTTGACCTTCACCGGACCTCCTCCTTCGAGCTGGATAACTCGGCTATTTACCGCCGGGTTAAGTCCATATTTAACGTGGAGAAGGAGTTCTCCGAGGCCTGGGAGTGGGGACTTGAGCCCTTCACCCGTACCAACCCCCCTCCAAAGGTAAGTTACCCTTTCCTATCTTCCGAATCTTCAACATATGTCGGTTTCCTTTTGTAACCTGGCCTCTATTCTTTCAGAAATTTCTCCAGCAACCATTGGAGGATGGCGAGGTACCGGTGAGTAAGTGGTTGGAGGACCGTCTCGAGGGAGACAAGGTGGAGGCTGATCCGGAGGCCTTCTTGCCTGCCCCGGACATCGTCAAACGTAGCGCTGGTAAGGCCTCTTCTCTAAGGGAGTGGCCAGACGATGATGATTCAGACATTGAAGTCCTTGAGGTACTTGATCCGGTTCTTATCTCTTATTTGCACTTGGCTTATGTTTGAATGTTCAGCTAACCCGGACGCTCAGGTCCGCTTGCCACCGGTGGCCCGGCCTCGGCCCCTTCCCAGAAGCGCGCAGCTACCCCGGCTGTAGCTTCGGAGGTGCCGCCACCCAAGAAGAGGCAAAAGAAATCCAGGGTTAAACCCTCGGCCAAGCCTGCCGCCAAGAGCACAGTCCGGAGGGCACCCAAACCTCGGGCTCCTCCTACCTTTTACGAGTACGTCCTTTTAGCATTGCTACCTCGGATTCTTCCATTGCTTGCCTTTGTCTCTGGTTCTCTCTTTTTGACTTGTTGTCCTTCCTTTTTTCCAGGGCTCCTGTGGATATCTCCTAGAGCGGTTCCGGCATAACCTCCCCACTCCGGAGCAGTCCCTCTCCCCCTCGCAACGATGATTAGCGTCCGCTTATCCCTATTCAAGAGGGTTCTGTGGTCGCACCCGACCAGAGCTCACCTCGCCAAGAGGAGGGCAACGTCGACGCGGGGGGGGGGGGGGGGGGGGGGGGGTAGTGGGACGGATCTGGATACGGCGATGCCGGATCTCTCTAGCTCTTCGGCCTCTGTGCCTAATGTTGAGGTGCCAGTTTCATCGGCACCGCCCCCAGTACCCCCAGTACCAGCAACATCACCAGCAACACCAGCAGCAATAGCAGCAACACCAGCACCAACACCAGTAGCAACAACACCAGCACTAGCACCAGCAACAACAGCAACAACAACAGCAGCAGCAGCAAGAGCCTCCAAGCCTCCTAAGGGGAAAGCTCCTTCGGCCCCCACCGGGTCTGCCCCTTCAATTACTGACTTCTTTCAACACGCTCCTCAACCCTCATCCGGCAAAGCTAGAAATACCTCCGGGTCAGCTTCATCCGGTCCATCTTCTGGATCAGAGGGCAGCAAACAGCTGGTTTTGCACACCAGCCCTGCTGCAGCTCAATCCGCCAGGCGTGAGGCCCATGTGAAGGGCCTAGTGACGAGCCATTCTCCGAGCGGCGAGAGTTACAGTCCACTACTCCTTGAGTATGTGAAGAACTGGAACAATGCCGAATTCGTCGACCCTCAAGACGATCTCCTGGAAAGGTTCGGCCCAGCCGAGTTCAGCGCGCAGATGAACTCCGCTACTAAGGCTATCTCCCTGGCTGGCCGGATGATGGAGGTAATCCTTTTTCTCTGTTGTTGGTGTTTTTCATAACTTATCATTTGTAGATATATCCCTAGTCCCCGAGCCTCCGAGGGAATAACTTGTTATTCGGTCGGATGCTCCTTAGTTTTTTGTTCATAATGTCATTAACTTGCCATAAATTTTGGGCCGGGTCTACTTCCCTTAGCCCGGATCATGTAGTCTTCAAATATCCACACACCTAGAGCCGGGTTAAGTTCCACTTGGCCCGGATCTTGTAGACTTCGAATATCCACACACATAGAGCCGGGTTAAGTTCCACTTGGCCCGGATCTTGTAGACTTCGAATATCCACACACCTAGAGCCGGGTTAAGTTCCACTTGGCACGGATCTTATAGACTTCGAATATCCACACACCTAGAGCCGGGTTAAGTTCCACTTGGCCCGGATCTTGTGGACTTCGAATATCCACACATCTAGAGCCGGGTTAAGTTCCACTTGGCCTGGATCTTGTAGACTTCGAATATCCACACACCTAGAGCCGGGTTAATTTCCACTTGGCCCGGATCTTGTAGACTTCGAATATCCACACACCTAGAGCCGGGTTAAGTTATACTTGGCCCGAATCTTGTAGACTTCGAATATCCACACACCTAGAGCCGGGTTAAGTCCCACTTGGCCCGGATCTTGTAGACTTTGAATATCCACACACCTAGAGCCGGGTTAAGTTCCACTTGACCCGGATCTTGTAGACTTCGAATATCCACACACCTAGAGCCGGGTTAAGTTCCACTTGGCCTGGATCTTGTAGACTTCGAATTATTTCTACTTTGCCTCTGAATTTTTGTCTCTTTCCTGTCTCAGATTACCACTAACCGCCGAACCGCTGAGTTCCAGCGCCCGTTGGACTCCTACAAAGACATGCGCGGGTGTTATGGTAAACTCCTGGAGGAGTACCAGAAGAGGGGTTAGTTTCCATTCCTTTTCCTTCCCTGTTCATTCGAACTTCTTAGGACTTATGTGAATGTCATGTCCAAATTACGCAGCCGAGGTTGAGGCTAAGAATATAGTTATGAGGAATAACCTTGATCAAAGGTAAACTCATCCCCTTTACATAATCATCGTTCCCTCCGTGCTTTATCCGGTGGACACTCATATTTTGGGTCCTCCGGATCATGTTGCAGTTGCTCTTGACGACAGTGTCCCCATGCCTGAATGATGACCCACTGCCTCGAACAAGTAGGGAAGTAAGAAGCTGAGCTAAAGAAGAAAGACGCGGAGATAGCTTGGCTCCAGCAGCAAGACTCAGAGATTACTCGACTGAATGCCGAAATCCAGAGGCTTAAGAGCTCTCATGAGTCCATGCTGGAGAAGGCTGATCAGGAGTTTGCCGAAGAGAAGGAGCGTTTAATCACGCAAATCTCTAAGGACAATAGCCTATTGGAGGAAGCCGACGTCAAACTTACGTCGGCAACCACCAGGTACGAAAAACTCCGGGTCCACAACGCCAACGTTGATTCTGAGCTTCAGCGACTCCTCTTCCAAATTGCGCATAAGTTCTCCGCTCTTGCTTGATCTGTTTCAATTCGGATTTGGTCCATCCGCTCATTGTTTCTCCTCTCATCCTTAGGCAAATTTCCCGAGAGTGATACGTTCGCCGCCTCTGCCGTACGCCAATCCTGTGAGCAACGTGGAATTTCTGTTGGCCCGGATGACGAACCAATCCCTTACACCATAGAAGACCTCCTGGCGAGTCTTACCGCTCGGCTTGAGGTGGTAAAGAATTTTGGTGCGGATATTGTCCCAGCTGCAACGGGGATGTTTGGCTGCCTCTGGCCTAGTGAGACCATTCCCAAGAAAACCTCGGCCTTCATAGCCAAACTCATGGAATGTGACACGCAGCTACACCAGTGGCGCGAATCTGCGGCACGGGCTGGAGCCGACATTGCTCTGTAGTTTACGCTTTCATGGTATGAAGGGATTGACTTGGCATTGCTCAGACATATGCGCACCGGGTCTAAGTGGTGCGAGGATCCGGAGTGGATCGCGCGCCGCCAGGCCTGTGCGAACAATCTCATCCAGTACTCCTTCTGCCATGCCTGGAATGAGGGGCCGAGCTTCCTTGATGTTGCTGATGACGAGATTGTCTCTGGAGCTGAAGAGGAAAGGAGCGAGAGTGAGGGCTCCGAGCTACACGACGAGGCCGAAGACTCGAAGGACAACAAAGTTGACCCGGAGGACGAAGCCGAAGCTAGCGCTCCTCCCACACACTCCAGAGTACCTCCCTTCTCAACAGATGATTCTTCTGCTGCACCTGCCCCTTGAAAAACACTCATCATATTTATCAGATCCCCAGAATGCTGGGCGTAGATGTACATAAATACCTTGGTTTGTTTGTGCTACAATTTTATGTTTCGAACTAAGTTTTTAATGCCGGATTATCGTGGGCGAAGTCCCCGAGTTTCATTTTCTCGTTCGTCCAATTTTTGACTCGGCTCGCGTCTACCTTGATTCGGTTTTTTGACTTACGAGTCCGAGGTTCAAAAAATTGATTTAACAATACTTGAAACCTTGAGATTAGCTCAAAATGATTCGGCATATTAGTGAACAAAATAACCTAAGGGCTAGCCAAAAAACCAATGTCGGCCCGCTTAAGTTCTTTCCCTTAGTCGTTTGTCATGTGCTTTGCCATTCCAAACTTGTTCTCTTGCTTGCCATGAAGCCAATTCTTGTTGGACAATAGCAGTCGAAGAGTTAGGTTTTTGGTGCTAACACATTATTAATCCAACTAAGACATAAGCGACTTAACCCATCCGACACAAAAAATACGAAAACAAAAGACCAGTGCTATAGCAGTCCCCGAGTCT